>CAWUFW010009000.1:0-600000 GCA_963921515.1 Calotriton arnoldi | reverse complement strand
GCTGTGCATCCAGTATACTGGTGATCATTCACCAGACTAGTCATTTATAATCAGAGGCTGGCTGCCTCAAACTGGGTAGCACGCAATCCTGTGGTAGTTCTTTAGTTCTAAAATATCTTTTGCTTAATAGGTGTGCACTGACTTCACATACATATATTCATTTATTGCCACTTCAGTCAGGAGCACCCGAATATTGTCTACAATGTCATTTGATAGCATAGCTAATCTCACGGATAATAGAGCAGATACCCGCACATACACATCTACACAAGTCAATGAAATATATGCTTTGATTCAGGATACAACGTTTTTTAATGTTCAGGGAGGTTCAATATCACAGCAAGTACGCCAATTGGAGTTCATCACACGAAGAGCATTGAGCCAACGCCTCCACGCTTCAACTCTCATACAATATCACAAAGTTCAACGTATTCCGCGTGGATTAAGATTACCCATCAAACCGTTATTATACAAATTCCAGTTCAACAAGACATTTATGGAGAAGTGGCAGGCTATTCTTAATAAATGTTCACTGGACTTGATTCTTTTATTAATAGAAGAGTTATCTCGAACAATCAAAGAATTGGAGGAAGAGGCAGAGCTTATCAAATCTGAATTGTCTACACGCTGTGAAGCAGATTATTGGAGAAACACACTTGAAGATCTTAACAACAAGTTGGATGTGTATGGCAAGGAAATACAAGAGAGAAAACTTAGAAAATTTCGCCGTGACACAATTGATTATAAACTTAACGAGGTGTACACCTGGGCAGAGGTGTACGCCCGTAGGCGTCCATTTCAGAAACCTAATACTTCTTCACAGGAATCGGTAGTTTCAGATCAAGAATTAGAACCAACAAGAGCGCCTCTAGAAGCTCAACAGGAAGCATCAGGGTTGAACATTCAGCCGAGTGGAACAGGAGCACCGACCCAGTCGACGTCTTTTTTAGCGAGCGGCCAAAGCACGGGGCGACCCCCAGATTTAAAAAAACTAGGAGGAGCAAAAGACAAGGAGGCAGAGGCTCGGAATTTGAGAAGCAAAACGAAGATCTGATCATCAACATTTCTAGTATTACATTGTCACAGGCACAACAACAGGTACTCAATAAAGGCATGTCATTTGTTCCAGTTTATCATACTAACGCATTAGAACTTGAAGTGTCTACTTTTAAGTTTTTGAGAAACTTGTGTTTGAAGCACTTTTTTACGAATATAGTACCAACAATGGAATCTGTTAACACCATTGATGTTGAACAAGAAAGTGAGGCGAGGGTATTTAAGCCTAAGAGTACATACATGGCACCTGTATCGCATAAATTACTCGATTCTTTTGAGATTCTTATTCGAAATGACTTCTCCAAGTTAAATTTCAAGCCATCAATCAAAACAAATTTCAAAAAACATGAGATGAATGTCATCAAAGAATTGACCAAGGATACTAGGCTTACATTCCAAATGGCAGATAAGGGGGTGCCTTGGTTATTATGGACACAGCATTCTATGAACAGAGTGTATTTCAACATCTGCAGGATACCACAACCTACATCAAATTGGATTGTGATCCAACATCCAAGATCATGGAGACTCTCAATCAAATTTTAGATCATGCAGAGAACATGCAATGGATTACCAACAAAACGCGTCAATTTTTGAGTGTTCTCCATCCTAGGAGGCCCAATTTGTACATGCTCCCCAAGGTGCATAAAAATTTACGGAATCCTCCATTTCGACCGATAGTATCAGGTTGTGATTCTATTTTTTCACCTGTTGGTCAGTTTGTTGATCATTTTTTGCAAAAATTTGTCCAAACATGGAGAAGTTACATTAAAGACACTACACATTTTTTACAACAACTTTGCGCAGTAGAAGACCACTGTTCTGCAACATGGATATTGTGTACAATAGACGTGACAGCATTGTACACTTCAATACCTCTCCAAGAAGGAATTGAAGCGTGTGAGTGGGCGTTGTTGCAACTACCAGAACTTGGTGTTAACAAAGTACTCATTTTGGAATTATTGATGTTCTGTTTACAGCATAGCTATTTACAATGGAAGGATGACTTTTACCTCCAGATAAGCGGAACCTCCATGGGTTTTTCTGGGGCTCCATCGTATGCGAACACTTTTATGTCCAAATTCGAACTTGATCATATTTTCACAGATGATGCATGGAGCACCAATCTGGTTTTCTACACCAGATTTATTGATGACATTTTCCTTATTTGGAATAGTACAGAGGAACATCTTCGATCCAAAATTCATGAACTGAATTCTAAAAATGACCGCATTAAATTTACTCATAACATCAGTGATACGGGTGTGGCATTTCTTGATGTATCAATCACAAAAGTGAACAATAAATTACAAACGACTGTGTATACCAAACCTACGGATAGAAACAGCTTATTGTTGTTTTCAAGCTTCCACCCACCATCACTATTACAAAATTTACCATATTCTCAGATGTTACGAACTAAGAGAATAGTATCCAATAATGATGAGTTGGAATTGGCTTTGGATGATCAATGTAAGAAGTTTCGACAACGAGGCTATCCACGGTCATCATTGACTAAAGCATTGAGTACAACACAACCTTTGAAACGTGATGAGTTACTACTGTCGAAACCAAAGACTGCACAAAATCGACATGTGTTCGTATCTAAATTCTCAACTAAATCGTCCACTATTAAAAAGATCATCAAATCGAGATGGGAATTGCTTAAATTCGAACCAGACTTCAATGGGTTGTTTGTGGACGAGCCTTTGTTCGCATACACACGCAGTAAAAACATCAAAGAGATATTGTCACATAAACGTGAACTGGATCCTGATAACTATATGGGGATGCGTCGATGCTATAACTGTGTTAACTGCAACAATGTAATTCCAGGTAACAGCATCAATCACCCACATTCAGGCAAACATATTGGATTCAGGTATAATGGAGACTGTAATTCCAGCTATGTAATTTACACGATTAAATGTCCGTGTGGGTTATTATATGTAGGGAAAACAACACGAAAAGTGAAGGTACGCATATCAGAACATAAAAGTACAATTCGCACACAGAACATCAAATCTCATCTGGTAGTACACTGGCTAGAGTACAAGCACACAATTGCGCAACTTAGATTTACTGTGTTAGAATTATTAACTTGCAAAACTGGCTGTGACAATTCCAAATTGTTATCACAAAGGGAGGTCTGGTGGATTAAAATGTTACAGACAATGATGCCAGGTGGTCTCAATGATAAATTGGAGATGTCATGTTTTCTCTGATGACTGTACTTTGTTCTCTGTCGTTTTTTAGACTGTGAGCGCACGGTTTTCGCACGGCAACCACACTGGTTTTTTATATACATATATTTTTTTGGTGGTTTTCGTTATCATCATTATTTCTTTCTATGTGCTTCACTTTTTGTTACTTCACACAATTTTTATTCTTCCATTTTATTGCACTTAACGCACTCGTAAGTTTTGCGGTTACTGTAGGCATCGTGAATATACAGAATATCTTCAGTACTGCTTTTGCTGTTCATCAGTACTTTAGATGAAGTGTTGTGGTCACTACTATGAGCAATGTGGTTTTATCACATTCAGGGTAGAGCGCGTTTACGAGAATTGTGGACTCTCGGTTATTTACACGTGATATTTTCATCAGTTGGTCTGCCCAACATTGATTTTAGAAAATCGTGGATTCTTGGTTATTCACACGTGATATTTTCATCAGTTAGTTTGTTTAACATTGACTCTAGTTTGAGTTATCTGAGGTTCCCTTCGTTTGCGCTTTTTTATCACCTTTGGCATTCACTGACCCAAGATGGCGATTTTATTCCCCTTCAGTTAGTCTCTTTTTATTTTCACTTACAGGCAGGCATGATTGCACCCGGAAGAGTACTGTGGTTAGGCTTTTAAATATAGCGGAAAGGCAGCCGGCATGCAATGCGCCAGTAGGATAGACGCGATAGTTCTGTGGAGTTTCTCCAGGTTTCAGTTTTCGATTCTAAGGTGAGTGGCATTTACGTTCAGTTGTAACAGTTTGGGCTGCAGAGAAGAGTGCGAGTGAGAACAGTTGCGGCATATAGTGAGGAGCTCCATCCAGACTAGATGTTATGTCTTGTTTGCAGGTGGGGATATTGCTGGAGTATCGAGACGAGGTGATTCCACTTCAGTATCCGGGAAGGTTATACATGGATTACATGTAAGTTTAGTGATTGTTGTATATTCTTGTCTATTCAGTCAAACATGCGCTTTATTTCATGAGGTTTGCGTTAGTAAGATACTGTTGTTGTTTTTCTAGCTTCCCACTCATCGGTTCTCGTTTTTAAACCACAAGATTAGTGTGGTTTTGATACCTCAGTTCATAGTAAGTGAGTACAGTTCACTTTATTCGTGGTTGATTCGACCATTACGGTAGTTTCACGTTGTTGTGGGTTTGAAGCACAGGTGTAGTTTCATGGCACCATATTTTGCTTATTTTTCTTTAATCACGGGTGATTGTCGTATTCTTTTGACTTTGGTTTTTTCACTTTGGTGTAGTGGTTTTTAATAATTCTGTTGGATCTTGCTTTGTACATCACTGTCATCTAACATAATCGGTTTTAGGTTGGATCACAAATTTGATTTATGAATTCTTTTTGCTCGCATTGCCGTGCGTAAACACGTGTGAAGGAACGTTTATTCCTCCACTGAGCATTGGACGCGTTTCTTGAAATAAATTGTTTATTTTCATAATATTGAGTCCAAAATGGTTGATACCATGTTTTCTTTTACAGTGGCCCCTGAAGAAGGGATGGAATCAATCCCGAAATGCATTGGGCTGGGCTGGGTAATTGAGTTGTAATTTGCAATGATATCAACAATGAGCTGTATCATGTTTTTGATTTTTGATTTCTTTCAAAAATTGCTGTGAATTCTGTTGAGTATTTAATTTGACAGCATGTGGTGCTGCAATTAACAAAAGATCGCTTTGAGGATTTTGTGGATTAACATTAAAATCTGAGTGTAAGAAATTGAAAGATTTTGTTTATTGTTGGTCGTTTATGATTGTTTAAGCATTGTCTCACATATCCAAGCTGTGCATCCAGTATACTGGTGATCATTCACCAGACTAGTCATTTATAATCAGAGGCTGGCTGCCTCAAACTGGGTAGCACGCAATCCTGTGGTAGTTCTTTAGTTCTAAAATATCTTTTGCTTAATAGGTGTGCACTGACTTCACATACATATATGACTTTACTGGCTAACCAGCTTCTGACAGGTATCCGTTACCATTAAAAAAAGCGTTCACTGGATCTATCTATCCATGTAACGTCTGTCTCCTTTTCCAACTGATTGAATTAAACGCATTGTTTATGCCCAGTCTTCACTGTTACCTGGTCCCTTTACACTTTTTCCTTCTGGTTTCCATCCTGTTCTTTCCAGTACGACACCCTACCTTTCTGTTACCAATCCTTTTCCAACTTCACAGCACTCTGAACTCCTTTGTCTCCTGCCTTTGGCAATTGTTACCTACTTTTTCTTCTCTACACACTCTTCACATTTGAACTTCTTAGGATGTCACTTCCATGATTTCTTTCTTTTTTTGTTTCAATTCTTTATTAGTAGTAAACAAAGGGGGGGGAAGCAACACAGTCACAGGGTGTATATTTAAAGTCATATGTACATAGAAAAACATACATAACAAAAATTAACTAATTTCAGGTGAGGGGTAGGTCCCAGATGTTATCACAAATCAACAAACAAAGAAACAAATGCCACATTCCCCTGGGGCTGGTCACATCCTGTGGGGCTTCCCCCATGGAATACAAAGTAATAGACATACAAAATCTTCAATGTACATAAGAAACCAGGTAATAGAGAATGATATATGACTTGATTTCTCACCCTGAGGCCCTCCCCATGGACTCCAAACCGACTAGTGGGCACACGGGGGCAGAACGTGGCTGGGTTTATTCTTCCTCACTGCTTAATTTGACCCAGTGGTTTCTGGTGCTCAGCACCGGCACTTAATTGTCAACACCGGCACTAATGAGAGCTGCTACATGGTGGCACTGTTTGTGTAATTTACAGATGAGCAGAACAACAGTTGTTTATTAATTCAATATACATTAAAAACAACTAATACCTCATGCCCAAGACATTTTTATAGCTTTGGGGTCCTGGAATAGTCTGAACTGTCACCCTTGTAGGAGTGTGATGGTTAGTACTTGTGCTGGCACTGTCACTGGCAGTGTAGGCAATGGCAATGGGTGGTGCAAGCTGCGAGGACCCTGGCACTTATTTTTTTTACAAAGCTTACAAATTAAGCACTGGTCTTCCTAGATGTAGAAAATAAACACTGGGTGTTGGAGAAGCATATAGCACAGAACAGGGTAGACTAGAAACAGAACAGAAAAAGGAATCGTCCCCAAGTGGGGATGAAACCAAGTCCCCAAGCATTACAGCACCATGCTGGGCTAGGTCAGGGATGACTATCGTCGGAACCTAGGGTCTGTACCTCGAGGAAAAACTGTGCATATTGCCCCTAGGGGAGAGGGGGTATGAACAACCAGGTGGTATGGCATTGAGGTGGGAAACAGAAAATGGGACAGTACCCAGGGCATAATAGCTGTGGGAAGGGTGATGGGCTATTTAGTGCATAGTATGGTGACAGAGAGGCAGGGGGCGTGGGGGTAAAGAGAAAACGAGGCATGTCGTTCATCGTGGGTCCATTTCATCGGTTTTAAGTCAAGTCTGAGTTCCAGTTCGCAACCTTGCAACCCCTTGGGCATTGTCTGAGCCCAGGGCTTCCAAGAATGGGGTCATATATGGGTAAACCTTTCCATCCTGTCTTGTAGCCGGTATATGAGTCTTTCAAAGGGTGCAGTCCTGTACATTTCAGTCAACCAACCCATATGAGTCAGTCCCTGGGAGGAATGCCAGTGGCGCAGAATGTCGATTTTTGCAGTCATTAAAGCCATTGCCAACAGGCGTTGTGCTAGATTGGTCAGCGTGGGCATATCAGTCGTGTTGTGTAGCATGACCTCTTTTCCAGAAGGAGAATTGACAGGTCTAGGGACTCAGTCAGTGTGTTACGGATTCGGGTCAATAGGACCGTAGGTCCAGACAGAGATAAAGGATATGAAGAGTGTTGCAGTGCAGGTGGAGGCACCACCAGCAGTTCATATGGTGTAAGAGACTTGTTGAGTGTAGTTTCTTGGGCATCCAGTAGCAGTCCTGGAGTATCTTAAAAAGGGCAAGTTTCATTAGAGATTTCCTAATACCCTTGTCAAGATAAATCACGTGTACGCCAGAGCCTCCATGTACAAGCTGGCCTTCAATTTGCACTCAAAGTGGTGGATCAGTATGTGTTGGCAAGAAATAGATCAGCTGTGATAAGTGTAGGACTATAGCATAGTGTTCCACGCTTGAGAGACTCAGGCTACCACAGCATCTGTGGGCTACCAGGCGTGACATCTCAAGCAAATGTTTCAGGGAGCCCCATGTAAAGCGTTTGCTCCCGCAGCCTATGTCTCTTAATACTGAAGTGCAGATCATGATTGGGAGCATACCTGGGAAGTAAGTAAAGCGAGGCACCACTACCATCTTGGCCCCTACCCCATAGTGATAAATTCAGCTCTGACCATTTGGTGTAGTCTGTGGTAGTTCTGGTTATTAGTAGGTCCAAATTAACTGAGATGAGTTGGTCTAGACCCATTGTAATGTAGACCCCCAGGTACTTGGGGTGGTTTGGGCACCACCTGAATTGATAAGGCGTGATCGCCGCTCTCGTCATGAGCCGGGATGGGGTCGTGCCTCACTCTTTTTCCTAATTGATTTTATAGCCCGAAAAGGTAGATAAAATTGGCGAGAACCGACATTAACTGAAAGCGCAAGTTCCACACCTCCGATAAGGTGAGGAGGATATCACCTGCATAGAGAAATATTTTTGAATGGCCCGCTAGGGTGGTTATGCCCGTAATGTATGCGCTTTGGTGGATGGATGCTACTAGGGATTCTAGATTAAGAATAGGAGGGGTGGCAGGGGGCATCTTTGGCGAATGCCCCTAAGCACCAGGAAGGAGTCCGAGTGGAAAGCCCTACAGCTAACTTGTGCTGTAGGGTTTGTGTATAGCTATTTAACTTTTGAGATGAAGGCATCGGTGAGGCCGAATCTGCGGAGGGTGCAGAACATGTAAGCCCAGTCAATCCTATCAAATGCCTTTTTGGCATCTAATGAGAGTGACACTCTTTCCTCTGGAGCATTTGAGGAGAGTTGCAGGATGTGGGCCAGTATCCTCAGGTTCTGGGAGTGTCTTCTTGTATAGAACCCGACCACAGGTTGAGTTCTTTATGACAAGATCCTTATCGAAGAATGAATTAGGGTTGGAATCACTTTTTTGAGGCCGGCAGCCAGAATTCCTGCTAGGATCTTGACATCTGCATTGAGGCGGGCGAGGTTGTGTCTCTGAAAGAAGTGTTTCTCAATGGCTGAGGGCTGTGGTGGGTCCTGACTTCAAAGTCCTGTATAGTATATTGCAAATGTAGCTGCTATGTCCTGTGGCTCTGTTATGATGGTGCTGGAGGGGGCTCTGATGGTTGAGATGGCCATTGCCGCTTCTTGTTGCTGCAGCTGGGTGGCCAACAGGCAACCAGCTTTCTCACCCTGTTCGTAATGTCTAGGCTTAAGTAGATAGAGCATGTATTCCGCTGTAGTGGTGAAAAGGGAATGGAAGTCTATTTTTGCTCAGTTTAGCCGTAGCCGCAGATCGTCAGACGGATTGTTGGTATAGGTTACGCTCAGTGATGGGGTATCCAACTCAATGAATGTCTCCCTGTCTGCTCTACTTTTATCAAAAAAGTGCTGCATCTCTCATCAGTTGGCTTCACAATGTGGCATTCGCCGCAGCCTTTAGGGTTTGGGCCAAGGTCAACGAACCCTGACTGTCTGACAAGTAGGCAATAAGATGTTCTCTGAGGTATGTCTTTTGTTGCTAGACCTCCCTTTGGGTATGGTCGCATGGGTCACCAGGAAATAGTCAATCCACGCATGTACGGGGAGAGGAATTTATACCACAAGTCGTCCGGGTGGAGGAGGTTCCAGATGTCACAGAGGCTATGGTCATCCCGTAAATCAGTCAGGAGCGCCGTGTCCCTAAAGTGTGCTACGTGAGCGAGGCCTGTCCGATCAAGAATCATATCAGGCACCAAGTTCTAGTCGCCCCCCCCAAGCAATATGGGCAATATGGGTGGATTCAAGTTCTGTAAGGACTTTATTGAGACGCAGTAGGAAAGGTTTCTGAGATTGATTTGGGGTGTACCCTGAGTCTACACTGAGGACTGTGCCGCTGACCTTGAATTTTGCTAGGACATATCGGCCATCAATGTCAGATCATGAGTGCAAGATCGTGCAGGAGAGGGATTTCCATATCAGGTTCACAACCTCACATTTCCTGGAGCTCCCAGAGTCTGACATCTGGCCAGGCGGGGGTTGACCGAGCCGCAGTTACAGAGGACCCTTCCCACCCAATCTCAATGAAGTTTGGAGGCTTCCGTAGGCAAGAGGTCCTCTTCTTGGAGAAAGGTGATGTCAGCCCACTTGGAGGCAAGGTAGGATAGGATATTCTGGTGCTTGACCTAGTGGGTCAGTCCATTGACATTAAGGGATATGATACGGAGTGGGCGGGAGACGGAGGAAACTGTAGGGGCCATGATGGATTGGAGACCCACGGTACCGACCTCGGTCTCTATGGTAATCCCTAGGACAAGGGGAGGCACGGATGGTGCTGCAAGGGGTCTGTATATACTAGAGAAGTGAAGCTAAGAGTAGGTACCCAAGGAAGAAACAGGATGGGTGAAGGTAAGGATGGGGAGCAAATCATGCATGGAAGGGGATGGGGTGAAGAATAGGGGTCAACGGAGGTTGTGAGAGAGACTGTCGATAACAAGGGAAGGTGCGGTTAAGTAGCCCAAAGCTGTCCCATGGGCTGCGAAAGGTGACACAATCTTTTGTTGGCGGATCTGAACCTGTAGCTGATGCACCTGCCTCATGGGCAAGGAGGCCTGAGGGATGTGTGAGGGGAGGATGTGCGCAGTGATATCTGTATCCTCCTGGGAGGGAGAGTGCAGGTGGACAGGAGAGGGAGTTAACGGAAAAGGATCAGCAATGAACCAATGTCAAAGTGAACATAACCAATCAGATATGCACGGTATACAAATAACAACATACAATATGCAACATGCAATACACCTTATACAATACGTGGCCATCTGTGGTTGGAAAAGAGTGGTTTGGCAGCACATAGTCAACTTCAGCCATTGTTGTCCTGTGATTGTACAAAGGTGCCGGTTCCCGGTCCCGGGGTCAGCTGCAAGGGTGATCTGGATTTTTCCCTGGAGGTGTCTTGGGGGACTGTGGCCACACGCAAGATGGCTTGGTCCCCTTCAGTTTGCTTGCGGAAGACTCTGTCCTGGGCCCTACCCCTGTGATGAGATGGCCCCCCATCAGATGGGTATGGGAAAGTGTTGAGGTTCGAGGAGCAGGGGTGGGGTCAATCCATCCTGCGGTCTTCCAGACTGTTGAAGAAGTGGGCCAAACCTTCTGGGTCAGTGTAGTCCTTCTAGTTGCCATCCATCTTTATCCACATGGTCGCAGGTTCAAAAAGTCCATATTTGAAGCCCCATTTGCACAGCTGAGGTCGGCGCACCAGAAATGCCCTCCTTTTGGCATTGGTCCCCTTGGAGAAATCTGGCATGAGCTGGACGTTGTGGGCATCGAGATCGTAAGAGCTGTGCTTTCAGGCGGCAGCAAGGACCTCTCAAGCCTGTTTGGGGCAAAGGAAGCAGGCAATGATCAGCTGTGGGTGTTCCCACGCAACACCCATGGGTTCTGCAGCATTCCCAGATTTACAACGTTTCGTAATCCTGAGAGTGTGTCAGAATCCTACGCCTCCCCTGGGGAGGCGTAAGGAGGCGCAACGAGGAGAAATACATTTATTTCTCCTCCTTTTTTTCTCTTTCTATGCGTGCTGCATTCTGAGGCATACACAGAAAGAGAAAACAACTCTTGTGATTGTTTTTGTGCAGGAAGGTGCTCCTTCCTGCACAAAAACAATCATCCCCGCAACGCAGGCACCCTTGCACCATGGTGCAACGGTGCTTGTGTTTTGGCGCATGGCAGCCAATTGTGCGTAAATATGACGTATCCCTTTGCTCCGAAAGTAAAGCAGCGCGGCGCAGCCAAATGGCTTGCAGCACCGCGCTGCGTTACTTTGTTGTAAAATGACCCACGGTACTGTGTCAGCACTCCACATCCCGGTGGTCCTTGATTCCTGTGTATTTTAAATTGAGTTTTTTCTTATATCTTGTGGCACACGGTTTATCTTATGACCCTAAGAGGCCCTTGCTCTTTTGAAAATACTTTACATAGGTTTGTGAAATGACGCATTATTTGTTGCTTTTTGAGGTTCATTCATCTGCTTTTCTGTGTCTTGTGCCCTTTTGGAACTCCTCTTATGTGGGTCAAAGTTCCATTTTTCTTTCTTTCACATTGATAAACACCCATAAAAACCTTTCACTTTTACAAGCTTTTGACTCTTAAGTGCTCAGATCTTTTAGTCGTTTTTCTTTTCGTTTTCCCGACGCTGTGAGGGTCCTTTTACCTGTGTAAGAGGATATCTTTAACGATGCTCTAAGAGTTTTATTGTAAATATCTCTTAGTTCATTCGGGGTGTTTGTTTCCTTCTCTCCTGCACTTAGCTGTCAATGCACTCGTTAAACTGTGCTCTAGAAAGCCATAAAATATAAAAAAATGTTTGGTCCCTTCTCGCGCTCATAACTTCAATGGAGCAGCGGGAGATTCATGGCGCTAGATTTATAGGAACTTAAGCTAGTGATGCATACGTATTGCAGGGTTAGGTTGCCATGGCACCAAATAAGCTATTTGTGGGGTGGGCTTTCAGCCTGAGGCTAAGAAAACATGTCAGCAACATATTAAAAGTCAGCCTGAAACGTCTCCTGGATGTTTGGGTTCGCTCACTTTGCCCTTTCCTTGTAACCGCAAACCACAAGAGCAAAGAACAGTTTGTGTTCATGTGAGGGCCTTGCAAAGACAACATCCCAGCAAACAGGAGACGTAGGATGACGTGCTGCCGGCCATGTGACCAACCAGAGGATCAGAGAGCCGCTCTGCTCTCAGATGTGTGGCTGACAAAAAAGGTCTGAAAAGTAACATGTTTTTCTGCTCGCCTAACTCCTGAGCAAACAAAACACCTCCAAGGCTTTGATGGCCCGGGCAGTCACTTAATAATAATAATAATAATAATAATAATAATAATAAGGATATTTATAAAGCTCATGGATGCGCCTAACGGCGCGTCTCAGCGCTGGAAGAGGGGGACCAGAAGAAAGAATATTAGCTGATACGTCCACCTAATTGTAGGAGCTAAGTTAAAGTCTATGCTAAAACATGTTGGAATAGCCTCCTTCAGAACAACAGCTCCGATGGTTCCATCCTCAGATGGAGAGGCAGAGAATTACGGGCCTTATTAGCTAGGAAGGCGAAAGAGCGGCCACCCCATTTAGCTTTCCTTACCCGGGCCTTATCAGCTAGGAAGGCGAAAGAGCGGCCACCCCATTTAGCTTTCCTTACCTGCGGGATGGCTGCCTGGTTGGTTCCTGAGGATCTGAGATTACGGCTAGGTTTGTAGCAAGTCACCAAAGAGGTGAGGTATCGTGGACCTCTGTCATTAAAGATTCGGTGGCAAAAGGCCGTGGCTTTAAATAGAATTCTCTCTTTGAGTGGCAACCAGTGCAAACTAGTTAAGGCAGGCCTCGAGGAAGCACGCCTCGGGAGATTTAGTACCTAGCTGGCCGCAGCATATTGTATAGGGGTGGGCGGCAAATTCCGTTCCGCTCGCGGAACTTGCGAAATTTTGGCATTTCCGCGTTCCACGCGTAACGCAGAAATGTCGAAACTTCCGCGATCCGCGGCGGAACGGAATTCGGGTGCATGAGGTAATTAAACCTCACCAGGAAGCACTTACAGATTAAATAAAGCAGGTGCCCGAGTTGAAGCTGAAATTCTGTAACGCATTAATCAGCACCAAAAAATTTGTGAGCAAGGTCGAGGCTAAGCAGGAGTGCCTTCTGCCCATATCTACCGTCAAACATTAGCTGTAATCCCTGATGGAGGTCTTTGCATCCTTGATTTTCTCGAGCGCAATCCACGTGTAGGTCCATTGACCAGGAGGTTCTTTCTCCTCATCTGCTGCTCAGATCGTGCTCTGACCCTTTATAAACAAGAGGCATGTGAACTCGCATGGAAGCCCCGCCCGTTTGGCCCCGCCCCACATACACTAGCGGTATGCAATGTCTTCCCGCCCTTTCCTCACTATGATGGACAGCTTACTCAAAGGACCCCGGCGCTTTCGGCGCGGTGGCAAAGTTACAGACACACAGGTCACTGGAGACAATTCTTCTGGTCCTTTACGCAGCTGTATTGTAGGAAAGGCACTATGCATTTACCCAACGAGGTAGCACTTACTGATTAGCCAGTAGAAAGTACTCCAGTTGAGTAGAGGTATTGCACAAAACGGAGGCATCTTCTTGGATAAATATGCAGGGCAGGTGTGCAGAATTCGTGAGCGTGGTTACGCAGATGTGCCTTCTTCCCATTTTCAGCCTGAAAAGTTAGCTCTAATCCTTGATGGAGGTCTTTGCATCCTTGATTTTCTCGAGCGCAATCCTCGTGTAGTTCCTGTGAACAGGAGGTTCCTTCTCCTCGTCTGCCACTAAGATCCTGCTCTGACCCTTTATAAACAAGAGGCATGTGAACGGGCCTAGAAGCCCCGCCCGTTTGGCCCCGCCCCACATACACTAGCGGTATGCAACTTCTTCCCGCCCTTTCCCCACTATGATGGACAGCTTAATCAAAGGACCCCGGCGCTTTCGGCGCGGTGGCAAAGTTACAGACACACAGGTCACTGAAGACAATTCTTCTGGTCCTTTACACAGCTGTAGTGTAGGAAAGGCACTATACATTTATCCAACGAGGTAGCACTTACTGATTAGCCAGTAGAAAGTACTCCAGTTGAGTAGAGGTATTGCACAAAATGGTGGCATCTTCGTGGATAAATATGCAGGGCAGGATTCATTCTGGGACGATGCTCGTCTGCCCCTGAGAGTGACCCTGCATAGATTACAACGGGCGCAGCAAAATCTCCGCGAGCACGCGAAATTCTTGCCGTTTCGCAGAATTTTGCGTAACGCAACTCCGCAAATTCCGCCCACCCCTAATATTGTACTCTCTGTAATTTCTGCAATCTTGCTTTAGTAACGCCTAAATACAATACTTTATAGAAGTCCAACTGAGAGCTAACTGATGCCTGTACAATGATTTTTCTGTCCGAGAGCGGAAGGACTTCAAAGATCTTTTTTTAGCATTTTTAGAGTATTAAAATACTTTCCCGCCACAGCGGCTATCTGATGTTCTAGAGATAACGTCGGGTCCACCCAGACTCCCAGGTTCTTTATTTTTACTTTTTTACTTACTTCTTAAACTATTGTCTTTCGAAAGGCTTTAGCCTGAAACTATCTTCACTGAAAGGAATATGTCTATGTAGTCTTTTTTCCCTGTCTATTTAACCCAGTATGTCAACACAACAACAAGGTGCCTCAGCCCCAGTGTAGTCCTTTTGTGGGTTTCCCCCTCTAATCTTTCCTAGGTAAATTGAATTAATTTGATTGTCGCTCAATGCTCCCTGACAAACCTTGAGTGAGGACGTAGACCTGCTACAAATCCCAGCCTTCCCTGAGTGCCTCTAGCGGTGTCGATGAGCTTGCACACCTCAATAGAGAAAGAGAGGGGAAAACAGGGACAGAGAGAGAATGAGATACAGGAACTCTTTGAGCAGTTGCGGCTACTGCCACTATGGAATGGCGCGGTAGGGCAGCAGGAGCATCGGACACGGAGCTAGGGGGAGGTTTGAATTTAAAAAAACAAAAACTTACCTGTTCCTCATGCTTCTGTGCTCCTCCATTCTGCTGCTTGCGGCAGTCCCTGGGACAACAGTCTCCCCGTTGAATCCAGACGCTGCTCTCATACTATGAGAGCAGCATCGGGATTGGCCTGAGAGGGATGGTTTTACGTTCCGCACAGGCTCAGGGAGTCTGTGCCTTTCTCTAACCCCGCTGTAGAACACAGAGGGGTTAGAGAAACCTAAGTGCGCATGTCTGTTTGGCCAGCCAAGGACGGCTGGCCAAACAGACATGCGCACTTAGAAGTGCATAACACTCCTCCTACCCCTTACCATGGCCCGGCCCACCCCTCCCTGCGCACGCCGGCTCAGAGCCAGCAGTTGAAAAATAAAAAGATAGTAAAATATTGTTTTATTTTTCAACTGCTGACTCTGAGCCAGTGGGGCGACGCTCCTCCGCCATTGAGGAGGAGCCGCCGCTGCCTTTCAGAAGTAGTATCACGATCATAAAACATGACTTCGAGTGATGTTGCTTCTAGTGTCTACTGTCTAGCTGTCTGCCCCTGAGGATGGAGAACGCGGTGTGCTCTGAGCAAAAGGGCAAATACAAACACATTGGAATAAATGGTATTTACAGCATGAAAGTCTGATAGCACACATAGTGTTAGCGTACCCTGCTCCACAAATGCGGCTGCTGTGTTGAGATCAGGTTCTAACAAGGATACTAATGCTGACCCCACTGGTAGCCACAGAGCAGGATTCTTGCACCAATGTAGAACACCAAGACACTCTTACAATTGAGAAACACAACAGTGAGGTAGGCAATAAGCCGGTGGAGTTGGGGAATCCAGAGAAAACCTAAATGGAGGAACAAACCAAATATGCCAGGACACAAACCGCTTTCTCAAATTCTGTAGGCTACCTCTGACATAGTGGGCCCCATTGGCAAAGGAAATAAACATACTTTTATATCCAAATTTACCCTCTTACGCTTACTCAGAATTGCCTTTAGGAATTCCAGCAGATGTAAACCCATTTAGGGCACTGAGCACTCTGCCACAAGCGTGCAAATCCCTGCTTCCATAAATCACAGTCAAACTTCAAAACAAGGCTGCTCATCCCTTGCTCCAAGACCATGGAATTCCATTCCTGACAGCATCAAACTTAACCCAGAGCCACAGGCATTTCATAAAGAATTGAAGCCAAACCTCTCCAAACTATATTTCACTGACTTTCCTTCATGTTCTCTTCTTTTTTCATCCTCTAAAAAAAAGATTTCTAATATGTTATATGTAAATCAGGGCCGGACTGGCCGAAGCGGGCATCGGGCATCCCCCACTCAACAACAAAATTGCCAGGGCTGATTTCGGGTCCCAGTTCAGCCCGATATAAATTGTTAATATCGCTTTATTAGCCACTAATTATGCTACATGTAAAACCTGCTTTTCTAGTGGTAGTTACGTCATATAATAATACTTCTAAAACAAGCATTGACAAAGCCAATAGGTCTCGCCTATACAATAGCTATTGGCTTTGGCAATGTGTTACTGCCATGTTGTTCACCAGTGTGGCTGCTGTTCAGCATGGCTAAACATTAGTGGTTTGGCGTGTCCTAGAGTGGAGTGGGGGGAGTAGACCGTTGCAGACTAGATTTGTTGGAGTAGAGTGTCGTAGAGTGGGGTAGGGGGAGTAGTGTGTTGTAGAGTTGAGTAGAGAGGAGTAGGGTAGGGGGAGTAGTGTGTCATAAAGTTGAGTAGAGGGCAGGGGAGTAGAGTATAGTGGCAGAGAGTGTCATAGACTGCAGTGTCACAGAGTGCTGTGTCATAGAGTGGAGTGGCGTAGAGTGGAGGGGACTGCGGTGGTATAGGGTGGAGTGGGTTGGAGTGGATTGAGGTAGTGGGGTGGATTGGACTGGAGTAGATAGGGGTGTATTGGATTGAGGTAGAGTGAGTTGGATTGGAGTGGGTGGACTGGATGGGGTGAATTGTATTGGAGTGGGGTGGATTGGAGTGGGGCAGATTGTTTTGGATTGAGTGTGCACATAGTTTTTGATTGGTGTGGGGAAGATTCTTTTGGATTGAAGTGGGGTAGATTGTTTTGGATTAGAGGTAGGCAGATTGTTTTGGATTGGAATGGGGCAGATTGGAATGGGGCAGACTTTTTGGGCTGCAGTGGGGCAGATTGTGTGAGGTTGGAGTGGGGCAGGTTGTTTTCGAGTGGGGAAATTTGTTTTGGATTGGAGTGGGTCATATTGTTTTGGATTGGAGTGGTGCAGATTGGAGTGCAGAAGATTGGAGTGAGGATGATAGTTTTGGATTGGAGTGGGGCAGATTGCTTTGGATTGGGGTGGGGAGAATTGGAGTGAAGTGGGGTGGGTTGGGAGGACTGGAGTGTGGTGGATTGGAGTAGATTGGGGTGAGTGGTTTGGATTGGTCTGGAGTGGATTGGATTGAGTGGGACTGATTAGTGTGGGGTAAGGTGGGGTGGATTGGCGTGGATTGGAGTGGGGTGGATTGAGGTGTACTGCACAACTATGTGTTAAAACATCATTTCAGAAATTACACATAAGAAAAAAAACAAAGTCGCTTTGCAATGACATAATCCTCATCTTTTGAGAACAGCGCCCACGAGCAAAAACAAAAGAAAACATGAGTGCAAAGTAGGAAATGAAGACTTGGCAAAATGAAAGAAAGTTAACTATAGAAAATAAATCTATGCAATTTTTTTTGTTGTACTGGGCACGCTTTTGCCAGTCACATGCTTTCTGTTTGCAGGGCACTAAAAGTTAAAGAGAAGAAAATAATACCTCAATCATGTCGGGACCAGCAGACAGGCACTGATTAAGTCTCCACATTAAGGGGTCGATTCCGATTCGGGCGGAAAAAGCACCGACCGACTCGGAGCCGGAATTTATTCCGACCGACACGTACCTGTGGCGCCCGACACGTCAAGTACGATGCAAGGCTTGCAAAATCCGACCGACACGTACTGAACCCAAGCCGAACGACCGAGCCGCACGGAAAACAGCAATCAGGCCGGAAAAACACGCGAATCGAACCGACCGACACGCACCCGGAACAAATCCGACCGAAACGTACACGCGAACTCCAAACCGCAAAGTACGATGCAAGGCGCGAAAACCACGACCGAGTCGTACGGAGGACAAGCCGTACGACCGACACGCATACAAAACCGAGCCGAAGTAACACAAAACACCGCGACCGACGCGTACGCAGCATAGAAAACTGCACAAACACAGCGTGAACGAAGCGAAGAAGACCGTACGAGACAACTGCAGGGTCCGACTCGGTCACAAGAACGTTTCCAACATGCACAGACAGTACAAAGGAAAAATTACACAAAAAAAGGCCAAACAAGCAATTTCAAAGCCAATAAATACTGGGGGGGGTGGGGACAGAGAACAAAGACACACCCACAACTCCACCCATATAAAGGACACAAATCCCAACCATGATCCTTTGCAAATGCCATTCTACTGCCAGCACCCAACAGACAGCAACCACACACCCACAGCTCATCCCTCACACAAGCCACACACCATCAGCACACCAACAAATACCTACCTCACATACACCCAGCAAAACACACACTCACACACCCTCACCTGCACACCAACACACACATCACTCACCATCACCACCCATCACCATGCCCCCCAAGAAGAATCACAAGTTCCTAGATTGTGAATTGGAAGTCATGGTAGACGAGATCCTCAGGGTAGAGCCACAGCTGTTTGGCACACTGGTCCAACAGACCCCCATCTCCCAGAAAACCAAGATGTGGGAGAGGATCATCAACAGGGTGAACGCACAATCACCATGTCTGCGCACAAAGACCGACATCCAGAACAGGTGGTATGACGTGCGCAGGAGGGTACGGGACCTGCTCAAGAAAGACTACCTCCTGAGCCAATACACCGGCAGTGGCCCTCCTGCCAAGCCAGTATACCTCAGGCCCTGGGAGGAGAAGGTGCAGGCCATCCTTCCGCCAGTGAGCGTATATGGACTAGAGAACATCCCAGAGCCTGGTGAGTACACAACAAATGTACACAATATTCTGCCACAATACACACACACATCACTGTCAAGGGGAGAGTCAAACCATGCACTCATAGCAATTACACAGCAACCAGAACAGAATCATCCCAAAATGTGTATGTCAGTCAGATAAACACAACACATGCCATCTCAAAGTTACATTTAACCGTGTCATCACATGTACAAACACAACTACAACTACAGCTAGGCAGTGGCACAAATAGAACTAACAAACACATCCAGACATGTAGCCACCACTACAACACCAACACACAGTGAAGACCACTGAAAGAAAGGAATTCTGTGTATGCTGGGCAAGTCAGTGTAGCCAATAGCATCATGGGACTCGTAGTCACACATATTGCCCCCCCCACAACTGTCCCATCAACACCACCATGAACCATGCGCACATCACAGGGAGTGGAAAAGGACTCACAAGATGGCTGACACTGGCTACTGCTGTGGGGAGCACAAGGCCCTGCTGGCAACTGTGCAACAACCAACAACAGTACACCACTGACTGACATCCTGAGAGACAACTTCCACTACCTGCAATGGAAGCACGTTCCATGGTGGGATATCTGGCTGGGTGGGAAGGAGGACTGACAGCCCTGACCATAGTTACCAGCAGCGTTTCTCACACACACCCCTAACACAAACTCCACACAACCCACCTGGGAGAATGCAATGCCACACATCCTAACTCAAGATCCCACAAAGAACCTCCACCCTGGGTTATGTCGTGTGAAGCACAGGGACACTCTTGGGACTTTCAGCCAAACAACTGCCAGGACAACACTCCCAGCCATCCTGTCAGCACAGGCAGCCCACCCCACAGGGAAGCAGAGTCAAAAGGAAGGAAGGATGGGCATGCTGGGAAGGGGGTGGAGGCAATAGCATGATGGGAGTCATAGTCACAGCTCTACATCCCCCACCACATGGCCCAGCAAGCTCACACTCACACATGCACATCCCACAGAGAGTGGAAAGGCCCATCAAAGATGTCTGACACTGTTGCTGTGTCGTGGGGATCACAAGGGCATGCTGGGAACTGCACACCAACCAACAGCAGGACACCACTGTCAGCCATCTTGCCATTGTTCTCACACCCACACACACTGAACTCCCCACAAAAGCAAGTAAGTATGGGAATGCTGGGAAGTGGGGTGGAGGCAATAGCATGATGGGAGTCATAGTCACAGACATAGCTCACCCCCACAACTGTCCCATCAACACCACCCTGAACCATGCTCACATCACAGGGAGTGGAAAACGACTGACAAGATGGCTGACACTGGCTACTGCTGTGGGGAGCACAAGGGCATGCTGGGAACTGCACACCAACCAACAGCAGGACACCACTGTCAGCCATCTTGCCATTGCTCTCACACCCACACACATGAACTCCCCACAAAAGCAAGTAAGTATGGGAATGCTGGGAAGTGGGGTGGAGGCAATAGCATGATGGGAGTCATAGTCACAGACATAGCTCACCCCCACAACTGTCCCATCAACACCACCCTGAACCATGCTCACATCACAGGGAGTGGAAAACGACTGACAAGATGGCTGACACTGGCTACTGCTGTGGGGAGCACAAGGGCATGCTGGGAACTGCACACCAACCAACAGCAGGACACCACTGTCAGCCATCTTGCCATTGCTCTCACACCCACACACACTGAACTCCCCACAAAAGCAAGTAAGTATGGGAATGCTGGGAAGTGGGGTGGAGGCAATAGCATGATGGGAGTCATAGTCACAGACATAGCTCACCCCCACAACTGTCCCATCAACACCACCCTGAACCATGCTCACATCACAGGGAGTGGAGAAGGACTCACAAGATGGCTGACACTGGCTACTGCTGTGGGGAGCACAAGGCCCTGCTGGGAACTGTGCACCAACAAACAGCAGGACACCACTGACTGACATCCTGAGAGACAACTTCCACTCCCTGCAATGGAAGCACGTTCCATGGTGGGATATCTGGCTGGGTGGGAAGGAGGACTTGCAGCACTGACCATAGTCACAAGCACCTCCCCTCACACCCCCCTCAACACAAACTCCACAGAACCCACCTGGGAGAATGCAATGCCTCACATCCCAACTCAAGATCCCACAAAGAACCACCACCCTGGGTTATGTTGTGTGAAGCACAGGGACACTCTTGGGACTTTTAGCCAAACAACTGCCAGGACAATACTCCCAGCCATCCTGTCAGCACAGCCAGCCCACCCCACAGGGAAGCAGAGTCAAAAGGAAGGAAGCATGGGCATGCTGGGAAGGGGGGTGGAGGCAATAGCATGATGGGAGTAGTAGGCACAGATATTGCTCAGCCTCACAACTGGCCCATCAACACCACCCTGAACCATGCTCACATCACAGGGAGTGGATAAGGACACACAAGATGGCTGACACTGGCTACTGCTGTGGGGAGCACAAGGGCATGCTGGGAACTGCACACCAACCAACAGCAGGACACCACTGTCAGCCATCTTGCCATTGCCCTCACACCCACACACACTGAACTCCCCACAAAAGCAAGTAAGTATGGGAATGCTGGGAAGTGGGGTGGAGGCAATAGCATGATGGGAGTCATAGTCACAGACATAGCTCACCCCCACAACTGTCCCATCAACACCACCCTGAACCATGCTCACATCACAGGGAGTGGAGAAGGACTCACAAGATGGCTGACACTGGCTACTGCTGTGGGGAGCACAAGGCCCTGCTGGGAACTGTGCACCAACAAACAGCACAACACCACTGACTGACATCCTGAGAGACAACATCCACTCCCTGCAATGCAAGCACAGTCCATGGTGGGATAACTGACTGGCTGGGTGGGAAGGAGGGCCGGCTGTCAACCAAATACAACCAATGCAGACCATGTTCACACCCCAACAAATACATAGAAATGCCCAAATAATGCAGGACAATGTGCCACACCAATATCAACCCCTGACTGTGACGACTTAGGACAATGCAATGTACAGGCCCGCACCCAGAGACACAGTCACAACTGTCAGGTGTGTCAACCATTGATGCCTGCAGAAACATAACATACATTGTGTGTGTCTCCCAAAAACAGGTGATGATGGGGACACAGCAGCAGACGCTGAGGAGTCCCAGTCCCAGGCTCAAGAGGATGCGGAGCTCACTGGTGTCGTACAGCCTCTGCCCTCCTCGGACGAAGAAGACCAACCTGGCACATCCGGTGCAAGTCTACATGCCACCATTTCAATCTTTATTTCGATTTAAAAAAAACCATAAAAGATTACATAAAAACATCATATAACAATACATCAAAGGCTAACCCGCCCGATAGTACGCAATTTAAGAAACAATTTAAAAAACAATTTAAAAAGCAGTTATAACAATGCTTTAAAACCCAAATACAAGGCTCCACGGTGACCAACTAAAATCAAACATCTGGTTATAAATTGATTAACACACACATGTTTATTAAGAATGCCTAAAATTTCAGTCCCATTCTCTTTCTTGTTAGGTCGACACTAAAAAGGTATCTGCTTACACTGAATACAATTGCTTGTGTTGTGTCTGTTCGCAATAATCTTCCTGCCTCATTACATGATCTAATACCCAAAAGTTGACAGATGGGTTGATCCACTTCCTCCTAGCATAAGTGTAGGCTGGACAGAAGAATAGCACATGCAGTTCATTCTCTTTTGCACCTGTGTGGCAGATATCACAACAACCATTGTTTGCACCACCTACGCTACGTACCCATTTCATAGTATTTGCATTAATCTGCAAAATGCCGTAGCGAAATTTAAGGTAAAGAGATTTGGCAAGTTGTGGTTGAATTTCATCTAGAAAGGACTCGAATTTACCGTTTGGTTTTATTGTGAGAAACCTTGTGGATAAAGTACCTAGTTTTGGACAATGTGACAAAGTATCTTGAGTAAATGCCCAAAAAGTCTGTTTCAACAGCTTTTTTGATCCCAAAGACAAACCCTGAGGTTCCTCCCAAAACTGTTTTAGTCCTAGTTTGTAAAACCAATCCTGAATATGATTCAACCATGGTAACCTTGTAATATTTTTAATTCTAAAAATTTCCTCCAAACCTTCTCTATAATGAACAAGTTCATCTGTGGACCACAAACGTACCCAAAATAATAGTGGCCGCAAAGCCGCATGCTGGTCAGTGCGGCGAATGTTTAAATCTATTACTACTGGTGTTAGAGGTGTGCGTGTTGGCAAACATAACAATTTCCTAAAAAATGTATTCTCGTACACCATAAAACTATTCTTTGTCACATGTCCCCACAATTCAGCCCCATATAGGCAAGCAGGTTGTACCCTATATTTATATAACTCCAACGCAGGAGAGACAGCTTTAGATAAGCTGCTCTCATGCTTCCTTACTATTGGGACTGAATTTTGAATTAATATTGTTTTGCTTTTATCCAACTGTGGTCTCCAGTTCATTTTAGAATCTAGAGTAATACCTAAATAATTAAAATTTAGCACATATTCTATACTCTCATTTTTTACAGTTAAGTTTTTTTTAAAAGATTTGTGTGGATTAACTGCCATGTATTTTGTTTTAGTAGAGTTGATTTCCAAGCCCTTTATTTCACAGTAGGTTTCGAAAGTATTAAGTACATTTTGCAGACCTTTGGGGGTTTGTGATATTAAAATTGTATCGTCGGCAAATAAAAGTGCCGGTACTGGCACCCCCCCCAACTTGGGAGAGTCATGCTCGCAGCCCAAGAGATATTCAGGGATATCATTAACGTACAACGAAAATAAGGTAGGGGCCAGCACACAACCTTGCCTTACCCCCCTATTTACTTGTATACGATCAGTAAGTTCGCCATTTGGCCCCCATCTAACCCTTGCAAAGTTATCCTCGTGTAACCTAATAATCTGCACGAGGATTTCCCCTGGGACACCCTGATCTCTTAATGATTTCCACAGGAGATTTCTGGGTATGAGGTCAAAGGCTGCCTTAAGGTCTACAAAGGCTATATACAGATGGGCTTTCTTAACTGTAATATACTTCCAAATTATACAGAGAAATCTAAAAACCTGGTCAATTGTGCTAGTTTTGGCTCTAAAGCCTGCTTGGTACTTGGATAAAATATTATACTCCCCAATCCAATCGCTCAGTTTATTTAAAATTTGACGTGCATATATCTTTTGTAAAACATCAATTAGACTAATCGGCCGATAATGCGACGGGTCGTGGCGGTTACCCTTTTTAAAAATAGTTGCGATCTCTGCACCCCTCCACGTTTCAGGAATCGGTGCACCCGATGCAACTGTATTACACAAAAGATTAACATAGGGAGCCCAAACCTCCTTCTCATGCCTCCATAGGTCACCTGGTATCTTATCTGGCCCAGGGGCCTTCCCTTGTTTTATCGCATTTATTGCTACTATTGTTTCCGCTAAGCTAAAATGTAGAGGGGTCTCACTTGGGTGAATAGCAAGTTCTTCAAAATTAAAATTAATATCATTTTTAGTGGTTGAGTATAATTGTGAAAAATGAGTTACCCAGGTATTTGCATCAAGGAAAAGGTCCTTGTTACATTTCCCTTTTTTGTTACCCTTAGATAATAAACGCCAAAAGGTAGCTTGGTCATTTGATTTACATGCTTTTATCAGCTCAGACCAAATATTATCCTCCCAACTTTTCTTTGCCTTGATTAATACCCCCTTATAGTGAATCCTTTTTTCCCTTAGGGTTACTATATCCTTATCCTTTGTTGCCTGAATCAGATCCTTTTTTGCCATGGGTTCTCTAGCAAGGCTGAATTAGATATTCCCTTTTTTAATTGTTTTGGGGCCTTACTTAATATTGGTTCAAGTCCTTCTACCAACCTATCATGCATTTCCATGATTGGTATCTCTGTTAATGGCAAATTTATATATGGAGAGACTATTTCTATGTAAGTTTCATAATTTTTTTTAATGATCTTGTCATTCCCCCGAACCAAGGGCCATCTGAGTGCTCTGCGATTATTCGATAGTAGAAGCTCAATTAAGCTGTGACGAGGGTCACATCTCCTTAAATAACTTGGCTGAAATAGGGAAGCTGAGAGCGTCAAACATAAAGGACGATGATCACTCTCTATTCTATCTTCAACAACTAGATCTTGCATCATAGGCCATAGAGGGATAGAAACCAATATATAATCTATATAGCTTTTAGAATTACCCCGGATAAATGTTGGTAAATTTGGGCTGTCAGAAGATAATCGCCCATTACAGGCGCGTAAACCATGGGCTGAAACCAGCCTCAGTAACTGCGCTACAGCACATGTACACGAAACTACTGGGCTACTATTCAGTGCTGGAATATTATTGGCCAAGTCCTAATCTTCAAAAATATTTTCAAATTCAGCCACTGGTTCAAATTTACGATTAAAATCACCCCCAATGATTATCAGAGCACTCTTGTTTATTATAGTTAGCATTTGATCCAGCTGCTCAATGACTTGAACATCTCTACTTGCTACGCTTGGTCTACTATATATATTAAAAATGTAGACTTCCCTTTTATCTGGTGCTAAAAACTTTATTCCCAATATATCTTGGCAAGGGGAATCAATTTGATTTTTAGCCAAATGGCAAGGCCTCCCGAGGGCCTTCCTCTCACTGAGGGAATTGCAGCAGTACTAAAAGTTTTAAACCCTATCTTATGGGGGGTTTCTATTGCCCAGGTTTCTTGGAGGAGGACTATTTCACTCTGACCTATGTAATCCTGCCATATTGCATCCCTTTGGTTTTTCTTAATCCCTGCAATATTCCAAGAAGTCAACTTTATCTCTGTTTTACGTTCTTCACTAATTTGGTCACCATTTATCTTCTTGCATCCATTTTCCAAACTTAATGCTTCCTCACTATTATTACCAAGGTTATTATTAACAAAATTACCATTTAATGTAAGTTCCTCTCCCTGGTAAACTAATGGATCTTTCACGATGTTCACTATGTTTACATCTACTATGTCATTTAAAGGTCCTCCAAAGCTCCTACGTGCATTTACATTCTGGATGCTATTTAAGTTAACTATCTGGTTCCCTTCACGAGTACCAGTATGCGCCTCGGAGGCCACATTATCATTATCTACAGTTCCCGTCTCCATAGGGGTGATTAAAACATCAATAGATATCAGTACAGCAACACCATCATTAGGTTTAGATCTTAAATTTTTACAAGTAATTGTCCTTGTCTTATCCTGCCCTATTTTGAGTAGTTGTCAGTCCTGGAAATCCAAGTCTGACAGTGCTTGGAACCTATTAGATTGTGTAACCGATGGAAATCCAATAACTTTATTCCCACCTTCCGGCTTATAAAAGTATCCTAAAGAGAGTGCACTAATATCAGTTTTAGGGGTAAAGGTTGCATCACAATACTGTAAAAGATGATGAACCATCTTTGGCCTGCGGAAGTTGACCACAATGCAATCACCTCCTATACTCTTAGTAGATTGCCCTATCCACCCTACTCTACGAACCATTATTATCTCATAAGCATCAGATGGGTGGAGGTTCTTGTGTTTAGTCAGCCAATCAAAAGTTTTATTCCATAAGTCAATCCAGTTTTCTTTCTGCCCAACCCTCAGAGGTGGGACCCCTGTCAAAATCAAAACATAAGGACATGATTCCGGGGGAGACGCAATGTTTCAGTATTAGGGGCTAAGGAAGCATTAGATTCACTAATTCTCTGGCACCCAACGAGAGAACTCGCATCATCCATTTTACCCATAGTTGTTACATGTCCCTTCTGTGCACCCTGAGAGACTATCACATTCGGACCCACAGACGGTGGAACCAACCTATTTTTTCCCTTATTATTTGAAATAGAATTATTCTCGTTTGTTTTAACAATATTCTCGTCTTGGTCAGCTGATAAACAACTGTCCATCACTAACCTTAAGTCCTCCCTTTCTACTCTGGTTGGTAACACACCCACAATGTTACTACTTAGGGTATTAATTGCAGATTCTAGGAGGCTGATTTTATAAAAACATTTCTCAACCAAGTCGCTAACATAAGTTAAGGCTGCTCCTAACCCAAAGTCATTCACTCCTGTAGAGAACTCAGTCATAACTCCCTTAGTGTTAGCTACACTCTGCGCTGATGGCAATAAGGTCAGCTCTGTTTGTGTACCAACTGAAATATTTTTCAGTGAAGAGAAGGTACCAATGCTGCCCTTGCCCTTAGATTTACTTATCTCTGTGTCCCGATTTCTTTTGTTTAACCATGGCTCAATCTTATCTTTGGTCACATTTTTTGCGGCCCTGGCCCTAGTAGCTCTATTAGGAACCACTGAAGAGCTTGAAATTTCTTCAGAGGAAGATAAAAAAGGAATAGAGTTCAATGGGACACTCGTAGCAATATTCGATGGAATCTCCTGATCAATGTCCCCCAGTACAGGTGAAGAGATGCCAGTTGTTAAGTGTCTCTGTAAAATAGCAGGGTCTAAGGAAAGACGTCTCTCAGTCAAATGAATTTCGTGGGTTAAGAGTGACTCCGCTCTTACTAAAAAGGCATCTAAGGTGCCAGCAACCCCCTTGCGTTTTTCCATTTTCTTTAGACGACTAATTGAATCAAACAACCCAGGTATTCTCTATGCTTTAAGCTCTTGCACGGTACCTTAGATATTCTTTTGAATTAGGAATTTTCACAATAGCAAAGTGCACAATCTGAGCTTCTCAGAGGGGTGGCCCAGCCCAGCCTCAATCTGTCTCTGACGGGCTCAGACGGGCCCGCCCTTGGCCCGGGCTTCGCCCGGCACGTCCCGCGCACGTCCCGCGCTGGGGGTGTAGAGGCTGCGCTTTATGCGCGAAGATGGTCCGGTGCCTCCCCCTCGTCAGCAGGACCCGAAACACCTGGGTAGGCTCGCGTTGCACCCTGGGTGATGTAGTCCTCCAAAGGGTGATAAAGCGGGATACAGCGTCCAAAACAGGCGTCCAAATAGGCGTTAGCAAGGATCAGCGCCCACAACAAGGATCGACAGTGTCACCAGGAAAGGACGTTAAAACAACAGCGGGACCCACGCTGCGGGGGTAGAGGCTGCGCTTTATGCGCGAAGATGGTCCGGTGCCTCCCCCTCGTCAGCAGGACCCGAAACACCTGGGTAGGCTCGCGTTGCACCCTGGGTGATGTAGTCCTCCAAAGGGTGATAAAGCGGGATACAGCGTCCAAAACAGGCGTCCAAATAGGCGTTAGCAAGGATCAGCGCCCACAACAAGGATCGACAGTGTCACCAGGAAAGGACGTTAAAACAACAGCGGGACATGCAGCACCAGCAGGACCACCAGCTGCAGCACCAGCAGGACCACCAGCTGCACCCCCTGCACCCACCCCTCCAACGACTGTCACCACAAATACCATCCCTGCCGACATGGACAGAACAAGGAGCAACACCAGCACAGGGACCCTGGACCAACGTGGGGCCATGGACACCACCAACACCACCAACCCCCAAGGTGAACCAGGGTCATCTGTGCGTGCCACTGCACGCACTGCACATGTCGGCAGGGGTGGTGGGAGGGGTGGGAGAGAGAGGTCGCTGCTTGCAGAGGTTGCTGGTGTGCATGATGACCCACAACTGGTACGCATAGCCGATGCGTACCAGTCCAGCACCGGAGATCTCAGCCAGGTAGTGGGGCTCCTCAGAGACATGAAACAGCAGCAGGCTGCCCATCATGCCCGCTTGGACTCACACATGTCCCGCGTGGAGTCCAAGTGGGACGCACTGCAAGAGATGACGGCGGTGCACAGGGACATTTTACAATGCCTCCGCCAGATGAACAGCAACCAGTCCACACCTCCCTGTGTGCCAACAACATCTGGTGCTGAACAAACTGCAACTGCCACAGGGAGGGAGGATGACTCTGGCGGAGAGTCCCCTGCACCGCAGCAGCCTGTACTTGAGGGCCCCCCCCCAAAGAAGAGGGGTCGTCCGAGGAGGGGCAAGTGAGAGGCCGATGGCCAAGCGCAACTCCCAGGAAGCCTGAACCTGTTCTGGATGTTCACCTTTGTGCACAGACTGTTCACCCTGTTGACGGCAACACAACTCCCACACATTGCATGGGGAGTACAAGTTGGACCAATGTCTCAGACAACTGTGGCCCCGATACTGGGGATTTTGTCTACCAGGACTTTCAATTCACCTAGGAACTTCTGATTGCAAGATATATGTACAGCACTACCCATCCTATGCACTATTCACACAAATGTATCACAATAAACACACTAATACACCATAATTGCCTCTGTTGTGATTCCAACGTGGGTGCTGTTATGGGGATGATGAACTGCAAAATTACACTGTGTATGCGAACTGCAACAGCAAGTACAACACAGGCATGTGAGTAAAGGCAACGTGACACATATGAGGGAGACACACCACCAGGGCTACACAACACATACACACCTAGGCCATCTGACTCATTGCCTACACTGATGTTGCCAGGGAAGACGGTGCAATGCACAGACACCATACCTATTCCCAGTTGTAGTCAAGTAGCCCACAGGTGCAGTAAGCAAATGGCAGTCAAATGTGTGACCACAGACAACGCACATCACAAAGTGAAGCACAGGTTTATTACACAGTTGCAACATGTCGTAACCACTACAGATGCAAGGTAATCCCACCTGGCAGCGGGCACACAGTCAACAACTGTAGAAGGAAGGAAGTCCATGGGTGTGGCGCACATCACCTGTAGGGACACAACAGCTACCACCCTGGAAGTACAATCACGTCGTCGGTGGACACAGTTGACCAAACGAATCTGAAAGTACCCTGTGAAGGACAGAAATGACACACAGTCAAAAGCAATGGAGAACAGGACAGAACAGCAAAACTCATGCACAATACATGTTACAAGATACCCACCCAGAAGCAAGTTAGCATGTCAACACTGTTGGGGAGTACAGACCACCTGTAAGCACACATCGCTACACACATCCAGTCAAGTAGCCCATGGACACACTCCAACAGCACCAGAGCACCACCTACACATATCATGCCAACTCACATCATTGACATGACACCTCAGGATACTCACATTCAGCTAAAGAAGTTGGTGATGAGCTGTGTTCGGACATTACCCTCATCATCATCATCATCACTGGCATCGTGGTCCAGGGCAGGATCCTCCACAGGTGGTGGATGTTGGTCATTGTCATCCTGGATGAGAGGCAACTCCTTCCCCACTGCCAGGTTGTGGAGCATGCAGCAGACGATGATAATCTTGCACACTTTCGCAGGGGCATATGGGAGGGACCCTCCGGTCTTGTCCAGGCAGCGGAAGCAGCTCTTCAGGAGACCAAATGTCCGCTCAATCACTCTCCTGGTCCGACCATGTGCCTCATTGTAGCGCATCTGGGCTGGTGTCACAGGGTTCCTGAGGGGTGTCAGCAACCACGGCATGTTGGGGTATCCCGAGTCACCTACGGACAGACAAGTGCACATTAGCTGACTTGGAAAAGTGGGCGGAATACTACAGATCAGATCACAAACAATGGCACAAAGTCAGTACACACCGACAAGCCAGGCACGCTGGTTCTACATCTGTGCCATCATCCTGGGGATGCGACTACTCCTCATCACAAAGGCATCGTGTGCTGAACCAGGGAAACGGGCACACACGTGTGTGATGGTCATATCTGCAAGACACACCACCAGTGCATTGACCGAGTGGTAGTGCTTGCGGTTCCTGTAGGCCTGCTCCTGGGCCTGTGGTGGTACCAAAGCCACATGTGTCCCATCAATGGAGCCAATGACATGCGGCATCCTCCCCAGGGCATAGAAGTCACTCTTCACGTCAGTGAGTCGTTGCAGTCTAGGGAAATAGATGTACCGGTTCAGGAATAGCAACATTGCCACCAAAACATCGCGGAGCACACGGCTCAACATGGTCTGTGACATCCCACCAGCAGTCGCCACAGTATGTTGGAAGGTACCGGTGGCAAAGAAGTGTAGGGCTGCCATCACCTTCACCTTGGGGGTCAGCGCTGTAGGATACGGCCGGCCAGGCTGCAAATGTGGGGCCAACTGCACTGCCAAATCCTCAATCAGCTGCCTGGTGAAGCGGTACCGTTGGATGCTGTCCCGTTCCACCATCGTTGCCAGGTCTGGGAATGGTCGATGGACAGCAGGAGCCCTGCAGTGCAGAGGAGAAGAAAGCAAGATTGTCAGTCAGCCCACATATGCGGCATTGAACACACTCAATATCCCAACATACATCATTATGAGGCACAACTACATGAAGTGTGCAGTTCCGTAAGGACATGTATGGTACATACATGGCCAACATCTGTCATCACGGTTCAACAAGTGGCATCAATAAGTCCCAGGTTGGCCCATTGGATATCATGAGGCTGTGTCACAGTTCCCATCTCCTGCTGCCGTGTCACAATCACCCCCCACAGTGACATGTGAGGACAGATGTGCCCCAGGCATCACAGCTCAACGACAGGTACATTCCCAGGGACCCTGTATTGCCACATGGACACTGGCATTATATGGAGTATCATGTATACACCACAGCAAAACAACTATGACCACCACAGGTAGTGGTCCCACTTGCCACTGCAGGACAGACATGGACGTCTGTGACACACACACGCACAACATCAAAGTCCATGCACACACAACGTGGATGTGGAGACTGTCTCCCATTGTGCACATGAAATCAGAGACATTGTAAACATTACATGCACACAGACTGTGGAGGACCATCACTATTGTGCCACTGGGACACCCTGGCTCAAACATACCGTCCCACATGGGACTCACGGGGTATGTGACATGACATACACATACACCACCGTGAAATGTGACCATGGCACATGCACAGATATGAACAGTTGCACATCACAGTGATCATGTACACGTAACACCCAGGATCCTGTCCCCATGAACACGTGCACAGCCTGGGGGTGGCTGCCCCCAGGTGACACCCACAGGACAACATGTACACCAACATACACACAATAGGAAATGCAGCCTTACATGCCTTATCATACAGTTTGGATAGGCTGTCGTGTTGTAGGTGTGCCCCTCACTCCCTGGGAGCTATCTGTGGCTGGCATATGTCCATCTGAGACAGGCATGGTGACATCTGCCAGTCACTTGTACAGGGATGCGTTGAACAACAATGGACCGATCGGTGCACCCGGCCGGCCCATTGCATTCAATGTGTGCGGGTACGCGTTGTACCCCTGTACGCGTTGTACCGCAATGGACCGATCGGTGCCCCCGGCCGGCCCATTGCATTCAATGTGTGCGGGTACGCGTTGTACCCCTGTACGCGTTGATCAGCAATGGACCGATCGGTGCCCCCGGCCGGCCCATTGCATTGAATGTGTGCGGGTACGCGTTGTACCCCTGTACGCGTTGTAACGCAATGGACCGATCGGTGCCCCCGGCCGGCCCATTGCATTCAATGTGTGCGGGTACGCGTTATAACCCTGTACGCATTGTACCGCAATGGACCGATCGGTGCCCCCGGCCGGCCCATTGCATTCAATGTGTGCGGGTACGCGTTGTACCCCTGTATGCGTTGATCAGCAATGGACCGATCGGTGCCCCCGGCCGGCCCATTGTATTCAATGTGTGTGGGTACGCGTTGTACCCCTGTACGCGTTGTACCGCAATGGACCGATCGGTGCCCCCGGCCGGCCCATTGCATTCAATGTGTGCTTGGTTCGCGTTGTACCCCTGTACGCGTTGTACCGCAATGGACCGATCGGTGCCCCCGGCCGGCCCATTGCATTCAATGTGTGCGGGTACGCGTTGTACCCCTGTACGCGTTGTACCGCAATGGACCGATCGGTGCCCCCGGCCGGCCCATTGCATTCAATGTGTGCGGGTGCGCGTTGTACCCCTGTGCGCGTTGATCAGCAATGGACCGATCGGTGCCCCCGGCCGGCCCATTGCATTCAATGTGTGCGGGTACGCGTTGTACCCCTGTACGCGTTGTACCGCAATGGACCGATCGGTGCCCCGGCCAGCCCATTGCATTCAATGTGTGTGGGTACGCGTTGTACCCCTGTACGCGTTGTACCGCAATGGACCGATCGGTGCCCCCGGCCGGCCCATTGCATTCAATGTGTGCGTGGTACGCGTTGTACCCCTGTACGCGTTGTACCGCAATGGACCGATCGGTGCCCCGGCCGGCCCATTGCATTCAATGTGTGCGGGTACGCGTTGTACCCCTGTACGCGTTGTACCGCAATGGACCGATCGGTGCGCACCCATTGACAATAGCCTAGCCTGGTAACGGACGCGTTTTCGAAATTCGAACGAGTCGGTTGCTGGAAATTCAGTTGGTCACCCACAACAATGTTGCAAAATCATGTATGTCATGAAGTTGAAGATTTGAAGGATGCTGTGGGCGTGTATTGGTGCTGCTATTCCATGGATTGGCCAGATTCAGAAGATGCAAACGACTTGGACCTATCACTTTGGACACAAGGGACAGTATCTGCCTCTCCAGCACATATATATTGCTGGCTGTTCCCCTGAGAGCTCACTTGCCTGCACTACATGCTCCAGGACGACATCTGCCACTGCACTGCTGCTGTCTCTGCCCCTCTGGACCCTGCAATGGCACGTACTGTGGAGAGAGCCCCAGTCTTCAGCCTTGAGGAGAACCAGGCCCTGCTGGACAGCCTACTTCCACAGTACAGCAAGCTGTATGGGACACCAGGGGAGCAGGTGAGTGTTCTGTGCACTGCCTTTCTGAATGTGCATTTTGTCTGACTAGCAAGGCTGAAAGTCTGCACGCCACTGGCTAGCAGGCTCACTGAGTAGTTGTCACCCCCCATAGTGTGTAGTGACATGCACTGGATAGGTATGGTGCAGTGACAGTGCATTTGAACAAGGTTTTACTTCCCATGCAAGGATACCATGTAGTGACGTCTGGCAAACTGTCCATGGGCAGCGTTGCACTGCCTGTGTACATCATGTGCCCCTGTGATTGAGACATGTATATACAACTGTGTCATGCACGGATATGTTGCATGTGTAGTAATGGCCTTTTCACTTTGTCATCCTGACAGGTTAATGCCCATCGGAAGCAGGAGATCTGGAAGGACATCGTCCGGGCTGTCCGGTCCGTGGGGGTCTACAAGCGCCGGATCCGCAACTGCCAGAAGAGGTGGCAGGACCTTCGGGGCTGGACCCGGAGGATTGCACGGGTCCAGCTGAAGCTGTCGCCTCCTCGCAGGAGGGGCGGAACACGGACCCTGACCCCCCACATGCTCCAGATCCTGGCGGTGGTGTTTCCAGACCTGGATGGGCAGCTGAAGGCCAGACAGCAGCAAGGAGGGGGTGAGTCAAAGACTGCACTGTGAACTCTGTATTACATGCTATGTGCCCTCCTCTGGCCTGGTTAAACTGCCACAGTACAGCAGTCATGTTGTCCAGGAGCCATGTCCCTCTATTGTGCACTGCCCACTCCTCATCTGATACCCAGGTGTGGCCCTTACATTCAGGGAATTGTGTCACTTGGGACTGTGTCCTTGCAGTTTGCTTCACTAAAGGTGGGGGACAGCATCTGTTTCCCTAACTCTGTTGTGGGCATCATGGGTGGGTCCATTGTTCACACAACGCCTGTGTTCGGACATGTAATCTGCGTGTTGCTTTGATATGCGGTCCACTTGCTGAGCTGAGCCACCACATGTGCCTGGGGTATGTGGCACACACCCATGCAGCGGGTGGGAACAATGTTTGGGACCCAGGAGTGTGCAGATTACGTGTGTCACACATACATAGCCAGCTATCCACTGTCCAGGGCTCATCCCTCATTCATGTGGGGCAGGACAGTCATGCCTACTCCAGGCCATGCAATGCACTCTGTACTCCCACTCCCGTGTATCAGCTGACATATTGTGCGCAGTGATTTGACCCCTCAGGTGTCTGCCTCTGTGTCAGTGTGCTGTGGATTTGTTGCCAGGACTGCTGGGGTGTTTCTCGGTAGGGGCTCAGCATGCCACTGGAGATGTGACCATAGGAGACGATACTTGTGTGTTTGATCAGCTGCCCATGCAGACTGGGGTATGCGAATGTGAAGTTCAGGCAGCTGTTTCCCATTCACAGCAGATTGTGAGGGGCTCAGGTTCAGAGGGTAGTGTCACAGGTCTCCCATATGTCCAATCGGTATGACCTGGACAGATGAGGGTTAAGATGATGTGTTGTGTGGGGGATGTACATGTGCACTTGTGCAGCTCCAGGACTTGCATTCCCCATGACCTACTATTGTGACACAGTGCAGAGTGTTGTTGTCTGGCTGCCAAGTCATACATCACTGAGACAGTGATGTATGACTTAGCAGTCATGCCTCCGCCATGGCATGTGTCTAATTATTGGTGATCCTGCAGGGGAGTGACATGTGCTACATGCACACCATTGTGGCGATGGCTATCAGGACATGGGTGCATCATGGTGTCTGTCGCTGGTATGCATCACATGCATTTCCTATTTGACTCTGGGCATCCCTTTCATCCGGAAACCTGTACTGACTCAGTGGCAAGTGTTGTGATGTGTGCATGTCCACATGCTACACCGTGTCCTCTGCACTGTCCAACTACTGTGTAGTTGGTGCATGTGTCCACACTGGGGTGTTGCTATCCAACAGACACCAGACAGATGGGTGCAAGGCCATGTGGGATGTGAGTGCCATGGTTGGCATCAGACTGACAATTGGCTTCTCCTGTTCAGTCAGGGCACTTTTAGCAATGTACAACTAATGATGCCAGGGCTTGCTCTGTAATGTGCTGTGCTCATAGTGGTGTGTGCGTTTGGTGCAGGTGACTGATGTCTGTCTGTTTCCCCATTGTTTGCAGATACATCCACGGCCACGGAAGGGGACAGCTCCACGGACCAGGAGGAGCCGGAAAGCCAGACTGGGTCAGCAGCCGAGGAGTGGTCGGAGGGACCCAGTGGCACGGAGGGCGAGGGGAGCCACACCGAGGAGTCCTCAGCACCATCCACCTCAGCTGAGGACCAGAGCAACTCGGAGGATGACTCCCTTATGGAGGCGGGTGTCAGCAGCCACCACACCCCAGCTAGTGTTGCTGTCCCCGCCACCACCAGCACCACCACTGCCCTCCCATCAGCTCCCATTCCCCAGGTCCGTGGAGGCTCCCATGTTCGGGAGCGTGTCTCCTTTGGGCCAGGCACCGCACCCCCTGCCCCTGTGTCCCCTGCTGCCCTGAGTGAGGAGTCTGTGTACCTCCTTCGCCAGCTCCATGTAGGGCAGACAGCCATGCTGAGTGTCCTCCATGCGCACACCGCTCTGTTGACTCAGCTGGTGTCGTTCATGGAGGGCATCTCATCGGGCATGTCTGACCTACAGAGGGGCAATAGGTCCATGGACTCCTCCCTGACGGCAGCAGTGTCCCTCCTCAGACAGTCCCTCACCCCTCCTGCCTCTGCTCCATCCACACTCCCCAGCACCTTACCCGTCCCAAGCACACACACACACCGGCACAGGCACACACCAGCACACACACATCCAGCACACAGACACACACGCCACAAACAAAGCGCACACGCACGCACAGTCAGGGGACTGAAACCAGACTCACAGGGGATGGGGCCCTGGAACACACACACGCATCCACGAGCACTGCGCAGTCCTCAGTTGCCTCTCCCTCCAAAGCACCCTCCCTTGCCTCACCTGCAACCCCAAAGACCCAGCGGCTCTTCCTCAGTGACCTCGGCCTCTTCCCCTCTGATCCAGCTGATACAGCATTCAGGGGGAAGTGGAAGCCCACCCACATGGAGCAGAGTGCCCCTCGCCCCCGGACACCCTCCCCCAGGCACAGACAGACTGAGGCCCCCACCCGCAAGTCCCCCCGGAGTCGTAAGAGCAAGACCCCGCCGCCGCCCTGCAGCTCAGGCACCAGGTCTCCTTCCTCCATCCCTCAGGCCCCCACTCCACAGGTGCCCCCACCACACCCTGCCCCAGGTTCCCCCACCCACAGATATACCATCCCCAAGAGGATCCGGCCTTCTCCCCCTGCCACTTGCTCTCCCGGCACCACACCCCCCGCTGCGCTTGTCTGTGCCACTGATGTGGTGAGGGTGTCCTCCCCCTCTGTCCAGCCCACCTTGCCTGTTCCCCATTCTTCTCCCCTGGTGGTAGGCACTGCAGTGGAGTCCACTACCACCCTGTCTGACTTGGGCACTGCAGTGGCGGACCTGTCCACTCCATCTGCAGGGTCCACTGCAGTCGTGCCGGCACCCACAACATCTGAGTCATGCCCCCCAGTTGTGCCGGCACACACCATGTCAGACACCTCCACTGCAGTTGTCAGTGGCTCTCCAGCACCCACCACCCCTTCCCTGCTTCCTCCTGGTGAGCCCTGATCCTGTCCCTGCGGTGCCTGGCCTGCCCCCCGGTTGCCCCTCCTAGTGGATTGTCCCTGGTTTTGTGCAGGCATGCGTAGGGTGACATCTGCCACTGTCACCCTGTTTGGACTTTGACAATGGACTGGCCATTGGCCTTTGTGTTTTTTCTGGACTTTCAGTTTTCATTACACACATTTGCTGAATAAAGCAACTTTCTGTTCTCTAGTGCTTATGCTTCTGATGTACATGTTGTTGATGATGCTAACCATGCCCTTGCTGCAGTGATGGTGATATTTGGTCTCATGATAATGAAGTGTTACTGTGCAGGAACCCATGTGGTCCAGGGGGAATGTGTCCTATCCTGTGGTGTATCCATGTCATCCATAGCAGCATCTGAGGGTGTCATGTGTTCAGTATTTGGCAATGGGATTTCCTACTTACATTAGCTATTTCACATCTGTGGCTTCCACCCCTGCACATCTGTTGTGCCTGCCATTGTTCAATTCGTCTACTTCCCTGACCGTGTGGCCATCTCCACTGGACATGCAGGTTTGGGCATCAATGGGGAAGGACTCATCTGTGTTGTCAGTGCAACATTGCTATACAAGTGTGTTGGATCTGTGCTGATGATTTCGTTGGCACTTCCATGACCAGGCTGATGTGAAGGGAGCCCTCATTTGGTGCTAATTGTTGATTGTGTGACCAAGTGCTCAGCTGACATGATGGGGCCCTACTGAGGCAACATATGGCACAGCTTTCCTCACACAGGAGTGGAGTCCCCTCATGGCAGTGTGTACTCCTGTGACATTGCCTGCGCCCAAGGTGTGTGTTGTATGTGCATGTCTGTGTGTTCACTTCCGTTTAGCTGTGCATGCTGTGATCCCTAGTGTTGTACCTGTTTGTGATGCTTGCTGAGTTGACCTATGTTCCCCCAAGTCTTCTCCCTGGGTTCTCTGTGATGTGGGTGCATGGCACATTACTGGTCATCAGGGTGTCACCCATAGGTGTGTTTGCTGTCAGGGCTGAGTTTGTGTGCAGACGCAGATGGGTCACAGTCAGGTTTCCCCTTGGCACTTGTTGTTTGCCCCTGTCATGTGATTTCCAGTTTGTGTTATCTTTCAGTGATTGTGACACGTTGTGTGTGTGACTGCTGGCACACCTCAGGGTCCGGGCTGCAATGTTGGTTGTTGTCTATGTGTGTTCTTTGTGGGTGACCTTGGCTTCTTCATTGGTGTGTGACTGTGGCTGGGATCCCATTGGTTGGTGTGGTATTGCCGTCATGTCCATGTACAGCGTAGTGTGCAGTGTGTCAGACATTCAGGAGTCTTGTTGAGTGGCCATGTGTGATGTGTTTCTGCACCTTGGTTCCCACCCACCACCCTGGAATAGTCATGGGTGCATGTGCAATGTCACCAGTGCATGTGTGCTTCACTGCTGCACATTGTTGGAGGTCGAGGGGTGTGGTGTTGAGTGTGTGCAGATGAGAGTTGCTGCCCGGCTAGGCCCCTGCCTCCATGTTGGCCTTGGCTTACTGGCCATGCTGATTGATTTGTGCTTATGTAGGTGTGATGGTAGTTTGTTGCTCAGGACACATGACTGTGGTTCACAGTGTGAACGACATTTAGCTTTGTCATCACAGTGGGATTGTAATGCAGCCCAGGGTCACCACATTGTGGGGGCACTGGGGGTAGTGCTGTGGTGTGTCTGTGTCTTGCTGTGTCAGTTGCTGTTCCTACGTGCCTGTGTGACATGTGTGATTTGTGCTCCCTCTCATCTGACAATGCCTGCTTGCCCACATAGGGGATTTGGATCCATGAGTTACCTTTGTGTGGCACTGTATGCACATCTGTATGATTGGTATTCAGGTCTCCTCATGTGTTGTGTGGTTGCCTGGGGACACTGGCACCCCCCCCCTCACCTGTTGTGTATGATGTGCAGTGTGGGTCTGCCTGTTTGTGTTTGTGCATCTGCACCACTGCATTGGTGTTAGAAATGGGATCTCTAGTTGGCAAGGGCTTGCACCTTTGTCCAAGTAGGGACCCTTCTTCCTAGTCAGGGTAAGGGTTGTTACACTCATGAAGTAACCCCTGCTCACCCTCGTGGTAGCTTGGCACGAGCAGTCAGGCTTAATTCAGAGGCAGTGTGTAAAGCATTTGCACATAACCAACAGTAATACAGTGTAAGCACTACAAACGGACACCACACCAGTTTAGAAAAATAACCAATATTTTATATACTCAAGACAAGACCAATTACGACAAAAATCCACAATACTATACTTTACGAATGAATACTTGATACGTTAACTTCTTCTTTGCAGGAATAGCACAAAAGCAAAGTTCGTACGAGTCGGTAGCTCCGTCCGAGCCTACCGTGATGCTGAAAACCCCAGAGTCTAACAGTTCCAGCCGACCGCGTCGATACGGGCCAGCAGAGTCATGAACAGACTCGGTTACAGTACCTTTCTCGTTGTGGCTGGTACGGAGTGTACGAGCCGGTCGGCGTTCGTCGCGGTTGCGGTGCAAGACGGAGCGATGCAAGGTGCGGTGTCCCTCGATGCGGTGCAGGCAGCGGCTCGATGAGCGTCGGGCAGACGGAGTCGGTGAGTCCAAGGCGTGCGATGCAGGGCGAGACGATGCTCGATGCGGTGCTGACAGGTTGGAATGCAGCGACCTAGCCGGAGTGCGGGAGCTGGCGTCGGACAGCGGTGCGAGTCGGAGCGGTGCGTCGCAGACGTGCGAGCGGTGCCCCAAATGCGGTGCGGTCCCGACTCTTGAGCCAGTTGCAGCGACAGTGTCGGTCTGGTCCGGCTGGCCCAGTGAAGCGATGCGATGCGAACTGCGGTGCCCACAGGTCACGGTGCAAGCAGCGGCTCGATGTTGGCGGCGTCGGACGTCGCCCAGGGTGAGACCAGGGTTGCGATGCGAAGCGGGGCGATGCGGTCTGCGGTGCAAACAGGTCACCGGCCAGGGATGGATTCGGTTGACGGAGTCGGTTGCAGGTCCCTTCCTCTGTGGCAACTGAAACAGCGTTCCAGCAGCGGTACCCAGAGGCTTGTGAAGTCTTTGTAGTCCCTGAGACTTCTTAACAGGAGGCCAACTCGGTTTCAGGCCCTTGGAGATACTCAGCACAAGTTTGTAGAAAGTTCAGTCCAGTCCTTTCACTGCCCAAGGCAGAAGCAGCAGCTGCAGGCCACCCCAACAAAGCAACAACACAGCAAAGGGGCAGTACTCCTCCTGGCAGCTCTTCCAGCTCTTCGTCTTGGCAGGTTCCTTGATTCCAGCGAGATCTAAATTCATGGGGTCAGGGCCCCAATATTTATATCCCAAATTCCTTTGTTCTCTGAAGGCAGAGAGGCCTTTGCCTAGTCCAAACCAGTTCTGGAGCACTTTGTTGACAAGTCTCCGTCCCTTCTTTCAGTGAGTGGGCCAGGGACATCAGACGCACCACAGGAGGTGGAGCCAGCATTGTGGAGGGAAGGCACTGTCCTATTCAGGGCCCAGGTGCGACCCCTCCCACCCATCTACATGTAGATCTTGCTATTCAGCCCTGTGCTGACTCACCCTGTCTCCTGGTATCCCCCAGCCCCTGTCACTCACATTCCAGACACGGAATACACAACCTCGCAGAGGCAGGCTTGGATGGTTAGACAAGAAAACACCCACTTTCTAAAAGTGGTATTTTCAAACACAGAATGTTAAAACCGACTTCACTAAAAGCTGCATTTTATCATTCTGAGTCCAGGCATACTAAACTCGAATTTCTACCATGTTCCCGGGGTCAGTTAGGATTATAAGCTGTAATAATCAAAACTGCCCGTTCTGGCCTAGGGGGAACAGGTAGCCTTGCAATAGTGAAAAACGAACTAGGCTGTAATTCACTATCAGGACATGCCGCACACACCCGGGCATGTCCTACCTTTCGCATACACCGCACCCTGCCCACAGGGGTACCTTGGGCCTACCTTAGGGGTGACTAACATGTAGCAAAGGGAAGGGTTAGGGACTTGCAAGTGTGTGCACTTGCCAAGTCGACATGGCAGCCCCAGGCTGCGCACAGGCTCTGCGGTGGCAGGCCCGAGTTACACTTTACGGGCTGTTTGCGTGGGTGGCACAATCCAGTGCTGCAGCCCACCAACAGCATTTGGTCTATAGGCCCTGGCACTCGCAGTGCACTTTACAAGGGACTGACACATAAACCAAATAGGCCAATCATGGAAACACCAATCCATAACACATTTTATACAGGAGCACTTGCACTTTCCCACTGGACCGCAGTGAGGAAAGTGCGCAGAATCATCACACCAGCAAAAACAGAGTCAAAACCGGGAGGTCAGAAAGCAAAAAGTCAGGGGAAACACGCCAAAAGATGCCAAGTCTAACACATGTCCCCTCCAGCTGAAAGAAGGGAGAACTACCCAACCCCATTGGAGTTCTCTTCACTAAGGCGGAAGAACCTGGACAGACCATCTGCGTTGGCGTGTTCTGTACCAGGACGGTGTTCCACCGTAAAGTCCATTCCCTGTAGGGAGATGGACCACCTCAGCAGTTTTGGATTCTCACCCCTCATTTGCATCAACCATCTGAGGGGCCTGTGGTCTGTCTGAACCCGGAAGTGAGTCCCAAACAGGTATGGTCTCAACTTCTTCAGTGCCCAGACCACAGCAAAAGCTTCCCTTTCTATGGCACTCCACCTCTGTTCCCTGGGAAGTAGTCTCCTGCTAAGGAAGACTACAGGCTGATCCAGGCCCTCTTCGTTCAGTTGTGAGAGCACCGCTCCCACACCATGCTCTGAAGCGTCAGTCTGCACGACGAATTCCTTGGAGAAGTCAGTTGCCTTGAGCACGGGCGCCGTGCACATGGCTGCCTTCAGGGCATCAAAAGCTTTCTGGCAGGACTCAGTCCAGATCACTTTCCTGGGCTGCCTCTTAGAGGTCAGCTCTGTTAAGGGGGCAACGATGGTGCCATAGCCCTTAACAAATCTCCTATAATAGCCGGTGAGACCTAAGAAGGCTCTCACCTCTGTCTGGGTCTTGGGGGGCTCCCAAGCCAGAATGGTGTCAATCTTGGGTTGTAGGGGCGCCACCTGGCCGCTTCCTACCTGGTGCCCCAAGTACACCACAGAACCCTGCCCGATCTGGCACTTACTGGCCTTGATCGTGAGGCCTGCACCTTGCAGAGCCCTCAACACTTTCTCAAGGTGCTGTAAATGTTCTTCCCAGCTGGAACTGAACACAGCAATGTCATCCAGGTAGGCGGCACTGAAATCCTCCAGCCCAGCCAACACCTGATTGACCAACCTCTGAAAGGTGGCAGGGGCATTCTTCAACCCAAAGGGCATCACCCGGAATTGGTAATGACCTTCGGGGGTTGAGAATGCTGATCTCTCCTTGGCCCCATCGGTTAAGGCAATCTGCCAGTACCCAGACGTCAAATCAAACGTGCTGAGGAACCGGGCAGCTCCCAACCGATCAATGAGCTCATCAGCTCTGGGGATGGGGTGCGCGTCAGTCCTGGTGACGGCATTGAGCCCACGGTAGTCCACACAAAACCGGAGTTCTGGAGTGGCACCGGGCGCCGCAGCCTTTGGGACCAAGACCACTGGGCTGGCCCAAGGACTGTGGGAGGGCTCAATCACCCCTAACGCCAACATCTTAGAGACCTCCTCCTTGATGCTGGCTCTGACCCGGTCAGTCAACCTGTAAATCTTGTGCTTCACAGGATGGCTGTCACCGGTGTCCACGTCATGGGTACACCAGTGAGTAACACCGGGGGTCAGAGAGAACAGCGGGGCGAACTGTCCCAACAACTGGCGACAGCCCCCCTGCTGCTCCTGAGTCAGAGTAGGGGAGAGGATCACACCCTCTACTGACCCATCATGCTCCTTGGTAGACAGGAGGTCAGGGAGAGGCTCGCTCTCCTCTTCCACCCCATCATCTGTCGCCAAGAGCATACTCACTTCGGACCTCTCGAAGTGGGGCTTGAGGCGGTTCACGTGAAGGACCCTCAAAGGGTTCCTTGGAGCCTGCAAATCCACCAGGTAGGTGACGTCACTTTTGCGCTCCTTTACCTCATATGGCCCAGTCCACTTGTCCTGCAAGGCACAAGGTGCTACTGGGGCCATGACCCACACTTTTTGTCCAGGTTGAAATTCGACCAGAGTGGCGTTCTGGTCATACCATCTCTTCATTTCTTCCTGGCTTGCTTCTAGGTTCGCCTGAGCGAGTTTCCTGAAGTGGGCAGTTTGGTTTCTAAAGGCCAGCATGTAGCTAAATACATCCTGGGGAGTTTTCCTGGGAGCTGCCTCCCAGCCTTCCTTAACCAAACTCAGAGGTCCTCTGACAGGGTGGCCATACAGGAGCTCAAAGGGGCTGTACCCAAGAGACTTCTGAGGCACCTCCCTGTATGCAAAGAGTAGGCATGGCAAGAGGACGTCCCACTTACGCCTCATGGGTTCTGTTAGACCCTTGATCATGCCTTTCAAGGTCTGGTTGAATCTCTCCACCAGACCGTTTCCTTGTGGGTGGTAAGGAGTGGTGAACTTGTAGGTTACCCCACACTCCTTCCACAGGGATGTCATATACTTCGATATGAAATTGGTCCCCCTATCAGAAACCACCTCTCTGGGGAATCCCACACGGGAAAAGATCCCCATTAACGCCCGGCCCACCACTGGCGCCGTCGTTGTCCTGAGAGGGATTGCCTCCGGGTACCGGGTGGCATGGTCCACCAAGACCAGGATGTACCTGTTGCCCATGGCGGTCTTGGGGTCCAGTGGCCCCACAATATCCATCCCTACCCTTTCAAAGGGTGTTCCAACAACCGGAAAAGGTTGGAGAGGAGCTTTGACCTTCCTCCCACTCTTACCACTTGCCTGGCAAGTTTGGCAAGACCTGCAGTGTGCATCTGACTGCCTTCGCATTTGGGGCCAAAAGAAGTGGGTGACAAGCCTGTCAAAGGTCTTGTCCTGCCCCAAATGTCCTGCCAAAGGCACGTCATGAGCCAGACCCAGTAGGAAGGTCCTGAAGCGCTGGGGTACCACCAGCACACGGGCTGACCCAGGCTCAGCAACCTTAGGCTCACTGTATAGGAGACCACTCTCCCAGTAGATCAGATGTGACCCGGACTGATTACCAGCTGCCTGGTCTGCAGCCTGCCGCCGCAGACCCTCCAGAGTAGGGCACTCGTTCTGCTCCCTGCAGAACTCCTCCCTGGTGGGACCCCCTTCTTGCTGCCAATGGGTCAGCTCAGAGATGTCTCCCAGTTCGGCTACTTGCTCCCCTGTAGGCACCGGGCGTCCCCTCGAGGTCCGCCTCCTCCCGGTCCGTGGGAACTTCGGGGGCCGGTTTCCCGCGCCCCCTGCCCTTTCTCTTGGCAGGGACTTGGGCCACTGTTTCAGGCTCCAAGTCCTCTTGATCACCCTTTCTGGCCGCCATTGACCGAGTAGACACGCATGCCCACTCTGGCAACCCAAGCATCTCCAAGTGGGACCTGAGCTCAACCTCCTTCCATGAGGACTGCTCCAGGTCGTTTCCTAGCAGACAATCTACAGGCATGGTAGGGCTCACAACCACCCTTAAGGGACCTGAGACCCCCCCCATTCAAAGGGAACCTGCGCCACCATACATTGGCGCTCTGAGTTGTCGACAGCAACTACTTGGTGGAATGCTCCTGGGACTACTTGCTTCTCAGACACCAGGTGACACCGGACTGAGGTCACACTGGCTCCAGTATCTCTGAGAGCCTCTACCCTGTTCCCATTAATGGTCACCCAGGTGCTATATTTCTTTGTGTTAGGGGGCACCTGGTTTCCTGGGACCATCTCACTGTCCCCGAGTGAGACAAGGGTCATTTCTGCGGGATCCCCACCCTCCTGTGGGCACCCCTCCTCCCCAAGCGCTACACTAGCCAACACTTTGGACTGTCCACCGGTGGGTGGCTGTGTCCCCTTCGGGCACTTGGGGTCCCCCTTAAAGTGACCTACCTGGTCACATGCATAACACTTGCGGGGGCCGGTCTCAACAGGCTTCCCTGTAGAGACCCCTTTCTTCTTATCACCGGGGGCTGGGAACCTTTACCCTGGGTACTAGTTTGGGGCCCTTTAGAGAACTCCTGTGCTTTACCCTTGTCCCCCCCACCTTTCTGCTGGGGACCCTGCCCACCTTTGGCTGAGTCTCCCCCAAACGCTTTCTTGTGGACCCTGGTACTCACCCAGCGGTCCGCTTCCATAGCAAGCTTCCTGGGGTCAGTTAGCTTACTATCAACTAGGTGCTGGCGCAGATCTGCAAAACATAGACTAGACAAGTGCTCCCATGCAATCAAGTTGTAGAGCCCCTGAAAATCTGTTACACTACTGCCCTTCACCCAACCATCCAGAGACCTGCAGAACACATCCACACATTCCAACCAAGTGTTGACATCAGACTTCTTACTGGACCTGAACTGATCCCTGTACTTTTCAGGAGTAAGACCATACTTCGTGAGAAGGGCATCCTTCATGTCAGCATAGGTGAGGTGATACCCCTTACCCAAAGCTATCAGAGCATCCCTTGCTTCTTCCGGGAAAAGTGGCCACAATCCTGCTCCCCAATTCTCCTCAGGGACCCCATTCATGTGTATGGCTGCCTCATAACCCTGGAACCACCTTTGTATGTCATCCCCCTTTTGAACTCCTTGCCTACGTTCTTGGGAATGTGCACAATCCTGTCTGCCTTTCTGGACGAATTGCTGCCACCATCTGAGCCTGACTTACTCCTAAGTTCTAGCTCCTTCAGTTCTCTCTCATGCTCTAAGAGCATCTTCCTCTCCTCTATGGCCAATCTCTTCTCCTCCCGCTCACTCTCCAGCCTGAGCTTCTGCAGCTCGAACTGCCTTGCCTCCCGCCTGTCCTCCAGCTCCTCTGGGGACAGACTGCTGCTGCCCGACCTGGCGGGTTCCCCCCTACCCAAAAGCACATCCACCCTGGAAATAGGCCCCTCCGCCTCCTCACTGAGATCACCAGGCTGCCCATTGGCATGTCTGGCTGCTACCCAGGCCCTCAGCGCCTTCTGTAGCTCCTCCTTCCTTGTGAGGCCTTTAATTTGGACTTTCAGGTTTTTACAAATCGCTCGTAACTCCTTTACGGCGTAGGATTCCAACCTGTCCTCCTCAAAGATAACTTCCAGAGATGCAACGGATGATGCAATTGATTCAGGCATGACAAAAGTCGTGAGTTGAAAACTGGCAAGATCAAAAATAGGCCAAAAGAAAAAGAACCAGTATGTGGTACGTAATGGTCTGCGATATGGTAGTAGTGCACACCAATCACTGTAAGTCAAGTGCAAACACAAGTCCTATCCTCACCGCTGACAACCAATGTTAGAAATGGGATCTCTAGTTGGCAAGGGCTTGCACCTTTGTCCAAGTAGGGACCCTTCTTCCTAGTCAGGGTAAGGGTTGTTACACTCGTGAAGTAACCCCTGCTCACCCTCGTGGTAGCTTGGCACGAGCAGTCAGGCTTAATTCAGAGGCAGTGTGTAAAGCATTTGCACATAACCAACAGTAATACAGTGTAAGCACTACAAACGGACACCACACCAGTTTAGAAAAATAACCAATATTTTATATACTCAAGACAAGACCAATTACGACAAAAATCCACAATGCTATACTTTACTGAATGAATACTTGATACGTTAACTTCTTCTTTGCAGGAATAGCACAAAAGCAAAGTTCGTACGAGTCGGTAGCTCCGTCCGAGCCTACCGTGATGCTGAAAACCCCAGAGTCTAACAGTTCCAGCCGACCGCGTCGATACGGGCCAGCAGAGTCATGAACAGACTCGGTTACAGTACCTTTCTCGTTGTGGCTGGTACGGAGTGTACGAGCCGGTCGGCGTTCGTCGCGGTTGCGGTGCAAGACGGAGCGATGCAAGGTGCGGTGTCCCTCGATGCGGTGCAGTCAGCGGCTCGATGAGCGTCGGGCAGACGGAGTCGGTGAGTCCAAGGCGTGCGATGCAGGGCGAGACGATGCTCGATGCGGTGCTGACAGGTTGCGATGCAGCGACCTAGCCGGAGTGCGGGAGCTGGCGTCGGACAGCGGTGCGAGTCGGAGCGGTGCGTCGCAGACGTGCGAGCGGTGCCCCAAATGCGGTGCGGTCCCGACTCTTGAGCCAGTTGCAGCGACAGTGTCGGTCTGGTCCGGCTGGCCCAGTGAAGCGATGCGATGCGAACTGCGGTGCCCACAGGTCACGGTGCAAGCAGCGGCTCGATGTTGGCGGCGTCGGACGTCGCCCACGGTGAGACCAGGGTTGCGATGCGAAGCGGGGCGATGCGGTCTGCGGTGCAAACAGGTCACCGGCCAGGGATGGATTCGGTTGACGGAGTCGGTTGCAGGTCCCTTCCTCTGTGGCAACTGAAACAGCGTTCCAGCAGCGGTACCCAGAGGCTTGTGAAGTCTTTGTAGTCCCTGAGACTTCTTAACAGGAGGCCAGCTCGGTTTCAGGCCCTTGGAGATACTCAGCACAAGTTTGTAGAAAGTTCAGTCCAGTCCTTTCACTGCCCAAGGCAGAATCAGCAGCTGCAGGCCACCCCAACAAAGCAACAACACAGCAAAGGGGCAGTACTCCTCCTGGCAGCTCTTCCAGCTCTTCGTCTTGGCAGGTTCCTTGATTCCAGCGAGATCTAAATTCATGGGGTCAGGGCCCCAATATTTATATCCCAAATTCCTTTGTTCTCTGAAGGCAGAGAGGCCTTTGCCTAGTCCAAACCAGTTCTGGAGCACTTTGTTGACAAGTCTCCGTCCCTTCTTTCAGTGAGTGGGCCAGGGACATCAGACGCACCACAGGAGGTGGAGCCAGCATTGTGGAGGGAAGGCACTGTCCTATTCAGGGCCCAGGTGCGACCCCTCCCACCCATCTACATGTAGATCTTGCTATTCAGCCCTGTGCTGACTCACCCTGTCTCCTGGTATCCCCCAGCCCCTGTCACTCACATTCCAGACACGGAATACACAACCTCGCAGAGGCAGGCTTGGATGGTTAGACAAGAAAACACCCACTTTCTAAAAGTGGTATTTTCAAACACAGAATGTTAAAACCGACTTCACTAAAAGCTGCATTTTATCATTCTGAGTCCAGGCATACTAAACTCGAATTTCTACCATGTTCCCGGGGTCAGTTAGGATTATAAGCTGTAATAATCAAAACTGCCCGTTCTGGCCTAGGGGGAACAGGTAGCCTTGCAATAGTGAAAAACGAACTAGGCTGTAATTCACTATCAGGACATGCCGCACACACCCGGGCATGTCCTACCTTTCGCATACACCGCACCCTGCCCACAGGGGTACCTTGGGCCTACCTTAGGGGTGACTAACATGTAGCAAAGGGAAGGGTTAGGGACTTGCAAGTGTGTGCACTTGCCAAGTCGACATGGCAGCCCCAGGCTGCGCACAGGCTCTGCGGTGGCAGGCCCGAGTTACACTTTACGGGCTGTTTGCGTGGGTGGCACAATCCAGTGCTGCAGCCCACCAACAGCATTTGGTCTATAGGCCCTGGCACTCGCAGTGCACTTTACAAGGGACTGACACATAAACCAAATAGGCCAATCATGGAAACACCAATCCATAACACATTTTATACAGGAGCACTTGCACTTTCCCACTGGACCGCAGTGAGGAAAGTGCGCAGAATCATCACACCAGCAAAAACAGAGTCAAAACCGGGAGGTCAGAAAGCAAAAAGTCAGGGGAAACACGCCAAAAGATGCCAAGTCTAACAATTGGCATATCTTGGGTGTGCCATTGGCTGTATGTAGTTTGGTGGGTTTCCCCTGCTGTCCCTGGGACTCCTAGGTCATCGGTCAGCACAATGATCATGGTTTGTGTGTCCCATTGCTGCCATGGTATGGTATCTGTTCACCTCACATCTACAGTCTCCACAGGGTATCTGCATTTGTGTGCCCATTGGTGCAAATATGTGGGTCTGCATTCTGATGGTCACTTTTGTCATTGTGTCATTGATGAATGTTGACAGTGTCAGCCCCCATGGGTGTTGTTTGTCTGCACATGGCCAAAGGTATGTCTTATTTTCACTGCAGTATTTGGCTCCCCCAATTTATATTGCAATGGGACACATGCACTACTTTGCCACTGATGTGTTTTATGTTCTGTGACCAGGAATCATCCATGCAGTTTGGCAGTTGCAGCTCTTTCTTTGTCAACACTTACATTTTGGTCACTGTGATGATGGGGGTTTGGACCCCATTGCCACAATGTTCAAAATGTGCTTCAGCTAAGGACCCCACACTTACATTTTGGTCACTGTGATGATGGGGGTTTGGACCCCATTGCCACACTGTTTAAAATGTGCTTCAGCTATGGACCCCACACTTACATTTTGGTCACTGTGATGATGGGTGTTTGGACCCCATTGCCACAATGTTCAAAATGTGCTTCAGCTATGGACCCCACACTTACATTTTGGTCACTGTGATGATGGGGGTTTGGACCCCATTGCCACAATGTTCAAAATGTGCTTCAGCTATGGACCCCACACTTACATTTTGGTCACTGTGATGATGGGGTTTGGACCCCATTGCCACACTGTTCAAAATGTGCTTCAGCTATGGACCCCACACTTACCTTTTGGTCACTGTGGTGATGGGGCGTTAGACCCCATTGCCACAATGTTCAAAATGTGCTTCAGCTATGGACCCCACACTTACCTTTTGGTCACTGTGGTGATGGGGCGTTAGACCCCATTGCCACAATGTTCAAAATGTGCTTCAGCTATGGACCCCACACTTACATTTTGGTCACTGTGATGATGGGGTTTTGGACCCCATTGCCACAATGGTCATGGCCTGCTTGCATTGTGGGGGCCACACACATATATGTGTGGCACATGTGATAGGGGGTCACATTGTATGTTCAAAGTCATGTTCAGTGTTGTATGCATTTGACACAGTCTACACATGCTTGTCATGGTGTTGGGGGGATGTCTTTTTCTTGCATTCCCTAGGTTGTGGTGTGCTGGTTGTGTCATGCATTGTCCATCCTATGAGTGGGGGTGGTGTTGGTGGTAGGCATCCAGCCCCCCATTGGTAGAGGTGGTAGTAGTGACAGGCATCCAGCCCCCCTGGGTAAGGGTGGTAGTAGTGGTAGGCATCCAGCCCACCCTGGGTGAGGGTGGTAATGGTGGTAGGCATCTGGCACCCCCCTGGCTAAGGGTGGTAGTAGTGGTAGGCATCCAGCCCCCCCTGGGTTAGGGTGGTAGTGGTGGTAGGCATCTGGCACCCCCTGGCTAAGGGTGGTAGTGGTGGTAGGCATCTGGCACCCCCCTGGGTAAGGGTGGTAGTAGTGGTAGGCATCCAGCCCCCCCTGGGTAAGGGTGGTAGTAGTGGTAGGCATCCAGCCCCCCATGGGTAGAGGTGGTAGTAGTGACAGGCATCCAGCCCCCCTGGGTAAGGGTGGTAGTAGTGGTAGGCATCCAGCCCCCCCTGGGTGAGGGTGGTAGTGGTGGTAGGCATCTGGCACCCCCCTGGCTAAGGGTGGTAGTAGTGGTAGGCATCCAGCCCCCCCTGGGTAAGGGTGGTAGTGGTGGTAGGCATCTGGCACCCCCCTGGCTAAGGGTGGTAGTAGTGGTAGGCATCCAGCCCCCCTGGGTAAGGGTGGTAGTAGTGGTAGGCATCTGGCACCCCCTGGGTAAGGGTGGTAGTAGTGGTAGGCATCTGGCACCCCCCTGGGTAAGGGTGGTAGTAGTGGTAGGCATCCAGCCCCCCCTGGCTAAGGGTGGTAGTAGTGGTAGGCATCTGGCACCCCCATGGCTAAGGGTGGTAGTGGTGGTGGGCATCTGGCACCCCCCTGGCTAAGGGTGGTAGTAGTGGTAGGCATCCAGCCCCCCTGGGTAAGGGTGGTAGTAGTGGTAGGCATCTGGCACCCCCTGGGTAAGGGTGGTAGTGGTGGTAGGCGTCTGGCACCCCCTGGGTAAGGGTGGTAGTAGTGGTAGGCATCCAGCCCCCCCCTGGGTAAGGGTGGTAGTAGTGGTAGGCATCCAGCCCCCCATGGGTAGAGGTGGTAGTAGTGACAGGCATCCAGCCCCCTGGGTAAGGGTGGTAGTAGTGGTAGGCATCTGGCACCCCCTGGGTAAGGGTGGTAGTAGTGGTAGGCATCTGGCACCCCTGGGTAAGGGTGGTAGTAGTGGTAGGCATCTGGCACCCCCTGGGTAAGGGTGGTAGTAGTGGTAGGCATCCAGCCCCCCTGGCTAAGGGTGGTAGTAGTGGTAGGCATCTGGCACCCCCAGGGGTAAGGGTGGTAGTGGTGGTGGGCATCTGGCACCCCCCTGGCTAAGGGTGGTAGTAGTGGTAGGCATCCAGCCCCCCTGGGTAAGGGTGGTAGTAGTGGTAGGCATCTGGCACCCCCTGGGTAAGGGTGGTAGTGGTGGTAGGCATCTGGCACCCCCTGGGTAAGGGTGGTAGTAGTGGTAGGCATCCAGCCCCCCCTGGGTAAGGGTGGTAGTAGTGGTAGGCATCCAGCCCCCATGGGTAGAGGTGGTAGTAGTGACAGGCATCCAGCCCCCCCTGGGTAAGGGTGGTAGTAGTGGTAGGCATCCAGCCCCCCTGGGTGAGGGTGGTAGTGGTGGTAGGCATCTGGCACCCCCCTGGCTAAGGGTGGTAGTAGTGGTAGGCATCCAGCCCCCCCTGGGTAAGGGTGGTAGTGGTGGTAGGCATCTGGCACCCCCCTGGCTAAGGGTGGTAGTAGTGGTAGGCATCCAGCCCCCCCTGGGTAAGGGTGGTAGTGGTGGTAGGCATCCAGCCCCCCTGGGTAAGGGTGGTAGTGGTGGTAGGCATCTGGCACCCCCCTGGCTAAGGGTGGTAGTAGTGGTAGGCATCCAGCCCCCCCTGGGTAAGGGTGGTAGTAGTGGTAGGCATCTGGCACCCCCTGGGTAAGGGTGGTAGTGGTGGTAGGCATCTGGCACCCCCCTGGGTAAGGGTGGTAGTAGTGGTAGGCATCCAGCCCCCCCTGGGTAAGGGTGGTAGTAGTGGTAGGCATCCAGCCCCCCCTGGCTAAGGGTGGTAGTAGTGGTAGGCATCTGGCACCCCCATGGCTAAGGGTGGTAGTGGTGGTGGGCATCTGGCACCCCCCTGGCTAAGGGTGGTAGTGGTGGTTGGCATCCAGCCCCCCTGGGTAAGGGTGGTAGTAGTGGTAGGCATCTGGCACCCCCCTGGCTAAGGGTGGTGGTAGTGGTAGGCATCCAGCCCCCCTGGGTAAGGGTGGTAGTAGTGGTTGGCATCGGCCCCCCCTGGGTAGGGGTGGTAGTGGTGGTGCGCATCCAGGCCCCTGTGTGCATATGTGGCATTGGTGATGGGCATCCCGCCCCTATGGTGCTGCTGTTGCTGGTGTAAGTAAATTCTGCATCCCTCTGTGTGTGTGGGATGTGTCGTGTACGTGTTGTATGTGTTTTGTGGTTGGTGTCTGACTTACCTTCTGCGCCGTACGCGTCCGTGCCTGTTCCGGTAGTAAATGTAGAATATTGGTATGATCGGGACGAAGGGATTCATGGTTGGTTCGTGTCGTTCGTCTTTCTCGTTGCTTCGCGTCGTCCTCATCGCTTCGCGTCGTCCTCGTCGCTGGCGTGTTCGCCTCGTGGCCGTGGATCGTGTTGTGGCGCGAATCGGAGCTTATGTGCGCCTCTCCCGGATGCTTTGACGTGCCGTGCGTAGCGACGGGTTCGGCGCGTACGGAAAGCGCATCGTACTTGTTCGGCCGGACGGAGCTGCATTTTCCCTTCCGTGCGACTCGATTCTGCGTTTCCGGATTCGCCTCGGTCGGAGAACAGGACCTGGATTGGGTGAGTACGACTCGGCCGGATTCTGTGCTGTTGTGCGCATCGTACTTACTCGTTCGGTATGCTGTACGGATCGGTCGGGAAACAGGCATTCGCATGGCTTTTTCCCGACCGAATGGTATTGGGTGCGCCTCCGACCGAGATCGGAATCGGCCCCTAAGTCTCCACAAAGAGGAACGGAAATGATGCTAGGCCTGCCTTAAGGAATTACGAGGCTGTAAAGAAGAGTGCCACGCCAGCCAACGTATAGTAAGAAACAGGCGGGCTCCAAGCCCTATTTTGTTAACAACAGTGTCTCGCAAGCGAGACGCATGTGCTAGCGCATGCTATCGCAAGCTCAACCCTAAAAATGGGCAGAAAAGGGATATTCCTAGCCTTTACTGCAGAAGTTTGCATACGCCCACAAATGTATATGTTTGCAATCATTCACAACGACCGATCTATCCCCTGTCCACCCTGGAAAGGGTCCTAAATTTACTCTAGCACAGGGCTGGTGGAAATTCCTTTCCAGGGTGGAATGAAAAATGGATAATCAAATTCTGGGGGGCAGGGTGAGGGCTTTCTCCACGAGGAAAAACTTTTTGTCTGCTGAGAGACAACAATAAAAAAAATATATGCATTAGAACAGGGGAATCCTTTTCCCCCATGTGGAATTCTTTGCTATGGAGAATGCCATACAGCAAGAAGAGTAACCAACCGCGATAGAAGTCACATGACTTTCCCAAGAGTGCCTCGAAACCTGCCACCCACACAGCGTTCCAGGTGCACTACTAGGAATATTTGTGAATCATAAAATGTTGGGAAAATAAGTCCAGAAGGAGATCTCAGCAGATATTCTTTCTACTTTTTTCGGGATTGGGGCCAAGTGTGTCCAGTTCTGGAGGGCTCCTCAAATGTATAGTGTCGGGCAGTATCTGGTGTGCACTGTCCTGTTTTCGAGGCCTCATTTTCCTTGTCCCCTGCTTTGGAGATACCTGCTGTAGAACTGATAGTTATGAGTAACTGAAGCTTGAGGTAAGTGAGCGGGCTGGGGTTCGAAACATATGAATTAGGGGCAGCAGTAAAATGATGCACTCCTACTGTGTAGCACTCTGCTTAGCTCTGTGACCCCAGCAGCAAATTGTTCTCCAGTACACCAGCCGCCCCAGTCTTTGCATTCACAGGAACAAGAGATTACACCAGGTGTGATTTTTTTTTTTTATGTAGAAACCGTGCAAAGGTTTATGTTGCAAAGCATCATGGGTGCCTCCATGAAGTGCACCAAACAAAACCTAGGACTTCAAACTGAGAGAGACACAGGAAATCAATGCATAAAGAAAGTTTTTGAGAAAAGTCCTGTGGAATCCTTGACAAACAGCTGCGTAAACCTCTAAATATGAACAGGCGGGAAAATGAGTAGATGAGATGGGGTAAAAAAGGTTGAGAAGATGGCGACACAAATAAGAGAAGGGATTCTGAGGTGTAGGTGATATTGAGGTGTGATTAAACTTAAAAGGAGGATGAGGCGAGTCTGAGCGTGACGGTGTAACATTAGGGTGAATTTGAGATGAGGTGAGATTGAGGTGATGGAGAGGTGAGGGTAAAGACGGCTTGACGTCACTTTGGGTTGAGTTGAGGTTGAGCTGAGGTGTGGCGAACGTTATGAGGAGTTGAGGAAGAAGTGAGGTTGAACTGAGCTGATGTAGAGGTGAGGCTGAGACAACATTGAGGTGAGCTTGAGTTATGGTTGAGTTGCACAGGGGGGATTTAGCTGCCGTTGAGGAGCGGTTGAGATGGAGGTTGGGTGAGGTAATTTCGCGATGAGGTTGCGGAATCAATGAGGATGCTTGTGCTGAGCAATGGAAGAGCCCTATGGTCCATCTAGTAAATATACTGTCATAGAACCTCGATGTGACCTACAATATTCCTAAATGTACTTGATGGTGGGCTAGCACAACTTGGTTGACGTCATGAATGTATGCTCTGAAGGTAGGTAAAGTGTTACAGTGCTCAGAAAGGCTGTGTTTCCTTTGTGCAGCTCTGTAAAAGCAAAAATTGTTTTTATTCACCGTGGGCAAATTGAAGATCACATGGTCTGAATGTGAAATTCACTTTCTGTCAGTTACTGGACGATTATTATATCATTTGCAAAACTGAGACATCTTGAGGAATGCAAAGATATTAAATCCAAGAAAGAGGATTCCATTACGTCTCCATAGATATTCTAGAGTAACTATTGACTGTGCAACTCTCATTAAGGCACATGATAAACAACTGACCAACCAGATTATACATTGTTTCATTATTGAAAGCATGGGCTTGGAACGCATAAACCCAGATTTACCATAGATTTGGGCCAGGGCACCCTGATGCACATCATGCCATGCTGGGCAGTTCTTTGCTTCACTAAGTGGTACAAATGGCCAGGTTAATTACATTTTGCATGCAAAAACTACTTTGTTCAGAAAGTTGAAGTGAGTGCTGCACCAAAATCTTCTCTTTCATCATCTGCACAAAGAGAGTGTGGTGGGACATGAACAGCATAAACTCCAATAGGTTTACACCCAGAACTAGATCGAGAAAAGTTGTGACCTGACTTTGTATGAAATCCCAACACCAAATGAATCCAGGCTGCAATCAAAGGGCAGGCAGCAGAATACCGTGTGATAATCCTACGTGTAAAATAAGAAATGATTATTAACCTACATATTTTACACCACTTACCACTGTACAGTTGTCCAAGCATTGAAATTTCTACTACAAAGTATACTTCAAGTATAAATCCTATTTAGAGGTGAGTGAACCACTGAAAGCTCGAGCCGGGCTCCGGCTCAGCTCAAGGTCCAGTTGGAACCACTAGCCAAGCTTTCATGTGGCTTCTGCCGGTCTGCATGTGCCCTTGATGCGGCCTTCTGGCCACTTTGGGACTGGGGAAGAAAGTTCGAGTCTTGGCATCAGCTCCTGTGATCCTGGGCAAATCCCTTAATCTCCCCATGCCTATAAACGGTGAACTTTGTAATATAACTGGTGCTTGGTATCGAATTTGTGCTGCAGAAAAATGCACAGATAAAAACAAAACCTTACCATAATGAAAGTCAAATAGACATCTATTTAGTGGTTGATTTGTACAAAATGAAACCAGACAAAACCTGGCTCAATATCAGCTTCCCTTCGTCAACTGTGTGATCTTAAACAAATGTTTTCTTTCACCAAAACTCTTTTTCTTCATTATCGTGCCCTTTCTTTGAATTTTGAAGAGACGCTTTCATGTTTTACAAGATGTTTGCTGTATGATTTACATAGGAAACATGTTCAGGGCTCGGCTTGTGCATGGGCTCGAAGACCCGAACCAGAACTTTGGCTCGGCTCAGGCACGACTCTCACTGTTAATTTTTTGGCTCGCCCACCTCTAATCCTACTGACAGCAAGGCTGGTTCTCTGGTTATCCTTTGCAACATAGGTCAATGCTTAGCATTACTACACAGAGAGCATTTTTTGAGTGAGTGCAGCCAATGACATTATGAGAACGCACCTTTTGCCAAATATGGCCAGGCGTATTTTCGGTTCAGTACTCACCATGCAGCGCTGCTGAATTTCACACAGCACTGCACTGCTTGGATGGTAGCCACCCTGGGCCATGACGTCAAAGGCGGGCGTTGCGTTTTAGCGAAAAGTTGCACACCTCATCTACATGAATTTGAGGTAGAGTACCTTCGAATAGGGGTTGGCGTGAAATTGTGAGGTATGTTTTCCACTTTGCTCCAACATTGATATTGCATTAGTCATTTTTGATGAACTCTGTCGAATTGACTAGTGGTGGCTTTGCCAGCCAGCCTTATGCGGTAAGTATCAACAGGCAATGGGAAATCTCTGCCTTGCACCGACATCCCCTCAGAGATCTGCGTCAGGCTTTTGGCACTCGGAGGCGATTGGTCGTTAACACCTCAGTCGGTGAGGTAACCACCTATCAGGCCAAAATAAATGAAGCCGCGAGGAGGCGGGCACGTTCTATCCCAGAAGTCTCGCAAGGGCACTTCACCTCACGCCGCCGCTCCAACAGCCCACGCTATTACCAGACAATCCTTTCATAATTGTTTTAAATAAATATTTCTTTATGCTTAATTACGAAACAGAGGAAGGGGCGGCGTTGAAAGTCGGAGGTTGAATCTCTCTCAGTGGAAACGGTTTTAACACCGATGGGACAGAGCTGTGTCGAAAAAGTTTATATTTATTTATTTATTTAATGCAGTTTTATATAGCGCAAACTTTACCCAAAGGTGTCAGAGCGCTTTACAAAAGAACCATGTAAGTTACAAAAGGTACACAAGATAGACTAAACACGCTAACAAGTTACATATATACAGTTACAGGTACACAAGATAGGCTGATCACGCTAACAAGTTACATATATGCAGTTACAACGCTAACAGGTTGCATATTTATATTGTAAGAAATATGAAAGGTGTCAGTGTTAGTTTGAAACAGGAGTAAAATACATATTTACAAAGTTGACCTCATGTGAGTGCTAGATGGACGTAACGGTCAAGAAATGGGTTGAGTTATTCCAGGAAGTGTCTTTGGAGGAGGAGAGTTTTAAGATCTGTTTTGAAGGTCCGAAAAGAGGTGGTGGTTCGGAGGGATGGAGGAAGTGAGTTCCAGATTCTGGTCGCATTTCCAGAGAAGGATTGAGCCATAAATCTTTCCCTGTTGAAGGTAGGAGGTTCGAGCAGTAAGTTTTCCGCATTGCGTGAAGGTCTAGAGCCTCGTGAGATTTTGAGTTTATTATCCAGATAGCATGTGGTGGAGGTGTGCAAGGCTTTGTGGGTGATACAGGCAGTCTTGTAAATTGACCTTGCTTTGATAGGAAGCCAGCGAAGAGACAACAGTATGGGTGTGATGTGATCATTTCTTTTAGCCCCATATACGAAGCGAGCTGCTGAGTGGAGGATGGATTTTAGAGGGGAAAGGTGGGATTTGCGGAGGCCAGCAAGGAGAGAGTTGCAGTAACCCAATCTGGAAAGAACTAATGATTGGACCAAGGTTTTTAGGTCTTGTTCAGGAAAGAAGCGTCGCACCCCCCAGAGAAGGCGCAGTTGGTAGCGTGCATTCTTGGCGATGGTATTGATATGGGACTGTAAGCTGAGCCTTTTATCTCGGATGCCGCCTAGAGATTTGGCACTGTCAAAAATGATAGGCTTGTTGTTGAGAATGTTCAGATTGTTCATCCAAGATTGGATAGGAGGAGGAGATAGTGAGGTCGAGAGGAGAAGGAATTCTGTTTTGGAAGGATTCAGTATTAGTTGATGAGTGGACAGCCAGTGGTGGATGGAGTTGAGAGTGGTGTTGAGGATTGAAATGTCATGAGTGGAAGAAACCTTTAGGTAGATTTGAGAGTCATCTGCATATAGGTGATAATAGATCCCAGATTTTTTAAGGAGATTACCCAGCGATTCAATGTAGAGGTTGAACAGTGTGGGCACGAGGATCGAGCCTTCTGGGACACCTTGTCCAACAACCATTGAGGTGGAGAGACAATTAGCTATTTCGATCATCTGGGATCTGCCCGAGAGGAATGATTCCAACCATTTGAGCACTGTGCCTTCAAAACCCATTCTTAGCTTTAAAGTGTTCAAAAGAGTGTTGTGATTTACAGTGTCAAAGGCTGCGGATAGGTCAAGAAGGATCAGGAGACAAGATTCACCAGAGTCAAGTACTCGCAGGGCATCATCGATCACTTGAAGTAGGGCTGTTTCGGTACTGCAACCTTGGGTAAAACCAGATTGGAATTCATCAAGGAGGGAGTTGACCATGATATGTTTGGAAAGTTGCTTCGCCACACTACTTTCTGTAATTTTAGCAAGAAAAGTAAGGTTGGTGATAGGGCGAAAGTTGTTGAGATCTTTTGCATCAGCAGAAGGTTTCTTAAAAAGTGGTGTAACCTGTCCTGTTTTAAGGGCAGCAGGAAGGGAGCCTTGGTTGAGGAAGAGGTTTATCAGACTGGTCCAGTAGGAGAGTGTGTGGGTGTAAAAGTCAATGGCAATGTCACTGGGGATGGGGTCGATGGAATGGTTAGAGGGTTTAGTTTCTAGAATGCTTTCAAGGAGGACCGTTTCAGTGATGATGTCAAAGTTCTGCCACAGGACTAGGGATTTGCGGTCCTCAGGGGGGGTAGGATGGGTAACCTGATCCACAAGTGATTTTACTTTTTCATCAAAGAATACTGCAAATTCTGCCGCTATCTTGGGGGGGGGGTCGTCAAATATGGTGGGAGAGGGAGAGATGTTGGTGCTTTTGATAAAGTTGAATAACTTTTTAGGTCAGTTTTTGGCGGAATCTAGGAGGGTTTTGAAGTGCATCGCTTTTTCATGGAAGATGTGTTTTTGGTAACGGGATCTTGCGAGGTGGAGATTGGATACATTGGTGGTGGAAGGAGAATGTCTCTATAATTTCTTAAGGTTCCTCAAGTGTTTTCTTTCTTCGTAGTTGGAATTATTGAACCACGGAGCAGAAGGAGTAGGTCTTTTCTTTTTACTTTGCAGTGGAGCAACATCATCAATTACAGCTGATAGACTGGTGAGACATTGGGTGGTCAGGTCGTTGACATCAGAATAGTGGTCTAAGATTGGAAGAGAGCTCAAAGCTGTGTTGCATAAAATGTCCAGGTCGATGTTTTTGATGTTGCGGAAAAAGGTAGTAGTTCTTTTAGGTTGGCCAAGAGTAACAGAATGAGATAGGTGCAGAGAGAAGGGGATGAGAAAGTGGTCAGACCAGTCTACTGGTTAAGGATCAGCAGCAGTTAGCATATCTACTTTGGAGATAACAAGATCAAGAATGGAGCCCTTAGAGTGCGTTGGTGTTGTGTTATGTTGAACAAGATCATTTCCTAAGAGGAAAGTGGCAAGCCTGTTGGCCGCTGAATCTTCCAGATTGCCCCAGTGAAGATTAAAGTCTCCAATAAAAATCTGTTTGTCGCTTTGCGAGTATTGGTCACTCACAAAGTCAGTGAATTCCTCTGTGAAGGCAGAGCTGTCACAAGGCGGGTGATACATGGTATGAAACCTGACAGGGGAGTTTTGCTGTGTTTGAATCTCCAGAGAAAGGCATTCGAAGGAAGGGAAAGAGTTTCTGGGAAAAGCTTTGAGATTAATCGAGTTCCTGAAGATAATTGCTACACCTCCCCCAACTTTAACTTCTCTATTGTTGCTGAGAATGGAATAGTCAGTGGGGAGCAGAAGATCGAAAGAAGTATGAGAAGTGTCGTTGAGCCAGGTCTCAGTGAGGAAAAGTATATCCAGGCTGTAAAGATTAATGATGTCTGAAATTTCCAGCTTGTGTTTGTTCGCGGATCGACAGTTGTGTAGCAGACAACGAACTTCTGAGATGACTGTTTTGATGAAGTTGGAGTCAGGGCTTTTAGGGGTGATAGGGATAATGTTCCTGAGAATAGGTGACTGGATTGAAGATGGTCGATGTTTGGTGTGGGTGAGGGAGATGGTTGGGTTAGTGCAGTGATTAGTGTTAGCTGGAGAGGAGAAGGTATGGGGGTTGGAGATGGAAGATTTGTAGTTAGCCAATAGGTTGGAAATGTCAGTTGGTGACAGATTGTGTGATGCTTTTTTGGGGCATGGGAGCAGGGTACTCCACGGGAGTTTGGAGATGTGAGTGCTCGCCAAAGGAAGTAGGGAGTTGGGAAGAGTGGAAATTTTAGAACTTAGGTAGGAGATGGTAGTTTCAAGCTGGGAGATAGAAGAGATGAGAAGTCCTAGTTTATTTTCTAGGGAGAGCAGAGCTGGAAACGGAATGTTAGGTTGTTCGATGGGTTCAGAGGGGGGTTCAACTTGAGAGGGAGAGCATGGATAGGGGGTAGATGTAGGAATAAAGAATGGAGGGAGACTTGTCAAGAGATGTTGATTTGAAGTACTTGTCGGTGTAGCTGAGGAGGAGAGAGAATTATCTGTGCATACATTGAATAAAATTGAGGAATTGACTTCTAGCTGAGGAAGAGAAAGGTGAGGTCTGGAGTTGGAGGACTGAGGGGAAGGGGATAGAAGTGGGACATAGGAAGGCAGAAAGTCAGGGGGAGAGAAGAGGGAGAGGTGGAGAAGGTGCGCAGGCTGAGTGTAGTGAGTATATGGGCGCTTGAAACAAGCACGAAAAGGATGGTAGCCCCGGTTGGTGGTTATAGAAAGTGTAAAGTTCTGCTAGGTTAGGGGAAAAGGGGGGAGAGGTTGTCATAAGGGGATAGTGTTTCAAGCAGCAGTTCTGGAGTGTTGGGGTGGAGAGAAATGAAAGGATTCATAAAAAAGGGAGAGGGGGAAGGGGAGGAGGGGAGGGGAGGGTAAGAAGGGAGAGCATAAGGTGGAAAAGTCACCGTGAGAGCTGAGAAGTCAGGATATTGGAAAGATGGATTGGACAGGTGGTGGTTAACCTGGCAAGGGGGGGGGGATTTCTGCAGAATTCCAGGCAGGTAAAGCGGTGTGGATGAGGGAGCAAGCCATTTGGCTGGGAAGGAGTGTTGAGAGTAGTATCCCAGATGGGGAAGGGGGGACTGTGGAGAGGGGACGCAGAGGTGAAGGAGGGGAACGAGACTGCCAGGGGGGATGGCTGTGCCCCAAGGGAGGACTGCAAGCAGGTGTCCTGGAGGGTAAGGGGAGGCGGGGGAGAATTGCGGGAGGAGTTAGATGAAGGCTGCAAAATGGTGTTCTGGTGGAAAAGTGGAGGCGAGAAAGAATTAAGGGAGGAGTTAGGAGAGGAGTCTAGAGGGATAGGAATGCCAGGGATGGAGAGCAGGGATGGAAATAGGTGGTCAAAAAGGGAGAGATTAGTGTCTTTGGCTTGGATCAGCACTTTGCCGTTGTTGAAAAGTGAGATAGTGAGTGAGTCATCGAAACAAGCTGAAGGGGAGATTTTTAGTTGGTGCCCGTGTGGGATTGAGGAGGAGGAAGTAACGTTGAGGGAGTGTTGGGGATCTGCATTAGACTCTTCTAGGAAAGTTTCTCCTGTTTGCGTTGGTGATTGGGTGAGAATTAAAAAGCCTGGTTTTGTTCGTAAGGGGACCTCTCGGTTCTCGGGTCCGGCAAGAGTGAGAGAGGTGAAGGACCGCGTGGTGGTATTAGACAATGGTAAAACTTGGAACAAATGTGCTATTTCCATTGTTCCCCAATCCAAGATTGTGTATGTTGGGGGGAAGTTGGGTGTTCATCTTGATCATGCTTCTGCCCATGCTTCTACCAATGCTACTCCTGTTCATTCTGGTTACTCTTCTGTTAATGAAATTCCTTCCAGTAGAGGTGTTTGTCCAAATCGCACCTCTTCCAGGGGTTTTCCTTCCAGGGTAAGAGTTGCTCCTGTCAAATTTCAGGACTATGAGATGTTTTGATTATGTAGTGTTGCCCAGTTGGTTGCACTTGTTTTTAATTTTCTTGTTCTTGTTTTTTCGCTATATTGTGAAGGAAGGGGGGTGTGTTGGGGATCTGCATTAGAATGTTGGGTATGTTCTTTTGTTGACGTTCCCTGCGTGGAACACAGAATGCACTGGTTTGGCAGTTTCTGCCTGGAAGCTGCCTGAACGGGACACAATAAACGAAGTACCTACCTGATGCATCTGTACTTCTTTTCAGGGAGCTGTTGAAAATGGTGGTTCAGGATGAGATGTTGCGGGTGAAGAACATGAGATCGGTTTTGAGCCTCCCATAACGACCACTATGGTATTGGTCAACGAAAAGGGAATCGGGAAATTGTTCAAGGGTGTTGTGTTTGAACCTTTTTGCTGATGCTTTGGACAAATTGGGGAGGAAATGATTTTGAAACAGTTGGCTCCAGCCTTCACTCGTTTGGACGACATATTTGTAAGATGGAGAGGGTGAAGTGAAGGAGATGTAGGGGAAGAAGAGAATGCTACGAATGAAGTGAAAGCGAGTAGAAGCAGAAGGAGGAGATGGAACATTATTCAGGAAAAATTAAGTAAGCAAGGTGACGGGGGAAGGGTGAGGAATAGAACCCATTGAAGACAATAGACTAGACAATGTCCAGACGAGGAAAAGTGAGAAAGTACCAATTGGCTCACATACACGTCTTTAACTTGAGAAAAAGTTGCTTTTATTGAATCGCAACAAAATTTAAAAATACTGCTGCTTATCTCCCAGCTTGGAATGGGGGCCTAGGAGAGTAGGTCAATATTCGATTGCAGAAAATCTGTTCGCATTAAGTTGGGTGGAATGTATAAATTGCGGGAAATTACTGCACCCAGTGCCACTTAACACTGCAGAAAATAGAACGCAGTCTGGCCACGATCTAAGGAATAATTGCGAAATTTCTTAGGTAGTCCTATATGCACTTTAAATCAGCCAACATACTCTCCAGAATTTGCACTAGAAAGCAACGAAAATTTGACTGGAATTATCTACTGGAAAAAAATCAATTGCAAAAAAAAAAAAAAAATGAAGAAGAGAAACCAGATTTAACAAAGGTGGCATCATTGTGCTTAAATTAATAGTAGACTCCAGCTCCGCTATTATTCGCTCCAGAATTTATGATGCTCTGCACGTCTAGATAATTGCCTTTCAAAACTTGCTCAGAGCTCACGTCAAAATCATCATCCATGTACAGTAGATTCCATCCTTCTTCCTCCATCTCCTCTCGGGTACGTCAGCATTGTCAGCTGCAGGCTTAGCAGTAGGAGCAGCAATTTTCTTTATTTTCTCAAATCTTTCAACAAAAGAGTGATGAATACAATGGCCGCCATGGTGAGAATTGAACAAACTGCACATTCCAACAGTGTTTACAAAGGCAAACTGGATTTAAATAGACTTAGAGGCTGGGGAAGGTGTGACTTAGAAATAAAATGTTCTCGGAATACAAATTTGTCTTAACTTCTGAGAAACTATCGGAAAATGTGCAAAGTGCCACAAAAGTGAGACAAGTTGGAATTCACAAAAATGTGTGCAGGGGCTATGGGGCATGCAGGGGTATCTTGGGTCCCAGTTGCGTGCACTGGTATTTTTACCTCCAATTTCCAGTGGCCGATAGCCATCAGTTCTGAAAACTGAGCACTAACTAAATCCCTCTAAACACTTGACTCTAGCGGCTTGAGCAATCCAAGGCTTACTCGTGGAGGTGATGTGGACTAAAAAAAAATCAAAACTTAATAAATTACAAAGTAACGCTCTATAATTAAATTGTCCAGCAAGTCTTTTGACTTGATTAAGAAAAAGTATTTTATTCTTCGAGAAACCACTCATAGAAATCGTGACTGATGCACCAAATACTAATAACTACGGGAATTAGTGACAATTTGAGGAATTGGGCTTCAATCTTCATCTAGTGATTCTGCATCTGTCTAGGTCAGTGACCATGCCCTTATTGTCTGTTGAGCCAAATATTGTGGTCAAAATGCGATGATGTTAGTTCTGGCTATGCACTAATGCTTTCATAGCTACCTACTATCACTCTAAATCCCAGAAACAGGGCAATTCCGAGAAGTGGACGAGGTAGACTCACTCACGTAATGTGACATGCTTCATCATTTATATCAACAAAATGGAGGGACAGAGGGCGCTTAAAGGTCCAGCATACGTGCCCCCAGAGAGTCAAGTAAGTTAACAGAGTATGTAGTTCCTGATGTGAAAAGCAGAGGAACGGTAGGAGGCTAGGAAGGTCTATTACCCTGACCCTACAGTGGAGACAGGGTGTCTCCCAATTTGGGAAATAGGGCCCTCACTCACCCGGCTGGGTGTCATGCTTCATCATACGGCATGCTCCTTGTCAGGCCTGCGCCGCAATGCCTGTGGGGCACCCTATGAGGGGCTCTTTATCGGAGATCTTTTTATCCCAAGCAGTCGGGTGCAGTGCGGGTAAAGGGCCTTCTGGTGTAGATGTGTGTGAACAAATGTGCAACAATAGTGTGGGGAGGGTTTTAAAAAGGGGAGTCCAGTGGTGCTCCAAATTCAATTTTAATCAAGCAGCCCACTGGTCCCAGTTAAAAACGAACAGTGTGGGCCACTTCAGGAGTAATGTCCAATAGTGGCTATAAGTTAAAGGTCAACATGTTTCTTGCCTAGTGTGTCAGTCAGATCATGTGGTAATTCTTCAGGACCAATCTCTGTATACTATCTACACAATGGTTGGTTCACTCTTAGTGTCATATGTGAACCAAGCAAACGAAACCTAGCAATGAGGTACCTTATGTATATAGACCAACCTAAAAGAAAAAGTAAAATGCATAATTATGTAGCCATATTAGAAGTAGGATCGCTTACTTACAATTGGCAATAGCCTCCTCGTGGCTTTATGCTGAGTAAGTGAAAAAAAACACTAGTGATTTTTTAAGGTGCATTAAAAACAAGAGGCGAAGTGGCACACGTGAAGTACAACCATCGATAGAAATGCAAGTGGTGGTAAAACAACCACTGTGGTATGTTTTCAGCAGGAACACTCACCCAATTAGAGCGAATACCTGGCTCCTTCGAACCATTGGAGTAAAACGCTATAATTATTGGCGTCCTTGTAAAGTGGGGTAAAAGGAATAAAACAGAGAATAGATTAATGCGAGAGAGGGAAGGACTGGTCATCATTTGCCACCTCGTCCCACCCTGATAAGATGGTACTACAGGGCAGACTCAACCTCAGGAGGGGGCTGGCCTGGGGGGAGTTCTTTAACCCTGGTAAACTTGTGAAGAACCGGTTTTAAGGAAAAACAGGGTGTCACGCCAATTTTTGTGTTGTGATTCTATGAGTATGGGCAGGCGTGAGCCTATCGGTGCTCTTTTTCTCTCTTTTTGTGTGTTATAGTTCTGGCTATGCCCCAGGTAATCCCCAATACCTGGCAGTACCAGTGGGATCAATATTTAAGATAGCTGGGGTGATGGCTCAGTTTCTGAGGGAGGGAGGGCAATGCCAAGTGCGGCCGCCTTGTTGTGGCTTTCGTGCCACCTGAACTGCCTTCTCTCACACACCTCAGTGGATGGCAGAGCAGTTGCAGCCAGTCCAAGGAGCAGTTGTGGTCCTTCGTAAAGTAGTCATAAGCCGAAACAATCCCCCGCCCCACCCAAAGTGGATGACAGCCATCCCTGAAGTCTTCAAACACCAGTGCGGCAGGAGTCTGTTGACGACTAAGAGGTACCTGCATCCTGATCTTTGAGTCATAGCAATGTTAAGGGGGCAAGTGGCACAGTGGAATTCTTTAAAGTGGCAGGTACATTCTTTACCAATGAAAAGGTACTGCCATTCACGGTTTTAGTCAGTTCTGCATGCTCTGCACGCCCCACTTCAAGTAATGTTTCAGGATCCTCGGAGTACAGAGAGGATGTGGTGCAGCCCCACCAAACTCTCTGAGGACATGGAGGAGAATTGAACCACTCTTGAAGCCCTGACGGGGACACACATTTGGCAAACATCCGCTCACCACAAGTCTTTGCAGTGCCAGTCCCACCTGGACTTCACAATGCAGACTAGTCCTTTCTCTGGGCAGCTTGTCCAGCCAGGCAACTAATGTTAGGCTCCATTCTGGGCAGTTTGTTTCTGCTGAAATACCACCACTGTTCCTCAGAACCAAGACAGGATAGTCATCCAAGGCCTGGCTGGGAAACTTTCTGTCTGAGTTACCAGCTCTCGATCGCAGAAATTTTTCCAGTATCCTGCGGAGTGTTGTCTAGGCATGTTGTTACATGGTGTTACCCATATTACACTGCTTAAGTGAAACAATACTGAAGATTTAGGTTGCAATAGGCTTGAGAATAGGATAAATACATGGCAAGGGTACACTTTGCCAGGATTGCTCAGTCAGTAAGAAGTGTTTGAACACTGACATAGGGTTTCAGTGTTTCAGTCAGGAGCGGCTCCTCCATTAAGACGGAGGAGCGTCGCCCCACTGCCCAAAATGCCTCCCAGGGATGAAAAATCAAATGTTAATAAAGTTAATTTATTACCATTTTATTTTCCATCCTCGCTGCTGAGTGACAGCAGGGAGCTGTGCACTTCAGTTTAAAGTGTGCATGTCTTTTTGGCCTGCTGTCTTGCAACGGCCAGCCAGACATGCGCATTTTAAACTTCTCTAACCTAGCTGTCTTAAGACAGCTTGGTTAGAGAAAAAACAGGCCTCCAGCGCTCTTGAGACTGCTGAGGAATGTAGGCCATTACATTGCATGCATTTACAACGCATGCGATTACAACGTGGTCGTTACAACGACCGCGTTGTTACATCGCAGTACCATTACAATGCAAGCTGTTGCATCGACTTGCTGTAGGGGACGCGCTGGACTTAGGAATAGTATAATTTACTATTCCAACTCCAGTGTGCGCAACAGTAGGGAAGGTGTTGGAATAGTAAATGATACTATTCCTTAGGTTAGCACGCCCCCTACAGCAAGTCGATGTAACGACTTGCGTTGTAATGGTACTGCGATGTAACAACGTGGTCGTTGTAACGACCGCATTGTAATCGCATGCGTTGTAACGCATGCAATCTGATGGCTGTTTCCCCCGCTGGGAGAGGCCTCTCCCTCCAGTCATGGTGCTTCTCTCATGCTGGTTACCAGCATGAGAGCAGCACCAGGATTGCTTAATGAAAATTTAGTGGAGCCCGAAGAGACCAGAGTGAGGAGGACGTCGAACGTCAGGGGTCGTGCGGCACACAAGGTGAGTGTTTTTTTCTTTCTATTTACACACACCACTCACTTTGCATGCATGCACGCACCGACACCACATATGCCAACTCCCGCACACTGCCTACATGCCAGCTGCTGCTTGTTTCAGTCCCCTTCTTATACCGCAGTTGCAGACAGAGGTTGTGGATTCTCCAAGCACAGTTCTGGGTCTGGTTATAGGAAATTGAGCCAGGTTGTTTCCCTTTACAGACAGGCCAGTCTCAGCCCTTGAATTTGAATGTCAGCAGGACTGAAGAGCAGTCCCAGGAGTCTTCAGATCAGAGAAACCCAAAAACATGAGGTCCAAGCAGAAAGAACCTTTACGCTCTACATTTATAAACCTGTTGATGGTAACACCTCTGGGGAACAAAAGAGCAGGAATTGGGAAAGGCTAACTATACATATTTGAAGGAACTTTGGTCTCCAGCCTTCCCACACCATAGAGTCTGGTTACTAATATAGCCCTCAGGAATTCATTAAAGGAGCCCTGCAAAATACATTTCTTCACCTGGTAATCTACCTCCACCATCCATTTTGTCCTCCATCTTCACAAATGGGAACTCAAATGGCTTCCCCTGGCCCTCAGTCATCCCTGACACACTCCTAGTTCATCCTGCCATGCATGCTTGGATGCAGCTAAGGACCTGGTTGCAGAGCAATGACGAAGAATTTAAAGGGAGAGTCTAGTAGGTGGCACTCCCTGCACGGTTCATAAGCAAAAATGGCTGTCACAACACATTGATGCCACGCCTGTCAGTACAGCCGTGAGCTGACAGTCGCCACTCTCGATGAAAGGAAGGGACACTTAGGTACCTATTTATGAAAAAGTCACGGAGTGCAGCTCAGCAAGTCACCTTGCTGCGCTGCACTGCATGACAGGGAAAGGGCAGGAATGCGCTATAATTAAGGCAATACGGCACATTCTAGCCTTTTACCCGGTGCTGGTGGCCTTTCGGCAGCATAGCGCCAATGCAGGCACCCTTGCACCATGGTCCGCCCCGGGCGGCACTGTTTTTGGGGCCGGTGGAGGTGAGCAAGTCATGTCTGTCAACTACCACCATCCCCCCGAGAACAAGTCATCCGTCGGCCGCCACCCCCCCCCCCCCAAACAAGTCAGCCGCCAGCCACCCCACTGCTATTACCTGCACCGGGGGGCAAACTTAGGGTCCGCCCCGGGTGGTAGTCGGTCCAGCTACGCAACTGATTTAAGTTAAGAAATACTGGCATTTAGGTAACAGGGGGCTTGAGTTTAGGGTGAATACTTGGCAAGGGTACACTTGGTCAGGACTGCTTTTGCAAAGTCAATCAATTTGTGAAAATGATGATAAAATAAATAAAGATTAAGAATTCATAATGAGTTAGGCCTGATAGAGTAGTGCAATTCTCAAAGCTACCCAAGGAGTGCACTTAATTCAGAATGCAGTTTATTAAACTACTGGTCCATTTAAACACCACACATTTCAAACTCATCTGACTGATATAACCATACACTCTACACAAACTATAAAGCACAACTGCACAGAAAACAGAAACAGAATTCCAAAAGAATACATGGGCATAATGCACACTTTTTCGTGCAAAGAGGAAATATTAATGCTTTGTCTTAGGAAAATCCTTTCCGGTGACTTAAATATATGTGTTTTTATGGGAAGAATTCTGAGTTGTATTTTATACTTTTTAGTTGTATTTATATTTCCACGTCTTGCTTTTATTTCTGATTTTTGTTTCATTAAGTGATTACACAAGATGGGCAATGGATTTTAAAAATCCATTTTCAGGTGCCTTGTGGAGTGTGGGTGTTTTTCCCTTTAAAAGATTTATCTAAGGTTACAGTCTTATCCTCCTCTAGCAGAGATGTTACCAATAAAATTCAGCTCAATACACTGGGGAAGCTGATGCACGATTTCCAATATATCAGAGCTGAATAAGCCTGCGGAAGCTGAGGTAAAGTCCATTTGGTGTATAGATTTGGCGCTGTGATAACTTGCCTCACCCAAGAAGTGCCCTTTGAATTTTACACCCACCACCTCAAACAGTGCAATGCAGTTTAACAAAAAATGTCTCAAGCTGCAGGCACCGACTTCAATATCCACAGTTATTCATAAAAATGTCGAAATCGTTTAAGCTACAGAAAGTCTTTAATCAAAATTTCTCCAACTCAATAAAGCAATCCAATGCATTCACTTCAACATAGCACATACAATACCATCATGTGTTTACAGCTCATGTGTGCTTCACAGCTCGCATGCAGCTTTGTTAAGAATGAAATCCAAGTCATTCATGATATGTGAAATTCTGTTAAATAGTTTTGCTCCTTATGCAATCACATTTGTATCATTTTTCATCCTATGTCTATCAAAATTCTCTTGCTAAGGTTAAAGTAACGTTACTAATGGGTGAATATGCCACTGACAACATGAACATTTTGAACAAAAAAAAACACAGAAATTCACAAGTTATAGTTAGCAGAGCTAACTATAACTTGCGGCCCTGCCATGCACTGCTTGTGACCTCACATATGACATGCTCTATGGCATCATTTATGACATCACAGATGACATCTCAAATGACATCACTGATTACATAATCCAAGCATCTTTTGTACACATTGTTCTATAAACAGGTATAGCATTAGAGCTGTGAAAGTTAGTACAAAATTGCTCAGAATAATATGAAGCGTCATTACTGCTATCATGCATACAATCCCCATAGGTAAAGCTAGTTTTTGTTATGCATGGCGGGAGGTTGGCCACAGGGCCTTATGTGTTTTAAAGGGGAGGGATACACGTTCCACCTTCTCCAAGTTTTATTAGACCATGGGGACCCCATGCCCCTGGTCTTTTTTGTTTTAAAGGGGAGGGGGCCATGCGGCCACCCTCACTGAGCCTTATTAGGCCCTGGGGACCCCATCCCCCAGGGCTACCACTACAATTAAAGGGGAAGGAAGTCGCGTGGCCACCCTCCCTGAGCCATGTTGGGTCCTAGGGACCCAATCCCCCAGGGCTGTTTTTTCAATTAAAGGGGATGGGGCCGTATGGTCCCCTCTCCGAGCCTTCTTAGAACCCCATCCCCGGGGCCATTTTTTATCGAAAGGCGAGGGCCCCCCTCCCTGAGCCTCTTTAGACACTGGGTCCCCCTCCCCAAGGGCCTTACATATATGTTAAATGGGGAGGGGGCTGCACAGCCACCCTCCCCGAGCTGTTATCGGCCAGGGACCCCATCCGCCCCAGGGCCCGTACTATTAAAAGTAGGTTCCCTGGTGCCCACCCAGGGCACCCAACATACATTCGTTGGGGGCCGCGAGGCAGCACCAAGGCCCTAGCAGCCCCACCCGGCTTCCCGACTGCAGTGGGAGCTGGCATTGCTCCCGCCTGCAGGGAGCAGGTACTAATGGTGCTCCCTTTGGGTGGGAACAATATTTTGATCTGCTTCCCTGTCCGCATCAGTGAAGGCAGACAAGTAGATCAAAAGTGTGCTTTCAGCTGGCAGGAGCATTTGTAAAGCTCCCGCTGGCTGGGAGCAGACTTTGCGGGAGCAAACACAGGCTCCAAAGGCAGGGAAACCGCTATGTCCCGGGGTGGCTCCATTAATGGCTCAGAGAGGAGGGTCATGTGGCCACCTCCTCTTATCCAATGATTATGGCCCTGATGCCTCTGATGGCTCAGGGAGGGGGCCACGCATCCCCCCTCCCTATATGCAATGTTTTCCGCCCCGGAGGTGGGCTCCCTGGGGCCTCTGATGGCTTGGGTAGGGGTGCCGCGAGTCCCCCTCTCCCCATATACAATGTTTTTGGACCCCGGGGTGGGTTTCCCGGGACCTGTGATGGCTAGTGGAGGGGGGGCCGTGTGCCCCCCCTCCCATTATTAAACCAAAGTGGCCCGACCGCAATTTTGTTTTTTACAATTGCGCAGGAGTCCTTTGGAATCTCAGCAATTTTGGTCCGATTTGTTTTTCGATTTTACCCGGCGGGGATCCATCTGGGTCCCCCATGGGGCCTAGGGGTCAGGGTATCCTACCCTGCCCCCTTATATATACATTTTTTACACATGTTCCAGACAGGGGACTGAGTCCCTGAGTCCTGTAATTGCTGCCAGCAACATTTTTCTCATGCTGCAGGCAGTCAATCAGAGAACTCGCTCCTGCTGGAGTCAGACTCAAATGGGAGCAAGATAGCCCAAGGGAAATAAAGCTCCCTGGGCCAATCATAATGCTCTATTTTTAATTGGGACTCTCGCAGACCCAACTGTCCAGATATACAACTATTTTTAAACCTTACTTTCTCAAAAACTACTGAATGCATTTACACGAAATCACAGAAAGCACAATCTGCGGTCCATGATCTAGTTTCCTGACGAATTTGGTGAAAATCCGTTCAGCAGTTTTTGCTGTAGCTGTGTCTAAAGAAGTCTATGGAAAATGCATGGGGATTTTGCATTTTGGGACCCCCCTTTTTTCTTGGCCACCATGACAGATCACCCCAAAACTGTCCTTGCACAAACTAGTCAAAAAGTATCACCATTTTGGAAAGTTTCGTGGAAATTAATCAAACTGTGCCATAGTTATTAGCAATGCAAAAAACGCTTTGCCTATGGAACACCTGACCTAACTATAATTACCTAGTCAGACCCCCCAGGATATTGCGGCATAGATTTGCAAATTTAGCGGCACAAAACTTGAAATTTAGCGGCACAAAAATTGAAATTTAGCGGCATTATTGCGGCACTTTATTTTACTCGCAATCATTCCTTTTCAGTCTTAAATCAATGGAAAATTATTTAGCAGAGTATTCCACTTTCAAATAGGCATGTTTAAAGTGTCTGAGAGTATTTGCTTGCTATGTTAAGTCCCCGATTCCTCTAATGGTTGGCAGCAAAATTTTTCGCATGTTGCTGGCAGCCAATCAGAGAACTTGCAGGACTCTGACTTCCGCAGGAGCGATATGGCCCAAGGGAAATAAAGATCCCAGGGACAATCATAACTCTCTTTAAATAGGCGTGCCCGCAAGAGTCTAAGACACTCTTGCAAGCCTAAATGCACCCCTGCTGGGTCCCGAAACAAGAAGAGAGGGGATGCCTTGGTGCCCAACGCTGCTTCCTGCTTCCTGTCTACTCTCACCCCAGAACAGGGTGCAGGCGCCCCTACCCTGACCAGTGGCATCAACCCTTCCACTCTCCCTCCACGACCCTGCTTACAAGCCTACACCATGGTTTGCTGTAATTCGATTCTCTCCCGGCTGCTCATGCACTTAAAACTGCACAGTAAACAACAAGTTGCACATGTGATTATACTGACTGACCCCCTCTCGCCCCCACCTACCACGAACCCCCTCCACCAAAGCACGAGTCCTTAAAAAAAAGAAGGGGGGGACTAACCAAGTTAGGTAGTTTGCAAGTGACATCATGGCGTGTGCCACCATAGCAGATGACGCCACAACACAAATAATTATTTTATCACTTTTTACACAAGTCTCCTCAGAGGAGGGGGGGGTGAGGATTCAGGGAAGAGAAGCATGGACTTGTGAAAGAGTGCACGATTATAGTAAATCCCACAAACTGTTCATGGAGGGAGGGGTGCTTAGACCTGAAATTATTAAAGGTCTTTTATGAAATCCATGTTTGATGGAGTCACATGAATGGAGGGGCGATAGGTTTCCAAAGTATTGATGCAAAACCAGAATGGGGGGCAAGCACAGTCCCTGCCAAGCACAAGGTATCCAGTTACACACGAAGTGTTCAAAGCTGCCACTGACCCCAACTACTGGGGAGGGCCTTGAGCAGTCTCTGCACTAACCATCCTGGTACCTTAGGCCTAGACTTAGGCCCATATTTACAGAGGGGAAAAGTGAAACTACCAATCCCAGCATGCAGTGGTGAAGCTTCAGAGACTTTGGTGGGTAGTTCACCCCCATCAGCTTGAGATAGAGGGATGCCCAAGGAGTGCCAGAGGTGCCAGATCAGAGAGAGGGCTGGGTCACCTCCCTGTGTGTCCTTGGAACCCCTGAAGCACCAGTGGACCGACAAACTGATACCCATCAAGGACTCCTCCTCAATATCATTTGAGGTTGGATCCCACTTCATCACAGCGATATTGTGACTTTCTACAGTGACAACCTGAGGCTGATTGTTGCAAATCACTAGTTGCTTTTCTTGTGTTTGTCATGGTTTTGTTTGAACTCTGATGCATGTTGGGGAGGAATGTAGTATTTGCACTTGCACAAATACTTGGGGCTTTGGTGTGTTGGGTGGGATGATTTGCCCTACGCTTGTGGAATAATAGTTTAGTCTACAATTATGTCACCTTGTTATAACAAGCATTTGCAATACAATAGGTCTCGCATTTGCGAGAGTTTAAGCTATTGACATTGTAAAGGACAATGCCTTTTATTTATCTGTTTTGACAACACAAATAAAAAGCATTGTCATTTACAATGCCAATAGCTTAAACTCTCGCAAATGTGAGACCTATTCAAAGAAGCGGCTGCCATTGTCCCGGGCTGCTTGGCATAAGCATAAATCTTGGAATTCCTTGACATAATTCCAAGCTTGAGACATTGGATGAGATCTAGATCATTTATTAACATATGATCATAACACAAAATGTTCTGGTTCTGTTAACATGATGTAGAATGGAGCAAAAAGCCTGCATCGGCCAATGAGAATTGCTTTTGGATTAGATGAAGCGGATTTTCTAAAGTTCATTTGGTATACAATGACATTATCTTAATGCTACTAAGACCAGATGAGACAGGCCTTCTGGTTGTTGAGAAAAAAAGATGTCTCTTTTATTATTAAAAACATTTCTATTTTGTCACAGAACTACTAGAGGATCATGTCTATTCTGTCACAGAAGTGCTAGGGGATCATTTCTGCCCTGTCATAGAACTGCTAGAGGATCATTTCTGCCCTGTCATAGAACTGCTAGAGGGTCGTTTCTGTCCCGTCATAGAACTGCTAGAGGATCGTTTCTGTCCCGTCATAGAACTGCTAGAGGATCATTTCTGTCCCGTCATAGAACTGCTAGAGGATCGTTTCTGTCTCCTCATAGAACTGCTAGAGGATTAGTCAGTTTAGTCAAACCTGGGTTAAAGAAGCTTTGTATCCTCAACTATGGTCTTAATGGTAAAGTACAATGCCAGAATTGATTATACATAACGGCCAACCTCTTTATTCTAGCAATTCCAGCTTTTCAACTTACAGTCGCGTATGTGTGCTGTAGAAATCTGTTATTGAAATTGGGTTGTCCGAAAAAGTTTTCGGTAGTAGATGTGTAAAAGTAAGTAGCTTGATCTATATGTGTGTGTGTGTGCATGTATATGTGTGTGTGTATGTGCATGTATATGTGTGTGTGTGTGCATGTATATGTGTGTGTGTGTGCATATGTGTGTGTGTGTGTGTGCATGTATATGTGTGTGTGTGCATGTATATGTGTGTGTGTGCATGTATGTTTATATGTGTGCTGTAGAAATCTGTTATTGAAATTGCGTTGTCCGTAAAAGTTTTCGGTAGTAGTCATGTAAAAGTAAGTAGCTTGATCTATATGTGTGTGTGTGTGTGTGGGTGTATATGTGTGTGTGTGTGTGTGTGCGCGTGCATTTATATGTGTGTGTGTGTGCGCATATGTGTGTGTGTGTATGTGTGTGTGCATGTATGTATATGTGTGTGTGTGTATATATATATCTATAATGCTGTATATATTATTTAAACAACTGAGCAGCTCCACCATAACCAAAGAGCTGCTGTCTTCAGCTCTACAAAGCTGATACATGGATCCCCCTCTCAGGCTTTTTTGTTGTGGTGGGCCACATGGTCAGATTGACTCCCTTTTTAGGTCGAGCATGTAGCAGCGCGCATGCGCTGCTCTGGCGAGACTTTATGTAAACAGTAAAAGGGCTTTGGAAAGCTCACCACACGCTCGTGCATGTGGTTTGTTTTCGTTCAGAGGCTATTCGCCTTTACGTGCGTCTTTCTGAGAAAGACAGCACGCAATTGGGGAAAGGCGGGTGCATGTCCCGCCTTTGCTCCGCCCACGGCCTATTGCTTGCGGATAGCCGCACGGGCCACATTTGTTTTGAATTATCGTGCACAGATGCGTGCGCGATAATGCAAAACAGATGTCTCGCTGTGGCTCGCGCGCGCGCGCACCACTCGCATGCTTGTCTTCTCATTGGGCTTTGGCAAAGTCAGCCGCCTGTTTGTTTTCGCATTGCGCTTTCACTTAAAGTGAAAGCGCGATGCGAAAATAAACACACAGCTGCCTTTGCGGTACCGTGCTTGTTTTAATATATAAACGTTGCTCTTGTTCGATCCTTAAATAAAGATTGTTTGTAAAAACAGGCCTGCCATGGTCTTTGATTTGGGTTAAATTGTGGGTCAAAGGTCGGACGGGTATAATTTCCTGTGAGGCCATCTGCGTCAAAGAGCATTAGAGCTCCCTCGAGCTGCCTGACTGATTTTGGTCCAGTGACTTCAGTGGGCACTCCTCCATGTATTTCCTGGTGTGTTCATGAAGCTCCCCCCCACCCCCCTACTTTTAAGAGTAGCGAGAAATGCTTCTAGTGCTACAGAATACAATCTCAATTGGGGTTTTGTGTCCGGAAATGGATACTGTATTTAATTCAGTGTATACTGTAAATATGAAACCGCTATGTTTTATTTATAAACAGTTACAGTAAAATAACATTTACCCATAATCTTCTTGTTCACTGAGAGGAAACGGCAAAAACAGGAACTCTTGCCTGTTTCTACACTGGTTGCCAGAAAGAGCTCCGCTTTCGGCTACAATGTTTGTTGTTTACATAGTCGTTGCTGCCAGGTCGATCCGCTTCTAGCCGCTGTCAATAATAGGTGTTTCTGTTATTCGAGCCATGGGTTCTCATTTTATCCACCTGGGACGGATGAAAGGTATTCGAACGTGTAAATCTACTGGGATGCGTGCATAATGCATGCATGAACAAACTAGGGCACCTGCGCCTCTAGGCGCTTTCTTACTGAAGAAAGACAAGGTAGGCTTGTTGAAGGAATTGTGTTTTCATTTGTGAAATTGCATTCTAATATGAAACTTGCTGGTTGCATCGACAACTGCGATGACATAAAAACCACCAGAACCGTGACCTTTTCATTTGCACACTAATTTCTGTACCAGGTGCATTAATGCACTCAGCTGCCCTGTTGGCTTCTCGCGATATGCACACGTTTTGTCCACAACACTTCTTGCCTGGACTCAGCCAGTGGTTCATGTTCTCAGGAGCCCCCAAATTTCTTTTGATGTGTCATTGGCCTGCCTTTCTGTTTGTGGCACGCTGCCACACCCGTCCTTGCAGGGTCTGGAAATGTATAATAAAAGGGTTTCGTCTTCTGATCCCCTGTAACTATGCAAAACGGAAATTATATAAACCTCCACAGCATATTGAAAAGCGTCGTGTAGCCCACCTTGCTCATTTACCAGCCCTCCTCTCCTGCACTGACATGGGCAGATCTGATAAGAAAGGAAAGATTCCGCTTGTGTTTTGCCACAATTACCACCTCCCCCCCCCCACATTCCCCCTGCCCAAGGAAACTGCAAGTTCTGGGACCCTCCAGAACAGGGGCGCGTGTTGCCCCCCTTAATAAATGAAGGTACTGGAAGCAGTCCAAGGTCCTCTTTACATGCTTTACATTTTAAGTCTGGCCTAAGGACTACTTTATCTGTCCCTAGGCCAGACCTAAAATGGAAAGAGAGAGAGAGAGAGAGAGAGAGAGAGAGAGGCAGAGAGCGAGAGTGTGTGTTTGTGTGTGTGTGTGTGTGTTTTGTTTCTGCTTACTACAGCACAACGTGGAGCAATGGATCAGTCCACTTTAGCCATTTTGGTATCTTGCACATCCGCCTAAAAAGAAGGGCATTTTCTTTTCACTTATTTTCCATTTGCAAACATACGCCTACAAACCTTTTAACAGAGGCAATTTTACTTGTATTGCTTTTAAACTTTTCATTTCTATTGAATATGCTTGCAGAAAAAAAACATGCTTCCAAAGACCACACCTGGCGGCTTTGCCAGTGTTCGTTAACAATTGTTTTTTTTTCTCTTTTGGGCAGGTATATTTGAGCAAAAAGAATTTAAAACGTACAGCCTGCGACTAAACAGTATAGGGTAGGAAAATATGCAAGCAGGTTCTGCATCTGCATGATGTGTGATCTGATCCTGGGCGAATTGCCTCCATTTTTCCCCCCAAAACTGCAGGTGCTTGGGGAGTTATGACCTTCCTTTTTAGGTCTCGCCTACGCAGCGCGCATGCGCTGCTTCACCCGTATGTTTTTTTTTGCCGGTTTTATATAGTGCAAAGTCAACCCGAAGGTATTGGAGCGCTTTACATGAGCACCAGTTCCAAAAGCAGCCTCTCTACCATTACGCCACATCTTCGCTCACCTTCTCTCTCCATGCCCACCTGCACACAAACCATATATAATCACCACTCGCTTTTTTTAAACAAACTCTTACACCCCTCTTCCCCTCTACCCCTCTACTTCCCCTCTACCACCCCTCTACTACCCCTCTACCACCCCTCTACTACCCCTCTACTACCCCTCTACCCCTCTACTACCCCTCTTCTACCCCTCTACCCCTCTTCTAACCCTCTACCACTCTTCTACCCCTCTTCTACCCCTCTTTTACCCCTCTACCCCTCTACTACCCATCTTCTACCCCTCTACTACGCCTCTACCCCTCTACTACCCCTCTTCTACCCCTCTACTACCCCTCTACCCCTCTACTACCCCTCTACCCCTCTTCTACCCCTCTACTACCCCTCTTACCCTCTACTACCCCTCTACTACCCCTCTTCTACCCCTCTTCTACCCCTCTACCCCTCTTCTACCCCTCTACTACCCCTCTACCCCTCTACTACCCCTCTACTACCCCTCTTCTACCCCTCTACCCCTCTTCTACCCCTCTACCCTCTACTACCCCTCTACTACCCCTCTACCCCATTTCTACCCCTCTACTACCCCTCTACCCCTCTACTACCCCTCAACCCCTCTTCTACCCCTCTACCCCTCTTCTACCACTCTACCCCTCTTCTACCCCAATTCTACCCCTCTTCTACCCTTCTACCCCTCTTCTACCCCTCTACCCCTCTTCTACCCCTCTACTACCCCTCTACTACCCCTCTACCCCTCTTCTACCCCTCTACCCCTCTACTACCCCTCTACCCCTCTACTACCACTCAACCCCTCTTCTACCCCTCTACCCCTCCACCCCTCTACCCCTCTTCTACCACTCTACCCCTCTTCTACCCCTCTTCTACCATCTTCTACCCCTCTACCCATCTTCTACCCTTCTACCCCTCTTCTACCCCTCTTCTACCCCTCTACCCCTCTACTACCCCCTCTACCCCTCTTCTACCCCTCTACTACCCCTCTACCCCTCTTCTACCCCTCTACCCCTCTTCTACCCCTCTTCTACCCCTCTACCCCTCTACTACCCCTCTACCCCTCTTCTACCACTCTACCCCTCTACTACCCCTCTACTACCCCTCTACCCCTCTTCTACCCCTCTACTACCCCTCTACCCCTCTTCTACCCCTCTACCCCTCTTCTACCCTCTACCCCTCTACTACCCCTCTACCCCTCTACTACCACTCTACCCCTCTACTACCCCTCTACTACCCCTCTACCCCTCTTCTACCCCTCTACCCCTCTTCTACCCCTCTACTACCCCTCTACTACCCCTCTACTACCCCTCTACCCCTCTTCTACCCCTCTACTACCCCTCTACCTCTCTACTACCCCTCAACCCCTCTTCTACCCCTCTACCCCTCTTCTACCCCTCTACCCCTCTTCTACCACTCTACCCCTCTTCTAACCCTCTTCTACCGCTCTTCTACCCCTCTATCCCTCTACCCCTCTACCCCTCTTCTACCCATCTACCCCTCTACTACCCCTCTACTACCCCTCTACCCCTCTACTGCCTCTCTACCCCTCTTCTACCCCTCTACTACCCCTCAACCCCTCTTCTACCCCTCTACCCCTCCACCCTCTACCTCTCTTCTACCACTCTACCCCTCTTCTACCCCTCTTCTAACCCTCTTCTAACCCTCTTCTACCCCTCTTCTACCCCTCTACCCCTCTTCTACCCCTCTACCCTCTACCCCTCTTCTACCCCTCTACCCCTCTACTACCCCTCTACCCCTCTTCTACCCCTCTACTACCCCTCTACCCCTCTTCTACCCCTCTACCTCTTCTACCCCTCTTCTACCCCTCTACCCCTCTACTACCCCTCTACTACCCCTCAACCCCTCTTCTACCCCTCTACCGCTCTACCCCTCTTCTACCACTCTACCCCTGTTCTACCCCTCTTCTAACCCTCTTCTACCCCTCTTCTACCCCTCTACCCCTCTACTACCCCTCTACCCCTCTACTACCCCTCTACACCTCTTCTAACCCTCTTCTACCCCTCGTCTACCCCATTTCTACCCCTCTACCCCTCTTCTACCCCTCTACCTCTCTTCTACCCCTCTACCCCTCTACTACCCCTCTACCCCTCTACTACCCCTCTACTACCCCTCTACCCCTCTTCTACCCCTCTACTACCCCTCTACTACCCCTCTACCCCTCTACTACCCCTCTACCCCTCTTCTACCCCTCTACTACTCCTCTACCACCCCTCTACTACTCCTCAACCCCTCTTCTACCCCTCTACCCCTCCACCCCTCTACCCCTCTTCTACCACTCTACCCCTCTTCTACCCCTCTTATAACCCTCTTCTATCCCTCTTCTACCCCTCTACCCCTCTTCTACCCCTCTTCTACCCCTCTACCCCTCTACTACCCCTCTACCCCTCTACTACCCCTCTACCCCTCTTCTACCCCTCTACCCCTCTATAACCCCTATACTACCCCTCAACCCCTCTTCATCCCCTCTACCCCTCCACCCCTCTACCCCTCTTCTACCACTCTACCCCTCTTCTACCCCTCTTCTACCCCTCTTCTACCCCTCTTCTACCCCTCTACCCCTCTACTACCCCTCTACTACCCCTCAACCCCTCTTCTACCCCTCTACCCCTCCACCCCTCTACCCCTCTTCTACCACTCTACCCCTCTTCTACCCCTCTACCCCCTCTTCTACCCCTCTACCCCTCTACTACCCCTCTACCCCTCTTCTACCCCTCTACCCCTCTTCAACCCCTCTTCTACCCCTCTACCCCTCTTCTACCCTTCTACCCCTCTACCCCTCTACTACCCCTCTACCCCTCTTCTACCCCTCTACTACCCCTCTACTACCCCTCTACCCCTCTTCTACCCCTCTACTACCCCTGTACCCCTCTTCTACCACTCTACCCCCCTCTTCTACCACTCTACCCCTCTTCTACCCCTCTTCTAACCCTCTTCTAACCCTCTACCCCTCTTCTACCCCTCTTCTACCCCTCTACCCCTCTTCTACCCCTCTACTACCCCTCTATCCCTCTACCCCTCTTCTACCCCTCTACTACCCCTCTACCCCACTACTACCCCACTACCCCTCTACTACCCCTCAACCCCTCTTCTACCACTCTACCCCTCTTCTACCCCTCTTCTACCCTTCTACCTCTCTTCTACCCCTCTACCCCTCTTCGACCCCTCTTCTACCCCTCTACTCCTCTTCTACCCCTCTTCTACCCCTCTACCCCTCTTCTATCCCTCTTCTACCCTGCGGTGGACTAAGTGGCAGCCGGAGCCTGATAGCACTGCTTGTCCTTTAACAAAAAAAAAAGCATTGGCATAGCCAATAGGTCTCGCCTTTGGGACCTTATAAGTGTTTAGTTATGCAGCACAATATCCTTGGTACGACAACAACAACTGTTGCATGGCTAAGCACTTATAAGGTCCCAAAGGGGGAGACCTATTGGCTATGCCAATGCTTGTTTTAGTCTTAGTTTGAACCACGATTGTAGGAAATGGCACCTGCACTATGTAACCAATACATGACTGTGTTCGTGGGGTCTCTGTTGGTGTTGAATAGACTAGCTGTTTAAGACTAACTCTGGTTACCTAGGCTGTGGCTGTGACTTCGGTCTGTGAAGTCATAGTATTAAATGGTTTTGTGTATGGGCAGAGACCACCTACCGCATCTGCTGTCATGTCTCCCTGCAGATATCTGCTTTTAATATGAACTCAGGGTAGCTCTCCCGTGTAGCTTGAAATTTGAGGACTTTTTCTTTGAGTTGTTTCTTTACGTTTTGTAATTTGGTTTGGATTTGAGCATGGTTCGTGCCACTTGTGTGTCATATTCTTTTGGAGGTTCAGAACTATGGTACTTTGTTGCGCTATGTGCAATTGCTGGCTTTGCAATTACGTCATGCTTCAGGAATGGAACTTGACTCTTCCTGTGCATCTAATGCTTTAATTGGTGCACTGTTAGAAAGAAGTCCAGTCTGAACAGAAAACATTTGAGTCAGGAAATTAACTGGCTAACGCTAACAAGATCCAGAAAGTCGCTTATGTATTGAGCATCCTGTTAAACTGTGGCGGCTTTGAAATGCACACATTGGCTCTGAACGAAAGCACCAACTTTTCCCCAAGAACAGCGGTCTAGTAATAGCAAGGAGCTGAGGCAGTCAAGAAAGGATGAGAGAATCGTGACTTCAAGGTTTTTCGGTGTGCACGCAGCTTTGAGCAACTGTGCAGGTCTTTTTGTGGTATTTCATATACGATAATAATCTTTTCCAGACGCATTCCTTCAATTTCGCGGGCACTTTTGTAAAAATCGCGGCATTTTTACAAAAGTGCCGATTTTGCGGCAAATCGCGAAATCGCGAAATCCTGGAGGGTCTGTAGCCTAGTGGTGATATATACATATATATTCAGAAATCTTCTTCTCATTTGCACTCAAAGAGGCAAGAGTCACATTTGCTCCATTATGATGCTTAAGCTAAATAAATTCAAATTCACCATTTCCCCCATCGTTCATATGATTGGTAACCAAAAACAAGCATTGGCAAAGCCAATAGGTTTCATCTATGCAAGATCTATTGGCTTTGTCAATGTTTTTTTTAAATGTTGCACAGTGGTGCAATCTGCTGTGCTGCATAGCTTAAAGTGAAAAAAGCAATATAATGGGGCGCTTCTTTTACTTTAAGTTATGCACGTACAAAGAAGTTCAAATTGTTATTTTTTTCTGTACTTAATATGCAGTTTATAGTCTTGAAGAAATGCCCATTGCAGTCGCCAGCATGTCAAAGTGTAGCTAGCTGGAACACTGAGGAAGGAGAGGCTGTGGCGTTACGACCAGAGCTTCTTACTTTGGTGCTAGGGAACCAAGTTCGAGTTGCGGCACCAGCTCAACATCCTGTGATTCTTGGCATATCACTTAATCTCCCAGGGCCTGAAAAAAATAATATGTTCTTGTGTAAAGTAACTGGTGCTCATGTAAAGCGCTCTAACAGCGATGGAATTGAGGTGGTGGGAGGGACAGGCAAGCAATGTACAGAATGTGGACTCTGGAAAGTAAAACACATTGCACGTGCAAACAAGTTAAAATTGTTTTTTTCCCTATACTTAATATGCAGTTTATACTTTTGAACAAATGCCCATTGCAGTTGCCAGTGTGTCAAAGTGTAGCTAGCTGGAACACTGAGCATGGAGAGGCTGTGGTGTTACAGCCAGAGCTGCTGACTTTGTAGCAGGGGAGCCAGGTTTTTGTCTTGCTACCTGCTCAATATCCTGTGATTCTGGGCAAGTCACTAAATCTTCCTGTGCCTGTAAAAATGAATGTGTCCTTGTGTAATATAACTATCGCTCATGTAATATGCTCCAAGTCCATCCAGTCGACTTTGCTCTATATAACACAAGCTATGACTAGCGAAGGGGTGGGAATGGGCATTCTGTGACGGGAGCTGGGGGGTGCGAAGGGACAGGCCAGCAACAAAATGTAGAAGGGGCATGCAGTGACGGAAGAGAGGTGGTGGTAGGGACGGGCAAGAAACAAACAGAATGCGGTCCCTGGAAAGTAAAAAAAATAAAAAATAAAGTGGTCCATGGTCCAAGCTCTGCAGCAAGGACGAAGACGTGACGCATAGCAGGAAACTAGAGGCAGGAGGAGGTGCTGACCAACAGGAAGAAAGGAAATGAGAGTGACATGGGAGCCAACCAATGGCAAGTAATGGGCCGGCGCTAAGCCCCTTTTACCATTTTCTTTCCTTTACAAGAGATTTTGCAAGCACGGCGCAAGCGCTGTGTAGGCGAAACCTAAAAATTATCGTACCAATGTTTAATTAAAACTATTTCTTTTTGTGCCGTAAATTGGATGTTTCATATATTTTGGTCACCCAGATTCCACCTCTAAAATCATAAAATTAACTTTTAATGTGTTCTGTAAATGGAGAGCTAGTGTCAGATACTGAGTCCTGCAGTTCGGTAATTTGAATGGGAGCATACCATCACTTATGAGTAAGGGTGCATTACTCGTAGAAGTAACAAAGAGGTACCTGGGGGATAGTGATCATCAGCACTTTTATTGTTCCATTTCAAACACTGAGGGGCATATTTACAAGCCCATATCACCACCACAATTTCACTTTCAGGACGCTGTAGTGGCGATAGGGGCTTCGCCTTATTTACAAGGCAGCGTTAAACGCTGCCTTGTAAATAAGGCCCCCTTTCATGCGACACTTAGCGTGAAAGAGGTGGGCAATGGGTGTTGCGGTGGGCATTCCACTGCAACACCCATTGATTTTGATGCTGCCCCCTATTTACAAGGGAGGCGTAAATAGGAGGCAGCACCAAAATTAAGACCAGGGAAAACCTGGTCTTAACCTGGCGAAACGAGGAGAAATGCTTAATTTCGCCTTGTTTTTGCTGTTTCCATGTGTGCTGCGTTGTGTTTATGTGCAGGAAGGTGTCCATACCTGCACATAAACAATCATTTACAAAAAATTACGTTTTGCAATTTCTCTGTGCGCTGCATTAAGCAGCGCACATAGAAGTTACAAAACACCATTTAAAGATTGTTTATGTGCAGGAAGGTTCACCTTCCTGGCCATAAACAATCTTCCCCTCAACGCAGACACCTTTGCACCACGGTGCAAGGGTGCCTGCGTTGGCGCTAGGCTCCTAAATTTAGAGCCAGGGTTAGGGGGAAATGCAGGGCTGCACCATATTCTTGTAAATATTGTGCAGCCCTGCGTTTCAGAAGTAGCGGAGCGCGGCGTTAAGCCAAGGAGGCTAACGCCTCACTCTGCCCCAGAATGTGTTAAAATTAGGTCAGTGAGTTTTTAGTCCCTCAGGGTGTGTGTTCCCATCTTCACATTTTCTTACAGTCCGTCTTCCCTATGGTACTTCCCAACGTACAAGATCCCAATTTTAGGCCAAAGAAGAGAATCATAACATCGCTTTCAAAATGGCATTTTATTTATTTATTTATTTATTTATATTTATTGATTAAACTTATAATGCGCAACAGCTACCCAAAAAGGGTTTCCCGGCGCAAACACAAGTGCAGAAACTGATGTCAAGGCAGAGGCAGTATTTTGAATACTACCATTAGCATTTGGGATAGAAAATGCAAATTTGCACAAACTTTGTAGAAAAACTCAGGCTGACAATCAAACAACTAAGCACTAACTCCCTTAAATGCCTCATTATTAGCGAGTAGTTAGCCTTGCACTAGTTTAACATCTTCCCGAAGTACCAGCTTTTGTGGATAAGAACATCTGGGTCTGATCCTCCAGGAGTTCCCACCAGATAAATCCTTCCACTAGAATATGAGAGCTCCAGAAGTTAAAGTTGCTCTCCAATGGTTGTTCCTTCCTCCACTCTTGCCAATACGTGGTGAATGGGGGGGTTCCTCCCCAACGCGTCACTATAGTAATTGATTTTGACTAAAGTTAAATGCTGCCCTTTCGTTCCGTCAAGAAATTATGGATCCTCATTAAAAAAGTTGGTACAATTGGTTAAAAAAGGACAATGTAATCTCGCCTAGAGAAGTGGTGTTAAAGAGAAAATAAGAAGAATGACCATCATTCATTGGATCAGTACCTGTGATTGGGCACGGTTAGGTACAAAGGACAACACCTGGAATGAAGTGACAAATATACATTCTGATTCTCACTGGAATCCATAGCTTTAGGGCAGCATGTGGTGTCAGAAACACCTCGCACATTCTCTTTGCATGCCTAGCCTCACCACACTGGGTGGCCTTTTTCATCCTCCAACACCACGAGAAAATGGCCGCGCCTGCTGAGTCTGACCAAGTACCCCGACAGAGTATACCGCTGTGGCACCTGTCCTTTAAAATAATGCAAATACAGTGACCTGAGCCATGCTGCTGCTTGGAAAAGTCTTAAGCGCTTTGATGCCTCTCTGGTTTTATGCGCTTTATAAAATTCCAAATTCAAATCTACCAGGTCCTTTCATGACTTAAAGGAGTTCAGGCCCTCAGGTTATCTATCTATGTTATCTTCTGCTGGATCACTGCTAACACCTTCTGTAATGCTGTTCCTTCCTCATCTGTCCCAGGAACACATCAGACTCAAAAGATCAGGTGCCAGGGTTGCCAGGACATAGGTGCACTCTGCTGTGCTACATAGCTTAAAGTAAAAAAGCGATATGACATGGCACTTTTTTACTTCAAGTTATGCACGTACAAATAAGTTAAAATTGTTCTGGATGTGCCAACATCCAAGCACCTATTTAGCTGCTTGGATGTTGGCACGTGCCATCAAGACTCCACACGAGGCCAGTGTTGCAGCAGCTCAACAATACAATGTGTTAGTGTGCTTGCAGAACGGAAGCCACCTTACCTGTGCCTGTCGTATGGATGGCCTGCATCCTGCCTCCGCCCTGCCCCATCAACCCACCAAAACAACATCCCTTGGTCTATATCCAATGTGTCTGAGCTAGCATGGTCCTTAAAAGTCACTAGTGCTGTACGTGGTATCGTTTATTGGGGAAAGAGTGATGCATGAGCCAGCCTCCAGTACCACCTCCCATTCAGTACCTAAACCAATAATAACAAGCATTTGCAATGCAATAGGACTCGCATTTACGAGAGACCTATTGCATTTGAAACGGGAGTGCGGGCGGGCAAAAAGGCATGAACGGGAGTGCGGGGGGGTGGTGGTCCGAGAAGTCACGGACTGCGGGAGGGGAGGGGGGGAGGCACGGGAACAAAATAGTGTTGAAAGTAAAGGGGCCAGTAGCCATGGAAGGATACAAATGACGACATGGCCGTCAGGAGGAGGGACTAACAAGGCTGAAACCAATGGGAAGGCAGCATTTAGGACTTAAGCCAATAAAAAAGATGGGCGGAGAGTGGACGGAGCTTACACGGAGCTTCCACGCCATACTCAATACAGCATGCCTCGCAAAGCGAGCAGCGCATGCGCAGTACGCTAGGCTCAACCTAAAAAAGCTGGGGGGCTCCATTGCCAGCTAATTTTGCCAAAATGATTCCTTATTTTTGGCATCATAGGGGGCATGATGAAGCACATCACGCAGCGTAAGTTTCGGGTGTCGTACTTAGAAAAAAAAACAGTTCATAAGAAGCTGGGTGGATGTTTCTGGAAATCAACTGACAACGTAGGATAGGAAAGGGGCAAAAAATCGGAAATACATCTCCTGGACTTAGGTTGCAAGAGAACCCCCATTATCTTTTTTATAATTGTTGAGGTAGCACATCATTGTCTGCTATTCTTAATTCTTTCTTTATTTTCATTCAGTTAATTCCTATTCTTGCTCCCTTCTGGATTTTCGTTCCATTAATTTCTGTTCTTGCTTCTTTCTTGATTTTAGTTCCATTAATTCCTGTTCTTCTTACTTTCCCAGAGATGTGTGAGGGACTCTGAAAGAATTGTAGCATTAAGTTAGCTAAAAAGCATCATCGTTGTTATTGAAAAGTGCACAGAACCCCGTGTTGGGAATAAGTATCAGATTAAGAAGTGAACATTCAATTCTCTCTGTATTGTTACATCACCCAGTTGCCTTAAAAGTCATCTAATGATCCAAATAATAAGACAAGTGGAGCAGACAGAGTCCTATTTCCTGTAACGAGGCCCTTGGAGACAGAGAAGCAGTCAAAGATGAGAGGCGAAGGGAACGGGTACCTGTAATCGATGTTCCACAGAAACAGGAGGAGATTGTTTACCAAGGCTACATTTAACAAGCTGGCTTCCAGTGTGAAGCGTGATCATGGCAAAGGATGTGGCTGGAGAGGCTCAAAAGGTGCTCTCAGACCACCTCCAACTGGTCTGCCTCTCATGCGGATGAGAAAAGAGGAAGTGGCCACACCAGGTCCTAATGAAGGAAGGTGCTCAGAAGGGCGGGAATGTCTTGTGGCTCAGAAAAGACAAAAGTCCAGAAACATTTGATAATATGATTGTAGAGGTATCTCAGGACATGGTTGATCCCAGGTCATAGTCTAGTGAGCTAGACACAGCGACTGAATGCGTTGGAAACTTCACGAGTAACAGGTGACGTTAAGTTTATTATCACACCTCAGCCACCGCCGAGCAACTGTCACAACACAATACAGTCACCTCTGGGAGGCTGCAATGGAACCTTGGTGACCTTGAGGTTCTGATGGCAGGAGCCAATCAGCACTACCTTGGTTACTGGTCCTGGGCCAATCCCCAGTGACCACTGACCAGCCAATGCTTCGCCACCCAAGGCAGGATGCCACAATAGGCAGCCCAGCATCTAGACAGGGAGAACTCAGAAGCAAAGAAAGCTCCAGTAATGACTGCAACAGAATCACAAAAGACTGACGTGTCTGTGTCACTTTGTTGTTTAAAAAACTGTGTTTCTTTTAGCAGTTGATTTGCATCTCTTCTTCCCATACACACCCCCCCACTCCGGCTCAGACACTACATAATGTCTATTGTGTCCCAACAAATAGGAATGGACAACTTTTTTTGTCTGTTGTACATGGAGTGAATGACAAAGCACAAAACTGCTATTTAAAGAAATCCGCTTACATCTACTGTCCACAATAGGTTAGAAAAAGAAGGAAACTGAAGGCTAATTATTCAAAGGTCAGTGGACTGGTGTGAGGTGGTCTTGCTCTCCTGAAATGAGGGCGGTCCATGAAGCTCTTGAATTTGCTTTTCTTTAACTACCAGCACCCAATTGGAATCAGCCAAACATAGGGCGCTATTCTGATTGGTTAAAAGGGCGGCCAATCAGACTACTGAAACACCTTCCATTTGATTGGCCAACCTTTTAACCAATCTGAATACTATTTGGACAATCCTGATTGGCTGCTGCCAACCAATAAAAAACACTTTCGTTCTTCCACACCTCACGGTCTGAAGAAGGTTGCATGACAACAAACAAGTACAAAAATATGGTTGTACAAATATAGCGTGACTAAAATGTTGTCTATCACAATATCATGAAAGTAAGTATACATTTATAAATATAGATTTACTATTTTTAACTCTACAGATGTGCACCATAAAGCTATATTTGTAGTCAAAATACTTGTACGTGGAATTAAGTATAGGAAATTTATAATTATAGATTGTCACATTGTTTTCGTACAATAATTTTTTTTTTACTCAAAATATTGGTATTATACCCCAGGGGTGCAGAGGCATTCTGAACGCTGGCATTTTTCTGTGTTATCTGCATCTGTATTTTTAAGCCCAATATAGCTCTCTAGATAGGTTAAAAAAGGGGAGGATTTTACTTATTTCACTTTCCAGCAAAATGTTCAATTCCCACTACCAACAAGTACTGCCATGCATTGGGTCAACAGGTCCCAAATCAGAAATCATTAAATCAAAAAGACCTGTTCATGTAAGGCTCCTCTTCTTGAGGTATACGTATAAGTGGAGGCAGGGATTCCTTCACTATTTATCTATCACTCCTCACTTAAATTAGAGGTAGTGTCCTACCACTTTACTGCCTAATTTTCTAAAATCAATCTTTTTGCGACTGACAGTCAAAAAACCACATACCCCCTCTATACATAGGGGTGTATCTTAATTGGTATGAGAAATACACAGGTTGCACCTATCTAGGTGTTACCTTAAACAAAAAAATTGTGAAAGGACAAGATGGCACCTCACGTGCGCACCACCAGTCGAGCTTGCTGATTGGTACTCACCAGCTATGCTCACTTTTCTCATCATTGGCCACCATCCACTCCTGAAAGCGTTGTTTGTATCTATTTGTATCCGAGAGGGTGAGTTCTTTCAAAAGTTCCCAGTATTTGAGCCTTACTACATAAAAGATGATTGTTTGTGTTATAAACATTGTGGAACAATAAAGGTTCTTGAGAGAACATGTTGTTGAAAAAAAGAAAAAAGCACTGAAGAAATAGGTTAGGTAATAGGTTGTTCTAGTCACCAAAAAGTAGGAATCTGAATGACAGAGCAGTGTTTTGCTGTCTAGTAGGAAGCCCACTGAATTGTAGTGGAGGGGGATTTGAGATGAGTAAGACTGCATCCAGAATAGCATCCAGTGGAGTAGCTTAAGAAAGAAAGTGAAATTCATGATGTTTCATTAACTTTAAAAACCATTGAGAGTTAATAATAATATGAGGATGTGTTTTAATTGAAAATGGAAGAGACTACCCCTTTGCAGCTCTCTGTGATGATGTATCACCATAGAGTTGTAGGTTAACTATGGGAAGTCTAAGATGGCCACCATAGTCGATGCCTAAGTCATGTGACGTGTACTGCCGGCCCCTGCCACGTGATGATCACGTTGGTGCAGCGACGTGATGCGAGGCGGAGCGGGAGGTTTTTAAACCTCTGCGACTCGGCTTTGGGAGCAAGGGTGGATTCAAAGCGCTCCGTGGAGAAAAAGGCGGTAAGGTGGTTATGCGCGCAATGAGGGGCTCAAAGTAAGTTAACTACTTTAAAAGATAGCAGGCGGAGTTGGAGGCTTCAGAATTAGAGTGATCCTGGTTTCGGGAGCGAGAGTTTAATATAACGCGCTCCGTGAAAATGAAAGAGAAGGGTGTTAAGAGTGACCCGGTAGAGTGACCCGGTATCGGGAGTAAGACTTTGAGATAACGCGTTCCATGGAAATGAAAAAGAGGGTGCTAAGTGCACGTTTAGAAGCTGCAAGTAGGCTCATGAATGAAATACGAGAGGCCAGTCTTATAAAGCACAGTAGGCTATTGAAAAGAGTAATGAGGCTACGATGGGGTAATCGCTGTCTAATGCAGGATGATTAAGGTGTTCGAGTTGCGGTTATATGGGAAACGAGATGTTTATCAGTTGTTTCTTGATGTTTAGAAATTGGCACTACAATTGAGTGCACGCCTAAAGAGAGGGACTCACGACTGGAAGTCTCCTCAAGTTGACGGAGTGGAGAGCTGGTACGAATGACATAGGCTCCCACATGGTAATGAGATTTGCAATACGTCATAATAATGTGTATTTGAATCATTGAAGAGTGAATGTTTTTAATAACTGGGCCATTTTCTTTTTGCTTCTGACAGTCATTATATACCAAGTTACCAGTGTCCAAAATTGGTGATTGATGACCCAGCCCTGACGAAATTGCCTTGAAGTAATAGGGGCAATGAAACATGTTGGCAAATGTCTGCGGCAAAGGTCTGCGTAAAGCAGCCGGTTTTAAAATTTGAATAAGTGCACAAGTGAAGAATAAAAGTTGGTAACCGTGCTACTTATCTCAATTTTATTTTCACGGGGTCATGTTTTGGTGGTAATTGTGAAATACACATTACAACTGGCATTATAATTTTTTGGCACTCATTTTTGGGGACACACATTATTTGGGCAAGATGGTGGCCAATGATGAGAAAAGTGAGCATAGCTGGTGAGTACCAATCAGCAAGCTCGACTGGTGGTGCGCATGTGAGGTGCCATCTTGTCCTTTCACAATTTTTTTGCTTAAGGTAACACCTAGATAGGTGCAACCTGTGTATTTCTCATACCAATTAAGATACACCCCTATGTATAGAGGGGGTATGTGGTTTTTGACTGTCAGTCGCAAAAAGATTGATTTTAGAAAAATTAGGCAGTAAAGTGGTAGGACACTACCTCTAATTTAAGTGAGGAGTGATAGATAAATAGTGAAGGAATCCCTGCCTCCACTTATACGTATACCTCAAGAAGAGGAGCCTTACATGAACAGGTCTTTTTGATTTAATGATATGTTGAGAGGAGGGCGACCTGTGAATTTTTTCCCTCTGTAGCTCCTTTTGGATTGAGCCCAACTCAGAAATGCCTGCTTGACATTGAGACCATCATTACCAGTTAGGCAGTGTAGGGTAAGATTTGTACCACGTGTGGTAAATACCTCCTGTTCCAAGTTTTAATCTTGCAAATGGTGCATACCATGAGGAATCAGTATTTAATACACTAGATACCGCATGTTTTGACTTTTTACTGGCCTTTTCCCCTGATAAAATTGATCTATTAGGAGAAAACTGTCGGGGTGAGGAAATCATCAGACAACTCATAATTCTGATCCATGCAGTGGTCAGAATATGTCCTTGAGCTTGCAAGGAGGGCCTTAGAGGTAGAGTGAGAAGGTTCTCTTACCATTGTTACTGCTAATGGTGGTCTCAGCAGCCTTCCACATGTTTTATCCTTGGATATGGGGAGGCAGACGGCAATTCGTTGCCGACAAAGAAAAGAGACACAACACCTGAACAGTCAATTGGTAGCATTGGCTGGTCAGATTTATAGAAAACACAAGAAGCCCTCGGGTCCGAGCAATGGACTACCGGTTGTCCCAATGAGAGAAAGTGGAGAAAACAGTGCTGTGGGAAGGGGTGGGGGGTGTCCCTTTTAAGGACGGTTTCCCTCACACACCAAAGGTGTCATGCTTCATCATGGGGATACCTCCTCGCGTCAAGAACCTAGTCGTGACGCGGGCTACAACCCCCTTGCTGCGAGGAAGGAGCTCAGGGATGTTTTAGTGAGGAAAAGGGGTAATACTAAAACCCAATGTGAGCGAATGTGTGAGTGAGGAAGTGCAGTGCTAACTAAACTGTGAAAGTAACTAAAACTAGCTACAAGGTAAGCCTACCGAAGTTTATTGATGCTTTTTGGTGCCAGGAATAAAACCAAAAGTCGCGAAGTGTGGCTGCCGTAATTAGAGACAGCTGCACTCAAAAGTGATCAACATGTTTCAGCCGTATTGACCTATACTAGTGTCGTGGCCTTCTTCAGGATATCTTTTATAAAAGCTACTGCAAGTGTGTAAAAGAAAAAGAAAAATAAGGGTGCGATAACAGGGCGACGCAGTGTCATACAAAACCAGTGATCCGGCTGTTCCGCAGATTCACTGGTGTACCTGCAACTGTCAGGTATCTTACATCGTCTGTCCCTGGCACATGGTCATAGGTACAAACGCCCAGCCAACCGCTCAACTCAGCGTAGCAGTGATCAGCGTCTGTCCGGGAGGCAGGTTTTCCATGTAATCCCCATGATGTTGGAAGAAAAGGACGCAAATTTGGCGTAGATACCTTATGTGGTCAAAAAGTTACAGAGGCCTAATTGCGAACTACTACAAATAGCCAAAAAAGGGCTCAGCACTGGGGGGGGGGAAAGGCCCAGAAGTTAAGGGGTTAAATCTCCTCCAGCCCCCCATTGTGTATTATGGTCAGATTTATAACACAATGACATCATGACCATCCCTTTGTATCACAGATGAAACCATACTTAAGTCGGTTAGTGGTAGTCCCCAGCTTGTGGCCAAACATGGCAGTGACCCGTGCACACCCTGTGGCTGAGTGTGAGTGTGAGCGGGTTCTGCTTCCTGTCATGAAATGAAAGTGGGGACCTTAGCTCTTTCTTGTCTCTTTGCTGTTAAGAGTCGAAATTGAGAACCTTGGTAAGGGTCCAGATAATTCTTTCCACTTCCCAATTGAATTGCAATGAGTTACGCCAAGTTGAACAAGGGTTTCCTGAAATTCTCAGGCCATTGTCAGATTACAGATTCTTCTGGAATGCGATCTGTGTCCATTACTTTGTCCTGGTTCTGAAATTGCTTTTTTTAGCTGAGGAAGTCTTCTTCTGGAGATTTAGAGCACTTATTGACTATTATAATATGGACAGGATGCAATGAAGAGCAGAAATTGTTACAGACCTTCTGGCACTATCTTCAACCTCTGCTGGAGAGTCCAGAACCAATGTGTCCCTTTCTTCAGCTGCTTGGAATATCACCCAACTGGCTACGGGATTTTCTTCCAACTTTTCAACACTTGAGTACCACACTTAGTCAGAGCCACAATTGTGTCCATATAATCTGTAGTATCCTGTTCATGTGAATGTTCTGCCATTATCTCTCCCCCTGCTCAGCCAGTGTGAATGTGCTGTGTGCTGCATGGAATGCTGGGGTGATGATGCGTATTGGAATGTTGGGTGCCTGTGAGTTGAAGTGTGACAGGTGGAGAATGGACTGAGCAGCAGGCAGGCTGCTCCTGGTGGGGCTGCTTCACTACTACTCCTCTACATGTAACCTACTTCAATAAATCTACTTAATCCACATCCTACCTGCGTGGACCTCATTACTACATTATTTTGGCGACGAGTTGGTGACTACCTACGTGCTACAACCGGATCTCAGGGACCTGGAGAACAAAAGAGGACCTGAAGATGAAACAATCTACAGAGCCGACTGTTGCTGGCAACACAATGTACAAGAGGAGGTATCCACTGAAAAGACAAACCGCAAACATGAAACAAAAGAGTTCTACACTGAACAGCAAGAACATCCACAAGACAGCAAGGGGTACTTCACAAACAAGGAAAGATATACTCAAGAAACCTAAGAGGATGAAGCACTACGCCTCTCAGCCCCACCAGTGTCATCACCATCGGACAGCCCTAGCTCAGGTGTGCTGTGCTCATCTACATTACTTATTTTGGACTTTGGAGTAACCAGTACTGCTTTCGTCTTCAAGCCCATCAACTTACAGCCAGAAAATTCACTTAGGTCACGTACGTATTTTTCTAGCCACATACTGCGTGAGCCTGTGGTCATTCAAAAACATGATGGAATTTGGCTACTCATTGCTGTCAACAAGAATGGGAGTTATTTCAAAAGAAACGTTCCATTACCTTAGGATTTCTACAAGCATCTCAATCCAAGCGACACATTGCTGGTAAATTGTTTCTCCATTATGATGTCTTTTACAGACTACAACTTGCCTCTACAGTGTTTCGGTGTTTAAGGAGACACGTAGCTGCACAGAGACACTATGTGGACATGTTTTGCATCGTAAGTGGTGGAGCACGGTGTTAGTCTGTTAACCTCTGTCTCACACTGAAGATGTCTGAGGAGCCACACCAGTCCTTGATTGCTGTGTTCAAGTAAGCAATATTTTACACGTTTCCTCAAGATAAGTTCTTGTTTGAGATGTTGCCACGGAGAGGCTTTGGATCGTGTCTGTCACCGAGGGGAATGTTGTGACTGACTTTCTTCCTCATCGCAAGGAAGTTGTGGTGCTTTACTGTTTGCCTACATGGTGTCTGTTTCGAGGGGTCCGGGACAGTTCTTGTGAGTCAGTTTATGTTCATTATTGTTTCCCTCATCAGGCACCTGGCTCCTGTTGGGCCGTAAAACCGCTGTTTTGCAGTTTGAGATCCAAGCCACTCAACAGTTTTAGCGCACGCTTTCACTACCTTCATTCCTCGTCGCATGAAGCCTTCGGGTCATCACCTACGTTGCTAGGCAACTTCCCGAGCTGCTCATGGACGCTTGTCAACGTGAGCACGCCGGGAGCCACCCAGCACAGCGCCCTGTACGTCCCGCCATGTTTTTGTAAAGATTCTTCTGCTGTAAAGCCACGGAGCTCAAACAAACTGTGACAACGTAAGGTACAGTCAGCGTATGTTGTTTTGCTTCAGTCGAAAAGAAGATGTGTTCTGTTACAAGGATTTCATAGTGTCTGTCAGCCAACCACCATGTGCGCTTCACGTAATAGCTCCCGCTATGACGAAGCTTCTTCTGCGGCATCATTTTCTGCTTGCTCAGACCATTAATTGATCTCCGTGTATCTGGCCTCTCGCCTACCATCCAAATGGCAACTCGTTTGCCTAGAACTAGAAAACTCTCAGTTTTGCCGCTCCAGCACAAAAGATTCAGGAGGCAGTAGAAACGATAAGTAGATCTTTTGTAACAGCCACAAGAGTTTTTCTCCAACCTCCATCCTCCGGCAAACTCACTGACATTCTCTGTTTATGTGCCTTACTCTGCTTTTCATATTTTAAATTGTTATAATTAGCTCCAGAGCTGCCCTGTTATCCTTCATGGGATTGTTCGGTGGAATTTGGTGGCACATTATCTCACATTTCTGGTCATTGGGTACACACCTGCTCTATCAGGTTATGGCTTCATGGTTCTTTTTGCTTGTTTTACATTACACTTTACTCTCCCTTTAATTAGGGACGGAATGGGTACCACCCCATTCTCTTATAGTACATTTGCCTACATGGGTGAATTACGTTTTCAACCCTCAAACAGGGCATCGTTGTATGGGTCTTAGTCCCATTTACATTAATTTTCCCACCCTTATGTCTTAAGGTAGGTCATGTGTGTTAGTCCCATTTACATGAACTACCTATCCCTATGTCTGGGGGCATGTTATGGGTGTCACTCCCATTTACTTTAGCTTCCCACCCTTATCTCAGGGGAAGGTCATGGGTTCAGTCCCATTTACAATAGCTACCACCCTTATCTCTGGGGGTAGGTCATGGGTTCAGCCCCATTTACAGTAGCTTCCACCCTTATGTCAGGGGTAGGTCATGGCTTTTAGTCCCATATTCACGTACTTTTGGTACATTTTTACCCTTACACAGGGTGTGTCTTACGGGGTGTTAGTCCCATTTCTGCTAGTGGTTATCCTCACACGAGGGTTGTCCCTATGGGTGTCTTTCCCATCTTACACTTTTCTCCTCACTAGCTTTACGTTATTAATCTCCTGTTGGGGTACAGTTTATTTTGAGTCTACATCTAGAATTTGCTGTTATTTTCACGCAACGTTATGTTTATTTTATATTACATTGTCAATTTTAAAACGCAACGTCTTGCCTATATTTTATCACATTGTCAATTTGGAAATGGGAGAGGATGAGTGATACTTTCTGTATATTCTTCTCATCTTCTCTGTCTTCTCGCCTGTTCAGTTCTCCTTGTGATGTCTTATATTCTTTTCATCATTGTAATCTGGACTATATTTGGTTGTTAGTCTTCCTTTGTCCCCAGTCTTTCCCTCATTGTAGTTTTATTCTCTTTCTTCCTTTTTTAGGAGGAGATTCTTCCTTCACTACTCAGTGTGTCTGGGTGTAAGGCTGGTGTTTAGTTTGTGTCGTTCTATGTCTTTCCTTCTTGCATGCCTGTCTGGCCAGTGGGTGTGTTTGGGGGTAGTCATTGGTGCTTTTATGTCTATCCTTTACCTCGTTGTTCCTTATGCCTTATATTTGTATTATATTCTATTGAAAATTATAGAAGGGGGGGATGGGTTATCCATTGGTCTGTGTATATTTATCCATTGCTTCCTCTTCATTTACTTCCACCTGTCTTTCTGCTCTCTCCTCTTTGTTCACTTCATTGCACATATTCTGCTTCATTTGTGTTCCTCTCATTTATTTCCTTTTCCTGGTTCACATTGTTTTAGCTCCTTTCAGGTAACCATATTTATGCTTCTGTTATATAAGAAAGGGGGATATGTAGTATCCTGTTCATGTGAATGTTCTGCCATTTTCTCCCCCCCCTGCTCAGCCAGTGTGAATGTGCTGTGTGCTGCATGGAATGCTGGAGTGATGATGCGTATTGGAATGTTGGGTGCCTGTGAGGTGAAGTCTGACAGCTAGAGAATGGGCTGAGCAGCAGGCAGGCTGCTCCTGGTGGGGCTGCTTCACTACTACTCCTCTACATGTAACCTACTTCAATAAATCTACTTAATCTACATCCTACCTGCGTGGACCTCATTACTACATATAATCCTTTCATGTTCTTCTGAGAACCAAGCTATATCTCGTCATCAAGTCCTAACTAGGCCAAAACTAGTCTGGAGTTGCTTGTGTTCCCATTCAGAGGGGACCTGGCCTGGCAGTTCTGGTCAGACTTTTTTTGCTGGAGCAGGACCAAGACAATTTAGCATATGGCTGCTTCCTGTCTGAGAGGGCATGGTGGGCAAAAAATGATGGCCAGTAATGCAGGCGGAGTAATTACCAGTGGCTGAGATTAAGTCAAATATATCACCCATCACTTTTTGTTTCCCTTTATGAGATGACTTGCCCTTTAGTGTGGCAGGGATGCCCATGTATGGGTCCCTTGCTCACAGTGTCACAGAAACCAAGCTGCACCGGCTGCACACATGATGCTCAAATGGGCTGAAACAGGGCTAGAGCCACTTATGGTCCAACTCAGAGGGATATGGTCTGGACGTTTCGGGTGAACTGTTCCTACTGAAACTGGACCGAGGCTGATTTGTAAATGGCCGGTTCCTACCTGAGTTGGCATGATGGGGAAAAAAACAATGGGCTGGAATGCAGTTCCGAGTAATTACCAGTGCCTGAGACTAATTCAAGCATTGCACCCATCACATTTTTCTGTTTTCCTTCATGAGATAAAGGTCCGATTAGTGAGATGTCATGGGATGACAACATGTGCCCCATCGGAGTAGCCAATCCTCCTTCATGTCACGTCATTCTTAATGTTGCAATGAACTCTTGTTCATTGACACTACTGCCATGTTTTTACTTCTCCAACATGTTTTACACCTTCCTGGCCATTTTACCTATAATAAAACTCGCTCTCAATTAAAACAACTAAAATATGGAACTCAATTACAGCTAAAATACGAATAACGCACAACCATTTGAAATTATGGATAGCTTTCAAAACCTGGCTATTTCCACACATGCAATCACTATGAAACACACCTCACAAAAATTGGTAGGTATCTGAATGTGAGACCATGCCTACTCTGGGACTTCACTTAGACTTCGTTACCAGTTTGCTGCACCATGATCTCTGTTCGAAGAGCCCCAGAATCCAAGTGAATAGGAACATTTTGTGGCCTTGTCAGGTGAATAAAGCGCTATATAAATCCTGCATTCAGATACTAGCTGCAGGCTCTCTTCACAGGCTGTGCTTTCTCTCACCTCCTCTAGTGAAAAGGCTTTCTGCAGACCATAATTAAGGCTCCTAGTTTTCAATCAATCAATCAGAATTTGTGTAGCGTGGCTGCTTCACCCGTGTGGGTCTCGAGGCGCTGTGGGGTCCTGCTGCGGGATCACGCTGCCTGTTCCTATTGGTTGAACATCCAGGTCTTGAGGTCATTCCAGAACTGCTAGAGCGATAGTGAGGCTCTGAGGTGCAGGGGAGGGTGTTCCAGGTCTTAGCCGCCAGGTGGGAGAAGGAGCAGCCTCCGCTGTTATCCCGGTCTGGTGCCGCTGATATTTTCATGTAAATACAGAGAGAAACCACCCATTTCCAGTTATTTTTAAAAATAGAAAAATATAGAAAATGTATGTTTAGTGTCTCCCTATGCTGTCAGTTGTGCCTGTCAGGCTGGTAGTAGTACATGTTGACCTCACAGTGAGTGGAAGAAAGGGGTATGATGTCCTAATGAAGCTTAAATAGCGGTACATTTTCATGGTACCATTACTACAATAATACAGGGCCCGATTCACAAAAGTAATCTGAGACAAAATCCTAATTTTACGACTTTCGGTATTCACAAAGGGCATTTAGGAGTAGTAAAGTTAGGATTTTGTCTGAGTTAAACTTACGTTTTGGTCTCAAGTTAAATTTAAGACCAAAACTTAAGTTGAACTGAGACAAAAACCTAACTTTACGACTTTCGGTATTCACAAAGGGCATTTAGGAGTAGTAAAGTTAGGATTTTGTCTCAGTTAAACTTGTTTTACTTAAGTTAAACTTAAGAGCAAAACTTAAGTTTAACTGAGACAAAATCCTAACTTTACTACTCCTAAATGCCCTTTGTGAATACCGAAAGTCGTAAAGTTAGGATTTTGTCTCAGATTACTTTTGTGAATTGGGCCCAATATGTTCAATTGAGTGTACGGGTTTTTTGCATATGACCCCTTTGCACATTACAATCCTACTGACAAAGAGGCGTGAATGTACATTTATAAGTAAAATAAATGTAGAACCATACTAAGTGCCAGCTCATTTTTTCACCACAGAAAAAATACATATGGGTAAATACATATTAAATGAGTAAAGAATAAATATGGTCAAATACAAAATATTTAGAAAAGAAATGTCATAAAATATGAAACCCAAACATAATCTACTATAATCCAGATATATTTGCAGTCTCCTTTCATTCTTTGTCAATGGTTGTCCTAGGGTGTAAAACAGGAATATAGAGAAATTGTGTATTCAAGGTCCCAGGCTGCCTCCTAGTTCACGCCTAGCAGCTGTGGCATCCTTTTTTAGAAGGTGGAGCATTCACTTTGTTCACTAGGGGTGTGGGTTTTGTGGCTAGCAGTGACCGAGAATGAATCACTGTAACGGTAGAGATAAAAATGCCAACGCCCTGCAGGATTGCAAAGGCCGCCCTTTCCATTTGGTAATTTTGCCTTTGGTTGAGCGGTCTGCTGGCATTCCCAGAGATGCTTGCTGTCCTACAGTATCCAATAAGTATACAAAACTGTGAAAGATGGAATGCTTGAATTAATCCCCGCCAGTGGTAATCAGTCGGCCGCATCCCAGTCCATCGTTATTTTGCACACCATGCCACCTCAGTTTGGACCCAGCTAATTCCAAATCAGTCTTGACCCTGCTCCAATAGGGACAGTGTAGGTACATATATGTGGAGGTAGGCATACAAAATCTAGACTTACTTACCTGTCAATATTTCATTTTCAATATTCTGTCCTCTATATGTTGTCCCATCGACATTGTTGAATCGATATTCAGGGGGCACACTGGTTGGGGCAAACCCGGACTCTAATTAATGAAGATTACGGGTAAGTAATCAGATTATCGATAAGTAATCAGCACATTTTGACATTCTAGAAAGTCTCTCATGCTGTGGAGGGATGTGCGGTGTAAGTGCATACCAAGTAGGCGTGTTTCATCTGTGCTACCAGGGCTTTAAGTGGGCCGGGTCTCACCGGTGCTGAGCACCGGCAGTTTTTTAAAGGGGGCCTTGAAACGGGTCTCTATCGGGCTCTGTTTTGTGCCCTGGCACATGCGGTCCATTTTCTTCCGAACTGCAGTGACAGCAGGCACATCATGGGCGTGTGCTCACACTGCTCACTTATCACTAGTGGAGAAGTTACGGCATGACATCATGCCAGGGGAACGTTGTAGGGGAAAGGAAATCCTTTAAAGTGACTCATTTTCTTTCTGGATTTCCCTTCTCTTTTTGAAACTCAGGAGCAGCAACATTGTCGTGGTGTCACCAGGGCTTTAAGTAGAAGCTTTTTCAACATTATATACAAGCCATAGTTGCTGCTTATTTATCTTATGCAACTAACAACCATTGACAAAGCCAATAGTCCTGACTTGATGTAGGTATGGTGTTACTTGTTGTATCATATATTTGGATGCAATGACAGAAACAGCAAAATACAAGTCGGACGGCACACTATGCTAAGCACAGATTTTTAGCTTAGGTGTTTTTAAGTTTGCCCTTAATTGCAATGGCCACGCCCCTTTGAGAGACCCCCCCCAGTTTTTTCTTCCCACTTAAAGCCCTTTGGGCTACCAACAGTGACATAAAATGGCGCACTTGGCCAGATTAAAGTCACCCTAAGTCATTGATTATCAGAGTTTGATTGGACAAACCATTTTGCTTGCTTTAACTTTAGTTAAGAATAAGACAAGTGCAAACTTGCTTATGCAGGTGTACCTTGCCTTGATACCCCCTCCCCCCCCCAGATTCTACACCCCTTAAAATGTGCCTTGCCATCCTCTTTGACTGCTCCCCCTTCTCTAATGTTGCCCTTACAATGGTTCAATCCCCATCTCTTTACCTCTCATTCCATCTTCTTCGCCCTTCCCTTCCTCAGTCTCCCCTTCTCATTTATTCTTACTCACCCTACTTCTTTCACTTCTCTCCTCCCTGCCACTGAATATTTCCGCGAGCCCCCACCGCCTACTCGATTCTTCTTAGCCTCCCCCATCTCTTCCGCGCCACAGACACGTCCCTTTCCCTGGAGAGGCCTCCATCTCTGGCACGCTCTGGAATCCTTCCTCACCCCGGCGGAGGCGGACCAGAGAGCAGAATGAGAACCGCGCCGATTTATTAAGCCATTAATGAGGCGTCCGTCACCGCGCTGTCAGACGCGCGGCCATTTTATAAAGAGGAGATGAGAGCGACGCTGCGTCCTCCGTCCCAGTGAGACCCGGGGGACGGCGTCGAGGAGCGAGGGGGGCTCAGACGAGCGTGATGAAGGGAGTGATTAGAGCACGTCAGTCTTGAGCAAAGATATCAAGCGCGGCTGTGAAGAGAAATTAAAACACGGGGGGGGGGGACGGGGGGACGACAGAGTTGAGAGGGAGAAGTGGCAAGAAAGCAAAATGAGAGGTAGAAAAAGAACAAAGTGAAGGAATAGATGAAGAAACGGTAAGACAGAAGACAACAGAGTTGGGGTGGGCAGGTGCAAGATAGAGAGGAGCCAGGAGGCGGAGCTAGAGGAAGGAAGATAAAGGAAAGGTGAGTAAGGCAGAACAAATGCAGTGATTGGAGAAGAAAGGAAGACACAGCGCCCAGAAGGCAAAGAAGAGAGCAGGGGAGAAAAGGGAGATGAGAGAGAAATGAGCGGGTAGGACCAGCTAAGATGGAAGAGACAAGAAAAGAAGGAGGGAGAGGTGTGATGATGTAAGAAGCAAAAGAAAAGTGGTATGAAAATGAGAACTGTTGGAAGATAGAGGGAGGAGGGGAGAGCAATCGATTAAGGGAGAGATAAAGAAGGGGTATCAGTGGATGAGGTCAGAGAGAATGAGGAAAAGAGGCGGGAGAGGAGAGAAAGAGGGTCAGTCAGAGAACGGAGAGAGAGAGCGCGCTGTCAGCAGCAGTGGCAGTTAACTCAGGTTTATCAAAATCAATACGCATTGGCAAACTCAAACTGCTGGCTGAAATTGTCAGTAGGTAATTAATTACTTGTGGATTACTGAGATCGCCATGGCGTCTCTGCGGTCTCACACCCTACTGAATCCTATGTAACGTGAGAGATAGCTCAGCTGTGTCGTCACTGAGAGTTAGGGAACGAAATCTCCTCGGCTGTGTCATCAATGTGGGGCGTCTGATCGAAGGAATTCTGCTGCTGACTTACTGAAAGCTGTTACCATAGAGATAGCACTGCTGTCTCAGAAACGACTAAAAACTGTTTAATCGAAAAATAGCTCTGCTGTATAGAAGGGCTTCCTGCCCGCTGTTCTTCCTAAACAATAATTGTTCTTTCCGCCTTTATTTTGATGTTTGCATTCTGAAGGAATGCTGAATATTTGAAGCAGCCTTCAGCGAACAGGAATTAATCTCTGTCCATCAGTCTCTGGGACAGGTTTCTTGTCAAACGAAGCTGGCTAAATCACTCAAAACCAGCGGAGCAGCCAAGTATTTAAGAGGCCTGTGAAATTGAATGCTCCTGGCTGACAAGTTGGAAAGACAATACCAAATCTGCTTTTCATCATTCCGAGGTCGATACACGGATTTCTGATAATTTGGGAAATAGTAACTCATTTCAATTAGAGCGTCTAGCGCAGTGGTGGCTCGCATAGGGCGTGCTGCGGGGCAGTGGGGGGGGGGGTAGTAAACTCGGACATACGACGGAACGGAGGAACGTAATAATTACTTTCCTCCGTTCCGTCGTATGTCTGAGTTTACTACCCCCCCCCCCCCACCCTGCCCCTCCCCTCCCCCGCCCCGCAGCACACCCTATGCGAGCCGCCACTGCCTGAGGCTAGCGGCAACAACAATTGTGGGTTGAAGTGCAGTATAAAAATAAAAATACTGCCTCTGTAGTATTGTGGAGAGGATGTGGCGTTAAGAGCTGTTGATCTTAGAACTGGCAACCCATGTTCGAGTCTTGGCATCGGCTAATTGTGGTCAGATCACTTAACCTTCCTGGGGCAGATTTACAAGCCCCTTGCGCCACTTTTGCGTCACTTTTCCCATGTTAAAAGTGACGCAAAAGTGGCGCAAGGGGCTTGTAAATCTGCCCCCCTGTGTCTAAAAAATAAACGTGATTTTGTGCAATGTAACTGGCAAAGCAAAGTGCTCATGAAAAGCGCTCCAATATATTTGTGGCGAGTTGACACTATACACTATATAAAACTGCAATAAATGAATACATTTAAAAAAAAAAATAGAATTGAGAGCTAGGGCTCAAGGTACGGGTTTGGGTTCTTATTAATACTAATATCCGTCATTTTAGCCCCTGTGGGTGAATTCTGCATTTCCCGACAGATGTCCTTTGGGCAGACTGACAGAGGTGCTCGTCCTAACAACATCTGTGTATTAAAGGGGTCATTTTCATTTACTTGTTGGCTATTTATTTATACGTTTTTATATAGCGCCAACATTACCCAAAGGTGCCAGAGCGCTTTACAGTAGACATATGTCCTTACATAGATAGTTACGGCCAGACCTTCGAGTGGCGGCATGCAGTGCTTAATTGGTAAAAAAATAAGTGCCATGGCGCTTCTCGGAAGGCCACTGCAGCTTGCACCACACATTGCCCCTGCCAGCGCTGCCAATGACAGAACCAACATAACACCTAACCATCTCACTCCTACAGGTGTGACAATTCAGACTATTTCATTGAGAAGCTGGTATTATTAATTTTCAATGTATATTGTCTCAATAAACACGGTTGCTGTGCTCAATTCAAAATTAAAAATAGTGCCTCAATGTGGTGGACTGTCACTAGAGCCAGTGCTGACATTTAAGTGCCGGTACCGAGCACCGAAAACCACTGGCTCAAATTAAGCAGTGGCGGCATGAGAGGTTTGCGAAGGCGGCGCCGTTAGGGGTAGTAATGTATAATGAGGACAAAGTAACAGAGCCTAATGTACCCTCATTATGACCCAGACACACACAGAACACTGATCTTATTCTGTCATATTATCATATCACCCTCATAATACATTCTGTGCTTATTCATCTTCACTTAAACTTACGTTGCAGCGTTTTAGTGTGCTTAATAAAAAATGTAATCTGAATGTCAGCGTGGACCTTCCAAAATTCCCTTTCAGTGGATGTGGAACTCTCAGTTCTGATTGGAAAGTACTGTCCTTTTGTCCGTTTCACCCATCGCTGATGGAGTTTTAAATGCCAGAAAATGCTGCCCTTTCCCTTGTGGTGGATGGTATCCCCTACAAAGGCTTCTGGGAATGTTTTCTACTTGTTAGGTTTGACCTGAAGACAGCCTTAGGTGTCTCAATTGCCTTATAGGATAAAAACATATGAATAAAACAAATATATAGATATAAACACGCCCAGAGAGGCTTTGAGTGAGTCCTATTAAACCAATGGTCTGCTGAGCTGTCAATCACATTTTGCTTCCTCCAACCGTAGCATAAAGAAGAGTGAAACAAGTGTCCCCACTTCATCCATTAACCTAGAGCATGCAGAAGAATGGGACAAGTGTCCCCACTTCATCCATTGACCTATAGCATACAAAAGAATGGGACGAGTGCCACCCACTTCAACCATTGACCTATAGCTTAAAAAAGAATGGAACAAGTGCCACCCACGTCAGCCATTGACCCATAGCATGCAGAAGAATGGGACAAGTGCCACCCACTTCAGCCATTGACCTATAGCATACAGAAGAATGGGACAAGTGTCACCCACTTCAGCCATTGACCTATAGCATGCAGAAGAATGGGACAAGTGTCCCCCACTTCAGCCATTGACCTATAGCATACAGAAGAATAGGACAAGTGCCACCCACTTCAGCCATTGACTTATAGCATGCAGAAGAGTGGACCAAGTGCCACCCACTTCAGCCATTGACCCATAGCATGAAGAAGAATGGAACAAGTGCCACCCACTTCAGCCATTGACCCATAGCATGCAGAAGAATGGGACAAGTGCCACCCACTTCCGCGATTGACCTATAGCATACAGAAGAATGGAACAAGTGACACCCACTTCAGCCATTGACCTATAGCATGCAGAAGAATGGGACAAGTGCCACCGACTTCAACCATTGACCTGTAGCATACAGAAGAATGGAACAAGTGCCACCCACTTCAGCCATTGACTTATAGCATACAGAAGAATGGGGCAAGTGCCACCCACTTCAGCCATTGACTTATAGCATACAGAAGAATGGGGCCAGTGCCACCCACTTCAGCCATAGACATATAGCATACAGAAGAGTGGGACAAGTGCCACCCTATTCAGCCATTGACTTATAGCATACAGAAGAATGGGACAAGTGCCACCTACTTCAGCCATAGACCTATAGCATACAGAAGAATGGGACAAGTGCCACCCACTTCAGCCATTATCCTATAGCATACAGCAGAGTGGGACAAGTGCCACCCAACTCAGCTATTGACCTATAGTATGCAGAAAAATGGGACAAGTGTCCCCCACTTCAGCCATTGACCTATAGCATACAGAAGAGTGGGACAAGTGCCACCCTATTCAGCCAATGACCTATAGCATGCATAAGAATGGGACAAGTGTCACCCACTTCAGCCATTGACCTATAGCATGCAGAAAAATGGGACAAGTGCCACCCACTTCAGCCATTGACCTATAGCATACAGAAGAATGGGACAAGTGCCACCCACTTCAGCCATTGACTTATAGCATGAAGAAGAATGGAACAAGTGCCACCCACTTCAGCCATTGACCCATAGCATGCAGAAGAATGGGACAAGTGACAACCACTTCCGCGATTGACCTAAAGCATACAGAAGAATGGAACAAGTGACACCCACTTCAGCCATTGACCTATAGCATGCAGAAGAATGGGACAAGTGCCACCGACTTCAACCATTGACCTGTAGCATACAGAAGAATGGAACAAGTGCCACCCACTTCAGCCATTGACTTATAGCATACAGAAGAATGGGGCAAGTGCCATCCACTTCAGCCATTGACTTATAGCATACAGAAGAATGGGGCAAGTGCCACCCACTTCAGCCATAGACATATAGCATACAGAAGAGTGGCACAAGTGCCACCCTATTCAGCTATTGACTTATAGCATACAGAAGAATGGGGCAAGTGCCACCCTCTTCAGCCATTGACTTATAGCATACAGAAGAATGGGGCAAGTGCCACACACTTCAGCCATAGACCTATAGCATAAAAAAGAATGGGACAAGTGCCACCCACGTCAGCCATTGGCCCATAGCATGCAGAAGAATGGGACAAGTGCCACCCACTTCAGCCATTGACCTATAGCATACAGAAGAATGGGACAAGTGCCACCCACTTCAGCCATTGACCTATAGCATACAAAAGAATGGGACAAGTGCCACCCACTTCAGCCATTCACCTATAGCATACAAAAGAATGGGACAAGTGCCACCCACATCAGCCATTGACCCATAGCATGCAGAAGAATGGGACAAGTGCCACCCACTTCAGCCATTGACCTATAGCATACAGAAGAATGGGACAAGTGCCACCCACTTCAGCCATTATCCTATAGCATACAGAAGAGCGGGACAAGTGCCACCCTATTCAGCTATTGACCTATAGCATGCAGAAGAATGGGACAAGTGTCACCCACTTCAGCCATTGACCTATAGCATGCAGAAGAATGGGACAAGTGTTACCCACTTCAGCCATTGACCTATAGCATACAGAAGAGAGGGACAAGTGCCACCCTATTCAGCCATTGACCTATAGCATGCAGAAGAATGGGACAAGTGTCACCCACTTCAGCCATTGACCTATAGCATGCAGAAAAATGGGACAAGTGCCACCCACTTCAGCCATTGACCTATAGCATACAGAAGAATGGGACAAGTGCCACCCACTTCAGCCATTGACTTATAGCATGCAGAAGAGTGGAACAAGTGCCACCCACTTCAGCCATTGACCCATAGCATGCAGAAGAATGGAACAAGTGCCACCCACTTCAGCCATTGACCCATAGCATGCAGAAGAATGGGACAAGTGCCACCCACTTCCGCGATTGACCTATAGCATACAGAAGAATGGAACAAGTGACACCCACTTCAGCCATTGACCTATAGCATGCAGAAGAATGGGACAAGTGCCACCGACTTCAACCATTGACCTGTAGCATACAGAAGAATGGAACAAGTGCCACCCACTTCAGCCATTGACTTATAGCATACAGAAGAATGGGGCAAGTGCCACCTACTTCAGCCATTGACTTATAGCTTACAGAAGAATGGGGCAAGTGCCACCCACTTCAGCCATAGACATATAGCATACAGAAGAGTGGGACAAGTGCCACCCTATTCAGACATTGACTTATAGCATACAGAAGAATGGGGCAAGTGCCACCCACTTCAGCCATAGACCTATAGCATACAGAAGAATGGAGCAAGTGCCACCCACTTCAGCCATTGACTTATAGCATACAGAAGAATGGAACAAGTGCCACCCACTTCAGCCATAGACCTATAGCATACAGAAGAATGGAACAAGTGCCACCCATTACAGCCATTGACTTATAGCATACAGAAAAATGGGGCAAGTGCCACCCACTTCAGCCATTGACTTATAGCATACAGAAGAATGGGGCAAGTGCCACCCACTTCAGCCATAGACCTATAGCATACAAAAGAATGGGACAAGTGCCACCCACGTCAGCCATTGACCTATAGCATACAGAAGAATGGGACAAGTGCCACCTACTTCAGCCATTGACGTATAGCATACAAAAGAATGGGACAAGTGCCACCCACTTCAGCCATTGACATATAGCATACAAAAGAATGGAACAAGTGCCACCCATGTCAGCCATTGACCCATAGCATGCAGAAGAATGGGACAAGTGCCATCCACTTCAGCCATTGGCCTATAGCATACAGAAGAGTGGCACAAGTGCCACCCTATTCAGCTATTGACCTATAGCATGCAGAAGAATGGGACAAGTGTCACCCACTTCAGCCATTGACCTATAGCATGCAGAAGAATGGGACAAGTGCCACCCGCTTCAGCCATTGACTTATAGCATGCAGAAGAGTGGAACAAGTGCCACCCACTTCAGCCATTGACCCATAGCATGCAGAAAAATGGAACAAGTGCCACCCACTTCAGCCATTGACCCATAGCATGCAGAAGAATGGGACAAGTGCCACCCACTTCCGCGATTGACCTATAGCATACAGAAGAATGGAACAAGTGACACCCACTTCAGCCATTGACTTATAGCATGCAGAAGAATGGGACAAGTGCCACCGACTTCAACCATTGACCTGTAGCATACAGAAGAATGGGACAAGTGCCATCCACTTCAGCCATTGGCCTATAGCATACAGAAGAGTGGGACAAGTGCCACCCTATTCAGCTATTGACCTATAGCATGCAGAAGAATGGGACAAGTGTCACCCACTTCAGCCATTGACCTGTAGCATACAGAAGAATGGAACAAGTGCCACCCACTTCAGCCATTGACTTATAGCATACAGAAGAATGGGGCAAGTGCCACCCACTTCAGCCATTGACTTATAGCTTACAGAAGAATGGGGCAAGTGCCACCCACTTCAGCCATAGACATATAGCATACAGAAGAGTGGGACAAGTGCCACCCTATTCAGCCATTGACTTATAGCATACAGAAGAATGGGGCAAGTGCCACCCACTTCAGCCATAGACCTATAGCATGCAGGAGAATGGGACAAGTGCCACCCGCTTCAGCCATTGACTTATAGCATGCAGAAGAGTGGAACAAGTGCCACCCACTTCAGCCATTGACCCATAGCATGCAGAAGAATGGAACAAGTGCCACCCAATTTTTATTTTATATTTTTTTAGATCTGTACCAATAGAAATCCCACGCCCCCAATTGGCTTTATTACAATCAATTTGTGCTAGGTTTTTATGGGCCCAGGGAAAACCTCGTAGAGCTATGCGCTATATGACCCTTCCACGGGAGAAAGGTGGTTGGGTCGTTCCTGATTTTATTTTATATCATTATGTATGTATATTGCAACATATGAATATTTTATTAACAGGGGTAGAACCAGCCAGCGCTGCCGAAGCCCCCTCGATTTATCAAATGTTATTGGGCAGTGATGCTAAAAGTCGATTGCTTATTAATATAGAGCCAAGCTATTATAAGAAAACCAGGTTTAATGTTTTATATACTGCCTATAAAGTTTGGAAAGCGGTGCGAAAGTACTATGGAGTAGAGAGGATATCTCAGTATACCCCTCTCACAGCTACGACACTCCTCCCACCGATATTTTGGGATAGGATTATAGATAGATGGCGGACTAAAGGGATTAATGTTATTGGAGATCTATTTGCCAATGGGGGATTAATGTCCTTTGAAATGTTAACAGACAAATTTCATCTTAATAGGTTTGAATTTTTTTAATATTTACAGGTGCGTGACTATTTGGGAAAACATTGGTGGAATATGGCCAGAAACCCTATAATTGAAGCTGTGAGGAAGAACGCACGTATTGGGATATTGTATAATTTACTGTTAGAAACCAAGGGTGATGATTTAGAGAACCATAATATAAAATGGGATAATAGGCTTGGCTGTGTTGGTACACGGGTAGAAACCTCCATTGAGTTGGCGGGGAGATTGTTAATATCTGCCAATCTCCGTGCGCAACACTATAAGACTGTGTTTAATCTTTATTATACCCCAGCTAAATTATCTAAATGGGGTGGTTCAAATGATGGGAAATGTTTCGCTGTGGAACAGAAGAGGCAGATATTGTACATATATTTTTCACATGTAGGTATCTTATGAACTTGTTTGGACATATAGAGAAATTCTTAGCGGAACTTTTGGGTGGTCCAATTAATTTATCATCTACGCAGGTATTGCTGGGGGTAGCTGAGAGAGAGGGATCGGATCAACTGGCTCATAAATATAGGTACCTGATTTTTCTCGCTACAGCTGTGGCGAGACTATGCATTGCTTCAATGTGGCTTCAGAAAGAGGCACCAACTTTTGAATTATGGAGGGCCCGATTTTTCTCTATGTTTAATATTGAATATAGTTTATATGAATTTAAAGGTATTCGAAAAAAGAAACTGGGCATGGAGATATGGGGGCCGGTGGTGTCTTTTATGGATGAATGAGGTTTTAAGTAACGGTTCTATGCACCTGCACTTTAATTCATTTATTTCTAACTTTTGTGTAAATGTTTTAAGGATCTCTTATTGCTTGTGTGAATTTTAAACCATTGTATTAATGTATTGTAACGTATTGTAACCATCATGGATTAATAAAAATAAAAATAAAAAACAGAAGAGCGGGACAAGTGCCACCCTATTCAGCTACTGACCTATAGCATGCAGAAGAATGGGACAAGTGTCACCCACTTCAGCCATTGACCTATAGCATGCAGAAGAATGGGACAAGTGTCACCCACTTCAGCCATTGACCTATAGCATACAGAAGAGAGGGACAAGTGCCACCCTATTCAGCCATAGACCTATAGCATACAGAAGAATGGAACAAGTGCCACCCACTTCAGCCATTGACTTATAGCATACAGAAGAATGGGACAAGTGCCACCCACTTCAGCCATTGACCTATAGCATACAAAAGAATGGGACAAGTGCCACCCACTTCAGCCATTGACCTATAGCATACAAAAGAATGGGACAAGTGCCACCCACTTCAGCCATTGACCTATAGCATACAAAAGAATGGGACAAGTGCCACCCACGTCAGCCATTGACCCATAGCATGCAGAAGAATGGGACAAGTGCCACCCACTTCAGCCATTGACCTATAGCATACAGAAGAATGGGACAAGTGCCAACCACTTCAGCCATTATCCTATAGCATACAGAAGAGCGGGACAAGTGCCACCCTATTCAGCTATTGACCTATAGCATGCAGAAGAATGGGACAAGTGTCACCCACTTCAGCCATTGACCTATAGCATGCAGAAGAATGGGACAAGTGTCACCCACTTCAGCCATTGACCTATAGCATACAGAAGAGAGGGACAAGTGCCACCCTATTCAGCCATTGACCTATAGCATACAGAAGAATGGGACAAGTGTCACCAACTTCAGCCATTGACCTATAGCATGCAGAAAAATGGGACAAGTGCCACCCTATTCAGCTATTGACCTATAGCATGCAGAAGAATGGGACAAGTGTCACCCACTTCAGCCATTGACCTATAGCATGCTGAAGAATGGGACAAGTGTCACCCACTTCAGCCATTGACCTATAGCATACAGAAGAGAGGGACAAGTGCCACCCTATTCAGCCATTGACCTATAGCATGCAGAAGAATGGGACAAATGTCACCCACTTCAGCTATTGACCTATAGCATGCAGAAGAATGGGACAAGTGTCACCCACTTCAGCCATTGACCTATAGCATACAGAAGAATGGGGCAAGTGCCACCCACTTCAGCCATAGACATATAGCATACAGAAGAGTGGGACAAGTGCCACCCTATTCAGCCATTGACTTATGGCATACAGAAGAATGGGGCAAGTGTCACCCACTTCAGCCATAGACCTATAGCATACAGAAGAATGGAACAAGTGCCACCCACTTCAGCCATTGACTTATAGCATACAGAAGAATGGAACAAGTGTCTTCCACTTCAGCCATAGACCTATAGCATACAGAAGAATGGAACAAGTGCCACCCATTACAGCCATTGACTTATAGCATACAGAAGAATGGGGTAAGTGCCACCCACTTCAGCCATTGACTTATACCATACAGAAGAATGGGGCAAGTGCCACCCACTTCAGCCTTAGACCTATAGCATACAGAAGAGTGGGACAAGTGCCACCCTATTCAGCCATTGACCTATAGCATGCAGAAGAATGGGACAAGTGCCACCCACTTCATCGATTGACCTATAGCATACAGAAGAATGGAACAAGTGCCACCCACTTCAGCCGTTGACCTATAGCATGCAGAAGAATGGGACAAATGCCACCCACTTCAGCCATTGACCTATAGCATGCAGAAGAATGGGACAAATGTCACCCACTTCAGCCATTGACCTATAGCATGCAGAAGAATGGGACAAGTGTCACCCACTTCAGCCATTGACCTATAGCATAAGGAAGAGTGGGACAAGTGCCAACCTATTCAGCCATTGACCTATTGCATGCAGAAGAATGGGACAAGTGTCACCCACTTCAGCCATTGACCTATAGCATACAAAAAATGGGACATGTGCCACCCACTTTAGCCATTGACCTATAGCATACAGAAGAATGGGACAAGTGCCACCCACTTCAGCCATTGACGTATAGCATGCAGAAGAGTGGAACAAGTGCCACCCACTTCAGCCATTGACCCATAGCATGCAGAAGAATGGAACAAGTGCCACCCACTTCAGCCATTGACCCATAGCATGCAAAAGAATGGGACAAGTGCCACTCACTTTAGCGATTGACCTATAGCACACAGAAGAATGGAACAAGTGCCACCCACTTCAGCCATTGACCTATAGCATGCAGAAGAATGGGACAAGTGCCACCGACTTCATCCATTGACCTGTAGCATACAGAAGAATGGAACAAGTGCCACCCACTTCAGCCATTGACCTATAGCATACAGAAGAATGGAACAAGTGCCACCCACTTCAGCCATTGACTTATAGCATACAGAAGAATGGGGCAAGTTCCATCCACTTCAGCCATTGACTTATAGCATACATAAGAATGGGTCAAGTGCCACCCACTTCAACCATAGACGTATAGCATACAGAAGAGTGGGACAAGTGCCACCCTATTCAGCCATTGACCTATAGCATGCAGAAGAATGGGACAAGTGCCACCCACTTCAGCAATTGACCTATAGCATACAGAAGAATGGAACAAGTGCCACCCACTTCTGCCATTGACCTATAGCATGCAGAAGAATGGGACAAGTGCCACCCACTTCAGCCATTGACCTATAGCATGCAGAAGAATGGGACAAGTGCCACCGACTTCAACCATTGACCTGTAGCATACAGAAGAATGGGGCAAGTGCCACCCACTTCAGCCATTGACTTATAGCATGCAGAAGAATGGGACAAGTGCCACCCACTTCAGCCATTGACCTATAGCATACAGAAGAATGGGACAAGTGCCACCCACTTCAGCCATTGACCTGTAGCATACAGAAGAATGGAACAAGTGCCACCCACGTCAGCCATTGACTTATGGCATACAGAAGAATGGGGCAAGTGCCACCCACTTCAGCCATTGACTTATAGCATACAGAAGAATGGGGCAAGTGCCACCCACTTCAGCCATAGACATATAGTATACAGAAGAGTGGGACAAGTGCCACCCTATTCAGCCATTATCCTATAGCATACAGAAGAGTGGGACAAGTGCCACCCTATTCAGCCATTGACCTATAGCATGCAGAAGAATGGGACAAGTGTCACCCACTTCAGCCATTGACCTATAGCATGCAGAAGAATGGGACAAGTGCCACCCACTTCAGCCATAATCCTATAGCATACAGAAGAGTGGGACAAGTGCCACCCTATTCAGCTATTGACCTATAGCAAGCAGAAGAATGGGACACGTGTCACCCACTTCAGCCATTGACCTATAGCATGCTGAAGAATGGGACAAGTGTCACCCACTTCAGCCATTGACTTATAGCATACAGAAGAGAGGGACAAGTGCCACCCTATTCAGCCATTGACCTATAGCATACAGAAGAATGGGACAAGTGTCACCCACTTCAGCCATTGACTTATAGCATGCAGAAAAATGGGACAAGTGCCACCCTATTCAGCTATTGACCTATAGCATGCAGAAGAATGGGACAAGTGTCACCCACTTCAGCCATTGACCTATAGCATGCTGAAGAATGGGACAAGTGTCACCCACTTCAGCCATTGACCTATAGCATACAGAAGAGAGGGACAAGTGCCACCCTATTCAGCCATTGACCTATAGCATGCAGAAGAATGGGACAAATGTCACCCACTTCAGCTATTGACCTATAGCATGCAGAAGAATGGGACAAGTGTCATCCACTTCAGCCATTGACCTATACCATACAGAAGAATGGGGCAAGTGCCACCCACTTCAGCCATAGACATATAGCATACAGAAGAGTGGGACAAGTGCCATCCTATTCAACCATTGACTTATGGCATACAGAAGAATGGGGCAAGTGCCACCCACTTCAGCCATAGACCTATAGCATACAGAAGAATGGAACAAGTGCCACCCACTTCAGCCATTGACTTATAGCATACAGAAGAATGGAACAAGTGTCTTCCACTTCAGCCATAGACCTGTAGCATACAGAAGAATGGAACAACTGCCACCCATTACAGCCATTGACTTATAGCATACAGAAGAATGGGGTAAGTGCCACCCACTTCAGCCATTGACTTATACCATACAGAAGAATGGGGCAAGTGCCACCCACTTCAGCCTTAGACCTATAGCATACAGAAGAGTGGGACAAGTGCCACCCTATTCAGCCATTGACCTATAGCATGCAGAAGAATGGGACAAGTGCCACCCACTTCATCGATTGACCTATAGCATACAGAAGAATGGAACAAGTGCCACCCACTTCAGCCGTTGACCTATAGCATGCAGAAGAATGGGACAAATGCCACCCACTTCAGCCATTGACCTATAGCATGCAGAAGAATGGGACAAATGTCACCCACTTCAGTCATTGACCTATAGCATGCAGAAGAATGGGACAAGTGTCACCCACTTCAGCCATTGACCTATAGCATAAGGAAGAGTGGGACAAGTGCCAACCTATTCAGCCATTGACCTATTGCATGCAGAAGAATGGGACAAGTGTCACCCACTTCAGCCATTGACCTATAGCATACAAAAAATGGGACATGTGCCACCCACTTCAGCCATTGACCTATAGCATACAGAAGAATGGGACAAGTGCCACCCACTTCAGCCATTGACGTATAGCATGCAGAAGAGTGGAACAAGTGCCACCCACTTCAGCCATTGACCCATAGCATGCAGAAGAATGGAACAAGTGCCACCCACTTCAGCCATTGACCCATAGCATGCAAAAGAATGGGACAAGTGCCACTCACTTTAGCGATTGACCTATAGCACACAGAAGAATGGAACAAGTGCCACCCACTTCAGCCATTGACCTATAGCATGCAGAAGAATGGGACAAGTGCCACCGACTTCATCCATTGACCTGTAGCATACAGAAGAATGGAACAAGTGCCACCCACTTCAGCCATTGACCTATAGCATACAGAAGAATGGAACAAGTGCCACCTACTTCAGCCATTGACTTATAGCATACAGAAGAATGGGGCAAGTTCCACCCACTTCAGCCATTGACTTATAGCATACAGAAGAATGGGTCAAGTGCCACCCACTTCAACCATAGACGTATAGCATACAGAAGAGTGGGACAAGTGCCACCCTATTCAGCCATTGACCTATAGCATGCAGAAGAATGGGACAAGTGCCACCCACTTCAGCAATTGACCTCTAGCATACAGAAGAATGGAACAAGTGCCACCCACTTCTGCCATTGACCTATAGCATGCAGAAGAATGGGACAAGTGCCACCCACTTCAGCCATTGACCTATAGCATGCAGAAGAATGGGACAAGTGCCACCGACTTCAACCATTGACCTGTAGCATACAGAAGAATGGGGCAAGTGCCACCCACTTCAGCCATTGACTTATAGCATGCAGAAGAATGGGACAAGTGCCACCCACTTCAGCGATTGACCTATAGCATACCGAAGAATGGGACAAGTGCCACCCACTTCAGCCATTGACCTGTAGCATAGAAGAATGGAACAAGTGCCACCCACGTCAGCCATTGACTTATGGCATACAGAAGAATGGGGCAAGTGCCACCCACTTCAGCCATTGACTTATAGCATACAGAAGAATGGGGCAAGTGCCACCCACTTCAGCCATAGACATATAGCATACAGAAGAGTGGGACAAGTGCCACCCTATTCAGCCATTATCCTATAGCATACAGAAGAGTGGGACAAGTGCCACCCTATTCAGCCATTGACCTATAGCATGCAGAAGAATGGGACAAGTGTCACCCACTTCAGCCATTGACATATAGCATACAGAAGAATGGGGCAAGTGCCACCCACTTCAGCCATTGACTTATAGCATACAGAAGAATGGGGCAAATGCCACCCACTTCAGCCATAGACCTATAGCATACAGAAGAGTGGGACAAGTGCCACCCTATTCAGCCATTGACTTATAGCATACAGAAGAATGGGGCAAGTGCCACCCACTTCAGCCATAGACCTATAGCATACAGAAGAATGGGGCAAGTGCCACCAACTTCAGCCATTGACTTATAGCATACAGAAGAATGGGACAAGTGCCACCCACTTCAGCCATTGACTTATAGCATACAAAAGAATGGGACAAGTGCCACCCACTTCAGCCATTGACCTATAGCATACAAAAGAATGGGACAAGTGCCACCCACTTCAGCCATTGACCTATAGCATACAAAAGAATGGGACAAGTGCCACCCACGTCAGCCATTGACCCATAGCATGCAGAAGAATGGGACAAGTGCCACCCACTTCAGCCATTCACCTATAGCATACAGAAGAATGGGACAAGTGCCAACCACTTCAGCCATTATCCTATAGCATACAGAAGAGCGGGACAAGTGCCACCCTATTCAGCTATTGACCTATAGCATGCAGAAGAATGGGACAAGTGTCACCCACTTCAGCCATTGACCTATAGCATACAGAAGAGAGGGACAAGTGCCACCCTATTCAGCCATTGACCTATAGCATACAGAAGAATGGGACAAGTGTCACCCACTTCAGCCATTGACCTATAGCATGCAGAAAAATGGGACAAGTGCCACCCTATTCAGCTATTGACCTATAGCATGCAGAAGAATGGGACAAGTGTCACCCACTTCAGCCATTGACCTATAGCATGCTGAAGAATGGGACAAGTGTCACCCACTTCAGCCATTGACCTATAGCATACAGAAGAGAGGGACAAGTGCCACCCTATTCAGCCATTGACCTATAGCATGCAGAAGAATGGGACAAATGTCACCCACTTCAGCTATTGACCTATAGCATGCAGAAGAATGGGACAAGTGTCACCCACTTCAGCCATTGACCTATAGCATACAGAAGAATGGGGCAAGTGCCACCCACTTCAGCCATAGACATATAGCATACAGAAGAGTGGGACAAGTGCCACCCTATTCAGCCATTGACTTATGGCATACAGAAGAATGGGGCAAGTGCCACCCACTTCAGCCATAGACCTATAGCATACAGAAGAATGGAACAAGTGCCACCCACTTCAGCCATTGACTTATAGCATACAGAAGAATGGAACAAGTGTCTTCCACTTCAGCCATAGACCTGTAGCATACAGAAGAATGGAACAAGTGCCACCCATTACAGCCATTGACGTATAGCATACAGAAGAATGGGGTAAGTGCCACCCACTTCAGCCATTGACTTATACCATACAGAAGAATGGGGCAAGTGCCACCCACTTCAGCCTTAGACCTATAGCATACAGAAGAGTGGGACAAGTGCCACCCTATTCAGCCATTGACCTATAGCATGCAGAAGAATGGGACAAGTGCCACCCACTTCATCGATTGACCTATAGCATACAGAAGAATGGAACAAGTGCCACCCACTTCAGCCGTTGACCTATAGCATGCAGAAGAATGGGACAAATGCCACCCACTTCAGCCATTGACCTATAGCATGCAGAAGAATGGGACAAATGTCACCCACTTCAGCCATTGACCTATAGCATGCAGAAGAATGGGACAAGTGTCACCCACTTCAGCCATTGACCTATAGCATAAGGAAGAGTGGGACAAGTGCCAACCTATTCAGCCATTGACCTATTGCATGCAGAAGAATGGGACAAGTGCCACCCCCTTCAGCCATTGACCTATAGCATACAAAAAATGGGACATGTGCCACCCACTTCAGCCATTGACCTATAGCATACAGAAGAATGGGACAAGTGCCACCCACTTCAGCCATTGACATATAGCATGCAGAAGAGTGGAACAAGTGCCACCCACTTCAGCCATTGACCCATAGAATGCAGAAGAATGGAACAAGTGCCACCCACTTCAGCCATTGACCCATAGCATGCAAAAGAATGGGACAAGTGCCACCCACTTTAGCGATTGACCTATAGCACACAGAAGAATGGAACAAGTGCCACCCACTTCAGCCATTGACCTATAGCATGCAGAAGAATGGAACAAGTGCCACCCACTTCAGCCATTGACTTATAGCATACAGAAGAATGGGGCAAGTTCCACCCACTTCAACCATAGACGTATAGCATACAGAAGAGTGGGACAAGTGCCACCCTATTCAGCCATTGACCTATAGCATGCAGAAGAATGGGACAAGTGCCACCCACTTCAGCAATTGACCTATAGCATACAGAAGAATGGAACAAGTGCCACCCACTTCTGCCATTGACCTATAGCATGCAGAAGAATGGGACAAGTGCCACCCACTTCAGCCATTGACCTATAGCATGCAGAAGAATGGGACAAGTGCCACCGACTTCAACCATTGACCTATAGCATGCAGAAGAATGGGACAAGTGTCACCCACTTCAGCCATTGACCTATAGCATAAGGAAGAGTGGGACAAGTGCCAACCTATTCAGCCATTGACCTATTGCATGCAGAAGAATGGGACAAGTGCCACCCCCTTCAGCCATTGACCTATAGCATACAAAAAATGGGACATGTGCCACCCACTTCAGCCATTGACCTATAGCATACAGAAGAATGGGACAAGTGCCACCCACTTCAGCCATTGACATATAGCATGCAGAAGAGTGGAACAAGTGCCACCCACTTCAGCCATTGACCCATAGAATGCAGAAGAATGGAACAAGTGCCACCCACTTCAGCCATTGACCCATAGCATGCAAAAGAATGGGACAAGTGCCACCCACTTTAGCGATTGACCTATAGCACACAGAAGAATGGAACAAGTGCCACCCACTTCAGCCATTGACCTATAGCATGCAGAAGAATGGAACAAGTGCCACCCACTTCAGCCATTGACTTATAGCATACAGAAGAATGGGGCAAGTTCCACCCACTTCAGCCATTGACTTATAGCATACAGAAGAATGGGTCAAGCGCCACCCACTTCAACCATAGACGTATAGCATACAGAAGAGTGGGACAAGTGCCACCCTATTCAGCCATTGACCTATAGCATGCAGAAGAATGGGACAAGTGCCACCCACTTCAGCAATTGACCTATAGCATACAGAAGAATGGAACAAGTGCCACCCACTTCTGCCATTGACCTATAGCATGCAGAAGAATGGGAAAAGTGCCACCCACTTCAGCCATTGACCTATAGCATGCAGAAGAATGGGACAAGTGCCACCGACTTCAACCATTGACCTGTAGCATACAGAAGAATGGGGCAAGTGCCACCCACTTCAGCCATTGACTTATAGCATGCAGAAGAATGGGACAAGTGCCACCCACTTCAGCGATTGACCTATAGCATACAGAAGAATGGGACAAGTGCCACCCACTTCAGCCATTGACCTGTAGCATACAGAAGAATGGAACAAGTGCCACCCACGTCAGCCATTGACTTATGGCATACAGAAGAATGGGGCAAGTGGCACCCACTTCAGCCATTGACTTATAGCATACAGAAGAATGGGGCAAGTGCCACCCACTTCAGCCATAGACATATAGCATACAGAAGAGTGGGACAAGTGCCACCCTATTCAGCCATTATCCTATAGCATACAGAAGAGTGGGACAAGTGCCACCCTATTCAGCCATTGACCTACAGCATGCAGATGAATGGGACAAGTGTCACCCACTTCAGCCATTGACCTATAGCATGCAGAAGAATGGGACAAGTGCCACCCACTTCAGCCATAATCCTATAGCATACAGAAGAGTGGGACAAGTGCCACCCTATTCAGCCATTATCCTATAGCATACAGAAGAGTGGGACAAGTGCCACCCTATTCAGCTATTGACCTATAGCATGCAGAAGAATGGGACACGTGTCACCCACTTCAGCCATTGACCTATAGCATGCTGAAGAATGGGACAAGTGCCACCCACTTCAGCCGTTGACCTATAGCATACAGAAGAATGGGACAAGTGCCACCCACTTCAGCCATTGACTTATAGCATGCAGAAGAGTGGAACAAGTGCCACCCACTTCAGCCATTGACCCATAGCATGCAGAAGAATGGAACAAGTGCCACCCTATTCAGCCATTGACCCATAGCATGCAGAAGAATGGGACAAGTGCCACCCACTTCAGCGATTGACCTATAGCATACAGAAGAATGGAACAAGTGACTCCCACTTCAGCCATTGACCTATAGCATGCATAAGAATGGGACAAGTGCCACCGACTTCAACCATTGACCTGTAGCATACAGAAGAACAGAACAAGTGCCACCCACTTCAGCCATTGACATATAGCATACAGAAGAATGGGGAAAGTGCCACCCACTTCAGCCATTGACTTATAGCATACAGAAGAATGGGGCAAGTGCCACCCACTTCAGCCATAGACATATAGCATACAGAAGAGTGGGACAAGTGCCACCCTATTCAGCCATTGACTTATGGCATACAGAAGAATGGGGCAAGTGCCACCCACTTCAGCCATAGACCTATAGCATACAGAAGAATGGAACAAGTGCCACCCACTTCAGCCATTGACTTATAGCATACAGAAGAATGGAACAAGTGTTTTCCACTTCAGCCATAGACCTATAGCATACAGAAGAATGGAACAAGTGCCACCCATTACAGCCATTGACTTATAGCATACAGAAGAATGGGGTAAGTGCCACCCACTTCAGCCATTGACTTATACCATACAGAAGAATGGGGCAAGTGCCACCCACTTCAGCCTTAGACCTATAGCATACAGAAGAGTGGGACAAGTGCCACCCTATTCAGCCATTGACCTATAGCATGCAGAAGAATGGGACCAGTGCCACCCACTTCATCGATTGACCTATAGCATACAGAAGAATGGAACAAGTGCCACCCTATTCAGCCATTGACCTATAGCTGGCAGAAGAATGGAACAAGTGTCACCCACTTCAGCCATTGACCTATAGCATGCAGAAGAATGGGACAAGTGCCTCCCACTTCAGCCATAATCCTATAGCATACAGAAGAGTGGGACAAGTGCCACCCTATTCAGCTATTGACCTATAGCATGCAGAAGAATGGGACACGTGTCACCCACTTCAGCCATTGACCTATAGCATGCTGAAGAATGGGACAAGTGTCACCCACTTCAGCCATTGACCTATAGCATACAGAAGAGAGGGACAAGTGCCACCCTATTCAGCCATTGACCTATAGCATGCAGAAGAATGGGACAAATGTCACCCACTTCAGCCATTGACCTATAGCATGCAGAAAAATGGGACAAGTGCCACCCACTTCAGCCGTTGACCTATAGCATACAGAAGAATGGGACAAGTGCCACCCACTTCAGCCATTGACTTATAGCATGCAGAAGAGTGGAACAAGTGTCACCCACTTCAGCCATTGACCTATAGCATGCAGAAAAATGGGACAAGTGCCACCCACTTCTGCCATTGACCTATAGCATGCAGAAGAATGGGACAAGTGCCACCCACTTCAGCCATTGACCTATAGCATGCAGAAGAATGGGACAAGTGCCACCGACTTCAACCATTGACCTGTAGCATACAGAAGAATGGGGCAAGTGCCACCCACTTCAGCCATTGACTTATAGCATGCAGAAGAATGGGACAAGTGCCACCCACTTCAGCGATTGACCTATAGCATACAGAAGAATGGGACAAGTGCCACCCACTTCAGCCATTGACCTGTAGCATACAGAAGAATGGAACAAGTGCCACCCACGTCAGCCATTGACTTATGGCATACAGAAGAATGGGGCAAGTGCCACCCACTTCAGCCATTGACTTATAGCATACAGAAGAATGGGGCAAGTGCCACCCACTTCAGCCATAGACATATAGCATACAGAAGAGTGGGACAAGTGCCACCCTATTCAGCCATTATCCTATAGCATACAGAAGAGTGGGACAAGTGCCACCCTATTCAGCCATTGACCTACAGCATGCAGATGAATGGGACAAGTGTCACCCACTTCAGCCATTGACCTATAGCATGCAGAAGAATGGGACAAGTGCCACCCACTTCAGCCATAATCCTATAGCATACAGAAGAGTGGGACAAGTGCCACCCTATTCAGCCATTATCCTATAGCATACAGAAGAGTGGGACAAGTGCCACCCTATTCAGCTATTGACCTATAGCATGCAGAAGAATGGGACACGTGTCACCCACTTCAGCCATTGACCTATAGCATGCTGAAGAATGGGACAAGTGCCACCCACTTCAGCCGTTGACCTATAGCATACAGAAGAATGGGACAAGTGCCACCCACTTCAGCCATTGACTTATAGCATGCAGAAGAGTGGAACAAGTGCCACCCACTTCAGCCATTGACCCATAGCATGCAGAAGAATGGAACAAGTGCCACCCTATTCAGCGATTGACCCATAGCATGCAGAAGAATGGGACAAGTGCCACCCACTTCCGCGATTGACCTATAGCATACAGAAGAATGGAACAAGTGACTCCCACTTCAGCCATTGACCTATAGCATGCATAAGAATGGGACAAGTGCCACCGACTTCAACCATTGACCTGTAGCATACAGAAGAACAGAACAAGTGCCACCCACTTCAGCCATTGACATATAGCATACAGAAGAATGGGGAAAGTGCCACCCACTTCAGCCATTGACTTATAGCATACAGAAGAATGGGGCAAGTGCCACCCACTTCAGCCATAGACATATAGCATACAGAAGAGTGGGACAAGTGCCACCCTATTCAGCCATTGACTTATGGCATACAGAAGAATGGGGCAAGTGCCACCCACTTCAGCCATAGACCTATAGCATACAGAAGAATGGAACAAGTGCCACCCACTTCAGCCATTGACTTATAGCATACAGAAGAATGGAACAAGTGTTTTCCACTTCAGCCATAGACCTATAGCATACAGAAGAATGGAACAAGTGCCACCCATTACAGCCATTGACTTATAGCATACAGAAGAATGGGGTAAGTGCCACCCACTTCAGCCATTGACTTATACCATACAGAAGAATGGGGCAAGTGCCACCCACTTCAGCCTTAGACCTATAGCATACAGAAGAGTGGGACAAGTGCCACCCTATTCAGCCATTGACCTATAGCATGCAGAAGAATGGGACCAGTGCCACCCACTTCATCGATTGACCTATAGCATACAGAAGAATGGAACAAGTGCCACCCTATTCAGCCATTGACCTATAGCTGGCAGAAGAATGGAACAAGTGTCACCCACTTCAGCCATTGACCTATAGCATGCAGAAGAATGGGACAAGTGCCTCCCACTTCAGCCATAATCCTATAGCATACAGAAGAGTGGGACAAGTGCCACCCTATTCAGCTATTGACCTATAGCATGCAGAAGAATGGGACACGTGTCACCCACTTCAGCCATTGACCTATAGCATGCTGAAGAATGGGACAAGTGTCACCCACTTCAGCCATTGACCTATAGCATACAGAAGAGAGGGACAAGTGCCACCCTATTCAGCCATTGACCTATAGCATGCAGAAGAATGGGACAAATGTCACCCACTTCAGCCATTGACCTCTAGCATGCAGAAAAATGGGACAAGTGCCACCCACTTCAGCCGTTGACCTATAGCATACAGAAGAATGGGACAAGTGCCACCCACTTCAGCCATTGACTTATAGCATGCAGAAGAGTGGAACAAGTGTCACCCACTTCAGCCATTGACCTATAGCATGCAGAAAAATGGGACAAGTGCCACCCTATTCAGCTATTGACCTATAGCATGCAGAAGAATGGGACAAGTGTCACCCACTTCAGCCATTGACCTATAGCATGCTGAAGAATGGGACAAGTGTCACCCACTTCAGCCATTGACCTATAGCATACAGAAGAGAGGGACAAGTGCCACCCTATTCAGCCATTGACCTATAGCATGCAGAAGAATGGGACAACTGTCACCCACTTCAGCTATTGACCTATAGCATGCAGAAGAATGGGACAAGTGTCACCCACTTCAGCCATTGACCTATAGCATACAGAAGAATGGGGCAAGTGCCACCCACTTCAGCCATAGACATATAGCATACAGAAGAGTGGGACAAGTGCCACCCTATTCAGCCATTGACTTATGGCATACAGAAGAATGGGGCAAGTGCCACCCACTTCAGCCATAGACCTATAGCATACAGAAGAATGGAACAAGTGCCACCCACTTCAGCCATTGACTTATAGCATACAGAAGAATGGAACAAGTGTCTTCCACTTCAGCCATAGACCTGTAGCATACAGAAGAATGGAACAAGTGCCACCCATTACAGCCATTGACGTATAGCATACAGAAGAATGGGGTAAGTGCCACCCACTTCAGCCATTGACTTATACCATACAGAAGAATGGGGCAAGTGCCACCCACTTCAGCCTTAGACCTATAGCATACAGAAGAGTGGGACAAGTGCCACCCTATTCAGCCATTGACCTATAGCATGCAGAAGAATGGGACAAGTGCCACCCACTTCATCGATTGACCTATAGCATACAGAAGAATGGAACAAGTGCCACCCACTTCAGCCGTTGACCTATAGCATGCAGAAGAATGGGACAAATGCCACCCACTTCAGCCATTGACCTATAGCATGCAGAAGAATGGGACAAATGTCACCCACTTCAGCCATTGACCTATAGCATGCAGAAGAATGGGACAAGTGTCACCCACTTCAGCCATTGACCTATAGCATAAGGAAGAGTGGGACAAGTGCCAACCTATTCAGCCATTGACCTATTGCATGCAGAAGAATGGGACAAGTGCCATCCCCTTCAGCCATTGACCTATAGCATACAAAAAATGGGACAAGTGCCACCCACTTCAGCCATTGACCTATAGCATAAAGAAGAATGGGACAAGTGCCACCCACTTCAGCCATTGACATATAGCATGCAGAAGAGTGGAACAAGTGCCACCCACTTCAGCCATTTACCCATAGAATGCAGAAGAATGGAACAAGTGCCACCCACTTCAGCCATTGACCCATAGCATGCAAAAGAATGGGACAAGTGCCACCCACTTTAGCGATTGACCTATAGCACACAGAAGAATGGAACAAGTGCCACCCACTTCAGCCATTGACCTATAGCATGCAGAAGAATGGAACAAGTGCCACTCACTTCAGCCATTGACTTATAGCATACAGAAGAATGGGGCAAGTTCCACCCACTTCAGCCATTGACTTATAGCATACAGAAGAATGGGTCAAGCGCCACCCACTTCAACCATAGACGTATAGCATACAGAAGAGTGGGACAAGTGCCACCCTATTCAGCCATTGACCTATAGCATGCAGAAGAATGGGACAAGTGCCACCCACTTCAGCAATTGACCTATAGCATACAGAAGAATGGAACAAGTGCCACCCACTTCTGCCATTGACCTATAGCATGCAGAAGAATGGGACAAGTGCCACCCACTTCAGCCATTGACCTATAGCATGCAGAAGAATGGGACAAGTGCCACCGACTTCAACCATTGACCTGTAGCATACAGAAGAATGGGGCAAGTGCCACCCACTTCAGCCATTGACTTATAGCATGCAGAAGAATGGGACAAGTGCCACCCACTTCAGCGATTGACCTATAGCATACAGAAGAATGGGACAAGTGCCACCCACTTCAGCCATTGACCTGTAGCATACAGAAGAATGGAACAAGTGCCACCCACGTCAGCCATTGACTTATGGCATACAGAAGAATGGGGCAAGTGCCACCCACTTCAGCCATTGACTTATAGCATACAGAAGAATGGGGCAAGTGCCACCCACTTCAGCCATAGACATATAGCATACAGAAGAGTGGGACAAGTGCCACCCTATTCAGCCATTATCCTATAGCATACAGAAGAGTGGGACAAGTGCCACCCTATTCAGCCATTGACCTACAGCATGCAGATGAATGGGACAAGTGTCACCCACTTCAGCCATTGACCTATAGCATGCAGAAGAATGGGACAAGTGCCACCCACTTCAGCCATAATCCTATAGCATACAGAAGAGTGGGACAAGTGCCACCCTATTCAGCCATTATCCTATAGCATACAGAAGAGTGGGACAAGTGCCACCCTATTCAGCTATTGACCTATAGCATGCAGAAGAATGGGACACGTGTCACCCACTTCAGCCATTGACCTATAGCATGCTGAAGAATGGGACAAGTGTCACCCACTTCAGCCATTGACCTATAGCATACAGAAGAGAGGGACAAGTGCCACCCTATTCAGCCATTGACCTATAGCATGCAGAAGAATGGGACAAATGTCACCCACTTCAGCCATTGACCTATAGCATGCAGAAAAATGGGACAAGTGCCACCCACTTCAGCCGTTGACCTATAGCATACAGAAGAATGGGACAAGTGCCACCCACTTCAGCCATTGACTTATAGCATGCAGAAGAGTGGAACAAGTGCCACCCACTTCAGCCATTGACCCATAGCATGCAGAAGAATGGAACAAGTGCCACCCTATTCAGCCATTGACCCATAGCATGCAGAAGAATGGGACAAGTGCCACCCACTTCCGCGATTGACCTATAGCATACAGAAGAATGGAACAAGTGACTCCCACTTCAGCCATTGACCTATAGCATGCATAAGAATGGGACAAGTGCCACCGACTTCAACCATTGACCTGTAGCATACAGAAGAACAGAACAAGTGCCACCCACTTCAGCCATTGACATATAGCATACAGAAGAATGGGGAAAGTGCCACCCACTTCAGCCATTGACTTATAGCATACAGAAGAATGGGGCAAGTGCCACCCACTTCAGCCATAGACATATAGCATACAGAAGAGTGGGACAAGTGCCACCCTATTCAGCCATTGACTTATGGCATACAGAAGAATGGGGCAAGTGCCACCCACTTCAGCCATAGACCTATAGCATACAGAAGAATGGAACAAGTGCCACCCACTTCAGCCATTGACTTATAGCATACAGAAGAATGGAACAAGTGTTTTCCACTTCAGCCATAGACCTATAGCATACAGAAGAATGGAACAAGTGCCACCCATTACAGCCATTGACTTATAGCATACGGAAGAATGGGGTAAGTGCCACCCACTTCAGCCATTGACTTATACCATACAGAAGAATGGGGCAAGTGCCACCCACTTCAGCCTTAGACCTATAGCATACAGAAGAGTGGGACAAGTGCCACCCTATTCAGCCATTGACCTATAGCATGCAGAAGAATGGGACCAGTGCCACCCACTTCATCGATTGACCTATAGCATACAGAAGAATGGAACAAGTGCCACCCTATTCAGCCATTGACCTATAGCTGGCAGAAGAATGGAACAAGTGTCACCCACTTCAGCCATTGACCTATAGCATGCAGAAGAATGGGACAAGTGCCTCCCACTTCAGCCATAATCCTATAGCATACAGAAGAGTGGGACAAGTGCCACCCTATTCAGCTATTGACCTATAGCATGCAGAAGAATGGGACACGTGTCACCCACTTCAGCCATTGACCTATAGCATGCTGAAGAATGGGACAAGTGTCACCCACTTCAGCCATTGACCTATAGCATACAGAAGAGAGGGACAAGTGCCACCCTATTCAGCCATTGACCTATAGCATGCAGAAGAATGGGACAAATGTCACCCACTTCAGCCATTGACCTATAGCATGCAGAAAAATGGGGCAAGTGCCACCCACTTCAGCCGGTGACCTATAGCATACAGAAGAATGGGACAAGTGCCACCCACTTCAGCCATTGACTTATAGCATGCAGAAGAGTGGAACAAGTGCCACCCACTTCAGCCATTGACCCATAGCATGCAGAAGAATGGAACAAGTGCCACCCTATTCAGCCATTGACCCATAGCATGCAGAAGAATGGGACAAGTGCCACCCACTTCCGCGATTGACCTATAGCATACAGAAGAATGGAACAAGTGACTACCACTTCAGCCATTGACCTATAGCATGCATAAGAATGGGACAAGTGCCACCGACTTCAACCATTGACCTGTAGCATACAGAAGAACAGAACAAGTGCCACCCACTTCAGCCATTGACATATAGCATACAGAAGAATGGGGCAAGTGCCACCCACTTCAGCCATTGACTTATAGCATACAGAAGAATGGGGCAAATGCCACCCACTTCAGCCATAGACCTATAGCATACAGAAGAGTGGGACAAGTGCCACCCTATTCAGCCATTGACTTATAGCATACAGAAGAATGGGGCTAGTGCCACCCACTTCAGCCATAGACCTATAGCATACAGAAGAATGGGGCAAGTGCCACCAACTTCAGCCATTGACTTATAGCATACAGAAGAATGGGGCAAGTGCCACCCACTTCAGCCTTAGACCTATAGCATACAGAAGAGTGGGACAAGTGCCACCCTATTCAGCCATTGACCTATAGCATGCAGAAGAAGGGGACAAGTGCCACCCACTTCAGCGATTGACCTATAGCATACAGAAGAATGGAACAAGTGCCACCCACTTCAGCCATTGACCTATAGCATGCAGAAGAATGGGGCAAGTGCCACCCACTTCAGCCATTGACTTATAGCATACAGAAGAATGGGGCAAGTGCCACCCACTTCAGCCATAGACATATAGCATACAGAAGAGTGGGACAAGTTCCACCCTATTCAGCCATTGACCTATAGCATACAGAAGAATGGAACAAGTGCCACCCATTACAGCCATTGACTTATAGCATACAGAAGAATGGGGCAAGTGCCACCCACTTCAGCCATTGACTTATAGCATACAGAAGAATGGGGCAAGTGCCACACACTTCAGCCTTAGACCTATAGCATACAGAAGAGTGGGACAAGTGCCACCCTATTCAGCCATTGACCTATAGCATGCAGAAGAATGGGACAAGTGCCACCCACTTCAGCGATTGACCTATAGCATACAGAAGAATGGAACAAGTGCCACCCACTTCAGCCATTGACCTATAGCATGCAGAAGAATGGGACAAATGCCACCCACTTCAGCCATTGACCTATAGCATGCAGAAGAATGGGACAAGTGTCACCCACTTCAGCCATTGACCTATAGCATGCAGAAGAATGGGACAAGTGTCACCCACTTCAGCCATTGACCTATAGCATACAGAAGAGTGGGACAAGTGCCACCCTATTCAGCCATTGACCTGTAGCATGCAGAATAATGGGACAAGTGTCACCCACTTCAGCCATTGACCTACAGCATGCAAAAAAATGGGACATGTGCCACCCACTTCAGACATTGACCTATAGCATACAGAAGAATGGGACAAGTGCCACCCACTTCAGCCATTGACGTATAGCATGCAGAAGAGTGGAACAAGTGCCACCCACTTCAGCCATTGACCCATAGCATGCAGAAGAATGGAACAAGTGCCACCCACTTCAGCCATTGACCCATAGCATGCAAAAGAATGGGACAAGTGCCACCCACTTCAGCGATTGACCTATAGCACAAAGAAGAATGCAACAAGTGCCACCCACTTCAGCCATTGACCTATAGCATGCAGAAGAATGGGACAAGTGCCACCGACTTCAACCATTGACCTGTAGCATACGAAAGAATGGGACAAGTGCCACCCACTTCAGCCATTGACCTATAGCATACAGAAGAGTGGGACAAGTGCCACCCTATTCAGCCATTGACCTGTAGCATGAAGAAGAATAGGACAAGTATCACCCACTTCAGCCATTGTCCTATAGCATGCAGAAAAATAGGACAAATGCCACCCCCTTCAGCCATTGACCTATAGCATACAGAAGAATGGGACAAGTGCCACCCACTTCAGCCATTGAATTATAGCATGCAGAAGAGTGGAACAAGTGCCACCCACTTCAGCCATTGACCCATAGCATGCAGAAGAATGGAACAAGTGCCACCCACTTCAGCCATTGACCCATAGCATGCAGAAGAATGGGACAAGTGCCACCCACTTCAGAGATTGACCTATAGCATACAGAAGAATGGAACAAGTGCCACCCACTTCAGCCATTGACCTATAGCATGCAGAAGAATGGGACAAGTGACACCGACTTCAGCCATTGACCTGTGGCATACAGAAGAATGGAACAAGTGCCACCCACTTCAGAGATTGACCTATAGCATACAGAAGAATGGAACAAGTGCCACCCACTTCAGCCATTGACCTATAGCATGCAGAAGAATGGGACAAGTGCCACCCACTTCAGCCATTGACCTATAACATGCAGAAGAATGAGACAAGTGCCACCGACTTCAACCATTGACCTGTAGCATACAGAAGAATGGAACAAGTGCCACCCACTTCAGCCATTGACTTATAGCATACAGAAGAATGGGGCAAGTGCCACCCACTTCAGCCATAGACATATAGCATACAGAAGAGTGGGACAAGTGCCACCCTATTCAGCCATTGACTTATAGCATACACAAGACTGGGGCAAGTGCCACCCACTTCAGCCATAGACCTATAGCATACAGAAGAATGGAACAAGTGCCACCCACTTCAGCCATTGACTTATAGCATACAGAACAATGGGGCATGTACCACCCACTTCAGCCATAGACCTATAGCATACAGAAGAGTGGGACAAGTGCCACCCTATTCAGCCATTGACCTATAGCATGCAGAAGAATGGGACAAGTGCCACCCACTTCAGCAATTGACCTATAGCATGCAGTAGAATGGGACAAGTGCCACCCACTTCAGCCATTGACCTATAGCATGCAGAAGAATGGGACAAGTGCCACCCTATTCAGCCATTGACCTATAGCATGCAGAAGAATGGGACAAGTGCCACCCACTTCAGCAATTGACCTATAGCATGCAGTAGAATGGGACAAGTGCCACCCACTTCAGCGATTGACCTATAGCATAAAGAAGAATGGGACAAGTGCCACCGACTTCAACCTTTGACCTGTAGCATACAGAAGAATGGGGCAAGTGCCACCCACTTCAGCCATTGACTTATAGCATGCAGATGAGTGGAACAAGTGCCACCCACTTCAGCCATTGACCCATAGCATGAAGAAGAATGGAGCAAGTGCCACCCACTTCAGCCATTGACCCATAGCATGCAGAAGAATGGGACAAGTGCCACCCACTTCAGCGATTGACCTATAGCATAAAGAATAATGGGACAAGTGCCACCCACTTCAGCCATTGACCTATAGCATAAAGAAGAGTGGGACAAGTGCCACCCTATTCAGCCATTGACCTATAGCATGCAGAAGGATGGGACAAGTGTCACCCACTTCAGCCATTGACCTATAGCATGTAGAAGAATGGGACAAGTGTCAGCCACTTCAGCCATTGACCTATAGCATGCAGAAGAGTGTGACAAGTGCCACCCTATTCAGCCATTGAGCTATAGCATACAGAAGAAGGGGGCAAGTGCCACCCACTTCAGCCATAGACCTATAGCATACAGAAGAATGGAATAAGTGCCACCCACTTCAGCCATTGACTTATAGCATACAGAAGAATGGAACAAGTGCCACCCACTTCGGCCATAGACCTAGAGCATACAGAAGAATGGAACAAGTGCCAGCCACTTCAGCCGTTGACTTATAGCATGCAGAAAAATGGGACAAGTGCCACACACTTCAGCCATTGACTTATAGCATACAGAAGAATGGGGCAAGTGCCACCCACTTCAGCCATAGACCCATAGCATACAGAAGAGTGGAACAAGTGCCACCCACTTCAGCCATTGACCCATAGCATACAGAAGAATGGAACAAGTGCCACCCACTTCAGCCATTGACCTATAGCATGCAGAAGAATGGGACAAGTGTCACCCACTTCAGCCATTGACCTATAGCATGCAGAAGAATGGGACAAGTGTCACCCACTTCAGCCATTGACCTATAGCATACAGAAGAGTGGGACAAGTGACACCCTATTCAGCCATTGAACTATAGCATGCAGAAGAATGGGACAAGTGTCACCCACTTCAGCCATTGACCTATAGCATGCAGAAGAATGGGACAAGTGCCACCCACTTCAGCAATTGACCTATAGCATGCAGTACAATGGGACAAGTGCCACCCACTTCAGCCATTGACGTATAGCATGCAGAAGAATGGGACAAGTGCCACCCTATTCAGCCATTGACCTATAGCATGCAGAAGAATGGGACAAGTGCCACCCACTTCAGCAATTGACCTATAGCATGCAGTAGAATGGGACAAGTGCCACTCACTTCAGCCATTGACCTACAGCATGCAGAAGAATGGGACCAGTGCCACCGACTTCAACCTTTGACCTGTAGCATACAGAAGAATGGGACAAGTGCCACCCACTTCAGCGATTGACCTATAGCATAAAGAAGAATGGGACAAGTGCCACCCACTTCAGCCATTGACCTGTAGCATACAGAAGAATGGAACAAGTGCCACCCACTTCAGCCAATGACTTATAGCATACAGAAGAATGGGGCAAGTGCCACCCACTTCAGCCATTGACTTATAGCATACAGAAGAATGGGGCAAGTGCCACCCACTTCAGCCATACAAATATAGCATACAGAAAAGTGGGACAAGTGCCACCCTATTCAGCCATTATCCTATAGCATACAGAAGAGTGGGACAAGTGCCACCCTATTTAGCCATTGACATATAGCATACAGAAGAATGGAACAAGTGCCACCCACTTCAGCCATTGACCTATGGCATGCAGAAGAATGGGACAAGTGCCACCCACTTCAGCCATTGACTTATGGCATGCAGAAGAGTGAAACAAGTGCCACCCACTTCAGCCATTGACCCATAGCATGCAGTAGAATGGGACAAGTGCCATCCACTTCAGCGATTGACCTATAGAATACAGAAGAATGGAACAAGTGCCACCCACTTCAGCCATTGACCTATAGCATACAGAAGAATGGGGCAAGTGCCACCCACTTCAGCCATTGACTTATAGCATACAGAAGAATGGGCAAGTGCCACCCACTTCAGCCATAGACATATAGCATACAGAAGACTGGGGCAAGTGCCACCTACTTCAGCCATAGACCTATAGCATACAGAAATATGGAACAAGTGCCACTCACTTCAGCCATTGACTTATAGCATACAGAACAATGGAACAAGTGCCATCCACTTCGGCCATAGACCTATAGCATACAGAAGAATTGAACAAGTGCCACTCACTTCAGCCATTGACTTATAGCATGCAGAAGAGTGGAACAAGTGCCACCCACTTCAGCCATTGACCCATAGCATGCAGAAGAATGGAACAAGTGCCACCCTATTCAGCCATTGACCCATAGCATGCAGAAGAATGGGACAAGTGCCACCCACTTCCGCGATTGACCTATAGCATACAGAAGAATGGAACAAGTGACTCCCACTTCAGCCATTGACCTATAGCATGCATAAGAATGGGACAAGTGCCACCGACTTCAACCATTGACCTGTAGCATACAGAAGAACAGAACAAGTGCCACCCACTTCAGCCATTGACATATAGCATACAGAAGAATGGGGAAAGTGCCACCCACTTCAGCCATTGACTTATAGCATACAGAAGAATGGGGCAAGTGCCACCCACTTCAGCCATAGACATATAGCATACAGAAGAGTGGGACAAGTGCCACCCTATTCAGCCATTGACTTATGGCATACAGAAGAATGGGGCAAGTGCCACCCACTTCAGCCATAGACCTATAGCATACAGAAGAATGGAACAAGTGCCACCCACTTCAGCCATTGACTTATAGCATACAGAAGAATGGAACAAGTGTTTTCCACTTCAGCCATAGACCTATAGCATACAGAAGAATGGAACAAGTGCCACCCATTACAGCCATTGACTTATAGCATACGGAAGAATGGGGTAAGTGCCACCCACTTCAGCCATTGACTTATACCATACAGAAGAATGGGGCAAGTGCCACCCACTTCAGCCTTAGACCTATAGCATACAGAAGAGTGGGACAAGTGCCACCCTATTCAGCCATTGACCTATAGCATGCAGAAGAATGGGACCAGTGCCACCCACTTCATCGATTGACCTATAGCATACAGAAGAATGGAACAAGTGCCACCCTATTCAGCCATTGACCTATAGCTGGCAGAAGAATGGAACAAGTGTCACCCACTTCAGCCATTGACCTATAGCATGCAGAAGAATGGGACAAGTGCCTCCCACTTCAGCCATAATCCTATAGCATACAGAAGAGTGGGACAAGTGCCACCCTATTCAGCTATTGACCTATAGCATGCAGAAGAATGGGACACGTGTCACCCACTTCAGCCATTGACCTATAGCATGCTGAAGAATGGGACAAGTGTCACCCACTTCAGCCATTGACCTATAGCATACAGAAGAGAGGGACAAGTGCCACCCTATTCAGCCATTGACCTATAGCATGCAGAAGAATGGGACAAATGTCACCCACTTCAGCCATTGACCTATAGCATGCAGAAAAATGGGGCAAGTGCCACCCACTTCAGCCGTTGACCTATAGCATACAGAAGAATGGGACAAGTGCCACCCACTTCAGCCATTGACTTATAGCATGCAGAAGAGTGGAACAAGTGCCACCCACTTCAGCCATTGACCCATAGCATGCAGAAGAATGGAACAAGTGCCACCCTATTCAGCCATTGACCCATAGCATGCAGAAGAATGGGACAAGTGCCACCCACTTCCGCGATTGACCTATAGCATACAGAAGAATGGAACAAGTGACTACCACTTCAGCCATTGACCTATAGCATGCATAAGAATGGGACAAGTGCCACCGACTTCAACCATTGACCTGTAGCATACAGAAGAACAGAACAAGTGCCACCCACTTCAGCCATTGACATATAGCATACAGAAGAATGGGGCAAGTGCCACCCACTTCAGCCATTGACTTATAGCATACAGAAGAATGGGGCAAATGCCACCCACTTCAGCCATAGACCTATAGCATACAGAAGAGTGGGACAAGTGCCACCCTATTCAGCCATTGACTTATAGCATACAGAAGAATGGGGCTAGTGCCACCCACTTCAGCCATAGACCTATAGCATACAGAAGAATGGGGCAAGTGCCACCAACTTCAGCCATTGACTTATAGCATACAGAAGAATGGGGCAAGTGCCACCCACTTCAGCCTTAGACCTATAGCATACAGAAGAGTGGGACAAGTGCCACCCTATTCAGCCATTGACCTATAGCATGCAGAAGAAGGGGACAAGTGCCACCCACTTCAGCGATTGACCTATAGCATACAGAAGAATGGAACAAGTGCCACCCACTTCAGCCATTGACCTATAGCATGCAGAAGAATGGGGCAAGTGCCACCCACTTCAGCCATTGACTTATAGCATACAGAAGAATGGGGCAAGTGCCACCCACTTCAGCCATAGACATATAGCATACAGAAGAGTGGGACAAGTTCCACCCTATTCAGCCATTGACCTATAGCATACAGAAGAATGGAACAAGTGCCACCCATTACAGCCATTGACTTATAGCATACAGAAGAATGGGGCAAGTGCCACCCACTTCAGCCATTGACTTATAGCATACAGAAGAATGGGGCAAGTGCCACACACTTCAGCCTTAGACCTATAGCATACAGAAGAGTGGGACAAGTGCCACCCTATTCAGCCATTGACCTATAGCATGCAGAAGAATGGGACAAGTGCCACCCACTTCAGCGATTGACCTATAGCATACAGAAGAATGGAACAAGTGCCACCCACTTCAGCCATTGACCTATAGCATGCAGAAGAATGGGACAAATGCCACCCACTTCAGCCATTGACCTATAGCATGCAGAAGAATGGGACAAGTGTCACCCACTTCAGCCATTGACCTATAGCATGCAGAAGAATGGGACAAGTGTCACCCACTTCAGCCATTGACCTATAGCATACAGAAGAGTGGGACAAGTGCCACCCTATTCAGCCATTGACCTGTAGCATGCAGAATAATGGGACAAGTGTCACCCACTTCAGCCATTGACCTACAGCATGCAAAAAAATGGGACATGTGCCACCCACTTCAGACATTGACCTATAGCATACAGAAGAATGGGACAAGTGCCACCCACTTCAGCCATTGACGTATAGCATGCAGAAGAGTGGAACAAGTGCCACCCACTTCAGCCATTGACCCATAGCATGCAGAAGAATGGAACAAGTGCCACCCACTTCAGCCATTGACCCATAGCATGCAAAAGAATGGGACAAGTGCCACCCACTTCAGCGATTGACCTATAGCACAAAGAAGAATGCAACAAGTGCCACCCACTTCAGCCATTGACCTATAGCATGCAGAAGAATGGGACAAGTGCCACCGACTTCAACCATTGACCTGTAGCATACGAAAGAATGGGACAAGTGCCACCCACTTCAGCCATTGACCTATAGCATACAGAAGAGTGGGACAAGTGCCACCCTATTCAGCCATTGACCTGTAGCATGAAGAAGAATAGGACAAGTATCACCCACTTCAGCCATTGTCCTATAGCATGCAGAAAAATAGGACAAATGCCACCCCTTCAGCCATTGACCTATAGCATACAGAAGAATGGGACAAGTGCCACCCACTTCAGCCATTGAATTATAGCATGCAGAAGAGTGGAACAAGTGCCACCCACTTCAGCCATTGACCCATAGCATGCAGAAGAATGGAACAAGTGCCACCCACTTCAGCCATTGACCCATAGCATGCAGAAGAATGGGACAAGTGCCACCCACTTCAGAGATTGACCTATAGCATACAGAAGAATGGAACAAGTGCCACCCACTTCAGCCATTGACCTATAGCATGCAGAAGAATGGGACAAGTGACACCGACTTCAGCCATTGACCTGTGGCATACAGAAGAATGGAACAAGTGCCACCCACTTCAGAGATTGACCTATAGCATACAGAAGAATGGAACAAGTGCCACCCACTTCAGCCATTGACCTATAGCATGCAGAAGAATGGGACAAGTGCCACCCACTTCAGCCATTGACCTATAACATGCAGAAGAATGAGACAAGTGCCACCGACTTCAACCATTGACCTGTAGCATACAGAAGAATGGAACAAGTGCCACCCACTTCAGCCATTGACTTATAGCATACAGAAGAATGGGGCAAGTGCCACCCACTTCAGCCATAGACATATAGCATACAGAAGAGTGGGACAAGTGCCACCCTATTCAGCCATTGACTTATAGCATACACAAGACTGGGGCAAGTGCCACCCACTTCAGCCATAGACCTATAGCATACAGAAGAATGGAACAAGTGCCACCCACTTCAGCCATTGACTTATAGCATACAGAACAATGGGGCATGTACCACCCACTTCAGCCATAGACCTATAGCATACAGAAGAGTGGGACAAGTGCCACCCTATTCAGCCATTGACCTATAGCATGCAGAAGAATGGGACAAGTGCCACCCACTTCAGCAATTGACCTATAGCATGCAGTAGAATGGGACAAGTGCCACCCACTTCAGCCATTGACCTATAGCATGCAGAAGAATGGGACAAGTGCCACCCTATTCAGCCATTGACCTATAGCATGCAGAAGAATGGGACAAGTGCCACCCACTTCAGCAATTGACCTATAGCATGCAGTAGAATGGGACAAGTGCCACCCACTTCAGCGATTGACCTATAGCATAAAGAAGAATGGGACAAGTGCCACCGACTTCAACCTTTGACCTGTAGCATACAGAAGAATGGGGCAAGTGCCACCCACTTCAGCCATTGACTTATAGCATGCAGATGAGTGGAACAAGTGCCACCCACTTCAGCCATTGACCCATAGCATGAAGAAGAATGGAGCAAGTGCCACCCACTTCAGCCATTGACCCATAGCATGCAGAAGAATGGGACAAGTGCCACCCACTTCAGCGATTGACCTATAGCATAAAGAATAATGGGACAAGTGCCACCCACTTCAGCCATTGACCTATAGCATAAAGAAGAGTGGGACAAGTGCCACCCTATTCAGCCATTGACCTATAGCATGCAGAAGGATGGGACAAGTGTCACCCACTTCAGCCATTGACCTATAGCATGTAGAAGAATGGGACAAGTGTCAGCCACTTCAGCCATTGACCTATAGCATGCAGAAGAGTGTGACAAGTGCCACCCTATTCAGCCATTGAGCTATAGCATACAGAAGAAGGGGGCAAGTGCCACCCACTTCAGCCATAGACCTATAGCATACAGAAGAATGGAATAAGTGCCACCCACTTCAGCCATTGACTTATAGCATACAGAAGAATGGAACAAGTGCCACCCACTTCGGCCATAGACCTAGAGCATACAGAAGAATGGAACAAGTGCCAGCCACTTCAGCCGTTGACTTATAGCATGCAGAAAAATGGGACAAGTGCCACACACTTCAGCCATTGACTTATAGCATACAGAAGAATGGGGCAAGTGCCACCCACTTCAGCCATAGACCCATAGCATACAGAAGAGTGGAACAAGTGCCACCCACTTCAGCCATTGACCCATAGCATACAGAAGAATGGAACAAGTGCCACCCACTTCAGCCATTGACCTATAGCATGCAGAAGAATGGGACAAGTGTCACCCACTTCAGCCATTGACCTATAGCATGCAGAAGAATGGGACAAGTGTCACCCACTTCAGCCATTGACCTATAGCATACAGAAGAGTGGGACAAGTGACACCCTATTCAGCCATTGAACTATAGCATGCAGAAGAATGGGACAAGTGTCACCCACTTCAGCCATTGACCTATAGCATGCAGAAGAATGGGACAAGTGCCACCCACTTCAGCAATTGACCTATAGCATGCAGTACAATGGGACAAGTGCCACCCACTTCAGCCATTGACGTATAGCATGCAGAAGAATGGGACAAGTGCCACCCTATTCAGCCATTGACCTATAGCATGCAGAAGAATGGGACAAGTGCCACCCACTTCAGCAATTGACCTATAGCATGCAGTAGAATGGGACAAGTGCCACTCACTTCAGCCATTGACCTACAGCATGCAGAAGAATGGGACCAGTGCCACCGACTTCAACCTTTGACCTGTAGCATACAGAAGAATGGGACAAGTGCCACCCACTTCAGCGATTGACCTATAGCATAAAGAAGAATGGGACAAGTGCCACCCACTTCAGCCATTGACCTGTAGCATACAGAAGAATGGAACAAGTGCCACCCACTTCAGCCAATGACTTATAGCATACAGAAGAATGGGGCAAGTGCCACCCACTTCAGCCATTGACTTATAGCATACAGAAGAATGGGGCAAGTGCCACCCACTTCAGCCATACAAATATAGCATACAGAAAAGTGGGACAAGTGCCACCCTATTCAGCCATTATCCTATAGCATACAGAAGAGTGGGACAAGTGCCACCCTATTTAGCCATTGACATATAGCATACAGAAGAATGGAACAAGTGCCACCCACTTCAGCCATTGACCTATGGCATGCAGAAGAATGGGACAAGTGCCACCCACTTCAGCCATTGACTTATGGCATGCAGAAGAGTGAAACAAGTGCCACCCACTTCAGCCATTGACCCATAGCATGCAGTAGAATGGGACAAGTGCCATCCACTTCAGCGATTGACCTATAGAATACAGAAGAATGGAACAAGTGCCACCCACTTCAGCCATTGACCTATAGCATACAGAAGAATGGGGCAAGTGCCACCCACTTCAGCCATTGACTTATAGCATACAGAAGAATGGGCAAGTGCCACCCACTTCAGCCATAGACATATAGCATACAGAAGACTGGGGCAAGTGCCACCTACTTCAGCCATAGACCTATAGCATACAGAAATATGGAACAAGTGCCACTCACTTCAGCCATTGACTTATAGCATACAGAACAATGGAACAAGTGCCATCCACTTCGGCCATAGACCTATAGCATACAGAAGAATTGAACAAGTGCCACTCACTTCAGTCATTGACTTATAGCATGCAGAAAAATGGGACAAGTGCCACCCACTTCAGCCATTGACTTATAGCATACAGAAGAATGGGGCAATTGCCACCCACTTCAGCCATAGACCTATAGCATACAGAAGAGTCGAACAAGTGCCACCCACTTCAGCCATTGACCCATAGCATGCAGAAGAATGGAACAAGTGCCACCCACTTCAGTGATTGACCTATAGCATACAGAAGAATGGAACAAGTGCCACCCACTTCAACCATTGACCTATAGCATGCAGAAGAATGAGACAAGTGCCACCGACTTCAACCATTGACCTGTGCCATACAGAAGAATGGAACATGTGCCACCCACTTCAGCCATTGACTTATAGCATACAGAAGAATGGGGCAAGTACCACCCACTTCAGCCATAGACCTATAGCATACAGAAGAGTGGGACAAGTGCCACCTTATTCAGCCATTGACCTATAGCATGCAGAAGAATGGGACAAGTGCCACCCACTTCAGCAATTGACTTATAGCATGCAGTAGAATGGGACAAGTGCCACCCACTTCAGCCATTGACCTATAGCATGCAGAAGAATGGGACAAGTGCCACCGACTTCAACCATTGACCTGTAGCATACAGAAGAATGGGGCAAGTACCACCCACTTCAGCCATTGACTTATAGCATGCAGAAGAGTGGAACAAGTGCCACCCACTTCAGCCATTGACCCATAGCATGAAGAAGAATGGAGCAAGTGCCACCCACTTCAGCCATTGACCCATAGCATGCAGAAGAATGGGACAAGTGCCACCCACTTCAGCGATTGACCTGTAGCATACAGAAGAATGGAACAAGTGCCACCCACTTCAGCAATTGACCTATAGCATGCAGTAGAATAGGACAAGTGCCACCCACTTCAGCCATTGACCTATAGCATGCAGAAGAATGGGACAAGTGTCACCCACTTCAGCCATTGACCTATAGCATACAGAAGAGTGGGACAAGTGACACCCTATTCAGCCATTGAACTATAGCATGCAGAAGAATGGGACAAGTGTCACCCACTTCAGCCATTGACCTATAGCATGCAGAAGAATGGGACAAGTGCCACCCACTTCAGCAATTGACCTATAGCATGCAGTACAATGGGACAAGTGCCACCCACTTCAGCCATTGACGTATAGCATGCAGAAGAATGGGACAAGTGCCACCCTATTCAGCCATTGACCTATAGCATGCAGAAGAATGGGACAAGTGCCACCCACTTCAGCAATTGACCTATAGCATGCAGCAGAATGGGACAAGTGCCACTCACTTCAGCCATTGACCTACAGCATGCAGAAGAATGGGACAAGTGCCACCGACTTCAACCTTTGACCTGTAGCATACAGAAGAATGGGACAAGTGCCACCCACTTCAGCGATTGACCTATAGCATAAAGAAGAATGGGACAAGTGCCACCCACTTCAGCCATTGACCTGTAGCATACAGAAGAATGGAACAAGTGCCACCCACTTCAGCCAATGACTTATAGCATACAGAAGAATGGGGCAAGTGCCACCCACTTCAGCCATTGACTTATAGCATACAGAAGAATGGGGCAAGTGCCACCCACTTCAGCCATACAAATATAGCATACAGAAAAGTGGGACAAGTGCCACCCTATTCAGCCATTATCCTATAGCATACAGAAGAGTGGGACAAGTGCCACCCTATTTAGCCATTGACATATAGCATACAGAAGAATGGAACAAGTGCCACCCACTTCAGCCATTGACCTATGGCATGCAGAAGAATGGGACAAGTGCCACCCACTTCAGCCATTGACTTATGGCATGCAGAAGAGTGAAACAAGTGCCACCCACTTCAGCCATTGACCCATAGCATGCAGTAGAATGGGACAAGTGCCATCCACTTCAGCGATTGACCTATAGAATACAGAAGAATGGAACAAGTGCCACCCACTTCAGCCATTGACCTATAGCATACAGAAGAATGGGGCAAGTGCCACCCACTTCAGCCATTGACTTATAGCATACAGAAGAATGGGCAAGTGCCACCCACTTCAGCCATAGACATATAGCATACAGAAGACTGGGGCAAGTGCCACCTACTTCAGCCATAGACCTATAGCATACAGAAATATGGAACAAGTGCCACTCACTTCAGCCATTGACTTATAGCATACAGAACAATGGAACAAGTGCCATCCACTTCGGCCATAGACCTATAGCATACAGAAGAATTGAACAAGTGCCACTCACTTCAGCCATTGACTTATAGCATGCAGAAAAATGGGACAAGTGCCACCCACTTCAGCCATTGACCTATAGCATACAGAAGAATGGGGCAATTGCCACCCACTTCAGCCATAGACCTATAGCATACAGAAGAGTCGAACACGTGCCACCCACTTCAGCCATTGACCCATAGCATGCAGAAGAATGGAACAAGTGCCACCCACTTCAGCGATTGACCTATAGCATACAGAAGAATGGAACAAGTGCCACCCACTTCAACCATTGACCTATAGCATGCAGAAGAATGAGACAAGTGCCACCGACTTCAACCATTGACCTGTGCCATACAGAAGAATGGAACATGTGCCACCCACTTCAGCCATTGACTTATAGCATACAGAAGAATGGGGCAAGTACCACCCATTTCAGCCATAGACCTATAGCATACAGAAGAGTGGGACAAGTGCCACCTTATTCAGCCATTGACCTATAGCATGCAGAAGAATGGGACAAGTGCCACCCACTTCAGCAATTGACTTATAGCATGCAGTAGAATGGGACAAGTGCCACCCACTTCAGCCATTGACCTATAGCATGCAGAAGAATGGGACAAGTGCCACCGACTTCAACCATTGACTTGTAGCATACAGAAGAATGGGGCAAGTACCACCCACTTCAGCCATTGACTTATAGCATGCAGAAGAGTGGAACAAGTGCCACCCACTTCAGCCATTGACCCATAGCATGAAGAAGAATGGAGCAAGTGCCACCCACTTCAGCCATTGACCCATAGCATGCAGAAGAATGGGACAAGTGCCACCCACTTCAGCGATTGACCTATAGCATACAGAAGAATGGGACAAGTGCCACCCACTTCAGCCATTGACCTGTAGCATACAGAAGAATGGAACAAGTGCCACCCACTTCAACCATTGACCTATAGCATGCAGAAGAATGAGACAAGTGCCACCGACTTCAACCATTGACCTGTGCCATACAGAAGAATGGAACATGTGCCACCCACTTCAGCCATTGACTTATAGCATACAGAAGAATGGGGCAAGTACCACCCACTTCAGCCATAGACCTATAGCATACAGAAGAGTGGGACAAGTGCCACCTTATTCAGCCATTGACCTATAGCATGCAGAAGAATGGGACAAGTGCCACCCACTTCAGCAATTGACTTATAGCATGCAGTAGAATGGGACAAGTGCCACCCACTTCAGCCATTGACCTATAGCATGCAGAAGAATGGGACAAGTGCCACCGACTTCAACCATTGACCTGTAGCATACAGAAGAATGGGGCAAGTACCACCCACTTCAGCCATTGACTTATAGCATGCAGAAGAGTGGAACAAGTGCCACCCACTTCAGCCATTGACCCATAGCATGAAGAAGAATGGAGCAAGTGCCACCGACTTCAGCCATTGACCCATAGCATGCAGAAGAATGGGACAAGTGCCACCCACTTCAGCGATTGACCTATAGCATACAGAAGAATGGGACAAGTGCCACCCACTTCAGCCATTGACCTATAGCATACAGAAGAGTGGGACAAGTGACACCCTATTCAGCCATTGAACTATAGCATGCAGAAGAATGGGACAAGTGTCACCCACTTCAGCCATTGACCTATAGCATGCAGAAGAATGGGACAAGTGCCACCCACTTCAGCAATTGACCTATAGCATGCAGTACAATGGGACAAGTGCCACCCACTTCAGCCATTGACCTATAGCATGCAGAAGAATGGGACAAGTGCCACCCTATTCAGCCATTGACCTATAGCATGCAGAAGAATGGGACAAGTGCCACCCACTTCAGCAATTGACCTATAGCATGCAGTAGAATGGGACAAGTGCCACTCACTTCAGCCATTGACCTACAGCATGCAGAAGAATGGGACAAGTGCCACCGACTTCAACCTTTGACCTGTAGCATACAGAAGAATGGGACAAGTGCCACCCACTTCAGCGATTGACCTATAGCATAAAGAAGAATGGGACAAGTGCCACCCACTTCAGCCATTGACCTGTAGCATACAGAAGAATGGAACAAGTGCCACCCACTTCAGCCAATGACTTATAGCATACAGAAGAATGGGGCAAGTGCCACCCACTTCAGCCATTGACTTATAGCATACAGAAGAATGGGGCAAGTGCCACCCACTTCAGCCATACAAATATAGCATACAGAAAAGTGGGACAAGTGCCACCCTATTCAGCCATTATCCTTTAGCATACAGAAGAGTGGGACAAGTGCCACCCTATTTAGCCATTGACATATAGCATACAGAAGAATGGAACAAGTGCCACCCACTTCAGCCATTGACCTATGGCATGCAGAAGAATGGGACACGTGCCACCCACTTCAGCCATTGACTTATGGCATGCAGAAGAGTGAAACAAGTGCCACCCACTTCAGCCATTGACCCATAGCATGCAGTAGAATGGGACAAGTGCCATCCACTTCAGCGATTGACCTATAGAATACAGAAGAATGGAACAAGTGCCACCCACTTCAGCCATTGACCTATAGCATACAGAAGAATGGGGCAAGTGCCACCCACTTCAGCCATTGACTTATAGCATACAGAAGAATGGGCAAGTGCCACCCACTTCAGCCATAGACATATAGCATACAGAAGACTGGGGCAAGTGCCACCTACTTCAGCCATAGACCTATAGCATACAGAAATATGGAACAAGTGCCACTCACTTCAGCCATTGACTTATAGCATACAGAACAATGGAACAAGTGCCATCCACTTCGGCCAAAGACCTATAGCATACAGAAGAATTGAACAAGTGCCACTCACTTCAGCCATTGACTTATAGCATGCAGAAAAATGGGACAACTGCCACCCACTTCAGCCATTGACTTATAGCATACAGAAGAATGGGGCAATTGCCACCCACTTCAGCCATAGACCTATAGCATACAGAAGAGTCGAACAAGTGCCACCCACTTCAGCCATTGACCCATAGCAGGCAGAAGAATGGAACAAGTGCCACCCACTTCAGCGATTGACCTATAGCATACAGAAGAATGGAACAAGTGCCACCCACTTCAACCATTGACCTATAGCATGCAGAAGAATGAGACAAGTGCCACCGACTTCAACCATTGACCTGTGCCATACAGAAGAATGGAACATGTGCCACCCACTTCAGCCATTGACTTATAGCATACAGAAGAATGGGGCAAGTACCACCCACTTCAGCCATAGACCTATAGCATACAGAAGAGTGGGACAAGTGCCACCTTATTCAGCCATTGACCTATAGCATGCAGAAGAATGGGACAAGTGCCACCCACTTCAGCAATTGACTTATAGCATGCAGTAGAATGGGACAAGTGCCACCCACTTCAGCCATTGACCTATAGCATGCAGAAGAATGGGACAAGTGCCACCGACTTCAACCATTGACCTGTAGCATACAGAAGAATGGGGCAAGTACCACCCACTTCAGCCATTGACTTATAGCATGCAGAAGAGTGGAACAAGTGCCACCCACTTCAGCCATTGACCCATAGCATGAAGAAGAATGGAGCAAGTGCCACCCACTTCAGCCATTGACCCATAGCATGCAGAAGAATGGGACAAGTGCCACCCACTTCAGCGATTGACCTATAGCATACAGAAGAATGGGACAAGTGCCACCCACTTCAGCCATTGACCTGTAGCATACAGAAGAATGGAACAAGTGCCACCCACTTCAGCAATTGACCTATAGCATGCAGTAGAATGGGACAAGTGCCACCCACTTCAGCCATTGACCTATAGCATGCAGAAGAATGGGACAAGTGTCACCCACTTCAGCCATTGACCTATAGCATACAGAAGAGTGGGACAAGTGACACCCTATTCAGCCATTGAACTATAGCATGCAGAAGAATGGGACAAGTGTCCCGCACTTCAGCCATTGACCTATAGCTTGCAGAAAAATGGGACAAGTGCCACTCACTTCAGCCATTAACCTATAGCATACAGAAGAATGGGACAAGTGCCACCCACTTCAGCCATTGACCCATAGCATGCAGAAGAATGGAACAAGTGCCACCCACTTCAGCGATTAACCTATAGCATACAGAAGAATGGAACAAGTGCCACCCACTTCAGCCATTGACCTATAGCATGCAGAAGAATGGGACAAGTGCCACTGACTTTAACCATTGACCTGTAGCATACAGAAGAATGGAACAAATGCCACCCACTTCAGCCATAGACCTATAGCATACAGAAGAATGGAACAAGTGCCACCCACTTCAGCCTTTGACTTATAGCATACAGAAGAATGGTGCAAGTGCCACCCACTTCAGCCATTGACTTATAGCATACAGAAGAATGGGGCAAGTACCACCCACTTCAGTCATAGACCTATTGCATACAGAAGAGTGGGACAAGTGCCACCCTATTCAGCCATTGACCTATAGCATGCAGAAGAATGGGACAAGTGCCACCCACTTCAGCAATTGACCTATACCATGCAGTAGAATGGGACAAGTGCCATCCACTTCGGCCAAAGACCTATAGCATACAGAAGAATTGAACAAGTGCCACTCACTTCAGCCATTGACTTATAGCATGCAGAAAAATGGGACAACTGCCACCCACTTCAGCCATTGACTTATAGCATACAGAAGAATGGGGCAATTGCCACCCACTTCAGCCATAGACCTATAGCATACAGAAGAGTCGAACAAGTGCCACCCACTTCAGCCATTGACCCATAGCAGGCAGAAGAATGGAACAAGTGCCACCCACTTCAGCGATTGACCTATAGCATACAGAAGAATGGAACAAGTGCCACCCACTTCAACCATTGACCTATAGCATGCAGAAGAATGAGACAAGTGCCACCGACTTCAACCATTGACCTGTGCCATACAGAAGAATGGAACATGTGCCACCCACTTCAGCCATTGACTTATAGCATACAGAAGAATGGGGCAAGTACCACCCACTTCAGCCATAGACCTATAGCATACAGAAGAGTGGGACAAGTGCCACCTTATTCAGCCATTGACCTATAGCATGCAGAAGAATGGGACAAGTGCCACCCACTTCAGCAATTGACTTATAGCATGCAGTAGAATGGGACAAGTGCCACCCACTTCAGCCATTGACCTATAGCATGCAGAAGAATGGGACAAGTGCCACCGACTTCAACCATTGACCTGTAGCATACAGAAGAATGGGGCAAGTACCACCCACTTCAGCCATTGACTTATAGCATGCAGAAGAGTGGAACAAGTGCCACCCACTTCAGCCATTGACCCATAGCATGAAGAAGAATGGAGCAAGTGCCACCCACTTCAGCCATTGACCCATAGCATGCAGAAGAATGGGACAAGTGCCACCCACTTCAGCGATTGACCTATAGCATACAGAAGAATGGGACAAGTGCCACCCACTTCAGCCATTGACCTGTAGCATACAGAAGAATGGAACAAGTGCCACCCACTTCAGCAATTGACCTATAGCATGCAGTAGAATGGGACAAGTGCCACCCACTTCAGCCATTGACCTATAGCATGCAGAAGAATGGGACAAGTGTCACCCACTTCAGCCATTGACCTATAGCATACAGAAGAGTGGGACAAGTGACACCCTATTCAGCCATTGAACTATAGCATGCAGAAGAATGGGACAAGTGTCACGCACTTCAGCCATTGACCTATAGCTTGCAGAAAAATGGGACAAGTGCCACTCACTTCAGCCATTAACCTATAGCATACAGAAGAATGGGACAAGTGCCACCCACTTCAGCCATTGACCCATAGCATGCAGAAGAATGGAACAAGTGCCACCCACTTCAGCGATTAACCTATAGCATACAGAAGAATGGAACAAGTGCCACCCACTTCAGCCATTGACCTTTAGCATGCAGAAGAATGGGACAAGTGCCACTGACTTTAACCATTGACCTGTAGCATACAGAAGAATGGAACAAATGCCACCCACTTCAGCCATAGACCTATAGCATACAGAAGAATGGAACGAGTGCCACCCACTTCAGCCTTTGACTTATAGCATACAGAAGAATGGTGCAAGTGCCACCCACTTCAGCCATTGACTTATAGCATACAGAAGAATGGGGCAAGTACCACCCACTTCAGTCATAGACCTATTGCATACAGAAGAGTGGGACAAGTGCCACCCTATTCAGCCATTGACCTATAGCATGCAGAAGAATGGGACAAGTGCCACCCACTTCAGCAATTGACCTATACCATGCAGTAGAATGGGACAAGTGCCATCCACTTCGGCCAAAGACCTATAGCATACAGAAGAATTGAACAAGTGCCACTCACTTCAGCCATTGACTTATAGCATGCAGAAAAATGGGACAACTGCCACCCACTTCAGCCATTGACTTATAGCATACAGAAGAATGGGGCAATTGCCACCCACTTCAGCCATAGACCTATAGCATACAGAAGAGTCGAACAAGTGCCACCCACTTCAGCCATTGACCCATAGCAGGCAGAAGAATGGAACAAGTGCCACCCACTTCAGCGATTGACCTATAGCATACAGAAGAATGGAACAAGTGCCACCCACTTCAACCATTGACCTATAGCATGCAGAAGAATGAGACAAGTGCCACCGACTTCAACCATTGACCTGTGCCAAACAGAAGAATGGAACATGTGCCACCCACTTCAGCCATTGACTTATAGCATACAGAAGAATGGGGCAAGTACCACCCACTTCAGCCATAGACCTATAGCATACAGAAGAGTGGGACAAGTGCCACCTTATTCAGCCATTGACCTATAGCATGCAGAAGAATGGGACAAGTGCCACCCACTTCAGCAATTGACTTATAGCATGCAGTAGAATGGGACAAGTGCCACCCACTTCAGCCATTGACCTATAGCATGCAGAAGAATGGGACAAGTGCCACCGACTTCAACCATTGACCTGTAGCATACAGAAGAATGGGGCAAGTACCACCCACTTCAGCCATTGACTTATAGCATGCAGAAGAGTGGAACAAGTGCCACCCACTTCAGCCATTGACCCATAGCATGAAGAAGAATGGAGCAAGTGCCACCCACTTCAGCCATTGACCCATAGCATGCAGAAGAATGGGACAAGTGCCACCCACTTCAGCGATTGACCTATAGCATACAGAAGAATGGGACAAGTGCCACCCACTTCAGCCATTGACCTGTAGCATACAGAAGAATGGAACAAGTGCCACCCACTTCAGCAATTGACCTATAGCATGCAGTAGAATGGGACAAGTGCCACCCACTTCAGCCATTGACCTATAGCATGCAGAAGAATGGGACAAGTGTCACCCACTTCAGCCATTGACCTATAGCATACAGAAGAGTGGGACAAGTGACACCCTATTCAGCCATTGAACTATAGCATGCAGAAGAATGGGACAAGTGTCACCCACTTCAGCCATTGACCTATAGCATACAGAAGAATGGGACAAGTGCCACCCACTTCAGCCATTGACCCATAGCATGCAGAAGAATGGAACAAGTGCCACCCACTTCAGCGATTAACCTATAGCATACAGAAGAATGGAACAAGTGCCACCCACTTCAGCCATTGACCTATAGCATGCAGAAGAATGGGACAAGTGCCACTGACTTTAACCATTGACCTGTAGCATACAGAAGAATGGAACAAATGCCACCCACTTCAGCCATAGACCTATAGCATACAGAAGAATGGAACAAGTGCCACCCACTTCAGCCTTTGACTTATAGCATACAGAAGAATGGTGCAAGTGCCACCCACTTCAGCCATTGACTTATAGCATACAGAAGAATGGGGCAAGTACCACCCACTTCAGTCATAGACCTATTGCATACAGAAGAGTGGGACAAGTGCCACCCTATTCAGCCATTGACCTATAGCATGCAGAAGAATGGGACAAGTGCCACCCACTTCAGCAATTGACCTATACCATGCAGTAGAATGGGACAAGTGCCACCCACTTCAGCCATTGACCTATAGCATGCAGAAGAATGGGACAAGTGCCACCCTATTCTGCCATTGACCTATAGCATGCAGAAGAATGGGACAAGTGCCACCCACTTCAGCAATTGACCTATAGCATGCAGTAGAATGGGACAAGTGCCACCCACTTCAGCCATTGACCTACAGCATGCAGAAGAATGGGACAAGTGCCACCCACTTCAGCCATTGACCCATACCATACAGAAGAATGGGGCAAGTGCCACCCACTTCAGCCATTGACTTATAGCATACAGAAGAATGGGCAAGTGCCACCCACTTCAGCCATAGACATATAGCATACAGAAGAGTGGGACAAGTGCCACCCTATTCAGCCATTGACTTATAGCATACAGAAGACTGGGGCAAGTGCCACCCACTTCAGCCATAGACCTATAGCATACAGAAATATGGAACAAGTGCCACCCACTTCGGCCATAGACCTATAGCATACAGAAGAATTGAACAAGTGCCACCCACTTCAGCCATTGACTTATAGCATGCAGAAAAATCGGACAACTGCCACCCACTTCAGCCATTGACTTATAGCATACAGAAGAATGGGGCAATTGCCACCCACTTCAGCCATAGACCTATAGCATACAGAAGAGTGGAACAAGTGCCACCCACTTCAGCCATTGACCCATAGCATGCAGAAGAATGGAACAAGTGCCACCCACTTCAGTGATTGACCTATAGCATACAGAAGAATGGAACAAGTGCCACCCACTTCAACCATTGACCTATAGCATGCAGAAGAATGAGATAAGTGCCACCGACTTCAACCATTGACCTGTGGCATACAGAAGAATTGAACATGTGCCACCCACTTCAGCCATTGACTTATAGCATACAGAAGAATGGGGCAAGTACCACCCACTTCAGCCATAGACCTATAGCATACAGAAGAGTGGGACAAGTGCCACCTTATTCAGCCATTGGCCTATAGCATGCAGAAGAATGGGACAAGTGCCACCCACTTCAGCAATTGACCTATAGCATGCAGTAGAATGGGACAAGTGCCACCCACTTCAGCCATTGACCTATAGCATGCAGAAGAATGGGACAAGTGCCACCGACTTCAACCATTGACCTGTAGCATACAGAAGAATGGGGCAAGTGCCACCCACTTCAGCCATTGACTTATAGCATGCAGAAGAGTGGAACAAGTGCCACCCACTTCAGCCATTGACCCATAGCATGCAGAAGAATGGGACAAGTGCCACCCACTTCAGCGATTTACCTATAGCATACAGAAGAATGGGACAAGTGCCACCCACTTCAGCCATTGACCTGTAGCATTCAGAAGTATGGAACAAGTGCCACCCACTTCAACCATAGACCTATAGCATACATTAGAGTGGGACAAGTGCCACCCTATTCAGCCATTAACCTATAGCATGCAGAAGAATGGGACAAGTGCCACCCACTTCAGCAATTGACCTATAGCATACAGAAGAATGGAACAAGTGCCACCCACTTCAGCCATTGACTTATAGCATACAGAAGAATGGAACAAGTGCCACCCACTTCATCCATAGACCTATAGCATACAGAAGAATGGAACCAGTGCCACCCACTTCAGCCATTGACTTATAGCATACAGAAGATTGGTTCAAGTGCCACCCACTTCAACCATAGACCTATAGCATACAGAAGAGTGGGACAAGTGCCACCCTATTCAGCCATTGACCCATAGCATGCAGAAGAATGGGACAAGTGCCACCCACTTCAGCCATTGACCTATAGCATGCAGAAGAATGGGACAAGTGCCACCCACTTCAGCCATTGACCTGTAGCATTCAGAAGTATGGAACAAGTGCCACCCACTTCAACCATAGACCTATAGCATACATAAGAGTGGGACAAGTGCCACCCTATTCAGCCATTAACCTATAGCATGCAGAAGAATGGGACAAGTGCCACCCACTTCAGCAATTGACCTATAGCATACAGAAGAATGGAACAAGTGCCACCCACTTCAGCCATTGACTTATAGCATACAGAAGAATGCAACAAGTGCCACCCACTTCATCCATAGACCTATAGCATACAGAAGAATGGAACCAGTGCCACCCACTTCAGCCATTGACTTATAGCATACAGAAGAATGGTTCAAGTGCCACCCACTTCAACCATAGACCTATAGCATACAGAAGAGTGGGACAAGTGCCACCCTATTCAGCCATTGACCCATAGCATGCAGAAGAATGGGACAAGTGCCACCCACTTCAGCCATTGACCTATAGCATGCAGAAGAATGGGACAAGTGCCACCCACTTCAGCCATTGACCTATAGCATGCAGAAGAATGGGACAAGTGCCACCCACTTCAGCCATTGACCTATAGCATGCAGAAGAATGGGACAAGTGCCACCGACTTCAACCATTGACCTGTAGCATACAGAAGAATGTGGCAAGTGCCACCCACTTCAGCCATTGACTTATAGCATACAGAAGAATGGGGCAAGTGCCACCCACTTCAGCCATAGACATATAGCATACAGAAGAGTGGGACAAGTGCCTCCCTATTCAGCCATAACCTATAGCATACAGAAGAGTGGGAGAAGTGCCACCCTATTCAGCCATTGACCTATAGCATACAGAAGAATGGGACAAGTGCCACCCACTTCAGCGATTGACCTATAGCATAAAGAAGAATGGGACAAGTGCCACCCACTTCAGCCATTGACCTGTAGCATACATAAGAATGGAACAAGTGCCACCCACTTCAGCCAATGACTTATAGCATACAGAAGAATGGGGCAAGTGCCACCCACTTCAGCCATTGACTTATAGCATACAGAAGAATGGGGCAAGTGCCACCCACTTCAGCCATACAAATATAGCATACAGAAAAGTGGGACAAGTGCCACCCTATTCAGCCATTATCCTATAGCATACAGAAGAGTGGGACAAGTGCCACCCTATTTAGCCATTGACCTATAGCATACAGAAGAATGGAACAAGTGCCACCCACTTCAGCCATTGACCTATGGCATGCAGAAGAATGGGACAAGTGCCACCCACTTCAGCCATTGACTTATGGCATGCAGAAGAGTGAAACAAGTGCCACCCACTTCAGCCATTGACCCATAGCATGCAGTAGAATGGGACAAGTGCCATCCACTTCAGCGATTGACCTATAGAATATAGAAGAATGGAACAAGTGCCACCCACTTCAGCCATTGACCTATAGCATACAGAAGAATGGGGCAAGTGCCACCCACTTCAGCCATTGACTTATAGCATACAGAAGAATGGGCAAGTGCCACCCACTTCAGCCATAGACATATAGCATACAGAAGACTGGGGCAAGTGCCACCCACTTCAGCCATAGACCTATAGCATACAGAAATATGGAACAAGTGCCACTCACTTCAGCCATTGACTTATAGCATACAGAACAATGGAACAAGTGCCATCCACTTCGGCCATAGACCTATAGCATACAGAAGAATTGAACAAGTGCCACCCACTTCAGCCATTGACTTATAGCATGCAGAAAAATGGGACAAGTGCCACCCACTTCAGCCATTGACTTATAGCATACAGAAGAATGGGGCAATTGCCACCCACTTCAGCCATAGACCTATAGCATACAGAAGAGTCGAACAAGTGCCACCCACTTCAGCCATTGACCCATAGCATGCAGAAGAATGGAACAAGTGCCACCCACTTCAGCGATTGACCTATAGCATACAGAAGAATGGAACAAGTGCCACCCACTTCAACCATTGACCTATAGCATGCAGAAGAATGAGACAAGTGCCACCGACTTCAACCATTGACCTGTGCCATACAGAAGAATGGAACATGTGCCACCCACTTCAGCCATTGACTTATAGCATACAGAAGAATGGGGCAAGTACCACCCACTTCAGCCATAGACCTATAGCATACAGAAGAGTGGGACAAGTGCCACCTTATTCAGCCATTGACCTATAGCATGCAGAAGAATGGGACAAGTGCCACCCACTTCAGCAATTGACTTATAGCATGCAGTAGAATGGGACAAGTGCCACCCACTTCAGCCATTGACCTATAGCATGCAGAAGAATGGGACAAGTGCCACCGACTTCAACCATTGACCTGTAGCATACAGAAGAATGGGGCAAGTACCACCCACTTCAGCCATTGACTTATAGCATGCAGAAGAGTGGAACAAGTGCCACCCACTTCAGCCATTGACCCATAGCATGAAGAAGAATGGAGCAAGTGCCACCCACTTCAGCCATTGACCCATAGCATGCAGAAGAATGGGACAAGTGCCACCCACTTCAGCGATTGACCTATAGCATACAGAAGAATGGGACAAGTGCCACCCACTTCAGCCATTGACCTGTAGCATACAGAAGAATGGAACAAGTGCCACCCACTTCAGCAATTGACCTATAGCATGCAGTAGAATGGGACAAGTGCCACCCACTTCAGCCATTGACCTATAGCATGCAGAAGAATGGGACAAGTGTCACCCACTTCAGCCATTGACCTATAGCATACAGAAGAGTGGGACAAGTGACACCCTATTCAGCCATTGAACTATAGCATGCAGAAGAATGGGACAAGTGTCACCCACTTCAGCCATTGACCTATAGCTTGCAGAAAAATGGGACAAGTGCCACTCACTTCAGCCATTAACCTATAGCATACAGAAGAATGGGACAAGTGCCACCCACTTCAGCCATTGACCCATAGCATGCAGAAGAATGGAACAAGTGCCACCCACTTCAGCGATTAACCTATAGCATACAGAAGAATGGAACAAGTGCCACCCACTTCAGCCATTGACCTATAGCATGCAGAAGAATGGGACAAGTGCCACTGACTTTAACCATTGACCTGTAGCATACAGAAGAATGGAACAAATGCCACCCACTTCAGCCATAGACCTATAGCATACAGAAGAATGGAACGAGTGCCACCCACTTCAGCCTTTGACTTATAGCATACAGAAGAATGGTGCAAGTGCCACCCACTTCAGCCATTGACTTATAGCATACAGAAGAATGGGGCAAGTACCACCCACTTCAGTCATAGACCTATTGCATACAGAAGAGTGGGACAAGTGCCACCCTATTCAGCCATTGACCTATAGCATGCAGAAGAATGGGACAAGTGCCACCCACTTCAGCAATTGACCTATACCATGCAGTAGAATGGGACAAGTGCCACCCACTTCAGCCATTGACCTATAGCATGCAGAAGAATGGGACAAGTGCCACCCTATTCTGCCATTGACCTATAGCATGCAGAAGAATGGGACAAGTGCCACCCACTTCAGCAATTGACCTATAGCATGCAGTAGAATGGGACAAGTGCCACCCACTTCAGCCATTGACCTACAGCATGCAGAAGAATGGGACAAGTGCCACCCACTTCAGCCATTGACCCATACCATACAGAAGAATGGGGCAAGTGCCACCCACTTCAGCCATTGACTTATAGCATACAGAAGAATGGGCAAGTGCCACCCACTTCAGCCATAGACATATAGCATACAGAAGAGTGGGACAAGTGCCACCCTATTCAGCCATTGACTTATAGCATACAGAAGACTGGGGCAAGTGCCACCCACTTCAGCCATAGACCTATAGCATACAGAAATATGGAACAAGTGCCACCCACTTCGGCCATAGACCTATAGCATACAGAAGAATTGAACAAGTGCCACCCACTTCAGCCATTGACTTATAGCATGCAGAAAAATCGGACAACTGCCACCCACTTCAGCCATTGGCTTATAGCATACAGAAGAATGGGGCAATTGCCACCCACTTCAGCCATAGACCTATAGCATACAGAAGAGTGGAACAAGTGCCACCCACTTCAGCCATTGACCCATAGCATGCAGAAGAATGGAACAAGTGCCACCCACTTCAGTGATTGACCTATAGCATACAGAAGAATGGAACAAGTGCCACCCACTTCAACCATTGACCTATAGCATGCAGAAGAATGAGACAAGTGCCACCGACTTCAACCATTGACCTGTGGCATACAGAAGAATTGAACATGTGCCACCCACTTCAGCCATTGACTTATAGCATACAGAAGAATGGGGCAAGTACCACCCACTTCAGCCATAGACCTATAGCATACAGAAGAGTGGGACAAGTGCCACCTTATTCAGCCATTGACCTATAGCATGCAGAAGAATGGGACAAGTGCCACCCACTTCAGCAATTGACCTATAGCATGCAGTAGAATGGGACAAGTGCCACCCACTTCAGCCATTGACCTATAGCATGCAGAAGAATGGGACAAGTGCCACCGACTTCAACCATTGACCTGTAGCATACAGAAGAATGGGGCAAGTGCCACCCACTTCAGCCATTGACTTATAGCATGCAGAAGAGTGGAACAAGTGCCACCCACTTCAGCCATTGACCCATAGCATGCAGAAGAATGGGACAAGTGCCACCCACTTCAGCGATTGACCTATAGCATACAGAAGAATGGGACAAGTGCCACCCACTTCAGCCATTGACCTGTAGCATTCAGAAGTATGGAACAAGTGCCACCCACTTCAACCATAGACCTATAGCATACATAAGAGTGGGACAAGTGCCACCCTATTCAGCCATTAACCTATAGCATGCAGAAGAATGGGACAAGTGCCACCCACTTCAGCAATTGACCTATAGCATACAGAAGAATGGAACAAGTGCCACCCACTTCAGCCATTGACTTATAGCATACAGAAGAATGGAACAAGTGCCACCCACTTCATCCATAGACCTATAGCATACAGAAGAATGGAACCAGTGCCACCCACTTCAGCCATTGACTTATAGCATACAGAAGATTGGTTCAAGTGCCACCCACTTCAACCATAGACCTATAGCATACAGAAGAGTGGGACAAGTGCCACCCTATTCAGCCATTGACCCATAGCATGCAGAAGAATGGGACAAGTGCCACCCACTTCAGCCATTGACCTATAGCATGCAGAAGAATGGGACAAGTGCCACCCACTTCAGCCATTGACCTGTAGCATTCAGAAGTATGGAACAAGTGCCACCCACTTCAACCATAGACCTATAGCATACATAAGAGTGGGACAAGTGCCACCCTATTCAGCCATTAACCTATAGCATGCAGAAGAATGGGACAAGTGCCACCCACTTCAGCAATTGACCTATAGCATACAGAAGAATGGAACAAGTGCCACCCACTTCAGCCATTGACTTATAGCATACAGAAGAATGGAACAAGTGCCACCCACTTCATCCATAGACCTATAGCATACAGAAGAATGGAACCAGTGCCACCCACTTCAGCCATTGACTTATAGCATACAGAAGAATGGTTCAAGTGCCACCCACTTCAACCATAGACCTATAGCATACAGAAGAGTGGGACAAGTGCCACCCTATTCAGCCATTGACCCATAGCATGCAGAAGAATGGGACAAGTGCCACCCACTTCAGCCATTGACCTATAGCATGCAGAAGAATGGGACAAGTGCCACCCACTTCAGCCATTGACCTATAGCATGCAGAAGAATGGGACAAGTGCCACCCACTTCAGCCATTGACCTATAGCATGCAGAAGAATGGGACAAGTGCCACCGACTTCAACCATTGACCTGTAGCATACAGAAGAATGTGGCAAGTGCCACCCACTTCAGCCATTGACTTATAGCATACAGAAGAATGGGGCAAGTGCCACCCACTTCAGCCATAGACATATAGCATACAGAAGAGTGGGACAAGTGCCTCCCTATTCAGCCATAACCTATAGCATACAGAAGAGTGGGAGAAGTGCCACCCTATTCAGCCATTGACCTATAGCATACAGAAGAATGGGACAAGTGCCACCCACTTCAGCGATTGACCTATAGCATAAAGAAGAATGGGACAAGTGCCACCCACTTCAGCCATTGACCTGTAGCATACATAAGAATGGAACAAGTGCCACCCACTTCAGCCAATGACTTATAGCATACAGAAGAATGGGGCAAGTGCCACCCACTTCAGCCATTGACTTATAGCATACAGAAGAATGGGGCAAGTGCCACCCACTTCAGCCATACAAATATAGCATACAGAAAAGTGGGACAAGTGCCACCCTATTCAGCCATTATCCTATAGCATACAGAAGAGTGGGACAAGTGCCACCCTATTTAGCCATTGACCTATAGCATACAGAAGAATGGAACAAGTGCCACCCACTTCAGCCATTGACCTATGGCATGCAGAAGAATGGGACAAGTGCCACCCACTTCAGCCATTGACTTATGGCATGCAGAAGAGTGAAACAAGTGCCACCCACTTCAGCCATTGACCCATAGCATGCAGTAGAATGGGACAAGTGCCATCCACTTCAGCGATTGACCTATAGAATATAGAAGAATGGAACAAGTGCCACCCACTTCAGCCATTGACCTATAGCATACAGAAGAATGGGGCAAGTGCCACCCACTTCAGCCATTGACTTATAGCATACAGAAGAATGGGCAAGTGCCACCCACTTCAGCCATAGACATATAGCATACAGAAGACTGGGGCAAGTGCCACCCACTTCAGCCATAGACCTATAGCATACAGAAATATGGAACAAGTGCCACTCACTTCAGCCATTGACTTATAGCATACAGAACAATGGAACAAGTGCCATCCACTTCGGCCATAGACCTATAGCATACAGAAGAATTGAACAAGTGCCACCCACTTCAGCCATTGACTTATAGCATGCAGAAAAATGGGACAAGTGCCACCCACTTCAGCCATTGACTTATAGCATACAGAAGAATGGGGCAATTGCCACCCACTTCAGCCATAGACCTATAGCATACAGAAGAGTCGAACAAGTGCCACCCACTTCAGCCATTGACCCATAGCATGCAGAAGAATGGAACAAGTGCCACCCACTTCTGCGATTGACCTATAGCATACAGAAGAATGGAACAAGTGCCACCCACTTCAACCATTGACCTATAGCATGCAGAAGAATGAGACAAGTGCCACCGACTTCAACCATTGACCTGTGCCATACAGAAGAATGGAACATGTGCCACCCACTTCAGCCATTGACTTATAGCATACAGAAGAATGGGGCAAGTACCACCCACTTCAGCCATAGACCTATAGCATACAGAAGAGTGGGACAAGTGCCACCTTATTCAGCCATTGACCTATAGCATGCAGAAGAATGGGACAAGTGCCACCCACTTCAGCAATTGACCTATAGCATGCAGTAGAATGGGACAAGTGCCACCCACTTCAGCCATTGACCTATAGCATGCAGAAGAATGGGACAAGTGCCACCGACTTCAACCATTGACCTGTAGCATACAGAAGAATGGGGCAAGTGCCACCCACTTCAGCCATTGACTTATAGCATGCAGAAGAGTGGAACAAGTGCCACCCACTTCAGCCATTGACCCATAGCATGAAGAAGAATGGAGCAAGTGCCACCCACTTCAGCCATTGACCCATAGCATGCAGAAGAATGGGACAAGTGCCACCCACTTCAGCGATTGACCTATAGCATACAGAAGAATGGGACAAGTGCCACCCACTTCAGCCATTGACCTGTAGCATACAGAAGAATGGAACAAGTGCCACCCACTTCAGCAATTGACCTATAGCATGCAGTAGAATGGGACAAGTGCCACCCACTTCAGCCATTGACCTATAGCATGCAGAAGAATGGGACAAGTGTCACCCACTTCAGCCATTGACCTATAGCATACAGAAGAGTGGGACAAGTGCCACCCTATTCAGCCATTGACCTATAGCATACAGAAGAGTGGGACAAGTGCCACCCTATTCAGCCATTGAACTATAGCATGCAGAAGAATGGGACAAGTGTCACCCACTTCAGCCATTGACCTATAGCTTGCAGAAAAATGGGACAAGTGCCACTCACTTCAGCCATTAACCTATAGCATACAGAAGAATGGGACAAGTGCCACCCACTTCAGCCATTGACCCATAGCATGCAGAAGAATGGAACAAGTGCCACCCACTTCAGCGATTGACCTATAGCATACAGAAGAATGGAACAAGTGCCACCCACTTCAGCCATTGACCTATAGCATGCAGAAGAATGGGACAAGTGCCACTGACTTTAACCATTGACCTGTAGCATACAGAAGAATGGAACAAATGCCACCCACTTCAGCCATAGACCTATAGCATACAGAAGAATGGAACGAGTGCCACCCACTTCAGCCTTTGACTTATAGCATACAGAAGAATGGGGCAAGTGCCACCCACTTCAGCCATTGACTTATAGCATACAGAAGAATGGGGCAAGTACCACCCACTTCAGCCATAGACCTATTGCATACAGAAGAGTGGGACAAGTGCCACCCTATTCAGCCATTGACCTATAGCATGCAGAAGAATGGGACAAGTGCCACCCACTTCAGCAATTGACCTATACCATGCAGTAGAATGGGACAAGTGCCACCCACTTCAGCCATTGACCTATAGCATGCAGAAGAATGGGACAAGTGCCACCCTATTCTGCCATTGACCTATAGCATGCAGAAGAATGGGACAAGTGCCACCCACTTCAGTCATTGACCTACAGCATGCAGAAGAATGGGACAAGTGCCACCCACTTCAGTCATTGACCTACAGCATGCAGAAGAATGGGACAAGTGCCACCCACTTCAGCCATTGACCCATAGCATACAGAAGAATGGGGCAAGTGCCACCCACTTCAGCCATTGACTTATAGCATACAGAAGAATGGGCAAGTGCCACCCACTTCAGCCATAGACATATAGCATACAGAAGAGTGGGACAAGTGCCACCCTATTCAGCCATTGACTTATAGCATACAGAAGACTGGGGCAAGTGCCACCCACTTCAGCCATAGACCTATAGCATACAGAAATATGGAACAAGTGCCACCCACTTCAGCCATTGACTTATAGCATACAGAACAATGGAACAAGTGCCACCCACTTCGGCCATAGACCTATAGCATACAGAAGAATTGAACAAGTGCCACCCACTTCAGCCATTGACTTATAGCATGCAGAAAAATGGGACAAGTGCCACCCACTTCAGCCATTGACTTATAGCATACAGAAGAATGGGGCAATTGCCACCCACTTCAGCCATAGACCTATAGCATACAGAAGAGTGGAACAAGTGCCACCCACTTCAGCCATTGACCCATAGCATGCAGAAGAATGGAACAAGTGCCACCCACTTCAATGATTGACCTATAGCATACAGAAGAATGGAACAAGTGCCACCCACTTCAACCATTGACCTATAGCATGCAGAAGAATGAGACAAGTGCCACCGACTTCAACCATTGACCTGTGGCATACAGAAGAATTGAACATGTGCCACCCACTTCAGCCATTGACTTATAGCATACAGAAGAATGGGGCAAGTACCACCCACTTCAGCCATAGACCTATAGCATACAGAAGAGTGGGACAAGTGCCACCTTATTCAGCCATTGACCTGTAGCATTCAGAAGTATGGAACAAGTGCCACCCACTTCAACCATAGACCTATAGCATACATAAGAGTGGGACAAGTGCCACCCTACTTCAGCCATTAACCTATAGCATGCAGAAGAATGGGACAAGTGCCACCCACTTCAGCAATTGACCTATAGCATACAGAAGAATGGAACAAGTGCCACCCACTTCAGCCATTGACTTATAGCATACAGAAGAATGGAACAAGTGCCACCCACTTCATCCATAGACCTATAGCATACAGAAGAATGGAACCAGTGCCACCCACTTCAGCCATTGACTTATAGCATACAGAAGAATGGTTCAAGTGCCACCCACTTCAACCATAGACCTATAGCATACAGAAGAGTGGGACAAGTGCCACCCTATTCAGCCATTGACCCATAGCATGCAGAAGAATGGGACAAGTGCCACCCACTTCAGCCATTGACCTATAGCATGCAGAAGAATGGGACAAGTGCCACCCACTTCAGCCATTGACCTATAGCATGCAGAAGAATGGGACAAGTGCCACCCACTTCATCCATTGACCTATAGCATGCAGAAGAATGGGACAAGTGCCACCGACTTCAACCATTGACCTGTAGCATACAGAAGAATGGGGCAAGTGCCACCCACTTCAGCCATTGACTTATAGCATACAGAAGAATGGGGCAAGTGCCACCCACTTCAGCCATAGACATATAGCATACAGAAGAGTGGGACAAGTGCCACCCTATTCAGCCATTATCCTATAGCATACAGAAGAGTGAGAGAAGTGCCACCCTATTCAGCCATTGACCTATAGCATACAGAAGAATGGGACAAATGTCACCCACTTTAGCCATTGACCTATAGCATGCAGAAGAATGGGACAAGTGCCACCAACTTCAGCCATTATCCTATAGCATACAGAAGAGTGGGACAAGTGCCACCTTATTCAGCCATTGACCTATAGCATGCAGAAGGATGGGACAAGTGCCACCCTATTCAGCCATTGACCTATAGCATGCAGAAGAATGGGACAAGTGCCACCACCTTCAGCCATTGACTTATAGCATGCAGAAGAATGGGACAAGTGCCACCCACTTCAGCGATTGACCTATAGCATACAGAAGAATGGGACAAGTGCCACCCACTTCAGCGATTGACCTATAGCATACAGAAGAATGGAACAAGTGCCACTGACTTCAACCATTGACCTGTAGCATACAGAAGAATGGAACAAGGGCCACCCACTTCAGCCATTGACTTATAGCATACAGAAGAATGGAACAAATGCCACCCACTTCAGCCATAGACCTATAGCATACAGAAGAATGGAACAAGGGCCACCCACTTCAGCCATTGACTTATAGCATACAGAAGAATGGAACAAGTGCCACCCACTTCAGCCATTGACTTATAACATACAGAAGAATGGGGCAAGTGCCACCCACTTCAGCCATTGACTTATAGCATAGATAAGAATGGGGCAAGTACCACCCACTTCAGCCATAGACCTATAGCATACAGAAGAGTGGGACAAGTGCCACCCTAATCAGCCATTGACCTATAGCATGCAGAAGAATGGGACAAGTGCCACCCACTTCAGCAATTGACCTATAGCATGCAGTAGAATGGGACACGTGCCACCCACTTCAGCCATTGACCTATAGCATGCAGAAGAATGGGACAAGTGCCACCCTATTCAGCCATTGACCTATAGCATGCAGAAGAATGGGACAAGTGCCACCCACTTCAGCAATTGACCTATAGAATGCAGTAGAATGGGACAAGTGCCACCCACTTCAGCCATTGAGATACAGCATGCAGAAGAATGGGACAAGTGCCACCGACTTCAACCTTTGACCTGTAGCATACAGAAGAATGGGGCAAGTGCCACCCACTTCAGCCATTGACTTATAGCATGCAGAAGAGTGGAACAAGTGCCACCCACTTCAGCCATTGACCCATAGCATGAAGAAGAATGGAGCAAGTGCCACCCACTTCAGCCATTGACCCATAGCATGCAGAAGAATGGTACAAGTGCCACCCACTTCAGCGATTGACCTATAGCATAAAGAAGAATGGGAAAAGTGCCACCCACTTCAGCCATTGACCTGTAGCATACAGAAGAATGAAACAAGTGCCACCCACTTCAGCCAATGACTTATAGCATACAGAAGAATGGGGCAAGTGCCACCCACTTCAGCCATACAAATATAGCATACAGAATAGTGGGACAAGTGCCACCCTATTCAGCCATTATCCTATAGCATACAGAAGAGTGGGACAAGTGCCACCCTATTTAGCCATTGACCTATAACATGCAGAAGAATGGGACAAGTGTCACCCACTTCAGCCATTGACCTATAGCATGCAGAAGAATGGGACAAGTGCTACCCATTTCAGCCATTATCCTATAGCATAAAGAAGAGTGGGACAAGTGCCACCCTATTCAGCCATTGACCTATAGCATGCAGAAGGATGGGACAAGTGTCACCCACTTCAGCCATTGACCTATAGCATGTAGAAGAATGGGACAAGGGTCAGCCACTTCAGCCATTGACCTATAGCATGCAGAAGAGTGTGACAAGTGCCACCCTATTCAGCCATTGACCTATAGCATGCAGAAGAATGGGACAAGTGTCACCCACTTCAGCCATTGACCTATAGCATGCAGAAAAATGGGACAAGTGCCACCCACTTCAGCCATTGACCTATGGCATGCAGAAGAATGCGACAAGTGCCACCCACTTCAGCCATTGACTTATGGCATGCAGAAGAGTGAAACAAGTGCCACCCACTTCAGCCATTGACCCATAGCATGCAGTAGAATGGGACAAGTGCCATCCACTTCAGCCATTGACCTATAGCATACAGAAGAATGGGGCAAGTGCCACCCACTTCAGCCATTGACTTATAGCATACAGAAGAATGGGCAAGTGCCACCCACTTCAGCCATAGACATATAGCATACAGAAGAGTGGGACAAGTGCCACCCTATTCAGCCATTGACTTATAGCATACAGAAGACTGGGGCAAGTGCCACCCACTTCAGCCATAGACCTATAGCATACAGAAATATGGAACAAGTGCCACCCACTTCAGCCATTGACTTATAGCATGCAGAAGAGTGGAACAAGTGCCACCCACTTCAGCCATTGACCCATAGCATGAAGAAGAATGGAGCAAGTGCCACCCACTTCAGCCATTGACCCATAGCATGCAGAAGAATGGGACAAGTGCCACCCACTTCAGCGATTGACCTATAGCATACAGAAGAATGGGACAAGTGCCACCCACTTCAGCCATTGACCTGTAGCATACAGAAGAATGGAACAAGTGCCACCCACTTCAACGATAGCCCTATAGCATACAGAAGAGTGGGACAAGTGCCACCCTATTCAGCCATTAACCTATAGCATGCAGAAGAATGGGACAAGTGCCACCCACTTCAGCAATTGACCTATAGCATACAGAAGAATGGAACAAGTGCCACCCACTTCAGCCATTGACTTATAGCATACAGAAGAATGGAACAAGTGCCACCCACTTCATCCATAGACCTATAGCATACAGAAGAATGGAACCAGTGCCACCCACTTCAGCCATTGACTTATAGCATACAGAAGAATGGGTCAAGTGCCACCCACTTTAACCATAGACCTATAGCATACAGAAGAGTGGGAGAAGTGCCACCCTATTCAGCCATTGACCCATAGCATGCAGAAGAATGGGACAAGTGCCACCCTCTTCAACAATTGACCTATAGCATACAGAAGAATGGAACAAGTGCCACCCACTTCAGCCATTGACCTATAGCATGCAGAAGAATGGGACAAGTGCTACCCACTTCAGCCATTGACCTATAGCATGCAGAAGAATGGGACAAGTGCCACCAACTTCAACCATTGACCTGTAGCATACAGAAGAATGGGGCAAGTGCCACCCACTTCAGCCATTGACTTATAGCATGCAGAAGAATGGGACAAGTGCCACCCACTTCACCGATTGACCTATAGCATACAGAAGAATGCGACAAGTGCCACCCACTTCAGCCATTGACCTGTAGCATACAGAAGAATGGAACAAGTGCCACCCACGTCAGCCATTGACTTATGGCATACAGAAGAATGGGGCAAGTGCCACCCACTTCAGCCATTGACTTATAGCATACAGAAGAATGGGGCAAGTGCCACCCACTTCAGCCATAGACTTATAGCATACAGAAGAGTGGGACAAGTGCCACCCTATTCAGCCATTATCCTATAGCATACAGAAGAGTGGGACAAGTGCCACCCACTTCAGCCATTATCCTATAGCATACAGAAGAGTGGGACAAGTGCCACCTTATTCAGCCATTGACCTATAGCATGCAGAAGGATGGGACAAGTGTCACCCACTTCAGCCATTGACCTATAGCATGCAGAAGAATGGGACAAGTGTCACCCACTTCAGCCATTGACCTATAGCTTGCAGAAAAATGGGACAAGTGCCACCTTATTCAGCCATTGACCTATAGCATGCAGAAGGATGGGACAAGTGTCACCCACTTCAGCCATTGACCTGTAGCATAAAGAAGAATGGAACAAATGCCACCCACTTCAGCCATAGACCTATAGCATACAGAAGAATGGAACAAGTGCCACCCACTTCAGCCATTGACTTATAGCATACAGAAAAATGGGGCAAGTGCCACCCACTTCAGCCATTGACTTATAGCATGCAGAAGAATGGGGCAAGTACCACCCACTTCAGCCATAGACCTATAGCATACAGAAGAGTGGGACAAGTGCCACCCTATTCAGCCATTGACCTATAGCATGCAGAAGAATGGGACAAGTGCCACCCACTTCAGCAATTGACCTATAGCATGCAGAAGAATGGGACAAGTGCCACCCTATTCTGCCATTGACCTATAGCATGCAGAAGAATGGGACAAGTGCCACCCACTTCAGCAATTGACCTATAGCATGCAGTAGAATGGGACAAGTGCCACCCACTTCAGCCATTGACCTACAGCATGCAGAAGAATGGGACAAGTCCCACCCACTTCAGCCATTGACCTATGGCATACAGAAGAATGGGGCAAGTGCCACCCACTTCAGCCATTGACTTATAGCATACAGAAGAATGGGCAAGTGCCACCCACTTCAGCCATAGACATATAGCATACAGAAGAGTGGGACAAGTGCCACCCTATTCAGCCATTGACTTATAGCATACAGAAGACTGGGGCAAGTGCCACCCACTTCAGCCATAGACCTATAGCATACAGAAATATGGAACAAGTGCCACCCACTTCAGCCATTGACTTATAGCATACAGAACAATGGAACAAGTGCCACCCACTTCGGCCATAGACCTATAGCATACAGAAGAATTGAACAAGTGCCACCCACTTCAGCCATTGACTTATAGCATGCAGAAAAATGGGACAAGTGCCACCCACTTCAGCCATTGACTTATAGCATACAGAAGAATGGAACAAGTGCCACCCACTTCAGCCATAGACCTATAGCATACAGAAGAGTGGAACAAGTGCCACCCACTTCAGCCCTTGACCCATAGCATGCAGAAGAATGGAACATGTGCCACCCACTTCAGCGATTGACCTATAGCATACAGAAGATGGAACAAGTGCCACCCACTTCAACCATTGACCTATAGCATGCAGAAGAGTGGGACAAGTGCCACCCACTTCAGCCATAGACCTATAGCATACAGAAGAGTGGGACAAGTGCCACCGACTTCAACCATTGACCTGTAGCATACAGAAGAGTGGGACAAGTGCCACCTTATTCAGCCATTGACTTATAGCATATAGAAGAATGGGGCAAGTACCACCCACTTCAGCCATAGACCTATAGCATACAGAAGAGTGGGACAAGTGCCACCTTATTCAGCCATTGACCTATAGCATGCAGAAGAATGGGACAAGTGCCACCGACTTCAACCATTGACCTGTAGCATACAGAAGAATGGAACAAGTGCCACCCACTTCAACCATAGACCTATAGCATACAGAAGAGTGGGACAAGTGCCACCCTTTTCAGCCATTAACCTATAGCATGCAGAAGAATGGGACAAGTGCCACCCACTTCAACAATTGACCTATAGCATACAGAAGAATGGAACAAGTGCCACCCACTTCAGCCATTGACTTATAGCATACAGAAGAATGGAACAAGTGCCACCCACTTCATCCATAGACCTATAGCATACAGAAGAATGGAACCAGTGCCACCCACTTCAGCCATTGACTTATAGCATACAGAAGAATGGTTCAAGTGCCACCCACTTCAACCATAGACCTATAGCATACAGAAGAGTGGGACAAGTGCCACCCTATTCAGCCATTGACCCATAGCATGCAGAAGAATGGGACAAGTGCCACCCACTTCAGCAATTGACCTATAGCATACAGAAGAATGGAACAAGTGCCACCCACTTCAGCCATTGACCTATAGCATGCAGAAGAATGGGACAAGTGCCACCCACTTCAGCCATTGACCTATAGCATGCAGAAGAATGGGACAAGTGCCACCGACTTCAACCATTGACCTGTAGCATACAGAAGAATGGGGCAAGTGCCACCCACTTCAGCCATTGACTTATAGCATGCAGAAGAATGGGACAAGTGCCACCCACTTCACCGATTGACCTATAGCATACAGAAGAATGGGACAAGTGCCACCCACTTCAGCCATTGACCTGTAGCATACAGAAGAATGGAACAAGTGCCACCCACGTCAGCCATTGACTTATGGCATACAGAAGAATGGGGCAAGTGCCACCCACTTCAGCCATTGACTTATAGCATACAGAAGAATGGGGCAAGTGCCACCCACTTCAGCCATAGACATATATCATACAGAAGAGTGGGACAAGTGCCACCCTATTCAGCCATTATCCTATAGCATACAGAAGAGTGGGAGAAGTGCCACCCTATTCAGCCATTGACCTATAGCATACAGAAGAATGGTACAAGTGTCACCCACTTTAGCCATTGACCTATAGCATGCAGAAGAATGGGACAAGTGCCACCGACTTCAGCCATTATCCTATAGCATACAGAAGAGTGGGACAAGTGCCACCTTATTCAGCCATTGACCTATAGCATGCAGAAGGATGGGACAAGTGTCACCCACTTCAGCCATTCACCTATAGCTTGCAGAAAAATGGGACAAGTGCCACTCACTTCAACCATTAACCTATAGCATACAGAAGAATGGGACAAGTGCCACCCACTTCAGCCATTGACCCATAGCATGCAGAAGAATGGAACAAGTGCCACCAACTTCAGCCATTGACCCATAGCATGCAGAAGAATGGGACAAGTGGCACCCACTTCAGCGATTGACCTATAGCATACAGAAGAATGGAACAAGTGCCACCCACTTCAGCCATTGACCTATAGCATGCAGAAGAATGGGACAAGTGCCACTGACTTCAACCATTGACCTGTAGCATACAGAAGAATGGAACAAGGGCCACCCACTTCAGCCATTGACTTATAGCATACAGAAGAATGGAACAAATGCCACCCACTTCAGCCATAGACCTATAGCATACAGAAGAATGGAACAAGGGCCACCCACTTCAGCCATTGACTTATAGCATACAGAAGAATGGAACAAGTGCCACCCACTTCAGCCATTGACTTATAGCATACAGAAGAATGGGGCAAGTGCCACCCACTTCAGCCATTGACTTATAGCATACAGAAGAATGGGGCAAGTACCACCCACTTCAGCCATAGACCTATAGCATACAGAAGAGTGGGACAAGTGCCACCCTATTCAGCCATTGACCTATAGCATGCAGAAGAATGGGACAAGTGCCACCCACTTCAGACGTTGACCTATAGCATGCAGAAGAATGGGACAAGTGCCACCCTATTCAGCCATTGACCTATAGCATGCAGAAGAATGGGACAAGTGCCACCCACTTCAGCGATTGACCTATAGCATGCAGTAGAATGGGACAAGTGCCACCCACTTCAGCAATTGACCTATAGCATGCAGAAGAATGGGACAAGTGCCACCGACTTCAACCTTTGACCTGTAGCATACAGAAGAATGGGGCAAGTGCCACCCACTTCAGCCATTGACTTATAGCATGCAGAAGAGTGGAACAAGTGCCACCCACTTCAGCCATTGACCCATAGCATGAAGAAGAATGGAGCAAGTGCCACCCACTTCAGCCATTGACCCATAGCATGCAGAAGAATGGGACAAGTGCCACCCACTTCAGCGATTGACCTATAGCATAAAGAAGAATGGGACAAGTGCCACCCACTTCAGCCATTGACCTGTAGCATACAGAAGAATGGAACAAGTGCCACCCACTTCAGCCAATGACTTATAGCATACAGAAGAATGGGGCAAGTGCCACCCACTTCAGCCATTGACTTATAGCATACAGAAGAATGGGGCAAGTGCCACCCACTTCAGCCATACAAATATAGCATACAGAAGAGTGGGACAAGTGCCACCCTATTCAGCCATTATCCTATAGCATACAGAAGAGTGGGACAAGTGCCACCCTATTTAGCCATTGACCTACAGCATGCAGAAGAATGGGACAAGTGTCACACACTTCAGCCATTGACCTATAGCATGCAGAAGAATGGGACAAGTGCTACCCACTTCAGCCATTATCCTATAGCATAAAGAAGAGTGGGACAAGTGCCACCCTATTCAGCCATTGACCTATAGCATGCAGAAGGATGGGACAAGTGTCACCCACTTCAGCCATCGACCTATAGCATGTAGAAGAATGGGACAAGTGTCAGCCACTTCAGCCATTGACCTATAGCATGCAGAAGAGTGTGACAAGTGCCACCCTATTCAGCCATTGACCTATAGCATGCAGAAGAATGGGACAAGTGTCACCCACTTCAGCCATTGACCTATAGCATGCAGAAGAATGGGACAAGTGCCACCCACTTCAGCCATTGACCTATGGCATGCAGAAGAGTGGGACAAGTGTCACCACTTCAGCCATTGACCTATAGCATGTAGAAGAATGGGACAAGTGTCAGCCACTTCAGCCATTGACCTATAGCATGCAGAAGAGTGTGACAAGTGCCACCCTATTCAGCCATTGACCTATAGCATGCAGAAGAATGGGACAAGTGCCACCCACTTCAGCCATTGACTTATGGCATGCAGAAGAGTGAAACAAGTGCCAACCACTTCAGCCATTGACCCATAGCATGCAGTAGAATGGGACAAGTGCCATCCACTTCAGCGATTGACCTATAGAATACAGAAGAATGGAACAAGTGCCACCCACTTCAGCCATTGACCTATAGCATACAGAAGAATGGGGCAAATGCCACCCACTTCAGCCATTGACTTATAGCATACAGAAGAATGGGCAAGTGCCACCCACTTCAGCCATAGACATATAGCATACAGAAGAGTGGGACAAGTGCCACCCTATTCAGCCATTGACTTATAGCATACAGAAGACTGGGGCAAGTGCCACCCACTTCAGCCATAGACCTATAGCATACAGAAATATGGAACAAGTGCCACCCACTTCAGCCATTGACTTATAGCATACAGAACAATGGAACAAGTGCCACGCACTTCGGCCATAGACCTATAGCATACAGAAGAATTGAACAAGTGCCACCCACTTCAGCCATTGACTTATAGCATGCAGAAAAATGGGACAAGTGCCACCCACTTCAGCAATTGACTTATAGCATACAGAAGTATGGGGCAATTGCCACACACTTCAGCCATAGACCTATAGCATACAGAAGAGTGGAACAAGTGCCACCCACTTCAGCCATTGACCCATAGCATGCAGAAGAAAGGAACAAGTGCCACCCACTTCAGCGATTGACCTATAGCATACAGAAGAATGGAACAAGTGCCACCCACTTCAAACATTGACCTATAGCATGCAGAAGAATGAGACAAGTGCCACCGACTTCAACCATTGACCTGTGGCATACAGAAGAATGGAACATGTGCCACCCACTTCAGCCATTGACTTATAGCATACAGAAGAATGGGGCAAGTACCACCCACTTCAGCCATAGACCTATAGCATACAGAAGAGTGGGACAAGTGCCACCTTATTCAGCCATTGACCTATAGCATGCAGAAGAATGGGACAAGTGCCACCCACTTCAGCAATTGACCTACAGCATGCAGTAGAATGGGACAAGTGCCACCCACTTCAGCCATTGACCTATAGCATGCAGAAGAATGGGACAAGTGCCACCGACTTCAACCATTGACCTGTAGCATACAGAAGAATGGGGAAAGTGCCACCCACTTCAGCCATTGACTTATAGCATGCAGAAGAGTGGAACAAGTGCCACCCACTTCAGCCATTGACCCATAGCATGAAGAAGAATGGAGCAACTGCCACCCACTTCAGCCATTGACCCATAGCATGCAGAAGAATGGGACAAGTGCCACCCACTTCAGCGATTGACCTATAGCATACAGAAGAATGGGACAAGTGCCACTCACTTCAGCCATTGACCTGTAGCATACAGAAGAATGGAACAAGTGCCACCCACTTCAGCCATTGACTTATAGCATACAGAAGAATGGAACAAGTGCCACCCACTTCATCCATAGACCTATAGCATACAGAAGAATGGAACCAGGGCCACCCACTTCAGCCATTGACTTATAGCGTACAGAAGAATGGGTCAAGTGTCACCCACTTCAACCATAGACCTATAGCATACAGAAGAGTGGGACAAGTGCCACCCTATTCAGCCATTGACCCATAGCATGCAGAAGAATGGGACAAGTGCCACCCACTTCAGCAATTGACCTATAGCATACAGAAGAATGGAACAAGTGTCACCCACTTCAGCCATTGCCCTATAGCATGCAGAAGAATGGGACAAGTGCCACCGACTTCAACCATTGACCTGTAGCATACAGAAGAATGGGGCAAGTGCCACCCACTTCAGCCATTGACTTATAGCACGCAGAAGAATGGGACAAGTGCCACCCACTTCACCGATTGACCTATAGCATACAGAAGAATGGGACAAGTGCCACCCACTTCAGCCAATGACCTGTAGCATACAGAAGAATGGAACAAGTGCCAACCACGTCAGCCATTGACTTATGGCATACAGAAGAATGGGGCAAGTGCCACCCACTTCAGCCATTGACTTATAGCATACAGAAGAATGGGGCAAGTGCCACCCACTTCAGCCATAGACATATAGCATACAGAAGAGTGGGACAAGTGCCACCCTATTCAGCCATTATCCTATAGCATACAGAAGAGTGGGAGAAGTGCCACCCTATTCAGCCATTGACCTATAGCACACAGAAGAGTGGGACAAGTGTCACCCACTTTAGCCATTGACCTATAGCATCCAGAAGAATGGGACAAGTGCCACCCACTTCAGCCATTATCCTATAGCATACAGAAGAGTGGGACAAGTGCCACCTTATTCAGCCATTGACCTATAGCATGCAGAAGGATGGGACAAGTGTCACCCACTTCAGCCATTGACCTATAGCATGCAGAAGAATGGGACAAGTGCCACCCTATTCAGCCATTGACCTATAGCATGCAGAAGAATGGGACAAGTGTCACCCACTTCAGCCATTGACCTATAGCTTGCAGAAAAATGGGACAAGTGCCACTCACTTCAGCCATTAACCTATAGCATACAGAAGAATGGGACAAGTGCCACCCACTTCAGCCATTGACCCATAGCATGCAGAAGAATGGAACAAGTGCCACCCACTTCAGCCATTGACCCATAGCATGCAGAAGAATGGGACAAGTGCCACCCACTTCAGCGATTGACCTATAGCATACAGAAGAATGGAACAAGTGCAACCCACTTCAGCCATTGACCTATAGCATGCAGAAGAATGGGACAAGTACCACTGACTTTAACCATTGACCTGTAGCATACAGAAGAATGGAACAAGGGCCACCCACTTCAGCCATTGACTTATAGCATACAGAAGAATGGAACAAATGCCACCCACTTCAGCCATAGACCTATAGCATACAGAAGAATGGAACAAGTGCCACCCACTTCAGCCATTGACTTATAGCATACAGAAGAATGGGGCAAGTGCCACCCACTTCAGCCATTGACTTATAGCATACAGAAGAATGGGGCAAGTACCTCCCACTTCAGCCATAGACCTATAGCATACAGAAGAGTGGGACAAGTGCCACCCTATTCAGCCATTGACCTATAGCATGCAGAAGAATGGGACAAGTGCCACCCACTTCAGCAATTGACCTATAGCATGCAGTAGAATGGGACAAGTGCCACCCACTTCAGCCATTGACCTATAGCATGCAGAAGAATGGGACAAGTGCCACCCTATTCAGCCATTGACCTATAGCATGCATTAGAATGGGACAAGTGCCACCCACTTCAGCAATTGACCTATAGCATGCAGTAGAATGGGACAAGTTCCACCCACTTCAGCCATTGACCTACAGCATGCAGAAGAATGGGACAAGTGCCACCGACTTCAACCTTTGACCTGTAGCATACAGAAGAATGGGGCAAGTGCCACCCACTTCAGCCATTGACTTATATCATGCAGAAGAGTGGAACAAGTGCCACCAACTTCAGCCATTGACCCATAGCATGAAGAAGAATGGAGCAAGTGCCACCCACTTCAGCCATTGACCCATAGCATGCAGAAGAATGGGACAAGTGCCACCCACTTCAGCGATTGACCTATAGCATAAAGAAGAATGGGACAAGTGCCACCCACTTCAGCCATTGACCTGTAGCATACAGAAGAATGGAACAAGTGCCACCCACTTCAGCCAATGACTTATAGCATACAGTAGAATGGGGCAAGTGCCACCCACTTCAGCCATTGACTTATAGCATACAGAAGAATGGGGCAAGTGCCACCCACTTCAGCCATACAAATATAGCATACAGAAGAGTGGGACAAGTGCCACCCTATTCAGCCATTATCCTATAGCATACAGAAGAGTGGGATAAGTGCCACCCTATTTAGCCATTGACCTATAGCATGCAGAAGAATGGGACAAGTGCCACCCACTTCAGCCATTGACCTGTAGCATACAGAAGAATGGAACAAGTGCCAACCACGTCAGCCATTGACTTATGGCATACAGAAGAATGGGGCAAGTGCCACCCACTTCAGCCATACAAATATAGCATACAGAAGAGTGGGACAAGTGCCACCCTATTCAGCCATTATCCTATAGCATGCAGAAGGATGGGACAAGTGTCACCCACTTCAGCTTTGACCTATAGCATGCAGAAGAATGGGACAAGTGTCACCCACTTCAGCCATTGACCTATAGCATGCAGAAGAATGGAACAAGTGCCACCCACTTCAGCGATTGACCTATAGCATACAGAAGAATGGAACAAGTGCCACCCACTTCAACCATTGACCTATAGCATGCAGAAGAATGAGACAAGTGCCACCGACTTCAACCATTGACCTTTGGCATACAGAAGAATGGAACATGTGCCACCCACTTCAGCCATTGACTTATAGCATACAGAAGAATGGGGCAAGTACCACCCACTTCAGCCATAGACCTATAGCATACAGAAGAGTGGGACAAGTGCCACCTTATTCAGCCATTGACCTATAGCATGCAGAAGAATGGGACAAGTGCCACCCACTTCAGCAATTGACCTATAGCATGCAGTAGAATGGGACAAGTGCCACCCACTTCAGCCATTGACCTATAGCATGCAGAAGAATGGGACAAGTGCCACCGACTTCAACCATTGACCTGTAGCATACAGAAGAATAGGGAAAGTGCCACCCACTTCAGCCATTGACTTATAGCATGCAGAAGAGTGGAACAAGTGCCACCCACTTCAGCCATTGACCCATAGCATGAAGAAGAATGGAGCAAGTGCCACCCACTTCAGCCATTGACCCATAGCATGCAGAAGAATGGGACAAGTGCCACCCACTTCAGCGATTGACCTATAGCATACAGAAGAATGGGACAAGTGCCACCCACTTCAGCCATTGACCTGTAGCATACAGAAGAATGGAACAAGTGCCACCCACTTCAACCATAGACCTATAGCATACAGAAGAGTGGGACAAGTGCCACCCTATTCAGCCATTAACCTATAGCATGCAGAAGAATGGGACAAGTGCCACCCACTTCTGCAATTGACCTATAGCATACAGAAGAATGGAACAAGTGCCACCCACTTCAGCCATTGACTTATAGCATACAGAAGAATGGAACAAGTGCCACCCACTTCATCCATAGACCTATAGCATACAGAAGAATGGAACCAGTGCCACCCACTTCAGCCATTGACTTATAGCATACAGAAGAATGGGTCAAGTGCCACCCACTTCAACCATAGACCTATAGCATACAGAAGAGTGGGACAAGTGCCACCCTATTCAGCCATTGACCCATAGCATGCAGAAGAATGGGACAAGTGCCACCCACTTCAGCAATTGACCTATAGCATACAGACGAATGGAACAAGTGCCACCCACTTCAGCCATTGACCTATAGCATGCAGAAGAATGGGACAAGTGCCACCCACTTCAGCCATTGACCTATAGCATGCAGAAGAATGGGACAAGTGCCACCGACTTCAACCATTGACCTGTAGCATACAGAAGAATGGGGCAAGTGCCACCCACTTCAGCCATTGACTTATAGCATGCAGAAGAATGGGACAAGTGCCACCCACTTCACCGATTGACCTATAGCATACAGAAGAATGGGACAAGTGCCACCCACTTCAGCCATTGACCTGTAGCATACAGAAGAATGGAACAAGTGCCAACCACGTCAGCCATTGACTTATGGCATACAGAAGAATGGGGCAAGTGCCACCCACTTCAGCCATTGACTTATAGCATACAGAAGAATGGGGCAAGTGCCACCCACTTCAGCCATAGACATATAGCATACAGAAGAGTGGGACAAGTGCCACCCTATTCAGCCATTATCCTATAGCATACAGAAGAGTGGGAGAAGTGCCACCCTATTCAGACATTGACCTATAGCACACAGAAGAATGGGACAAGTGTCACCCACTTTAGCCATTGACCTATAGCATGCAGAAGAATGGGACAAGTGCCACCCACTTCAGCCATTATCCTATAGCATACAGAAGAGTGGGACAAGTGCCACCTTATTCAGCCATTGACCTATAGCATGCAGAAGGATGGGACAAGTGTCACCCACTTCAGCCATTGACCTATAGCATGCAGAAGAATGGGACAAGTGCCACCCTATTCAGCCATTGACCTATAGCATGCAGAAGAATGGGACAAGTGTCACCCACTTCAGCCATTGACCTATAGCTTGCAGAAAAATGGGACAAGTGCCACTCACTTCAGCCATTAACCTATAGCATACAGAAGAATGGGACAAGTGCCACCCACTTCAGCCATTGACCCATAGCATGCAGAAGAATGGAACAAGTGCCACCCACTTCAGCCATTGACCCATAGCATGCAGAAGAATGGGACAAGTGCCACCCACTTCAGCGATTGACCTATAGCATACAGAAGAATGGAACAAGTGCAACCCACTTCAGCCATTGACCTATAGCATGAAGAAGAATGGGACAAGTGCCACTGACTTTAACCATTGACCTGTAGCATACAGAAGAATGGAACAAGGGCCACCCACTTCAGCCATTGACTTATAGCATACAGAAGAATGGAACAAATGCCACCCACTTCAGCCATAGACCTATAGCATACAGAAGAATGGAACAAGTGCCACCCACTTCAGCCATTGACTTATAGCATACAGAAGAATGGGGCAAGTGCCACCCACTTCAGCCATTGACTTATAGCATACAGAAGAATTGGGCAAGTACCACCCACTTCAGCCATAGACCTATAGCATACAGAAGTGTGGGACAAGTGCCACCCTATTCAGCCATTGACCTATAGCATGCAGAAGAATGGGACAAGTGCCACCCACTTCAGCCATTGACCTATAGCATGCAGAAGAATGGGACAAGTGCCACCCACTTCAGCCATTGACCTATAGCATGCAGAAGAATGGGACAAGTGCCACCCTATTCAGCCATTGACCTATAGCATGCATTAGAATGGGACAAGTGCCACCCACTTCAGCAATTGACCTATAGCATGCAGTAGAATGGGACAAGTTCCACCCACTTCAGCCATTGACCTACAGCATGCAGAAGAATGGGACAAGTGCCACCGACTTCAACCTTTGACCTGTAGCATACAGAAGAATGGGGCAAGTGCCACCCACTTCAGCCATTGACTTATAGCATGCAGAAGAGTGGAACAAGTGCCACCAACTTCAGCCATTGACCCATAGCATGAAGAAGAATGGAGCAAGTGCCACCCACTTCAGCCATTGACCCATAGCATGCAGAAGAATGGGACAAGTGCCACCCACTTCAGCAATTGACCTATAGCATAAAGAAGAATGGGACAAATTCCACCCACTTCAGCCATTGACCTGTAGCATACAGAAGAATGGAACAAGTGCCACCCACTTCAGCCAATGACTTATAGCATACAGAAGAATGGGGCAAGTGCCACCCACTTCAGCCATTGACTTATAGCATACAGAAGAATGGGGCAAGTGCCACCCACTTCAGCCATACAAATATAGCATACAGAAGAGTGGGACAAGTGCCACCCACTTCAGCCATTGACCTATAGCATACAGAACAAGCATTGGCATAGCCAATAGGTCTCGCTTTTGGGAACTTATTAGTATTTAGTTATGCAGCAGAATATCCTTGGTGCAACAACACCAACTGTTGCATGGCTAAACACTTATAAGGTCCCAAATGCGAGACCTATTGGCTATGCCAATGCTTGTTTCAGACATGTATGAGCTGACAATAAGTGCCTGCCTGGAGCAAGCTTTTGTTTACTGAGTGACTTTGAGGAATAAGCTGCAGCACAAGAGGGGTCCTGCACAACCCAGCTTCAGAAAGACCTTTGCTTTTAGAGAGGCTAATAGGGAAAGTAGGCACCTACAGTTAAACGACTGGTAAACTGGGATTGAAAACCATGTTAGGGGCCTGTTATGTGAATATGCCCTTTGTATTTATTTCTCCCATTCAACTTGATCAGATTGCTTACATATTGTTAGATTAGAGAAGAGAGAGAATAATTTGCCCAAGATCAAACATTTTGGTAAAGTAGGAGACTTGAGACTGCAACCCTTTACTACTTGCTGGAAAGGCACAACCTTTCCACCTTTATTATATTGTTGAATAGACATTGAAAGAGGGTGCTGTCTAACACCCTAGATCCCCATGCACCCCGAAGTAATATCCAGTCCGTTTATTTTGTAACAACGCACTTGATAAGAGCTTTCCAGTTAGTTTTAAAGACTTCCAAGCCTAACGAAAAAGTGAGCGCAGGGGAATAGGTTCAAAAAGTGACTGCCCAAGAGTGTTCAATTTGGCCAGGACACCCACGCGTAAAGCGCTGGTGCCGCGATTATAGCAAAAGTAAAGAAATAGATGTTTTTTTCTACTTTACTTTGCAGCAATCATGGCACCTACGCTTTACTCATGGTTAAAGGTAAAGCGCCGGTGCCGCGATTGCTGCAAAAGTAAAGAAATAGAAAAAACATCTATTTCTTTACTTTTGCATAATCGCGGCACCCGCGCTTACCTTCAACCATGAGTAAAGCGCCGGTGCCGCGATTGCTGCAAAAGTAAAGAAATAGAAAAAACATCTATTTCTTTACTTTGCTACAATCGCGACACCGGCGCTTTACTCATGGTTAAAGCTAAAGCGCGGCTGCCGCGATTGTAGCAAAAGTAAAGAAAAAAGTCTGTGGTGGGGGAGGGGCATTGAAGCGAGGCACGCGCGCTTGGCCGAGCGAGAGGAAAGCCATATGGCGCCTCTGCTCATGCCTGTGCGCGAAAGGTACAGAGAAACAGAGTGAAAGGGAAAATAAACAAGTGATGGCATGGAAGACGGGAGTTGTGTGTGCGCGCGCGCGTGACGCGGCCGTCAAAGTGAAAGTGATCGCGATCGCGGGCTGGAAGGGTGCCCGCGAGCGATGCATTTAATGAGCCATGACGGAAGCGCGCGCCCGCGCGTGAAACCGCAAGCTCTAGGCCACAGTGGTAGCATTTTCTGAAGCCCTTACTAAAAGTCTCGCCAGAGCAGCGCATCCGCTGGCTCAGGCGAGACCTAAAAATGGGACAAGTGCCACCCACTTCAGCCATTGACCTATAGCATGTAGAAGAATGGGACAAGTGCCACCCTATTCAGTCATTGACGTATAGCATGCAGAAGAGTGGGACAAGTGTCACCCACTTCAGCGATTGACTTGTAACATGCAGAAGAGTGAGTGGGACATGTGTCACCCACTTCAGCCATTGACCTATAGCATACAGAAGAATGGGACAAGTGCCACCCACTTCAACTATTATCCTATAGCATGCAGAAGAATGGGACAAGTGCCACCCACTTCAGCCATTATCCTATAGCATGCAGAAGAATGGGACAAGTGCCACCGACTTCAACCATTGACCTGTAGCATGCAGAAGAATGGAACAAGTGCCACCCACTTCAGCCATTATCCTATATCATACAGAAGAGTGGGACAAGTGCCACCAACTTCAGCCATTGACCCATAGCATGAAGAAGAATGGAGCAAGTGCCACCCACTTCAGCCATTGACCCATAGCATGCAGAAGAATGGGACAAGTGCCACCCACTTCAGCGATTGACCTATAGCATAAAGAAGAATGGGGCAAGTGCCACCCACTTCAGCCATTGACTTATAGCATACAGAAGAATGGGGCAAGTGCCACCCACTTCAGCCATACAAATATAGCATACAGAAGAGTGGGACAAGTGCCACCCTATTCAGCCATTATCCTATAGCATACAGAAGAGTGGGACAAGTGCCACCCTATTTAGCCATTGACCTATAGCATGCAGAAGAATGGGACAAGTGCCACCCACTTCAGCCATTGACCTGTAGCATACAGAAGAATGGAACAAGTGCCAACCACGTCAGCCATTGACTTATGGCATACAGAAGAATGGGGCAAGTGCCATCCACTTCAGCCATACAAATATAGCAAACAGAAGAGTGGGACAAGTGCCACCCTATTCAGCCATTATCCTATAGCATGCAGAAGGATGGGACAAGTGTCACCCACTTCAGCCATTGACCTATAGCATGCAGAAGAATGGGACAAGTGTCACCCACTTCAGCCATTGACCTATAGCATGCAGAAGAATGGAACAAGTGCCACCCACTTCAGCGATTGACCTATAGCATACAGAAGAATGGAACAAGTGCCACCCACTTCAACCATTGACCTATAGCATGCAGAAGAATGAGACAAGTGCCACCGACTTCAACCATTGACCTGTGGCATACAGAAGAATGGAACATGTGCCACCCACTTCAGCCATTGACTTATAGCATACAGAAGAATGGGGCAAGTACCACCCACTTCAGCCATAGACCTATAGCATACAGAAGAGTGGGACAAGTGCCACCTTATTCAGCCATTGACCTATAGCATGCAGAAGAATGGGACAAGTGCCACCCACTTCAGCAATTGACCTATAGCATGCAGTAGAATGGGACAAGTGCCACCCACTTCAGCCATTGACCTATAGCATGCAGAAGAATGGGACAAGTGCCACCGACTTCAACCATTGACCTGTAGCATACAGAAGAATGGGGAAAGTGCCACCCACTTCAGCCATTGACTTATAGCATGCAGAAGAGTGGAACAAGTGCCACCCACTTCAGCCATTGACCCATAGCATGAAGAAGAATGGAGCAAGTGCCACCCACTTCAGCCATTGACCCATAGCATGCAGAAGAATGGGACAAGTGCCACCCACTTCAGCGATTGACCTATAGCATACAGAAGAATGGGACAAGTGCCACCCACTTCAGCCATTGACCTGTAGCATACAGAAGAATGGAACAAGTGCCACCCACTTCAACCATAGACCTATAGCATACAGAAGAGTGGGACAAGTGCCACCCTATTCAGCAATTGACCTATAGCATACAGAAGAATGGAACAAGTGCCACCCACTTCAGCCATTGACTTATAGCATACAGAAGAATGGAACAAGTGCCACCCACTTCATCCATAGACCTATAGCATACAGAAGAATGGAACCAGTGCCACCCACTTCAGCCATTGACATAGCATACAGAAGAATGGGTCAAGTGCCACCCACTTCAACCATAGACCTATAGCATACAGAAGAGTGGGACAAGTGCCACCCTATTCAGCCATTGACCCATAGCATGCAGAAGAATGGGACAAGTGCCACCCATATCAGCAATTGACCTATAGCATACAGAAGAATGGAACAAGTGCCACCCACTTCAGCCATTGACCTATAGCATGCAGAAGAATGGGACAAGTGCCACCCACTTCAGCCATTGACCTATAGCATGCAGAAGAATGGGACAAGTGCCACCGACTTCAACCATTGACCTGTAGCATACAGAAGAATGGGGCAAGTGCCACCCACTTCAGCCATTGACTTATAGCATGCAGAAGAATGGGACAAGTGCCACCCACTTCACCGATTGACCTATAGCATACAGAAGAATGGGACAAGTGCCACCCACTTCAGCCATTGACCTGTAGCATACAGAAGAATGGAACAAGTGCCAACCACGTCAGCCATTGACTTATGGCATACAGAAGAATGGGGCAAGTGCCACCCACTTCAGCCATTGACTTATAGCATACAGAAGAATGGGGCAAGTGCCACCCACTTCAGCCATAGCCATATAGCATACAGAAGATTGGGACAAGTGCCACCCTATTCAGCCATTATCCTATAGCATACAGAAGAGTGGGAGAAGTGCCACCCTATTCAGACATTGACCTATAGCACACAGAAGAATGGGACAAGTGTCACCCACTTTAGCCATTGACCTATAGCATTCAGAAGAATGGGACAAGTGCCACCCACTTCAGCCATTATCCTATAGCATACAGAAGAGTGGGACAAGTGCCACCTTATTCAGCCATTGACCTATAGCATGCAGAAGGATGGGACAAGTGTCACCCACTTCAGCCATTGACCTATAGCATGCAGAAGAATGGGACAAGTGCCACCCTATTCAGCCATTGACCTATAGCATGCAGAAGAATGGGACAAGTGTCACCCACTTCAGCCATTGACCTATAGCTTGCAGAAAAATGGGACAAGTGCCACTCACTTCAGCCATTAACCTATAGCATACAGAAGAATGGGACAAGTGCCACCCACTTCAGCCATTGACCCATAGCATGGAGAAGAATGGAACAAGTGCCACCCACTTCAGCCATTGACCCATAGCATGCAGAAGAATGGGACAAGTGCCACCCACTTCAGCGATTGACCTATAGCATACAGAAGAATGGAACAAGTGCAACCCACTTCAGCCATTGACCTATAGCATGCAGAAGAATGGGACAAGTGCCACTGACTTTAACCATTGACCTGTAGCATACAGAAGAATGGAACAAGGGCCACCCACTTCAGCCATTGACTTATAGCATACAGAAGAATGGAACAAATGCCACCCACTTCAGCCATAGACCTATAGCATACAGAAGAATGGAACAAGTGCCACCCACTTCAGCCATTGACTTATAGCATACAGAAGAATGGGGCAAGTGCCACCCACTTCAGCCATTGACTTATAGCATACAGAAGAATGGGGCAAGTACCACCCACTTCAGCCATAGACCTATAGCATACAGAAGAGTGGGACAAGTGCCACCCTATTCAGCCATTGACCTATAGCATGCAGAAGAATGGGACAAGTGCCACCCACTTCAGCCATTGACCTATAGCATGCAGAAGAATGGGACAAGTGCCACCCACTTCAGCCATTGACCTATAGCATGCAGAAGAATGGGACAAGTGCCACCCTATTCAGCCATTGACCTATAGCATGCATTAGAATGGGACAAGTGCCACCCACTTCAGCAATTGACCTATAGCATGCAGTAGAATGGGACAAGTTCCACCCACTTCAGCCATTGACCTACAGCATGCAGAAGAATGGGACAAGTGCCACCGACTTCAACCTTTGACCTGTAGCATACAGAAGAATGGGGCAAGTGCCACCCACTTCAGCCATTGACTTATAGCATGCAGAAGAGTGGAACAAGTGCCACCAACTTCAGCCATTGACCCATAGCATGAAGAAGAATGGAGCAAGTGCCACCCACTTCAGCCATTGACCCATAGCATGCAGAAGAATGGGACAAGTGCCACCCACTTCAGCGATTGACCTATAGCATAAAGAAGAATGGGACAAGTTCCACCCACTTCAGCCATTGACCTGTAGCATACAGAAGAATGGAACAAGTGCCACCCACTTCAGCCAATGACTTATAGCATACAGAAGAATGGGGCAAGTGCCACCCACTTCAGCCATTGACTTATAGCATACAGAAGAATGGGGCAAGTGCCACCCACTTCAGCCATACAAATATAGCATACAGAAGAGTGGGACAAGTGCCACCCACTTCAGCCATTGACCTATAGCATACAGAACAAGCATTGGCATAGCCAATAGCTCTCGCTTTGGGAACTTATTAGTATTTAGTTATGCAGCAGAATATCCTTGGTGCAACAACACCAACTGTTGCATGGCTAAACACTTATAAGGTCCCAAATGCGAGACCTATTGGCTATGCCAATGCTTGTTTCAGACATGTATGAGCTGACAATAAGTGCCTGCCTGGAGCAAGCTTTTGTTTACTGAGTGACTTTGAGGAATAAGCTGCAGCACAAGAGGGGTCCTGCACAACCCAGCTTCAGAAAGACCTTTGCTTTTAGAGAGGCTAATAGGGAAAGTAGGCACCTACAGTTAAACGACTGGTAAACTGGGATTGAAAACCATGTTAGGGGCCTGTTATGTGAATATGCCCTTTGTATTTATTTCTCCCATTCAACTTGATCAGATTGCTTACATATTGTTAGATTAGAGAAGAGAGAGAATAATTTGCCCATCAAACATTTTGGTAAAGTAGGAGACTTGAGACTGCAACCCTTTACTACTTGCTGGAAAGGCACAACCTTTCCACCTTTATTATATTGTTGAATAGACATTGAAAGAGGGTGCTGTCTAACACCCTAGATCCCCATGCACCCCGAAGTAATATCCAGTCCGTTTATTTTGTAACAACGCACTTGATAAGAGCTTTCCAGTTAGTTTTAAAGACTTCCAAGCCTAACGAAAAAGTGAGCGCAGGGGAATAGGTTCAAAAAGTGACTGCCCAAGAGTGTTCAATTTGGCCAGGACACCCACGCGTAAAGCGCGGGTGCCGCGATTATAGCAAAAGTAAAGAAATAGATGTTTTTTTCTATTTCTTTACTTTTGCAGCAATCGCGGCACCTACGCTTTACTCATGGTTAAAGGTAAAGCGCCGGTGCCGCGATTGCTGCAAAAGTAAAGAAATAGAAAAAAACATATATTTCTTTACTTTTGCTATAATCGCGGCACCCGCGCTTTACCTTTAACCATTAGTAAAGCGCCGGTGCCGCGATTGCTGCAAAAGTAAAGAAATAGAAAAAAACATCTATTTCTTTACTTTTGCTACAATCGCGACACCGGCGCTTTACTCATGGTTAAAGCTAAAGCGCGGGTGCCGCGATTGTAGCAAAAGTAAAGAAAAAAGTCTGTGGTGGGGGAGGGGCATTGAAGCGAGGCACGCGCGCTTGGCCGAGCGAGAGGAAAGCCATATGGCGCCTCTGCTCGTGCCTGTGAGCGAAAGGTACAGAGAAACAGAGTGAAAGGGAAAATAAACAAGTGATGGCATGGAAGACGGGAGTTGTGTGTGCGCGCGCGCGTGACGCGGCCGTCAAAGTGAAAGTGATCGCGATCGCGGGCTGGAAGGGTGCCCGCGAGCGATGCATTTAATGAGCCATGACGGAAGCGCGCGCCGCGCGTGAAACCGCAAGCTCTAGGCCACAGTGGTAGCATTTTCTGAAGCCCTTACTAAAAGTCTCGCCAGAGCAGCGCATCCGCTGGCTCAGGCGAGACCTAAAAATGGGACAAGTGCCACCCACTTCAGCCATTGACCTATAGCATGTAGAAGAATGGGACAAGTGCCACCCTATTCAGTCATTGACGTATAGCATGCAGAAGAGAGGGACAAGTGTCACCCACTTCAGCGATTAACTTGTAACATGCAGAAGAGTGAGTGGGACATGTGTCACCCACTTCAGCCATTGACCTATAGCATACAGAAGAATGGGACAAGTGCCACCCACTTCAACTATTATCCTATAGCATGCAGAAGAATGGGACAAGTGCCACCCACTTCAGCCATTATCCTATAGCATGCAGAAGAATGGGACAAGTGCCACCGACTTCAACCATTGACCTGTAGCATGCAGAAGAATGGAACAAGTGCCACCCACTTCAGCCATTATCCTATATCATACAGAAGAGTGGGACAAGTGTCACCCCCACTTCAGCCATTGTCCTATATCATACAGAAGAATGGGACAAGTGCCACCGACTTCAACCATTGACCCATAGCATACAGACGAATGGGACAAGTGCCACCCACTTCAGCCATTGACCCATAGCATACAGACGAATGGGACATATCACCTCACTTCAGCCATTGATCTATAGCTTACAGAACAATGGAACAGGTGCCACCCACTTCAGCCATTATCCTATATCATACAGAAGAGTGAGTGGGACATGTGTCACCCACTGCAGCTATTGACCTATAGCTTACAGAAGAATGGGACAAGTGCCACCCACTTCAGCCATTATCCTATAGCATACAGAAGAGTGGGACAAGTGCCACCCACTTCAGCTAGTGACCTAGAGCATACAGAAGAGTGGGACAAGTGCCACCCACTTCAGCCATTGACCTATAGCATACAGAAGAGTGGGACAAGTGTCACCCCCACTTCAGCTATTGACCTATAGCATACAGAAGAATGGGACAAGTGTCCCTTCACTTCAGCCATTGACCTATAGCATACAGCAGAGTGGGACAAGTGCCACCCACTTCAGCTAGTGACCTATGGCATACAGAAGAATGGGACAAGTGCCACCCACTTCAGCCATTGACCTATAGCATGCAGAAGAGTGGGACAAGTGCCACCCACTTCAGCCATTGACCTATAGCATGCAGAAGAGTGGGACAAGTGCCACCCACTTCAGCCATTGACTTATAGCATACAGAAGAATGGGGCAAGTGCCACCTACTTCAGCCATTGACCTATAGCATGCAGAAGAGTGGGACAAGTGCCACCCACTTCAGCCATTGACTTATAGCATACAGAAGAATGGGACAAGTGCCACCCACTTCAGCCATTGACTCATAGCATGCAGAAGAGTGGGACAAGTGCCACCCTATTCAGCCATTGACCTATATCATGCAGAAGAATGGGACTAGTGCCACCGACTTCAAACATTGACCGATAGCATACAGAAGAATGGGACAAGTGCCACCCACTTCAGCCATTGACCTATAGCATGCAGAAGAGTGGGACAAGTGCCACCCACTTCAGCCATTGACTTATAGCATACAGAACAATGGAACAAGTGACCCTTCACTTCAGCCATTGACCTATAGCATACAGAAGAGTGGGACAAGTGCCACCCACTTGAGCTAGTGACCCATAGCATACAGAAGATTGGGACAAGTGCCACCCACTTCCGCCATCGACCTATAGCATGCAGAAGAGTGGGACAAGTGTCCCTTCACTTCAGCCATTGACCTATAGCATACAGAAGAGTGGGACAAGTGCCACCCACTTCAGCTAGTGACCCATAGCATACCGAAGAATGGGACAAGTGCCACCCATTTCAGCCATTGACCTACAGCATGCAGAAGAGTGGGACAAGTGTCCCTTCACTTCAGCCATTGACCTATAGCATACAGAAAAGTGGGACAAGTGCCCCCCTATTCAGTCATTGACCTATAGCATGCAGAAGAATGGGACAAGTGCCACCCACTTCAGTCATTGACCTATAGCATGCAGACGAATGGGACAAGTGCCACCCACTTCAGCTAGTGACCCATAGCATATAGAAGAATGGGACAAGTGCCACCCACTTCAGCCATTGACCTATAGCATGCAGAAGAGTGGGACAAGTGCCACCCACTTCAGCCATTGAGTTATAGCATACAGAAGAACGGGGCAAGTGCCACCCACTTCAGCCATTGACCTATAGCATACAGAAGAGTGGGACAAGTGCCACCCACTTCAGCCATTGACCTATAGCATACAGAAGAATGGGGCGAGTGCCACACTGTTTAGCCAATGACCTATAGCACTGTGAGTGAGAGAATATTGCATTATCAAATGTGCACATCCACCGAAGAATGTGCACTTCACACCAGGCTGCAGTGCTACTGGGCTAATATTTTACATTGCCAATGCTTTGTTCTATTCTTTTTATTTTGTAGTCATTTTTGTATGTTTAAACTACACCTTCATGTTACAGTAAATGGAATACAATAGTACCTTGTCTTTGTGGCAACAATAATCACATTTTATCATATTGTGCACTAACACTGAAAGGGTTTCTTTCTACACTTGCTTGAAGTACACCTGCCTGCTAGGAAGTGCCCATCCTGTTCTACTAAAATTATATTTGATGGTTATTTTTAGTCTATATTTATGTGGCATACGTCTGCAAAACAAAAAAAAACAGAAAACAGCCATCGTGTCAACTAGCCAGGGGAGGGCCTATTATCTTTTCCTATGCTTGTAAATTCAGAGATAGAGAACAATTTCACTGGAATTGTCCAGAGGGCTGGCTTCCCACACTCAAAATGTGGCGTACAAACTGTGAACTACCAGAAAAAGGTACATGGCAATGTTTGAGAGACCCAGTTATTGGAACACTTAAAATTTCATAGAGAGAGGACTGCTCCCCAAAACTGATGTACCGAGAGGAACTGTCACTTCTGAATTAAAGAATGCGTCCTTTGCTCCAGTGCAAAAATGAAACGACTGCCTTTGGTATTCAAAGACTTGGTGTTCCACATGGCAAAAATTGTTAATTATCTGCAGGGACCACACAGCACAGCTATCCGGGACAACACTTTTACAAGAATTATTTGAAACAGCTGCTGCTGGAGCCCCGGAAAAATGTATATTTGTAAACGTCGAAGACATCTCACACACTCACTGGGATATGTAAGAGTCCACATAAGGCTGTCCCAGGAGGTCTGAGGGTAAATAGAGTTCTGAATACGCTGACAACCGCAGAAGGGACTTTCGCATTGGATGCGTGGTGTGCACTGCAGTAGATGTTAGTGTGTCACAGAAAGTCTTTCAGTCTGACGCATTGGGTGCGTGGAGTGCACTGCAGAAAGTGTTAGTGTTTCACAGAAAGTCTAAGAGGCCGACGCATTGGATGCGTGGTGTGCACTGCAGAAGGTGCTAGTGTTTCACAGAAAGTCTAAGAGGCCGGCGCATTGGATGTGTGGTGTGCACTGCAGAAGGTGCTAGTGTTTCACAGAAAGGCTGTGAGTCTGACGCATTGGATGCGTGGTGTGCACTGCAGAAGGTGCTAGTGTTTCACAGAAAGTCTGTGAGTCTGACGCATTGGATGTGTGGTGTGCACTGCAGAAGGTGCTAGTGTTTCACAGAAAGTCTGTGAGTCTGACGCATTGGATGTGTGATGTGCACTGCAGAAGGTGCTAGTGTTTCACAGAAAGTCTGTGAGTGTGACGAATTGGATGTGTGATGTGCACTGCAGAAGGTGCTGGTGTTTCACAGAAAGTCTAAGAGGCTGACGCATTGGATATGTGGTGTGCACTGCAGAAGGTGCTAGTGTTTCACAGAAAGTCTAAGAGGCTGACGCATTGGATGTGTGGTGTGCACTGCAGAAGGTGCTAGTGTTTCACAGATAGTCTAAGAGGCTGACGCATTGGATGTGTGGTGTGCACTGCAGAAGGTGCTAGTGTTTCACAGACAGTCTAAGAGGCTGGTGCATTGGATGTGTGGTGTGCACTGCAGAAGGTGCTAGTGTTTCACAGAAAGTCTAAGAGGCTGACGCATTGGATGTGTGGTGTGCACTGCAGAAGGTGCTAGTGAGAAGGTGCTAGTTTTTCACAGAAAGTCTAAGAGGCTGGCGCATTGGATGTGTGGTGTGCACTGCAGAAGGTGTTAGTGTTTCACAGAAAGTCTGACGCATTGGATGTGTGGTGTGCACTGCAGAAGGTGCTAGTGTTTCACAGAAAGTCTGTGAGGCTGACGCATTGGATGTGTGGTGTGCACTGCAGAAGGTTTCTAGTGTTTCACAGAAAGTCTAAGAGGCTGACACATTGGATGCGTGGTGTGCACTGCAGAAGGTGCTAGTGTTTCACAGAAAGTCTAAGAGGCCGGCGCATTGGATGCGTGGTGTGCACTGCAGAAGGTGCTAGTGTTTCACAGAAAGTCTAAGAGGCTGACGCATTGGATGTGTGGTGTGCACTGCAGAAGGTGTTAGTGTTTCACAGAAAATCTGACGCATTGGACGTGTGGTGTGCACTGCAGAAGGTGCTAGTGTTTCACAGAAAGTCTGTGAGGCTGACGCATTGGATGTGTGGTGTGCACTGCAGAAGGTGCTAGTGTTTCACAGAAAGTCTAAGAGGCTGACGCATTGGATGCGTGGTGTGCACTGCAGAAGGTGCTAGTGTTTCACAGAAAGGCTGTGAGTCTGACGCATTGGATGCGTGGTGTGCACTGCAGAAGGTGTTAGTGTTTCACAGAAAGTCTAAGAGGCTGACGCATTGGATATGTGGTGTGCACTGCAGAAGGTGCTAGTGTTTCACAGAAAGTCTAAGAGGCTGACGCATTGGATGCGTGGTGTGCACTGCAGAAGGTGTTAGTGTTTCACAGAAAGTCTGACGCATTGGATGTGTAGTGTGCACTGCAGAAGGTGCTAGTGTTTCACAGAAAGTTTGTGAGGCTGACACATTGGATGCATGATGTGCACTGCAGAAGGTGCTAGTGTTTCACAGAAAGTCTAAGAGGCTGACGCATTGGATGCGTGGTGTGCACTGCAGAAGGTGCTAGATTATCACAGAAAGTCAAAGAGGCTAACGCATTGGATGCATGGTGTGCACTGCAGAAGGTGCTAGTGTTTCACAGAAAGTCTAAGAGAACTGACGAATTGGATGCGTGGTGTGCACTGCAGAAGGTGCTAGTGTTTCACAGAAAGTCTAAGAGGAAGATGCATTGGATGCATGGTGTGCACTGCAGAAGGTGCTAGTGTTTCACAGAAAGTCTAAGAGGCTGACGCATTGGATGCGTGGTGTGCACTGCAGAAGGTGCTAGTGTTTCACAGAAAGTCTGTGAGGCTGACGCATTCGATGCATGGAGTGTACTGCACCACACATGAAACACATTGGTTTCTGAGGAAATCAACACATTCCCCCTTATATATGCCTTTTTCTAGTAGTTGACAGAAATTCTGTGCGTCTGACGCTTTGGATGCGTGATGTGCACTGCGTCACAAATGCAATCCATTGGTTTTAGAGGAAATCAACACATTCCCCTTATTTGTGCATTCTTCCAGTAGGTGCTAGTGTTTCACAGAAAGTCTCTGAGTCTGATGCATTGGATGTGTGGTGTGCACCGCAGCACGTATGCAATCCATTGGTTCCTATAGACAGCTACACATTCCCCGTTATTTGTGCCTTCTTCGAGCAGGTGTTAGTGTTTCACACATAGTCTGTGAGTCTGGCGCATAGGATGCGTGGTGTGCACTGCAGCAGGTGTTAGTGTTTCACAGAAAGTCTGATGCATTGGATGTGCGGTGTGCACTGCAGCAGGTGTTAGTGCTTCACAGAACATCTGTGGGTCTGATGCATTGGATGCGTGGTGTGCACCGCAGCACACATGCAATCCATTGGTTTCTGAGGAAATAAACACGTTGCCCCATATTTGTGCCTTCTTCCAGCAGGTGTTAGTGTTTCACACATTGTCTGTGAGTCTGGCGCATAGGATGCGTGGTGTGCACTGCAGCAGGTGTTAGTGTTTCACAGAAAGTCTGACGCATTGGATGTACGGTGTGCACTGCAGCAGGTGTTAGTGCTTCACAGAACATCTGTGGGTCTGATGCATTGGATGCATGGTGTGCACCGCAGCACACATGCAATCCATTGGTTTCTGAGGAAATAAACACGTTGCCCCATATTTGTGCCTTCTTCCAGCAGGTGTTAGTGTTTCACACATAGTCTGTGAGTCTGGCGCATAGGATGCGTGGTGTGCACTGCAGCAGGTGTTAGTGTTTCACAGAAAGTCTGACGCATTGGATGTGCGGTGTGCACTGCAGCAGGTGTTAGTGCGTCAGAGAACATCTGTGGGTCTGATGCATTGGATGCGTGGTGTGCACCGCAGCACACATGCAATCCATTGGTTTCTGAAGAAATAAACACGTTGCCCCATATTTGTGCCTTTTTCCAGTAGGCATTAGTGTTTCACAGAAATCTGTGAGTCTAACACTTTAGATGCGTGGTGTACACAGCACGCATGTTATCCATGGTTTCAGAGAAAATCAACACATTCCCTGAAAATTGTACCCTCTTCCAGTAGGTGTTAGTGTTTCACAGAACATCTGTGGGTCTGACGCATTAGATGCATGGAGTGTACTGCACCACACATGAAACACATTGGTTTCTGAGGAAATCAACACATTCCCCCTTATATGTGCCTTTTTCTAGTAGTTGACAGAAATTCTGTGCGTCTGACGCATTGGATGCATGGTGTGCACTGCATCACAAATGCAATCCATTGGTTTTAGAGGAAATCAACACATTCCCCGTTATTTGTGCATTCTTCCAGTTGGTGCTAGTGTTTCACAGAAAGTCTCTGAGTCTGATGCATTGGATGTGTGGTGTGCACCGCAGCCCGTATGCAATCCATTGGTTCCTATAGACAGCTACACATTCCCCGTTATTTGTGCCTTCTTCCAGCAGGTGTTAGTGTTTCACACATAGTCTGTGAGCCTGGCGCATATGATGCGTGGTGTGCACTGCAGCAGATGTTAATGTTCCACAGAAAGTCTGACGCATTGGATGTGCGGTGTGCACTGCAGCAGGTGTTAGTGCTTCACAGAACATCTGTGGGTCTGATGCATTGGATGCGTGGTGTGCACCGCAGCACACATGCAATCCATTGGTTTCTGAGGAAATAAACACGTTGCCCCATATTTGTGCCTTCATCCAGCAGGTGTTAGTGTTTCACACATAGTCTGTGAGTCTGGCGCATAGGATGCGTGGTGTGCACTGCAGCAGGTGTTAGTGTTTCACAGAAAGTCTGACGCATTGGATGTGCGGTGTGCACTGCAGCAGGTGTTAGTGCGTCAGAGAACATCTGTGGGTCTGATGCATTGGATGCGTGGTGTGCACCGCAGCACACATGCAATCCATTGGTTTCTGAAGAAATAAACACGTTGCCCCATATTTGTGCCTTTTTCCAGTAGGCATTAGTGTTTCACAGAAATCTGTGAGTCTAACACTTTAGATGCGTGGTGTACACAGCACGCATGTTATCCATGGTTTCAGAGAAAATCAACACATTCCCTGAAAATTGTACCCTCTTCCAGTAGGTGTTAGTGTTTCACAGAACATCTGTGGGTCTGACGCATTAGATGCATGGAGTGTACTGCACCACACATGAAACACATTGGTTTCTGAGGAAATCAGCACATTCCCCCTTATATGTGCCTTTTTCTAGTAGTTGACAGAAATTCTGTGCGTCTGACGCATTGGATGCATGGTGTGCACTGCATCACAAATGCAATCCATTGGTTTTAGAGGAAATCAACACATTCCCCGTTATTTGTGCATTCTTCCAGTTGGTGCTAGTGTTTCACAGAAAGTCTCTGAGTCTGATGCATTGGATGTGTGGTGTGCACCGCAGCCCGTATGCAATCCATTGGTTCCTATAGACAGCTACACATTCCCCGTTATTTGTGCCTTCTTCCAGCAGGTGTTAGTGTTTCACACATAGTCTGTGAGTCTGGCGCATAGGATGCGTGGTGTGCACTGCAGCAGGTGTTAATGTTTCACAGAAAGTCTGACGCATTGGATGTGCGGTGTGCACTGCAGCAGGTGTTAGTGCTTCACAGAACATCTGTGGGTCTGATGCATTGGATGCGTGGTGTGCACCGCAGCACACATGCAATCCATTGGTTTCTGAGGAAATAAACACGTTGCCCCATATTTGTGCCTTCATCCAGCAGGTGTTAGTGTTTCACACATAGTCTGTGAGTCTGGCGCATAGGATGCGTGGTGTGCACTGCAGCAGGTGTTAGTGTTTCACAGAAAGTCTGACCCATTGGATGTGCGGTGTGCACTGCAGCAGGTGTTAGTGCTTCACAGAACATCTGTGGGTCTGATGCATTGGATGCGTGGTGTGCACCGCAGCACACATGCAATCCATTGGTTTCTGAGGAAATAAACACGTTGCCCCATATTTGTGCCTTCTTCCAGCAGGTGTTAGTGTTTCACACATTGTCTGTGAGTCTGGCGCATAGGATGTGTGGTGTGCACTGCAGCAGGTGTTAGTGTTTCACAGAAAGTCTGACGCATTGGATGTGCGGTGTGCACTGCAGCAGGTGTTAGTGCTTCACAGAACATCTGTGGGTCTGATGCATTGGATGCGTGGTGTGCACCGCAGCACACATGCAATCCATTGGTTTCTGAGGAAATAAACACGTTGCCCCATATTTGTGCCTTCTTCCAGCAGGTGTTAGTGTTTCACACATAGTCTGTGAGTCTGGCGCATAGGATGCGTGGTGTGCACTGCAGCAGGTGTTAGTGTTTCACAGAAAGTATGACGCATTGGATGTGCGGTGTGCACTGCAGCAGGTGTTAGTGCTTCACAGAACATCTGTGGGTCTGATGCATTGGATGCGTGGTGTGCACCGCAGCACACATGCAATCCATTGGTTTCTGAGGAAATAAACACGTTGCCCCATATTTGTGCCTTTTTCCAGTAGGCATTAGTGTTTCACAGAAACCTGTGAGTCTAACACTTTAGATGCGTGGTGTACACAGCACGCATGTTATCCATGGTTTCAGAGAAAATCAACACATTCCCTGAAAATTGCACCCTCTTCCAGTAGGTGTTAGTGTTTCACAGAGCATCTGTGGGTCTGACGCATTGGATGCGTGGTGTGCACCGCAGCACTCATTGAATGCATTGGTTTCTGGGGGAAATCAACACATTTCCCCTTATTTGCACCTGCTTCCAGTTGGTGTTAGATTTTCTCAGAATGTCCGGTCAGGCCATTTAAGTTGATCGGGCTTTTCAAGAAAACCTATGGGTATATGCACGGATCCATTCCCAGTAATGGTCCCTTGTGGCAAAACAGTGCAAAGCTGATTTGACATTGTGAAAAGGGCACTTTTGCAGAGGAAAACATTCATTGTGCTGGAAAGCAAATTACTGCAGCTGCTTTGCACCACTTTGTCTCGCTTTGCATCGCAGTAGCAGCAATGCAAAGTCGTATTAATCTGACAGCCTTTTGCTAGGCCATGGAAGCCTTGGTAGTTGATGCAGCGGGATTGACCTCCACCCCTTGTGCAGGGCCGGACTGGGAATTCAAAGCAGCCTTGACAATTTTTTCAGACAAGTCCTAGAGGTGGGGGAGGGCCAAGTGTGAAGCACAGCAGCTTTTGTTACAGGGGGCCCAATTGTAGCATCGCTGCAAAACCGGCCCCCAATAGCAAAACCAGCCCACACCTTTTCAAAACTAGTTCCCACCCTTCCAGCCTCCTGGGGAAACTCCCACTGCCCGGTACGGCGAGTCCGGCCCTGCCCATGTATCTTGAGTTAGCACTGCCTAAAGCGGTGGATGCATTCCAGTCAGTGGTGGCTCCTCCGCTAAGGCGGACGAGCGTCGCCCCAAGGCTTTCAGCAGTGTAAATAAAGAAAAAATAAAATGATAATAGCTCATTGTTATTATCGTTGTATTTATTTGTGCTGCGGCGTCTTTAGGGTGCAGGCGGGGCTGCTCTGCTCTCAGAGCAGGGAGGAGGCGTGGTGGGCCCTCTGTAAGTGCGCAATGACTGTTTGGCTGGCACTCTTGGGCTGGCCAAACAGTCATACGCACTTTGTTCTCCACCCAGACTGCATTACAGTCTGGGTGGAGAACATGCCCAGGCTTCCATTCCCTGGTTGAGCGCCGAACCACGGGGCTCAGACCAATTACAACACTGCATTGCAGCATTGTGATTGGTCAAGGGGGCCTGGATGCTTCCTGTTCCGGCCCAGTTGAGGGACGGCGCGGAGAGTCGATGCGGAGAGACGACGGAGGAGAGACAAGACTCGGCGAGGAGGTACTTTTTTTTTCTTCCTTACCCCCTACCCCGACCACAGCCCTCCGCCACGCCACCCCGATCCATGCCAGCCACCACTGATTTCAGTGTTAGAAATGTCAACCTGCTTTCTCTGCCCAGACTCCACATCATGGATGGAACCCTAGATTGCCCTTTGCTACCACTAGCACTGCCTTTGGAACAATTGCCCTCAGAAGTGGTAACTTCAGTGCCAGGAACACAAGAGCAGCTGGGGCTCCACTCTGTTTGTTTTCTGTCAAGTTTTTTTATTACACTAATAGCGAATAAGTAAAATATATTATTCACTAATAGTGTAATAAAAATGGAATGCAATCAGCTGGCATATGCACTTCCATGGCAGCTGAGGTAAGTAAAAAATGCTTTTAAATGTATGTTGTGTGCGTGCTTGCGGGTGACAGTGTGTTTATGTGTGAGAGAGTGTATATGTGCGAATTTGTGTGTATGTGTAAGTATGTGTGTGAGTGGAAGTGGAGGTCAAGGGCATGTGATGTCACTTCCGCTACCCCTGGCATTTTGGAGAATAGACGTACATGCTTCACAGGCAAGACAAAAGGAAGCACAACTCGTACCTAGAATAAACTGTGATAACCAGCGTCATCCTTGCGTAAATCTCGACATGATCAGACTACAACTTTATTGGCTTTAACTGTACAAAGAATTTGAGAACCATCGCAAAATCCAAAGTTGTAGCATAGATCACTGGATATCTACACTCTGTTGACTCTCTGTTATTCACTTTCAAACCTAAGACTTATAGAAAATCCTTCCAGTCATTGGGTCTTTCACATGCAATGCTCTGGTTATCTCTAAGCAGAATCTGACGTGACAGCATGGGTCAAAATTCTAGCGGAATTCTTCATAAAGAATTGTTGATCCTCAAGTATTGGCTTTAATTGAAAGAGGGAGCTTAAGAGTCAAGTAAAAAACAAGCACTGGCAAAGTCTAAAGGTTGGGGTTTAATGTGATAATGGATGAAGTGGAAGCACAATAAATTCGGAAAAGAGCCAAAAGGCATACTGTCTGTAAGGTTCCCTAGTTATAAAGTATTCCTTATGCAGCTCAATGAAGCACTGCAGTGGAAGCAGAAGGATATATTCCAGCAGCCAGTAGCATTAAGTGAGAAACAAATACTCTGGGGCTGATTACGATGGCGGTGAACCCACCACTGACAGGCTTTCGGTGGCGGGCTCACCGCCATCGTGCGGCCATTTCCCACCCGCCAGATTTTGATGGCGGTGTGCTGGCGGGCGGAAAGCCTGACCGCCACGAGTCCGACAGCAGCAATCATTCCGATTGCCTGTCGGACCGCTCTGTATCCCCAGAATGGTGGCGGTGCCTACCAGGCACCGCCATAGGGATTAGGATGGTCCATCCCCGCCAGCCTTTCCATGGCAGTTCACCCACCATGGAAAGGTTGGCGGGGATGGACTTTGGGGACCCGTTGCGGGCCCCCCTTGAGCAGGGACAGTTCGGTTTTGCACTTGGGGGCACATATGGTGCCCCTGTACATTTCCCAGCACCATGTGGCAGGCACCGCGTGGTGCCTGCTATGTAGTGCAGGGAAATGCAAAACTTTCATTTTTTCCATTGCGGCGGGTGCTTCAGCCAGCAGCACCTGCCGCAATGGAAAACATGGCACTTGCGGCTGCTGTGGTGGCGGCAGCAGCATTGTAATGCCCTATGTGGGACCGCCGCCTTATAGGCGGGCGGTCCCCATCCCCGGGACGATGGCGGATGGACAGAAGTCCGTCCGCCATCGTAATCAGGCCCTCTGCCAAAGGCTGAAAGAAGCAGGTCAAAGAAAGCCAATGACTCAAAGGCACAGACCCAATGTTCACTTTGTGTACTGTATGCTATAGAGCTGCTTGACAAGCTGTGCTGTCAACCCAGACGTAAAAAACAAGTAAACTCTGAAAGGGTCATGAAGACCGGACCTACAGTGACAGACCACAACTCCATGCTCAATCACAGAGATTCAACCAGAAAATGAAAGAAAGACAATACATACAGCAGTGTCTGCAATGATAAGACTGGTTTTGGTCCATATTATCTTTAGCTGGAATTCCAGACTCCCAGTGGGCATCTGTTAGGAGTAACTGGAGATCAAAGCATTCCAGGAGCATGGGTTAAGTGGAGGAACTGAACAAGCAGCTGGGGAGTGTCTAGGAACTCACACCCCACATCGTTGCTCAGAATGCTGGAAGAATTAAAGCCCAGTGGAAGAAACAGATCAACGATCAAGCATTTGTGCTTAGATGAGGAGTCTTTCTGGAAATGATTTGAAACAGGGACCAGATCAAGGTCAGAGAGAGGCGTGACTCTACTCATCCGTCATCATTATTAAATGTCAGACACTTACCTGTCTACAAAGTTCAGAAAGAAAGTTATTGCAGATTGGTGAAGGTCCTGCAGAGAAACAGCCCATTACTACTAGGACAGGTCATACAGTTTTCACCCCCGAAAAACAAAAGAACAAGGCACAAGACTGGTGATTTTCAAACTGAGATGACTTAATCAGGGGAATAAATATTTGGACCTATAGTTGTTTATCCAGCATCTTATATCACACCTCATCCAGATTTAGATGAATGATCCGAGATGTGCCGCAGAGATGAAGAGTCAATAAGCCTGGTTATCCTAACTCTCTCCACCTCTTTGAATAGTGGATTAAATTCCAGGGAAAGGTGAGATGGAGTGTTTTCAATGAAAATGATTAGCCACATTTAGAAGAATACAGGTGCCAGTGCTATATGCATAATTCTCCGCTTTGAAAATATCAAACCAGGTTTCCCAGTGGATAATCAGAGAAGAATCACATGCATGAGACAATCCGAAAAATATTGTGGTTCACAAATAATTTTTTAAATGCTGAAATGTCACAAATGTCATAGGGCAGAGTATAGAAGGTATACATATCGTTTTTATATATATTTAATATCTTTTTTAAGGTAAAAATATTGTTTTATAAAATAGCATTTTTTTAAATTTGTTGGATAAACATCAGTTATTTTAGCATTATAATCTTTTAGTATTATAATATGTGTGCTTAATTTGGATCTAGTACAGTTGTTAAGTTTTTATATGAAATGTATATATTTTAATTTAATTAGGAATTGTTAATTTACTATTAGGAATTATGTTGGGTTTCTAGATGATAAGGGTGGAAAGTTAAAAAAAAAGTTAATTATCGTTTATTATTTAAACATTTGTTTATGCTAGTGTTTTGAGTGCTAATTAACTATGTAAATTAATTAACTGTTATTTTAATTATTTTTAGATTTAAAATTCATTGCTGATTGGATATTTATTTAATTACTGAGCTGTTTTTAATTAATTTTATAATTTATCGATTAATTCTTTTATTTTGTATTTGTTTTATTTAATCATGAATTTAATATTTATAATTTATCGTGTTCATAATATTTGTATTCTTTAAAAATAATTGCAATTATTTATCGCTGTTCATTTATTGGGGAGTACAGAAGGACCTCGTCAGTAGCAGACTCGACTATGGGAACGCCCTCTACGCGGGAGCCCCGGCCAAGCTCATCAAGCGACTGCAACGCATACAAAACGCCTCTGCACGCCTGATCCTCGATGTACCATGCCACAGCCACATCACCCCCCACCTGAGGAACCTGCACTGGCTCCCCGTCGACAGGAGAATCTCCTTCAAACTCCTCATCCACGCACACAAGGCACTCCACAAGACCGGCCCAGCCTACCTCAACAGACGACTCTTCTTCTACGTCCCCAACCGCCAGCTCCGCTCCGCCGACCTCTCCCTCGCCACCGTCCCTCGCATTCGAAGAACAACCACCGGCGGCAGATCCTTCTCCCACCTCGCCGCCAAGACCTGGAACACCCTTCCACTCAGCCTACGACAGACCCAAGACCTGCTGAGCTTCAGGAGGCTACTCAAGACCTGGCTGTTCGACCTGTAGCGGCACCCCCCCCCCCTTTTTTCCCCAGCGCCTTGAGACCCTCGCGGGTAAGTAGTGCACTCTACAAATTCTGTGATTGATTGATTGATTGAAGGAAGTGTTTTATTTTAAAAAATGTCATATTTTTACTTCATTTGATTTGAAATATAACATTTTTATTTTTTAAATCTATTTTATTTGTTCTATATTTAATGAATGCATTTATTATTTTAAATCTTTCTTTATTTTTTCTATATTTAATTGTTAAGAATAGTAAATCTGACCACTTAAAAGTCCAACACTTCCCCTACTTTTACTTATATTAGAGTGGGAATTTTAAACCTGACCACACCAAATTCCAACACTTTTCTCCTTTTGCTTACATAGGAGTGGTAGTACTGAATCGAATCCCGCCTGAGTCCAACACTTCCTTTACATTTGCTTACATTGGAGTGGGAATAGTAAATTTGACCCCTCTAAAGCTCCAGATTTTCCCTACTGTTGGTCTAATTGGTGTGTGTATAGTAAATCAAACCTCTCCACAGTCCAACACTTGCCCTACTTTTGCTAATGTTGGAGTGGGAGTAGTAAATCTGACCTCTCCAAAGTCCAACGCATTCCCAACTGTTGTTTACATTGGAGTGGGAATAGTAGACCTGACCGCTCCATAGAGTAAGGTTTTGACTACTTTTGGTTATGTTGCAGTGGGAATAGTAAATCTGCCCCTCCAAAATGCAACATTTTGCCTACTGTTGTTCAGGGTGAGTGGGAGTAGTGAATTTTACCTCTCTAAATCTAATTATTATGTGAATTTTTAAATTTGTTTAAGTGTATATTTTTTGTTTTAATTTAAAAAGTTAGTTTAATGTAAATGATTTTTAATATCTAGTATTTGATATTCTAATTAATTTTCAGTAGTGTTTTTATTCGTTTATATACTATATTTTTTAAACATTACGTTTATTTTTTGCAGTTTTAAATTACATATAATTGTAATTTAGGATTGTAAATTATAAATATATTTGTTAGGTAAAATTCGATATACTTACCCATTTTTGATAATAATGTGGTCTTTCATGTATTTTTTCAATATTTTTGACTTTGCATAAAACACATATAAGTCCGATATTTGTGTTATCGTTTTTCGGCAATGTTTTTGTCTCCGATATTTTTGTCAATAATATTTAGTCAGATAACCCATGCATGGATTGGTACTTTTACATGATATCTCTGATAGCCTTAGTTTTTACATCTTCAGTGCGGTTCACAGAAATCACAGTTTTGAGATGGTGGACTTTAATTCTTTCCACAGTGGGGTTTAGTGAATATTTGCAGGTAGGTTGTACCATCTTCATTTATTTACAGGATGTTAGGTATGCAAGTTAAATGTTAGTGCCATGATTAGCATGTATTTAACTCTTCTTTTATAGGTTCCAGCCTTTGTAAAAACCTATGTTTAGAGTACAAAAGGTGATCCATATGGGGCATAATTAGTCATTCCTTCCCCAATGAGCAAAAAGGGCTGGTTGTACAATTTTAACTTATCACTCACTCATCAGTGTGTGCAGTGGTGATACTCCAGCACACATGCATGCATTTAATTGTTTTTGCATACATAATCATTTATTTCAAGCCTAGGTGAGTTACAGTTGTAGCAGTCTAAGGGCCAGATGTACGACCATTCCATTTTGTTACGGGTCACAAATTGAGATTTTTTACGACTCGCAAAACGGAATGTACTAATGTTTCTCAGACACATTTAGCGATTCCCAATGGGTTTGCAAATGACCTGCCTCATCAATATTCATGAGGCAGGTCGCAATTTGCAACACATTGGGAATGGGCAATGACACAGAAATGGTGGACTGCTGGGGACAGCAGACCACCTTGTCTGTGTTTGCTTTTTAAATAAAGCGACTTTTTATTTTCAAATGCAGCCCGTTTTCCTCAAAGGAAAATAGCATGCAATTAAAAGAAAAAAATGAAAGTTTTCTTTTCAGCTTTTAAGGGCAGGCAGTGGTCCATGGGACCACTGCCTGCTCTTAAAAAATATTTTCGCTGCCAAACACAGTTTAAAATTGGTGGTAACTGTGATTGTTTTGCGACCGCATTTGCAGTCGCAGAACAATCATGCATCCCCCTGTGACTCGCTATTAGGAAGGGGCGCCCTTGGCACGCCCCTTTCTAATAGCGATTCGCAAACCCTATTTTGCGAGTTGGTAATAGGTTACTGTCTCGCAAAATAGGGTTTGTACATGCTCCATCCCTTTTTAGCGGTCGCAAACGGCTGGAATTTCTGTTTGCGACCGCTAAAAGCTGTTGTACATCTGGCCCCAAGTGTTCTCCTTAAAGTTTCATGGGACTTGTGTCTGCTTGGGGAAGTACCATGGTCACAAAAAAAAGTAAAATGGGGCTGGGCAGGATTGGTTATTACAGTTCATGCAATGCTGTAAGTTAATTTGTGCTGGCAACAGTGCTTAATTTGTAAAAAGAAAAGTGCCGCGGCTCTCGTCAGGAGGCCACTTCAGTTTCCACCACACATTACCACTCTACTTACACAACTAGTAAACATCGCACTGTTACAAGTTGACAATTCAGACTGTTCTAGGCCGCAAAAGCTTTAAGAATGGCTTGAGGGGCAGGTATTAGTTGTTTTTAATATATACTGAAATAACAAACAACTGTTTTTCTGCTCATCTTTAAATTGCACAAGTGCAGGTTCTGGCAATTAAGTGCTGGTGGCGAGCATTGGAAACCACCGACTCACCTCACTTTTTAGACCTGTACACTTGTCAAAGTTTTGTGGGTTACCAGCCTGTTTTGATTGATTTTATATATAAAAAAGACACATATGGGGGTATATGATTAGATATCAAATCCTGTCTCACCCAAAAAGAAATGGTGCGACTCTCCCTTATAATTTTGACTTCTATGTTTAGTACGTAACTAGATTTTTGTATGTTGACAATATTGAGTGGAGGGCACCCTGGTTTATTTTCCCTCTTGAGCTCCCCCTTTTGTAATATCGCCTATTAATCTACCAGTAAATTTGCTCTGGTACTTGCTACATGTACTGTGCTGCACGAGGTTATGTTGTCAGTGTAATAAAAGGTTAAACGACTGAGGGCCTGATTTAGATCTTGGTGAATTGGTTACTCCGCTTTTCCCGTCTGACAAAATATAAATCCCATTATATCCTATGGAATTTATATTTCGGCAAATGGGAAATTTGTCACCGTTGTGACGGAGTAACTCCTCCGCCAAGACCAAAATCAGGCCCAGAGATTGGGATGCAAAAGCACATAGAAAAAGTATTCTCGCTCTATTCTTCTGGGTGATGCTTTAATCCATGGGACTGACCACGCGGATTGCTGGGTTTGCAGTGCTGGTCATGGGATGTAGTTGTGATGTGTGCATGAGAGAGAGACTGAAACTGATACAATCTCTTTCACCCACAGTCCTGAGTATTTGGATGCTTGTTACCTAGCAGTGGCCAAGATGGCTGCCTTCAAGCGCATTCTGTATGCATGGGTGGGGAGTGAGGCAGGCAGAGCAGATCTCCCATAAAGGGGAAGTGTAGAAAAGTATGCATCACCAACAAAAGTTAGTGTCAGTTCTGGGTCAACAGTCATTTCCTAAAAAGTAGATAAGCCTTTCTAAACCAACAGGCCTGGTTTTAATGTGGTAACACATGCAAATACAGGTATGCAATCCCGATGATGAACATAATATTATATTGAAGGCACACTTCATACCAACTTTCAACAGATGGTCTATTTAGTTTGCTGTACATCCATAGTGTGGGGGCCCCAAGATCGTCAAGGTGAGTTTCCAAAGGACTGTAGCTATACAGACATCATCAACAAAGGGATCGATCCATGTATGCGTGATATCAGCATACCCAGGGCTTTAAGTGGGCCGGGTCTCACCGGTGCTGAGCACCGGCAGTTTTTTAAAGGGGGCCCCGAAACGGGTCTCTATCGGGCTCTGTTTTGTGCCCTGGCACAGGCGGACTGCAGTGACAGCAGGCACATGGATGTGCGCTGCTCACACTGCTCACTTCTCGATAGTGGAGAAGTTACGGTATGACGTCATGCCAGGTGAGCGTTGTAGGGGAAGGGAAATCTTTTAAAAGAGTCATTTTCTCTCTGGATTTCCCTTCTCTTTTTGAAACTCAGGAGCAGCAACATTGTCCTGGTGTCACCAGGGCTTTAAGTGGAAGCTTTCGCAATATTATATACAAGCCATAGTTGCTGCTTATTTATCTTATGCAACTAACAACCATTGACAAAGCCAATAGTCCTGACTTGTTGTAGGTATGATGTAACTTGTTGTATCATATATCTGGATGCAATGACAGAAGCAGCAAAATACAAGTTGGGCGGCACACTATGCTCAGCGCAGATTTTTAGCTTATGTGTTTTTAAGCCACGCCCTTAATTACATCGGCCACGCCCCTTTGAGAGACCCCCCAGTTTTTTTATCCCACTTAAAGCCCTGAGCATACCCACAGTCCTTTGGAAACTCACCCTGCCATGTGTGGGTCATACAAGCAGCACTTGCCCTATGTGTTTATAGAAGGGTAAAAAATAGGTTCTTTTCTGGGAAAAGAGAACAACTTTTGCCATGTATCTCCAGGTGAAGTAAATGCAAATAACACACCCCACACAAAGAATGACATTGGCAGAAAGTGGCAAATCTTCGGTGAGGAGGAGGTAAGAGAGGCAGGTTAGATCGTCAAGGGGATTGGTGGAGGGCAGGTAGCTCAGTGATGTGAATGTAAGCAGTTCCGGATTACCAAACAGGCAAAGCAGCCACCGGCCTATGGGCCCCACTCCTTTTAGTGGCCCCGCGACAACAGATCAAAATAATAATGATTTGTTCTTGAAAGAAATTTACAATCATTCTTTCTTAAATAGTTTCTGAGGGGGACCCGAAATTTCGACTGCCTAGGGGCGTACACAGGATTTAATCCGGCACTGAATGGAAGAGGGGGTGAGGAGGAGGGGGGATAGGGCAGAGCAGCTGCTGCAAGGGGAGTGGAGGAGGAAATGGGGATGAGGGAGTGGGGCAGAGCTCCTCCTGCTTGCCTATGTGAAAATGGGACTACCACAAGGGTATTGTAGGCAGGAGCTCCGACAAAAGTTGAGGTGGAGGAGGGGTGATGGTAAGCTACCAAGGTATAGTGGAGCACGTGCTACTCGCTATGTAGTGCGGGTAAACTGATGAGGGAATTCTAAGTGGGAGAAAGACTTATGAGGAGAGAAGTGCGGTGAGTGGGGGTAGTGGTGCATCTGCTAACCAAAGAAGGAAGTGAAGGAGGTTGCAGGGTGGACTCAAAGGTACTGGATGAGCAGCAGTGCTTTCTTAATGAGGGCAGAGGAGCGTCGCCCCCCCCCCCCGCCCGCTGCGAGCCATGCGGTGTTAAAAATAAAATGGCAATGAAATGATTTCATTGCCTTTTTTTTTTTAACCGTAGTGCGGTGCAGCCGCCAGCCTGCCTCTGAGCCAGAAGGGTGTGTCCTGACTGTCCTCTGCTGTCGATTGGCAGCAGAAGGACTGGAGTAGTGATGTCCCTGCACTTCAAAGTGCGCATGTCACTTTGGCCAGCAGTCTTGCGCCGGCCAAAGTGACATGTGCACTTTGAAGCTCTCCACCCAGCTGTCTTAGACAGCTGGGTGGAGACCAAGCACAGGCCTCTAGGGCCTGAAGGAGCGTTAGGCCAACCCGCTCCATCCAATCCTGGCGCTGCTCTCATGCAGCATGAGAGCAGCGTCTGTATTAGTTAGGGGGTTCTTCATTCCACAGGCTTCGTAAAAACAGGGAGGCGGACACAGAGCCCGCGGTAAGCACAATTTATTTTTATTTAATTAATATAATTGAAATGCTTTACTGTTTGTTTTATTTTGGAGGGAGTGTCTGTTTTTATTTGGACTTTTGAGGGTGTTTCTTTTTACTATGGGGTTTTGTAGGGAGGGAAAATGTGTTTTTGTGTTTTTTGGAGGTGGTGGGGCACTTCGCTCGCCCCACCACTTTGAAAGGTCACCAGCAGCTCCTGTGAATGAGAGGCATAGAAACAGCTTTTGTTATGCAACTGGTTGCAGGAGGTAAAATAAGTGAATTTTGCAGAATGAGAAGGCCTAACCACAAGATGGTTAAAGACTTTCACAAGATGAGCCAATTTAAGTTCAGTCTGCCCTGAGCTGCAAATGACAGCTCAACAGGGTGGCCATTTTAAGGCAACACCTGCATTTGGGATCAGGTTTAAACATTTATAAAAAGGCTGCTGCAGGGAAAATAATGATATGTGTATATGATGCGTGTATTGCATAATGAATTGAATGCCTGATGATTGAGTGTAATTTTTAGGTGTAAAATAGTCTCTAATACATTACAAACCGTGCACCCCATAGGAGCTGGGTTGATACACCAAACAGCTAATAACATTAGTGAGAAGTACTACTCTAGATGAAGCCAAGGCATCTCATGTACATTTTAAAGCACTGTTAACACTAGGTCTTGCAGACAGCTTCACTGTTACGCTAGTCTTAAACATATATGTCTTGCCTTTTCGACCTATTGGTCTTTTGGCTGATTTTTGCCTATGCTACTTAGTATCTGCAAAATATCTTATTATCTTATTGCTGATGCGGAACAAAACTAGCAAAAATTTTCAAACATGCAATGATGCATATACTTTGATGTGTCATCATGCATGCTCATGTATGCAACAACGTGCAACGGCAGGCCCAGTGTCACCATACATCCTTGTTTATTTGTCACCACCCATGTATGTGCACACATAATGATGCAGCAGCCATTTTGGATTTTTTTAAATTTATAATTTCAAGATGGTGGACTTACATAGTGAAGCAATGAATTGAAGCAAGCATTTGCAAAACAAATGGCTTTTGCCTTTCTAATGCGAGTGCCGAGCTGTTGGCTATGTCAATGTTTGTCTGTAAATTATTGTTTAGAAAAAGTAAAATTAAAAAATCTAAATGTTGGAGGAAAAGCAAATGCAGATCTTAAGGTATCTCAAAACTGTACATTAAATACGTTTTCAATCTTTATAAATGATATGGTTTATTTTTTAACACTTTTCACTTAGGAAACTCTGAACAGAATTTAAAAAGAATAAGGAAGGGTCGAGTGTATAAGAAACCCCTGCCAAAGCCTAATTTGCTTTTCACTGGATTCCATCATTTGATCTTCCACAATAGTCCAAGCAGTAGATTTATGGGCTTTCAGAAGTGTCATGCTAAGTACACCTTCTGTCTCAAATGCCAGCAGAGTGATGGCAACAGATGCACCTTCCTCCAGCGCCATGAATGCCTTTTTATGCCAAAGCTTGTGCTTTCATGCAACATGTGAAATGCAAAAGATAATACCAAAACAATAATTAAATTCTGCTCTTAATCCATCCAAAAATATCCATTCTTGTTCTTTTACAGACAAGTTGGGAGGGCAGGAAGCAACACAGCACAGACGTCAGTGGTATTAGAGGGGGAAGAGGGACAAGAGGGAGAGAGCTAGGAAAAACATGCACTCTCATAGAATGTTGAATGAATAAGAAAAACGAATTCTCTAAATGTGAACAGTGGAAGGATACAAATCAGCCAATCAAAAGCATCATACAGAAGCTATTCTCCCGGGGACGGGCAAACTTAAGAAGAGGAAGCCATTGAAAAACAAGAAAGTCAATGAGAGTTACAATCAAACCAACCAATGGTAAGCAATGGGTGGGAAGAAAGCCCACTGAACGCTCAGAATAGGTCTTTTGCAACCAAACATCATGCGCTGTCTGGTAAGTGATGTGATAAAACATAAAAAGTGCACCAAAGCACATCACGTTTTAGAAAAGGAGCTGTCCAGCAGCAATTGCAGCTGCAGGCCCTTCAAAAATGTTATTAAAAAAAAAAAAAGAAAGAATGAGCGTGCAGGGGAGAGCAACAATAGAGCGGAGAGGGATGGAGTCACTGCCGACGAGAGGAGGGAGCAGCCATGGGGGGAGTGTCAGAGGAGCTTGGTAACAGAAGAACTTTAAAAAAAAGAAACAGAGTATACCAAGAGGAAATGGGAGTAGTTTAAGGCAACACAGAGAGTGTGTGGTGTGTGGATTTCAATTGCGAAGGGGTCCCTGAGGGAGAGAGCAAAAACTGCAAACACTCATGTAGTGATGCAAGAAAAAGAAAAAAAGCAGTTCCCTAATCTGGAGGTGTGCAAAAATATAAATCAGACTATCGAAAGGATGGTAAATGAATTAGGCTCGAGAGGAGGGGCAGACACAAGAAAGGGAAGAAAAGCCATTGAATAAGAAATCAAATGAGATTGACACGAAATCCAGGGAATGGTAAGCAGTAGTCTGACCCAAAGCCCACTGTAAAAATGGATACTGTCCACAATATGTCTACGACAACATACAGATAAAAGCTATCCACATGGAAAACCTAAATAGGAGTAGGAAAAGACTGGGGCAAGGAAATAAATAGGACAACTGTTAAAATGTTCTGGGAAGTAGTGTCTGGTAGTCCCTCCTGACATACCAACAACAGTCTACTATTGTAGAGAAAGTGCACCAAGAAAGTGGCAAGGCTTTAAGTAACTGGAACTGAAAACTGTACTAGAGTGGGCACAAGAGAATAACAAAAATGGACAGTTTTTCCCTTGACAAGGACTACTTTGAAAGTGTAAGGTCAGGAGGGGCGAACAAGATGAACAAAAGAACAATGTGGTGGAAATAAAGAATACAAGGAAATGAGAAGAAAGACACTCCATGTGACACGTGGTGTAATGGGTTAGCAGAAGTTGTCAATGAGAGATAGTAGGGGGAAAAAGTGTCTGGGGCTGGTTCGACTTGCCGAGAAGAACATGTGGATGAGGTGGCATGTGCCGCTTACAACTGAGCTGATACTCAGGCAGAAAGCCCTGGGAAATTACCATGGGCAGAAACATATATGTTGGGAAGTTTATAGAGCTAAGCAAACTTCTCATCAAAAGATTAGCATAAGAAGGAGCTCTGAGAGATGAGGGGGAGTGAACCAACCAGGAGAGCCAAGACATTAGCAACTAGAGATAGCTGGTCATCTACATTTACTTATGCAAGAATCTACTCCGTAGGGCACCTTTGGAGGAGTGTGCTGTTTTAAATTCTCTTGATGTGATATGCAAAGCACAAGTGAGTTATGAACTTGTGGATCTGGTGAATAAACCAATTCTGACAGCATCAACTTAATACATAATGACAAGGCTCGGCAGTTTTTGGGGATACCACCCTCGGCGGATGGTATGTACTTCTAAACCCTATGGACAGGACCACTGGCATTATGAGGCAGAAGAAGGCCAAATTATGCGGCAGGGTTTAGTAAATTATTCAGCAAGAAAAGGCAAATTATGCGGCTTAATGTGGCACATATTGTGATAGTATTACTTCATTATTTTGCCATTTTTACACTTTTTAACACTGCCTGTGCATTGGTTACACCTCAATATTACCAGTTTAGCAACCAAATATAGCAATAAGCAACAGAAATATGACCAGTCAACCTTTGCAAAGTGCCTTTCACTGCCCAGCAACAAGTGTTGCTGTGATTGATTTTAGTAACTTTTGAACTGTTTTAGCTAGACAATTTTGTTGTTGTTAAAATCTACAGATCATGTAGCAGATGATGCGTTATCTGGCAAATGTGGCAAATCTATAATTATGCAAAAAATGCTGCAGCCATACAATCGCATAATTCCAGTGTCCCTGCCTACGGCTGAGAAGGTACGTAGGTCCGTCGCTGGCTAATCAGAATGGAATCAAAAAATTCTTTACCGTCTCCAGATGATCGGCAATTTAATACAATCTGCATTTACTATACAAAAAGGAGGTTTTCAAAGTGGCCCAGGTGTCCCCATTTGGAGGCTGTACAAGCTACAAAGTCCATGACAGAAGGGAGAGACTCTTTACCGATAAATGTAAAGAAGGCAGGTGGGAGTTGTAAGTCTGAAGTTCTGCCCATTTTAGAGATATTGTAAAATGTAATTTTAGGGTCAGTTCAGGATTTGGACTACAGTTCTGTGGTGCATTTCAGTGTGTGGAAAAGTACTCATGGTAACAGTGTGCCAGTGCTATCCTATGAAACTTCAGGACCATGGATAGTTCAGAACATCTCTCAAGGACCGAGAATATGTAACATTAAAGTCTGTGATGTGAACCATGGAGTTGTTCCTGACAGATTTTACTTTGTCCACCTATGGCATTCTTAGACATCATTTCATTTGCTCATTATATCACTACCCAGTACTCTAATAGCAGTTTCCATATTCTTCAGTGTAACCCTGGGAGGTCCATACTTTTTACCTGTGATCTGATTCAAATTTGACACAAATAAAAACCCACTCCAGGCATGAATGCCATAGTCACCTTGCGGTAAAACAAACCTAATCTATGTTCAGGTGAGGGACTGGAATAATCTTTACTGAAAATTATGGAATCTTAGACTCTAATCCCATCTTGCACATCTAAAACCTCAGAGGATAAATAGTTACATTTAGTGGCTTCAGATTCTGTTTTTAGGACAGCCTCTACTCTCTTTAGCTGTTCTACACTTTTACTTATATGAGAAGTATCAAAAGTTTCTTCTAATTCTTCTCTAGGTACTCAGTGAATCTGTCATTCATAAAGGATAAATCTAATCTGGCAAATATCTCCTCATACAACAGGTCCTACCGCTGATATCCTGTCCAAGACGCCCTCCATGGGTGCAGCTTCAACAAGATCTTGAAGGTTCTCCTGTACACCTGCCACTAATGGGTCCACCCCAGTGTCACACTGGAGTAATGGTTGACCTCACTGAGAACAGGTCCTATTTTCAGGAACTTATGTACTTTCTCAGGATAAGCCCATGCAGAGGCCCTGAGTAACCCTTTAAAAATAAGAGCTAACCTGTGGGATACATGTCTGAAGGCTATTTCAGGAATTGAGGAGGAAGGCATTAGCTGTCCACTGTTCCTCTTGGTTTAGACACTAATGTTCTTCAAACTGTTGCTTAATTGTCAAATACTGTCTTTCCTCTCAGTACAAGCTCAACTTTCCTTGATGACATCACATATTCTCTGCAGCTGTGGCTTGCACTACAAACATCCCTGCTTGAAAACACTGATCATTGACTCGCACAGAAGATATAAGAACCCCCAACCCACTGTTAAAATACATCCCTAGAGGAAACACTATCAAACTACGGCTCTGAAAATGCACTCTAACTAGGCCCAGGACAATAATGTTGTGTCCCGCTACTGCTAAGCAGCTTCCAAATCAAACTGCCTAACTGGAAACCTTTTAAGGGTTACATGTGGAGGTTCATATTTTAAAGAAGGCAGTTATCAGTAACCAGCTTGCATCAGGGAGAGGAGGTAAGCCAGGTCAATATTAGGTAGACTATATCTCCTGAAAAGGATTATCACAAGGTCAGAAGATTGAGCAGTGTCTGGTCACACATGGGGTGCTATGATGCTCATTGTCTGTTAATCCCACGAGGGAATTCTAGGCTTTATTGGAAGTGCAGTTAGTGTCAAATAGTGGGTTGTTGTTAGTGGTGTGTGTGGGAAGGTCAAGAATTCAAACTCTATTTGATGCACATATATTGTTTAAGGCAATAAATCCATGATACTTAAGTCCGATTTAATAGGTTTGTTTGTAAATAGAGGCAGAATTTTAAAAACAAAACTGATGCAGCATCACAGGTCCAGGAGGCAATAACTGAGGAGAACATACCTTTCAATGTACCGCTGTTTGGGTGAGGTCACCCTTCTTGGATTCATCTTAACCATCCAAACGAGGAAAGAAACTCCACTTAAAGGCATAAAGATTCCGATATCAGGATTTCGCAGTAGTTTCCAGTGTAAAGTTCAAGTAAATTTCATTGAACGTGTGCAATTAAGCCACACTCATGAAAACAGCTCCTTTTCTCACATTCTTAGACCTGTCCATGTGGTTTGGCCTTGATGATCACCCAACTTTACTCTCCTCGCTACAGTCACTGGACATTACTGGTCCAGCACACAAATGTCTCAACTTCTGCATCTCTTGTTGCTCCTTCTCAGTGGCCTGGACATCAACACCTTCTCCTCTACCAGTGTGTCCTCCACAAAGGCTCTTTCCTCGGCCCTCACATTTTCTCACGCTGCACCTCTTTCCCCGGTAATATTATTTCCTCATTGGGTTCTCTTTTCACCTTTATACTGATAACACATCTTCTCCTTTGGAACTTTTACACTCTGCCTTAATTCCCACATCATCACCTGCCACACAGCCATTAGACATTGGATGACATTATGGCCACTCTTTCTAAACTCCTCTACAACCGAGGACATACACTTTTCTTTATCAACATCACCCACCACTCGTTCTGGTGCTAAATACTTTCCTTCTGACTTGCTAAAATGTGCATGCTCAGCCAGAAAACTCAGGCTCTATTCAGCCCATCCCTAAAAATGAAGACATTACCAACACAGTCACCATGGCACGTTTCCAGTTACAGAATAAACACAATGTTCATACACATGTACCTTTAAATACAGCTGAAACACTAATCACCTCTTGAGTATTCGGTGAACTAGATTTGTTTTGCAGATTTCTGGTCAACCTCCCCATTACTCCTTTGTAGCACCAGATAAGGTAATAAATGTTACCACCTGACCACTGTACAGTATACCTCAACATGTGCACACCTCTGCATACCACCAAGAAGCAAAGTGGCTCACCATCAAGAACCCTGCTTTACAAAGATTACTGGAATGGCATGGGGAGCAAAAAAACGATGGATTTAGGCCCAGATCTCTGTACTGGGGTGAATGCATTACATTGTTCAGCATTCTGTCCATCAATTGTTGTTTTTGCATTTGTCACCCCAAGTGGGACGGGTACGCCCAGACGTGGGTCCTGGGCTCACTGTGCCACTGGAGTCAAGCTAGCCTGGCTGATGAGGGGTGATACCCCGAAACCGGTCCTAGGATGCTTGCTTCCAGTCCAGGCAGGACCTGGCCTGGCAGTTCGGAGTGGACTGTTTCCATGGGGAACAGGGTCAAGACTGATTTGCATATGGCTCGGTCTAAACTGGAATGGCATGGGAGCAAAAAAACAATAGATTTAGGCCCAGATCTCTGTACTGGGGTGAATGCATGACATTGTTCAGCATTCTGTCCATCAATTGTTCTTTTCACTAAGATAACTGGCATTTGTTTTCACTTCAGTACATGCTCTAGCTCAAAACTGCCTCTCTAACACACTACTCCTTTACCACTACTCATAACTTCTAGTTACACCCACATCACCTTGTGGTGCCTTAAAGTTCAGTTGCTTCTACCCTCTAGACCTCTTTCATCGGAATTACCTGAAGCAGACATTCGTACCATCCCCACCTTCAAAATATTAATAACCAGTGCTTTAGGTGGGCAGGTACTGCCCGGTACTGAGTTCCTGCACTTCTTTTATTTGAAAGGGAGAGTACATGCACTTTTCAGCTCTGCTGTAATACATTTAATGGGAGAGTGCCGGAACTTTTCAAGAGCAAATAAGTACTCTGAATAGTGAGTACCAGCACTTACATTTAAAGCACTGGCAATAACAATGCTGAACAAATATATTTTGCTACTCAATAAAAAAGAGAGAAATTCCCCCTGTGTTTCTGTTGCCAACATTCACATTTAATGTTTTTGTTTTCTATTAGTTAGATATTTGCTATGGCATTAGTTTGGTGTGTGTCTTTGGCAACTACAGTCACAAAACTTGCACAACTATTCTTTACAACAATTGCTATTTGTCTAAAGTGTGTTAACCACCAACTTTCAGTCATCCATCTTCAGTCGCTAATGCTTTGTGAAACGTTTTTGATCACAATAATAATGTTGCTAAATAAGGAAATAGATAAATAAGTAAATAAATCAGAAATAGTGTAGAAATGAAACTAAGCAAGGAAGGAGGAGAAAAAAAGATAGATCTAGTCACAGGAAAGCAACTAGAGGAAGAGGAGATGTAGAATGGAGGACGCAATCGATAAGAACAATCATTGGCAGCAGTGGTTAATTTGTAAATAAATAAGTACTGGGACTCTCTTCAGGAGGCAGCTTGCACCAGCCCATTCCTTCTGTTAGCGTAGCCTAAAACAGAACCAACTACTACTAACCATGGAAGTGGAGAGAGGATGTGGCATAATGGCTAGAGTTTCCGACTTCAGCGCTGGAGAACCAGGTCAACATCAGCCCAACATCTTGTGATTCTGGACAAATCACGTAATCTCCACGTGCCTACCATAAATCAATGTGTCCTTAACTGGTGCTCATGAAAAGAGCCGTGTTGATGATTAAGTGCTGGTGCAGAGCACCAGAAACCACCGGCTCAAATTAAGCACTGCAGCAGATCCAATATATCTGGCACTATCTTTTAGTTTTTTAGCTTGGATCAAATCTGGTTTCGTTTTTCATGGGTTTTGTAAATTGTATTGCTGGAAAAGCAGCCAGGTCCTTGTCAATATAACAAAAACATTGGCTAAAAGCAAAACAGTTTGAGTCTTCAGAAGCACATTGTCACTGTAATGCCGGGCACTAAAGGGAGCTATTTTATGAGCAGCTATGCTCCTTGTGATAGAGCAGATTGCCGTCACTCACAGTCAAGTTAACCAGTGGCTGAAGTGGGCTGGTCTATTTTCCAAAGCTGTATCCTATGGTGGGCAGAACTAAATGTGAATGACACATCATCAGCCCAATGGATGAAGAGGACTGGCAGAAAACCACAATAAGTAGGTATATTATATACATATATGTCATTTTAGTGAATTCTAAGGTTCTGGCTAAGGCCAGACGTAAACATGTGTGTGGTCTGGATAGGAGGAAAACATAATGGAAGCAAAATAGAAATCCGGGGCATACAGAAAAGGGAGGACAAGAAAGCAAAACCTAGTATGGTGGAAAGAAAGAGAAGAGAACAAACAGGAGGAATAAAAGAATGAATGAGAGAGACAGAGGAAGTGCCACAGCGAGGCAGACATATTGGAATGGATGGGGATGGAAATGGGGCGGCTGGATGTTCCTCTGAGCGCCTGCGAGTCACCTGGTTGTCATGAAGATGAAATGCCGGGGTTTGTTCATGAAGATTAATGTCGGCGCTGTACATGGGTTTCGGAGTACAATTTCTTGTAAACCCTCTTCCTGCTGCCCGAGGGACCGCATCCTGCGGATCTGGGAGGAAGCTGCTATGAAAAACAGAGGCGCATATTCGAAACAGGTGTGTCCAGCCTGGTCGCCCAGACCTGATCGCCAGGAGGCAAGCACTTCAAAGCCGGGCTCCAGTGAGGAGGCAGACCAAGTGCTGTGTCTCTGACAGTGGAAGAGGATTCAAAGTCTCTGCTAATAAGTACAGTAAGTGCCTCTGTGTGAATGTGTCTCAGTGAACAACGTGCCTGATTCCCAAGGTGCACGCACGTTTGGGCATTGTAAGCACATCACAACTTATTTTTGAGCAATATGTGCCAAGCTCAAAATGTGGAGCGCACTGATTTATGGGAAAGTGCACACATTTTGTGCCTAGTTTGCACGTGGGCTAAGTGCTCATGGGGATCAGGATCTTAGGCAACACACTATTGAGCAAATTGCTGATGAGTTAGATGCCATGGTGCAATTTGCTCATGTGCCAGCATCTATCGTGAACTTTCCCCTTGCCAACTATGGGGCATATTTACAAGCCCCTTGAGCCGCCGGTGCGTCACTTTGTTTGACGCAGCGGCGGCGCAGTGTGGTGCTCCATATTTACAAGGCCACGTAAAGCCACGCAGCACTTTGCGTGAAAGGGGCGTGCCAAGGGTGTTGCTGTGGGTGCTCCCACGCAACACCCATGGATTCTGCCGTAGTCCCAGATTTACAACATTTTGTAAACCTGGGAATGCGTCAGAAGCCTACGCCTCCCCAGAGCATAAAGAGGTGCAACGAGGAGAAATACTTACATTTCTCCTAGTTTTTTCCTTTTTCTATGCGTGCTGCATTCTGCAGCACACAAAGAAAGAGGAAAACACCTTACATGATTGCTTTTGAGCAGGAAGGTGTCCCTTCCTGCACCAAAACAATCTCCCCTAAAACGCAGACACCCTTGCACCATGGCACAAGGGTGCCTGCATTGGTGCATGGCTGCCAATCGTGTGCCAGTGCATTGGAAAGCACAGAGAAGTGACATATTATTGTAAATATGACACATCCCTGTGCTTTGAAAGTGACGCAGCGCGGCGCAGCCAAATGGCTTTCGGTGCCGCGCTGCGTCACTTTTGTGTAAATAAGACCCTATTTTTTCAAGGGCAAAATGCTATCGAGTAACTTGTTCTTGACCAAAATGTAATTGTGGAAAATGCTCATGGGTGAGATGCCGTCGTTGAATGGTTTCAGGAGAAAGGGAACTATGAGAATTTTGAAATGCCAATGAAAATGAAATAAAATTAAAATTATATTTATAAAGCGCTCTACTACCCGTAGGTGTCTAGGCGCTAATGCTTCTAGAGGAAACAGAGCAGATACAGTCAGATGAATAGATATCTATGTGTTAAATAGGCGCGTTTTTAAGGCTTTGCGAAAAGAGAGCCAATGGGCACATTGCTCATCTACAAGGTGCAACTGAGCAAACTGGTCAGTTCCATCTTGCCTACAAGCAAGTTACTCATTGGTGTAGATAGTGGCCTACTTCAATTTTGGTCAAAATAATCTAAGTTGGCATTAAATATCTGTGCTCTATCAATATAAATATCAAATATACTTATCACTGATTGTTTTAAATTCACAGTGTGCAGAGTTACAAAGTGTTTTGTTTGCAACCTTCATTGTAATCTATAGAAAACGTCACTCCGTCGAAAAGTTTATCACATTTGCATGAAAATCGTGATTTTTGGCGCCCTTTATGTTGCACATGCCCCCCTTCCTGTATAATGTAAACACATTGCTTCTGCTTAAGATATACTTTGCAGAAACCAGTTCTTCCCAACCGTTCATAGTTTATAGAAAATCTGCACAAAAGGTAAATTTGAATAGAAATATTCTGCATATAATTTTCAGCTTGGCTGTGTTTGAAAAGCAGGTTACTATGTGCAGAAAATCTTTGCATGGGTGAAAGCTTATGTAAACAGAGAAGCTCAGCAAACAACCTTCATGAACAGTGGAAGGCATGAACACTGCAAACTTTGCTGGCTGTGAAGTAGAAAAAAATCTTTGCAAATCCTTAGTCAAAAAAAGAGACTTGTACAATTACTAATAGTCACGCTTTCAATATAATATTATTGGAACTGGTTCATGATTTTCACCTTTATAATTAATTTCCATACAGTCGTTTTTACAGTTTTTATCCTGTAGAATTCAAGAATATAATCAGCTAAATGCCTGGTTCTGAAACCAGCTCAAGTGTTACATTTACTGGAGGAATGTGGCCAAATTTTGTTATTGTCATAACGATTGTGAATCAGCGATCATTCGGGAGGCGCTGCGACCTTTGTTGTTGTGGTCCCCATTTGACTCACCAGACCATATTTATGAGGCCTTGCGACACTTTTGTGACGCACCGGTGGCGTAACAAAAGCGCCACATTGCGCCCTATTTACAAAGTGACGAACCTAAGCAGATGCGTCACTTTGTAAAGCACTGCGCTACATTATACCTGCGTCAGGTATAATATATGCAGGGTGGGTGTTCTTCCGTATTCAGATTTCACTGCGCCGCTTCTAGGACGCCACTGCGTCAATACCTTACGCCTGCCTCATAAAAGACGTAAAACTGACGCCGGCCCTTTCACGTGGGGCTGGCCCCACGTAAAAGGACACATTGCTGGAGTTGCGTCTGTTTTCAGACACACCCCAGCAAGGCGTCACTTTTGCACCTACAGATACGTCAGTAATACTGACGTATCTGTAACTCCTTGTGACATGGAGCTCCATACATTAAATACGGCGCATCCATCGTGTCGCAAGGAGGGGGCAGTGAAAACTGTTGCATCGCTGTTTTGTCGCAGCGATGCAACAGTTTTCATAAATAAGGCCCACCTTTTTTTGAAATTTTCATTTGGAACATGCAGATGGACTGTCCTTCCACTTCATCTACCTGTTTGGCTCCATTATTTGGCCATCTTTGGTAAATCTTATTTTTCTATGCTTTACCTCAATTTGCACTTGAGAAATTCTGAGGTGCCCGTTATATGACTATTTGGCATTTTGACTTCACAGTAATTCCTCATTTTTCAGGTTCCTTTTGGAAAAATTGTTGGATTTTGCAAGTGGTTTTATTCTAGCAAGTGGGTCTTGGTACCAGACTGAGCCGGAGGAAGAATGAACTATGCAAGAGTCCAGCGAATGGTTAGATCTGTGGAACCAGGTCCAAACTGGTGCCCTCTAACCATCAGGTGGAGGAAGATTTCTTTTTGCAGTTTTTTTATATAGCGGGAACTCGACCCGAAGGTATTGGAGTGCTTTATGTGAGCACTACTGCATTACACAAGGACACATTCATTTTTGGTAGGCACAGGGAGATTAAGGGGCATATTTACAAGGGGTTTGCGCCAAAGGAACATCACTTTTACTGATGTTCCGGTGGTGCAATTCCCTGCTCCATATTTACAAACTGGCGTTAAGCCATTTTTTGTGGCTTGACTCCACTTTGTAAATATGGTAACCTTTCATGCAGTTTTTTGCATGAAAGGGGCGTGCAATGAGTGTTAATGTGGGCATCCCACTGCAACACCCATTGCTTTTTGATGCTGCCCCAGATTTCCAAGGATGTGTAAATCTGAGGCAGCGCCAAAAACGAATGCCATGCAAAAGCAGGCGTTAGATTGGCGCAACGAGGAGAAATACTTTTATTTCTTCTTGTTTTTGTGGGTAACATCCTTTAGGATGAAGCCGGAATCACGCTGTGCCTTCACAGTGCCGGCATCAGGACAGATGCGTCTTTAGTATGCAATCGTTCTGCCCACAAGTCGTTACAATGACTTGCTTTAGGGGGGCGCAATGGTGGAGTGGTGTTGGAATTAAAGTCCAACACCTTCCCTACTGTTGCGCAGACTGGAGTTAGAATAGTAAATTAAACTATACCAATATCCAGCACCCCCCCTAAGGCAAGTCGTTATAATGGCTTGCGTGCAGAACAAATGCGTGCTAAAGACGCATTTGTTCAAATGACGGAGTTCCTAAGGCATGCGTGAAAAACGCATGCAGAATTCCGTCTTACATTCCGTTTTTGCTTTTTCTATGTGTGCTGCATTCTGCAGCATACATAGAAAGAGCAAATCGCCCTTAATGATTGTTTATGTGCAGGAGGACATCTTCATCCCTGCAACACAGGCACCCTTGCACTATAGCGCAAGGGTATCTGTGTTGGCGCCAGGCAGCTAATATTAGGAAACACAGGATGCACCATAACCTTGTAAATACAGCGCATCCCAGCGTTTTGGAAATGGTGCAGCCAAATTTGGCACAGCGCCGCACCATTTCCTTGTAAATATGCCCCTAAGTAATTTACCCAATCACAGGATGCTGAGCCAATGCCTATACTAAAACCTAGATCCCCAGCTCTAAAGTCGGCAGCTCTGGCCTTTCCCGCCACATCCTTTTCCTATTGCCTTTTGCAGTGCCCCATATGTCCTGTGTGTGCAGCGCTGCCCTATCTTGGACTCTCCTTTGCCTGTACTTGGAGGATGCTACCCATCCCTGCCCTCTCCGTGCCCCTTGAAGGCGGTCCCTCCAAGCAGGTATGCTCCCTTCGCCCCTCCGCAGCAGGACTGCCGCCTGTCCTCAGCAGTCAGAGAGCGCGGATCTCTGCCCCCTCTATGCGCTCTATGCCCAGGCAGACACCGAGGCAGCAGCTGTGCAGGAGAGAGACAGTGCAAGGCCATCCATCATGGTTTACGACTCCTCCAGCCGGCTCTCTTTAAAGGCCTATTAAACCAGCTCAGACTTGTGCAGCGCGGGGGAAAAGTTCAGAGCCCAACACCAATTTCCTGTCCTGGCCCTGATTAATGGGTCTCATCCAGAAACACTTCGGGCGCCTCCATGCAGCTCCTCTTCTCCATTAAAAATATTCACTCAAGAGCTCACGACTGACCCTGACAGAGGGCAGCGCTGGGCCGGGGGCTGCTCATGGGCAGAGGCCGGTTGCCACCACCAATGCTGCTGACTTCCAAAGGTCCTGCTGGACTTCCAAGGGCCCTGCTTGGCTCCCAAGGGCCCTGCTTGACTTCCAAGGGCCCTGCTGAACTTCCAAGGGCCCTGCTGGACTTCCAAGGGCCCTGCTGGACTTCCAAAGGTCCTGCTGGACTTCCAAGGGCCCTGCTTGGCTCCCAAGGGCCCTGCTTGACTTCCAAGGGCCCTGCTGAACTTCCAAGGGCCCTGCTTGACTCCCAAGGGTCCTGCTGAACTTCCAAGGGCCCTGCTGGACTTCCAAGGGCCCTGCTGGACTTCCAAAGGTCCTGCTGGACTTCCAAGGGCCCTGCTGGACTTCCAAAGGTCCTGCTGGACTTCCAAGGGCCCTGCTTGGCTCCCAAGGGCCCTGCTTGACTCCCAAGGGCCCTGCTTGACTCCCAAGGGTCCTGCTGAACTTCCAAGGGCCCTGCTTGACTCCCAAGGGTCCTGCTGAACTTCCAAGGGCCCTGCTGGACTTCCAAGGGCCCTGCTGGACTCCCAAAGGTCCTGCTGGACTTCCAAGGGCCCTGCTTGACTCCCAAGGGTCCTGCTGAACTTCCAAGGGCCCTGCTGGACTTCCAAGGGCCCTGCTGGACTTCCAAAGGTCCTGCTGGACTTCCAAGGGCCCTGCTTGGCTCCCAAGGGCCCTGCTTGACTTCCAAGGGCCCTGCTTGACTCCCAAGGGTCCTGCTGAACTTCCAAGGGCCCTGCTGGACTACCAAGGGCCCTGCTAGACTCCCGAGCACTGGGAACCCTTTAAGGTCTAGTAAAGGAAACATACTCTTACCAAGTTTACTGCTTTTTGATACGTACAGATACATTAGAGTAACTTATTAGTTGATAAATTGTCACTTTGTTGCAGAGAGATTATTTTTGCTGCTTAATTGTCAATCCTGCTTTTGGACTGATTTGTGAAAGTTACTCAATGTTTATGTACTTTTGAATTTTTTTATAAAGAATTGTGATTAAAAAAAAGAAAACATGGCATCTGATTACTTAAACTATGCAGGCAGTGCTAAGTTGCACCTATATGCTATTTAGTGCCATGTTACATATTTTAGTGTGCGCTATCTCTCTCTATTTGTAGCTATCATTTCGGTTTTACATCTGCAAAAATACATTTTTGTATTGCGTAATTTACACATGCACTGATTTTCGCTGCTGCAAAATAGCCCTTATTACTATCTAGAGAAATGGAGCAAATAGCACTGGTTTGCTATTTACCACCAGGTAACAGGGAGTATTCAAACTCTTTGCTGCAGTATTCATAAATGCATACCCTTCTCTCTTCTATCCCTCCACTATCCTTTTCATTCCAAACAACAGACTAACCAGTGGCGGTGCGTCCATTGGGGCGTTGGGGCGTTGCCCCACTAATGCCACATGGCCACATTCTTCCTCGTTAACTTAACGAGGAAGATTAACTTCACCGGCGTCCTGGCTCGAAATTGGGCCGGCCGGAGTCAGTCAGGACGTGTCGCTGAAGGGGGTGGGGCAGCACTGCAGGGTTGGGTTTGTTGTTGACTGACAGCAGCAGGGCAGGCCCAGTGCGCATGTTCGGGTTTGGGCTGGTCATTTTTCTGACCAGCCCGAACATGCGCACTACTGTGCCCTGCATTAGGAGAGCGAGCGAGGGCGAGGGTTGCTACTGGCCAGTGGCCGCAGCCCCCGGTCTCCTATGGGCGGGGACAGTCCCTGCTCAAGCCAATCCTGGCGCTGCTGGAGCAGTGTCTGGATTGGCTGAGAGGGGTTGCCACCAGCCACTCACGAAGGCGCCAACACGGACCCCGGGCCAGGAGCACACAGCAGAGGCGGCGCGTACTCGGCGGTCAGGTAAGTTTTCAAGGTTTTTTTAAAAACTTTATTTTTAAACCCCCCGGCCCCCCACCCCCCCGCGAGTATTGCGAGCCGCGACAGTATTGTGCGTCTATCTTTAGGTAAGCATTTGTGTAATAACACCAAGCAACGAGTGGTAAAACCACGGCACAGTTTCCGTGAGAAAATGTTAATCTGTTTTTCTTCGCACTGGAAACGCTTTGCCCTCGGATGTCAGGCTGTGCCACTGGTGATGCACTTTTTCCTTAGGCGACCCTTCACCCTTCTATGTTTTAGAATTCAGCAATCGTTTGCAAACTCATCTATGTGTTTTTCCGCAGTGGGACCCCCTCCCCCCCCAAAAAAAACCCATATACTTTGCGGCCTTCCCCGTCCATTTAATATACAAAGCACGCCGCTGAATTGCATTACTTGCCAAATGTATGTGTTTTTCCTCGTACATATGTTGCTGTCTCTAATCGATTCTTTTCACCTGAAAACTAGTGTTGAAATGCCTTTAACATCTCTGTTTGACTGCTCTGGCATGTCTGTGGTTATTACCGTCACCGTGAGCTGGGGATGTCATTCGTGCTGAAGAAGAACTATTTGTGCATTAATGCACATGGAACACGCTCTCATACATGTGACCAAGGCTACGTTGCAGTTTATGCAATCCGCAGTCCAGAGTTTTAAAATGTGTTTTCCAACACCATCAAAATTGTGTGATCCTGGACAAATCGTGTTTCTCTGTCTTGATTCTACTGCTCCCGGCTTCGGCAGTGGCGAGGGCTGACAGCGTGGCACAGGCTGCAGTTGTTTGTTGAAAAATTATTCCTTTCCTACCTCTTCCCTAAAGTAGCATTTAAACTAAACTCACCACAGTTAAAAGTGAGCACCTAGAAGTGAAAATATGTGTGCAAACTGCAGGCACCTTGCTTCTGAGGGGAACGCTCCAGAGCGATTTAGTTTCCCAGGCGCATATGTGGGTGTCTCATCCAGTTCAGTTCTTCTGTGCTTTCTGGCATTTGTAGTAGTGCACCATTAAATAGGGTGACTGACATATGTAACTCACAGCGCTTAAGCAGCAGAGTGAGATATGATTATGAAGCGCTAAACAGAAATAACGTATTATTCCTGAAAACATTTATGCATACATGAGATTCTCGTGCAGGGACCCGGGAAACTTTAGAGCGCTTTCTCTTAATAAAGGACCGTTTCACCGCTTTCTGGTATGCGGCAGAATATTATCACTAATTTACACCTCCACCCCCCACCCCATTACCACAACCCATATCCGTGCAGTTGTAACACTATTTGATGTTATGTTAGCCGCATAGATTCCTTTCCACGCATGACACCTTCAGGCAGATGTCAGCTTTTCATGAACAGCCCATTGCATGCTGGGAGTTTTCAACCCACAATTACAACGTGAACTACAGGTCCCAGAATGCAACGGGTCCTTAGCTAAAAAGCACAGACTGGCTGAAAGTGCTACACCTGGAAGATGTCACCTGGCAGCTATTTCCGGTATTTAAGAATGTTGTTGGGAGATTGTAAGGGGGTCGTACAGGGGCTGATACTTGTCAAGGGTTGAAGATCAGGAGGTTGTAAAAGGCTGAACTTTGTAAGTGGAAAAGGAGGTTTAAAGTTAACTGCTGGTTCGAAGGAGGATGATAGGTGGTCGTGTAAATATTTTCAGAGGGTTAGATTGTGCATGTTGTAAAGGGGTGAAGTTTGTATGTAGCCGTGGTGATTGTAAGGGGCTGACGGTTGTAAAGGGACTCAAGGAGGTAAGTAGCTGAAGGTTATTAGAGACCCTCGTGGTTGAAAGGGGGCAGACATTTTTAAGGGAGCTTATAGATGACTTTAAGAAGACTGTAAGGGGGCTTTACAGGGGCTTAGTTTGGTTGTAAGGGAATGAGAGTTGTAAGGGGCCCTAGGGTTTGTACGGCCTCTGTTATAAGAAATGGGGTTTGGACATATTCTAAGTATACCTACTTATAAGGAAGTACCAATATAGTTCTATCAAATGTATATGCAATGGTTAACTTATCTCTACATGTTCTTGTAAGCATACGGCCACTACATCTAGGCAGGTGTGTGTTTTCTTTTCTTTTTTTCTTCTTTATTTTTGTCATGGTCAGGTCTGTTGGCTTTGACAAAGTTTGTGTATTTATGAATTGCTTTGATTACATGATGCTGGTAAGACAGCTAAATCTGTCTCTGAGCGAGACATAAAAAGGAGAGAGGTGAAGTTTTGAGAAATATATCGGAGAACATGAAAAGAGAAAATGATTCAGACAGAAGCTGAAAAAGAAAGATATAAGTTGAGATGAAAATAGATGTTTGCAATTCCAATGCAATGTATTGTCGTGTTTGTTTTTAAACCTGTGTTTAAGATTGTTGCTGTAGACGCAAACGCACTGCTTGATACGAAAACTCCAGCTGCTAATTTATTCTATAGCGTTTGTATGAAAGCTCGTGCGCACCTCCACAGGGGCCCTACTTTAGGTGTCTGTTCGGTGCTGGGAGTGTTCCCCATAGTAAGGGACTGCGTTGGAAAGAGATAAGAGGTACAATACATACAAAAATCTCGAGTGGAAAAAGTAACTGCAGTTAATTGTTTTCGATCACCCCCAGTCCTTTATAATAATACAGTTATTTTTTCTTAAATGTGTATTATGAATTAGACGGTTATGTTGTGTGGCTGTATGACTATGAGTACAACACTGGATGAGCTGTATGCCCTCATGAGTGAGGGTTGAGTTGAGTGGTGTGAATACACTGGATGAGTGGTGTGCCCTTCTGAGTGCAGGGTTGGCAGTCTACTTTTGTGAGTGTAGGGAGAGCGAAACAGTGTGCATCTTTGAGTGCAGTGCAGCGAAGGGTGAGTGATGTATGTGTGAGTGCAGGTTGAGCAGTGTGCCTGTGTGAGTCCAGGGTGAGTCATGTGGATGGGTGAATGCAGGCTTAGTGATGTGTCAGGGAAGGGTGAGTAATGGGTCTATGAGTGCAGGGTGACTAGTGTGCCTATGTGAATGCAGGGAGAGTGATGTATCTGCAAGTGCAAAGAGACTTGTCTGGCTACTCCCAGAGATGTGTTTGCCAAGCCACCTCTTTCTCAAATTTGCTTGAAAATGCACCATTTGCCCACTCTTTTTTCAAACCCCCCGTAGGTGGTTCGGGCTCGCTCACTACGCTCGCTCGCCACAGTGCAGTATTTACGCCCCACCACTTTCAAATGTCACCAGCCACCACTGAGACTAACGTGTCCCCCACTCAAATTAATGTCATATTTCCCTATACTAATTCACCACTAATCCTTTTTGGGTTGCAGAGTAGCATGCTACTCGCCAAAAAAGCGATTTGATGAGGGGGCGTGGCCAACCGCCGAGTAAGTTGGCCACACCTTAAGGCGGCTCCGACCGAACGCACCCATTTAAACGAAAACCGTACAATAATCGGGGTATACTGAGTGTAGAATAACTGTCCTATGCAACGGAGCCCAGCTGGAACATTCTGAGCGAAGAACCGGGCGAAATGAGCAAGTTGCGGCGAAGCACGGCCCGATCACACAGACGACTCACCCGGTAGCGCAACTTGAGTGGTGACTCCGGCCAGTGCCATGAACATCGGCGTTTGGAGAGGGGCGAGCGGTGCACTCGGCGATCCGCGCAGACTGGGGAGATCCTGACCGTGGTCCGTGCTGGCCGGCGCTCGAATCACAGCGGTCCCGTCGGCGTGTGAAGTGCGGGTGAGCAGTGCGCCCGGAACAGTGGGTGGCCTTTGTGGGGTCTGCTCGTGGCCCATATCAAGGAGAGGAAAGAGGCATTGTGCCGCCCCTGCCGTCCACGCGGAGAGGTGGAGGGGACAAAGGTGGCCTAAACAAAAGCCTGAATCACCTCGGGGCTTGGTAGGTGCGGCTGCGACGGACGGAAGACGCCGTGCGCGTACCTGCACGACCCTACAGGCGGCACCCAGGGCTGGGACTCGCAATCAGATGTCCCAGCCCGAGTGGAGGATAGGTGGGGTTGGCAACGCAGTGATCTTAAGTGCCAATCTCCGCCGTGATTGCATACGCAATTCCCAGAGAGCACGTTCTCGGGGCCCGAGCAACTACACCGATATGACCGCTCCTCACAGCCTAGTCCCTCGTTCTGCTCTGTAAACATCGTGGGCACTCCGGATTATCCAGCAGTCTGGTTGCATGGTTGTTTTTCCGCCACACCCTGAGGTGGGTCGCTGGTGTATGTGTGCAATATTCTGCTGCTCCCGATGGGGAGGCCAAGTAGTCAGGGAGGGCTCTGCGACACTCCAGCGGCCTATTGGCCGCGAAAAAGGCGTACATGGTGTTGAAGAGAAACCACCCACAAAGTGAGATATAGTTCGCCGGGAGTGAACAACGGACAGAGTGGTAGCCAACACAACAGTCCGAGCCGCCCCGGAGAGCGGACAGAATCTTAATATCCGGAGCCCGCGGCGGACGGTGGCTGCCCGGTCAAAATGGATCACCTGACTCAGGCGCTCACACGGACCCATCATGGCCGGAGTACCAAATCCACCATGCAGGCCAAACTGGACAAGTACGCCTGGAACAAGGGAACGGGCCCAAAGGATAAAGATGCAGACGACTTGCCTGGGAAGCAGCAAGATGTTGATGACTCACCTGAACTGACCCTCCAGGACTTAATGACGGCCATTACGAAGGTGAGAACGTCACTGGAGTCCAGGATCGACTCTGTTTCCACAGAGGTCTCCTTAATTCGAGCTGATATGCGAGGAATGAACACTAGACTCAAAGAAGTTGAGTCGACCGCCGGTCTCTAGTCAAAGACACGTCCACCCTTCAACAAAAGATGAACGACCTACAGACCCGCAGTGAAAGGATGGAAGCCCAGCTGGATGAATACAAGGGACGTTCAAGGCGCAACAATGTGCGAATTCTTGGGGTTATGGAACGTGCAGAGGGGCAAGCAACGGATTTGTTTGTAGAGGACCTGGTCACGACGTACCTACAGCCCCCAAGACTGTCAAAATTCTTCACAATCGAACGGGCACATACAGTGCCCGGAGGTAGGCCAAAACCTGGAGCACCCCCAAGGCCCATAGTGGTGAGAGTTTTCAACTATAGGGACAGGGACATCATTTTACAAGCGGCTCGAACATCACCTCCAATTGAACTTGAAAATAGTAAAGTGACCTTCTTTCCGGACTTTACTCTTAAGATCCAAAGTCAGCAACGCAGCTTCTTTGAAATTAAAAGAGCCCTGCGGGACAAAGACATCAAATATGCGATGCTCTTCCCGGCCAAGTTACGAGTGGAATCAGAGGGAAAGGTTTGGTTCTTCAGCACCCCTGAAGAGGCATGGGATTGTCTTGATGGATGGCGAGTAGCGGGGAAGAAGAGCCACCAAAGCCAATGAGACAGACAAGAGAAATCACGAGTGAAACAGAAAATGGAATCCCCACCTGGCGAGAGTACGGCGGCCAATAGCGACAAATGAGGACTGATCTGAATTTTTCGCTGTCATAGTAAATGTTTCACCAGTGGCGTAGCTAGGCACTCTGCCGCCCGTGGCGGTCCCTGCCTTTTGCCGCCGCCGAGCGCCTAAGAGCAGGGGGGGGGGGGTGCTGGCGATAAATTTACCTGCCGCCCCCAAATCTCGTGCCGCCCGGGGCGTACCGCCCCCTCCGCCCCCCCCTTGCTACGCCAGTGTGTTTCACTGAAACTCTTTTCTGAGCTCCAGATAAACTCGCCTCTCCAGATGGACAAGCAAGTGTGGGTGGTATATGATGTGACGGACTGTCCTTCAACACGGACGTGAGACTGAATAATGGAAAGTAAGATGGGGCTGCTGGGGAATCAAAACATTGATCTAAGTATTTCATTAGCATTATGGTTGAACGGGTGTGGGGTTGGCACACGCACCACAAGTTTAAGGGGTGGCCGATAGGCACTCTGCAACTTTGGGGTGGCGGGAGGTTCCGATACCGCCATGCAGGGAGGCAGGGAGGGGGTCAAGTTACCTATAGTGGGGGAGGGGATCTCCAGCCACCGGTAAACTCAGACACACTTTACATCAGACGCACTAAGGAGCAGTTACTATCAATTGGTGACAGGGGGTGGTAAGGGTTGTTTAGTTAAGTTCATGAACAGTTTGGACAAGGTTGACACGAGACGACAAGTTGGTGATGCTGCACTTCGTACATTCGACACGGTGCACCGGACGCTAGGCAGGGCTGGCCGGGCGATAGTGGCCAAACAGGGCGATGAGGCACATGAGAAGTTCCCCTTGATGGGGCAGGTCATTACATCATGCAAATATGGGGCCACCATCGAAGCAAGGACTTAAATTGTTGTCCTGGAACGTCAATGGGTTGGGGGACAAGATAAAAAGGGGGGTAGTGCTTCAATATATAAAACAATACCAAAGGGGATAATGGACGGAGCGCTAGAGCAAATCAAACACTCACCCCCAGTCAACTGATCTGGGTTTAATCCATCCACATTCTTTAGCTCACTCCACCACCCCAGTTCAGACATGGCCATATGCAAATCAGTCTGACCCTATGCTCATGGGAACAGTCCAGCCCGAACTGCCAAGCCATGTCTTCCCTGGACCGGAAACAAGCATCCTGGGACCGGTTTCGGGTTCAAAACCCTCATCAGCCAGGCTATCTTGAATCCAGTGGCAAAGTGAGCAAGGGACCCACGTCTGGGCATACCCTGCCAACTTAGGGCGAACAAAGCGATACCAAAGGGGATAATGGACGGAGCGCTAGAGCAAATCAAACACTCACCCCAGTCAACTGATCTGGGTTTAATCCATCATCATTCTTTAGCTCACTCCACCACCCCAGTTCAGACATGGCCATATGCAAATCAGTCTGACCCTGTGCCTCATGGGAACAGTCCAGCCCGAACTGCCAAGCCATGTCTTCCCTGGACCGGAAACAAGCATCCTGGGACCGGTTTCGGGTTCAAAACCCTCATCAGCCAGGCTATCTTGAATCCAGTGGCAAAGTGAGCAAGGGACCCACGTCTGGGCATACCCTGCCAACTTAGGGCGAACAAAGCGATACCAAAGGGGATAATGGACGGAGCGCTAGAGCAAATCAAACACTCACCCCAGTCAACTGATCTGGGTTTAATCCATCATCATTCTTTAGCTCACTCCACCACCCCAGTTCAGACATGGCCATATGCAAATCAGTCTGACCCTGTGCCTCATGGGAACAGTCCAGCCCGAACTGCCAAGCCATGTCTTCCCTGGACCGGAAACAAGCATCCTGGGACCGGTTTCGGGTTCAAAACCCTCATCAGCCAGGCTATCTTGAATCCAGTGGCAAAGTGAGCAAGGGACCCACGTCTGGGCATACCCTGCCAACTTAGGGCGAACAAGCGATACCAAAGGGGATAATGGACGGAGCGCTAGAGCAAATCAAACACTCACCCCCAGTCAACTGATCTGGGTTTAATCCATCATCATTCTTTAGCTCACTCCACCACCCCAGTTCAGACATGGCCATATGCAAATCAGTCTGACCCTGTGCCTCATGGGACCAGTCCAGCCCGAACTGCCAAGCCATGTCTTCCCTGGACCGGAAACAAGCATCCTGGGACCGGTTTCGGGTTCAAAACCCTCATCAGCCAGGCTATCTTGAATCCAGTGGCAAAGTGAGCAAGGGACCCACGTCTGGGCATACCCTGCCAACTTAGGGCGAACAAAGCGATACCAAAGGGGATAATGGACGGAGCGCTAGAGCAAATCAAACACTCACCCCCAGTCAACTGATCTGGGTTTAATCCATCCACATTCTTTAGCTCACTCCACCACCCCAGTTCAGACATGGCCATATGCAAATCAGTCTGACCCTATGCCTCATGGGAACAGTCCAGCCCAAACTGCCAAGCCATGTCTTCCCTGGACCGGAAACAAGCATCCTGGGACCGGTTTCGGGTTCAAAACCCTCATCAGCCAGGCTATCTTGAATCCAGTGGCAAAGTGAGCAAGGGACCCACGTCTGGGCATACCCTGCCAACTTAGGGCGAACAAAGCGATACCAAAGGGGATAATGGACGGAGCGCTAGAGCAAATCAAACACTCACCCCCAGTCAACTGATCTGGGTTTAATCCATCATCATTCTTTAGCTCACTCCACCACCCCAGTTCAGACATGGCCATATGCAAATCAGTCTGACCCTGTGCCTCATGGGAACAGTCCAGCCCGAACTGCCAAGCCATGTCTTCCCTGGACCGGAAACAAGCATCCTGGGACCGGTTTCGGGCTCAAAACCCTCATCAGCCAGGCTATCTTGAATCCAGTGGCAAAGTGAGCAAGGGACCCACGTCTGGGCATACCCTGCCAACTTAGGGCGAACAAGCGATACCAAAGGGGATAATGGACGGAGCGCTAGAGCAAATCAAACACTCACCCCCAGTCAACTGATCTGGGTTTAATCCATCATCATTCTTTAGCTCACTCCACCACCCCAGTTCAGACATGGCCATATGCAAATCAGTCTGACCCTGTGCCTCATGGGAACAGTCCAGCCCGAACTGCCAAGCCATGTCTTCCCTGGACCGGAAACAAGCATCCTGGGACCGGTTTCGGGTTCAAAACCCTCATCAGCCAGGCTATCTTGAATCCAGTGGCAAAGTGAGCAAGGGACCCACGTCTGGGCATACCCTGCCAACTTAGGGCGAACAAAGCGATACCAAAGGGGATAATGGACGGAGCGCTAGAGCAAATCAAACACTCACCCCCAGTCAACTGATCTGGGTTTAATCCATCATCATTCTTTAGCTCACTCCACCACCCCAGTTCAGACATGGCCATATGCAAATCAGTCTGACCCTGTGCCTCATGGGAACAGTCCAGCCCGAACTGCCAAGCCATGTCTTCCCTGGACCGGAAACAAGCATCCTGGGACCGGTTTCGGGTTCAAAACCCTCATCAGCCAGGCTATCTTGAATCCAGTGGCAAAGTGAGCAAGTGACCCACGTCTGGGCATACCCTGCCAACTTAGGGCGAACAAGCGATACCAAAGGGGATAATGGACGGATCGCTAGAGCAAATCAAACACTCACCCCCAGTCAACTGATCTGGGTTTAATCCATCATCATTCTTTAGCTCACTCCACCACCCCAGTTCAGACATGGCCATATGCAAATCAGTCTGACCCTGTGCCTCATGGGAACAGTCCAGCCCGAACTGCCAAGCCATGTCTTCCCTGGACCGGAAACAAGCATCCTGGGACCGGTTTCGGGTTCAAAACCCTCATCAGCCAGGCTATCTTGAATCCAGTGGCAAAGTGAGGAAGGGACCCACGTCTGGGCATACCCTGCCAACTTAGGGCGAACAAGCGATACCAAAGGAAATAATGGACGGAGCGCTAGAGCAAATCAAACACTCACCCCCAGTCAACTGATCTGGGTTTAATCCATCATCATTCTTTAGCTCACTCCACCACCCCAGTTCAGACATGGCCATATGCAAATCAGTCTGACCCTGTGCCTCATGGGAACAGTCCAGCCCGATCTGCCAAGCCATGTCTTCCCTGGACCGGAAACAAGCATCCTGGGACCGGTTTCGGGTTCAAAACCCTCATCAGCCAGGCTATCTTGAATCCAGTGGCAAAGTGAGCAAGGGACCCACGTCTGGGCATACCCTGCCAACTTAGGGCGAACAGCGATACCAAAGGGGATGATGGACGGAGCGCTAGAGCAAATCAAACACTCACCCCAGTCAACTGATCTGGGTTTAATCCATCATCATTCTTTAGCTCACTCCACCACCCCAGTTCAGACATGGCCATATGCAAATCAGTCTGACCCTGTGCCTCATGGGAACAGTCCAGCCCGAACTGCCAAGCCATGTCTTCCCTGGACCGGAAACAAGCATCCTGGGACCGGTTTCGGGTTCAAAACCCTCATCAGCCAGGCTATCTTGAATCCAGTGGCAAAGTGAGCAAGGGACCCACGTCTGGGCATACCCTGCCAACTTAGGGCGAACAAGCGATACCAAAGGGGATAATGGACGGAGCGCTAGAGCAAATCAAACACTCACCCCCAGTCAACTGATCTGGGTTTAATCCATCATCATTCTTTAGCTCACTCCACCAACCCAGTTCAGACATGGCCATATGCAAATCAGTCTGACCCTGTGCCTCATGGGAACAGTCCAGCCCGAACTGCCAAGCCATGTCTTCCCTGGACCGGAAACAAGCATCCTGGGACCGGTTTCGGGTTCAAAACCCTCATCAGCCAGGCTATCTTGAATCCAGTGGCAAAGTGAGCAAGGGACCCACGTCTGGGCATACCCTGCCAACTTAGGGCGTAACAAAGCGATACCAAAGGGGATAATGGACGGAGCGCTAGAGCAAATCAAACACTTACCCCCAGTCAACTGATCTGGGTTTAATCCATCATCATTCTTTAGCTCACTCCACCACCCCAGTTCAGACATGGCCATATGCAAATCAGTCTGACCCTGTGCCTCATGGGAACAGTCCAGCCCGAACTGCCAAGCCATGTCTTCCCTGGACCGGAAACAAGCATCCTGGGACCGGTTTCGGGTTCAAAACCCTCATCAGCCAGGCTATCTTGAATCGAGTGGCAAAGTGAGCAAGGGACCCACGTCTGGGCATACCCTGCCAACTTAGGGCGAACAAAGCGATACCAAAGGGGATAATGGACGGAGCGCTAGAGCAAATCAAACACTCACCCCCAGTCAACTGATCTGGGTTTAATCCATCATCATTCTTTAGCTCACTCCACCACCCCAGTTCAGACATGGCCATATGCAAATCAGTCTGACCCTGTGCCTCATGGGAACAGTCCAGCCCGAACTGCCAAGCCATGTCTTCCCTGGACCGGAAACAAGCATCCTGGGACCGGTTTCGGGTTCAAAACCCTCATCAGCCAGGCTATCTTGAATCCAGTGGCAAAGTGAGCAAGTGACCCACGTCTGGGCATACCCTGCCAACTTAGGGCGAACAAAGCGATACCAAAGGGGATAATGGACGGCGCGCTAGAGCAAATCAAACACTCACCCCCAGTCAACTGATCTGGGTTTAATCCATCATCATTCTTTAGCTCACTCCACCACCCCAGTTCAGGCATGGCCATATGCAAATCAGTCTGACCCTGTGCCTCATGGGAACAGTCCAGCCCGAACTGCCAAGCCATGTCTTCCCTGGACCGGAAACAAGCATCCTGGGACCGGTTTCGGGTTCAAAACCCTCATCAGCCAGGCTATCTTGAATCCAGTGGCAAAGTGAGCAAGGGACCCAGGTCTGGGCATACCCTGCCAACTTAGGGCGAAATTGGCAGGGTATGCCCAGACGTGGGTCCCTTGCTCACTTTGCCACTGGATTCAAGATAGCCTGGCTGATGAGGGTTTTGAACCCGAAACCGGTCCCAGGATGCTTGTTTCCGGACCAGGGAAGACATGGCTTGGCAGTTCGGGCTGGACTGTTCTATGAGGCACAGGGTCAGACTTGATTTGCATATGGCCATGTCTGAACTGGGGTGGTGGAGGAGCTAAAGAATGATGATGATTAAACCCAGATCAGTTGACTGGGGTGAGTGTTTGATTTGCTCTAACGCTCCGTCCATCATCCCCTTTGGTATTGCTTTGTTCGCCCTAAGTTGGCAGGGTATGCCCAGACGTGGTCCCTTGCTCACTTTGCCACTGGATTCAAGATAGCCTGGCTGATGAGGGTTTTAAACCCGAAACCGGTCCCAGGATGCTTGTTTCCGGTCCAGGGAAGACATGGCTTGGCAGTTCGGGCTGGACTGTTCCCATGAGGCACAGGGTCAGACTGATTTGCATATGGCCATGTCTGAACTGAGGTGGTGGAGTGAGCTAAAGAATGATGGATTAAACCCAGATCAGTTGACTGGGGGTGAGTGTTTGATTTACTCTAACGCTCCGTCCATCATCCCCTTTGGTATCGCTTTGTTCGCCCTAAGTTGGCAGGGTATGCCCAGACGTGGGTCCCTTGCTCACTTTGCCACTGGATTCAAGATTGCCTGGCTGATGAGGGTTTCGAACCCGAAACCGGTCCCAGGATGCTTGTTTCCGGTCCAGGGAAGACATGGCTTGGCAGTTCGGGCTGGACTGTTCCCATGAGGCACTAGGGTCAGACTGATTTGCATATGGCCATGTCTGAACTGGGGTGGTGGAGTGAGCTAAAGAATGATGATGGATTAAACCCAGATCAGCTGACTGGGGTGAGTGTTTGATTTGCTCTAACGCTCACGTCCATCATCCCCTGGTATCGCTTGTTCGCCCTAAGTTGGCAGGGCATGCCCAGACGTGGATCCCTTGCTCACATTGCCACTGGATTCAAGATAGCCTGGCTGATGAGGGTTTTGAACTCGAAACCGGTCCCAGGATGCTTGTTTCCGGTCCAGGAAGACATGACTTGGCAGTTCGGGCTGGACTGTCTCATGAGGCACAGGGATCAGGACTGATTTGCATATGGCCATGTCTGGAACTGAGGTGGTGGAGTGAGCTAAAGAATGATGATGGATTAAACCCAGATCAGTTGACTGGGGGTGAGTGTTTTATTTGCTCTAGCGCTCCGTCCATCATCCCCTTTGGTATCCCTTGTTGCGCCCTGAGTTGGCGGGTATGCCCAGACGTGGTCCCTTGCTCACTTTGCCACTGGATCAAGATAGCCTGGCTGATGCAGGGTTTTGAACCCGAGACCGGTCCCAGGATGCTTGTTTCCGGACCAGGTGAGACATGGCTTGGCAGTTCGGGCTGGACTGTTCCCATGAGGCACAGGGTCAGACTGATTTGCATATGTGCCATGTCTGAACTGGAGTGTGGAGTGAGCTAAAGAATGATGATGGATTAAACCCAGATCAGTTGACTGAGGGTGAGTGTTTGATTTGCTCCTAGCGCTCCGTCCATCATCCCTGTGCTGGCGGGCCATCGCCTCTCTGGGTTACAGGGGCATGCCTCCAGACGTGGGTCCCTTGCTCACTTTGCCACTGATTCAAGCCTGGTCACGAGTGAGGGACTTGAGCCCGAAACCGGTCCCCGGATGCTTGCTCCTGGTCCAGGGAAGACATGGCTTGGCAGTTCGGCCTGGACCCATCGGTAAGGAGGCACAGGGTCAGACTGATTTGCATATGGGCCATGTCTGAACTGGGGTGGGTGAGCGAGCTAAAGAATGGTGATGATGTGGATTGGACCCGGATCAGTTGACTGGGGGGTGAGTGTCTGATTTGTTTGAACGCTCCGTCCATCACCCCTTTGGTATCGCGTTGTTCGCCTGCTGCAGGGTGTGCCTTGTGACGATGGGTCCCCTTGCTCGCTTTGCCACTGGATTCAAGATAGCCTGGCTGGGATGAGGGTTTTGAACCCCGAAACCGGTCCCAGGATGCTTGCTCAAGTCCAGGGAAGCCATGGCTTGGCAGTTCGGGCTGGACTGTTCCCTATGAGGCACAGGGTCAGACTGATTTGCATTAGCCATGTCTGAACTGGGGTGGTGGGAGGAGGTAAAGAATGATGATGGATTAAACCCAGATCAGTTGACTGGGGGTGAGTGTTTGATTTGCTCTCTAACGCTCCGTCCATCATCCCCTTTATATCGCGCTTTGTTCGCCCCTAAGCTGGCAGGGTATGCCCAGACGTAACCTTGCTCACTTTGCCACTGATTCAAGATAGCCTGGCTGATGAGGGTTTTGAACCCAAACCGGTCCCAGGATGCTTGAGCCAGTCCAGGAAGACATGGCTTGGCAGTTCGGGCTGGACTGTTCCCATGAGGCACAGGGTCAGACTGATTTGGCATATGGCCATGTCTGAACTGGGGGTGGTGGAGTGAGCTAAAGAATGATGATGGGATTAAACCCAGATCAGTTGATCAGCAGGTTTGATTTGTTTCTAACGCTCCGTCCATCATCCCTTTGGTATCGCTTGTTCTCGCCCCTAAGTTGGCAGGGTATGCCCAGACGTGGGTCTGTCACTCTTGCTACTGGGATTCAAGATAGCTCGGCTGGGATGAGGCTTGAACCCGAAACCGGTCCCAGGATGCTTGTTTCCCGGTCCAGGGAAGACACACTGGCAGCTCCTGGCCAATTGCTCCTCATGAGGCACAGGGCCAATTTGATTTGCATATGGCCATGCCTGAACTGGGGTGGTGGGAGTGGAGCTAAAGAATGATGATGGATTAAACCCAGATCAGTTGACTGGGGGTGAGTGTTTCATTTGCCGAACGCTCCGTCCATCATCCCCTTTGGTATCCCTTGTTCGCCCGCTTTCTAAGTTGGCAGGGCGCCCAGACGTGTCCTTGCTCACTTGCCACTGGATTCAAGATAGCCTGGCTGATGAGGGTCTTGAACCCGAACCGTCCCAGGATGTGTTTCCGGTCCAGGAAGACATGCCTTGGTGACCGGGTAGCTGGACCTGAGCCCAGGGTCAGACCGATTGACATGATGGCTGGCACTATGTCTGAGCTAAAGTGTGAAGTGGCTTAACAGACTGTTGATGGACTGAGCTTCAGATCACTCTAGCGACTCGATCCATCATCCCCTCTTGGTACGCCTCTACGCTCATTGTGCCTAGCGTGGCACGTGTCAAGCACACTGAATTCAGATGGCCTGGGCGCTGAGGCGTGCGAAACCGGCTCACGGAGCTGCTCCCGGTCCGAAGACATGGCTTCGGCACTGTATGAGCACAGGCGTTAGACACTCATGAGCCATCCTGACTGGGCGTGGTGGATGTTCTAAAGAATGATGGTGGGGCTCTAGGCAGATTAGTTGCCAGGGCTGAAGTGGCTGGTTTGTTCACGTCCTGCATCATCCTCTTGGTGTAAAGCTTTGTTCGCCCTGGCAGTGAGCAAGGATATGACCCAGGCATGTGGCCCTGCTCACTTAGCCACTGGTGCAGGCTAGCCATGGTTTGGCTCGAGGCCTGATCTCAATACCAGTCCCGAAGAGATGGCTTGCCAATCCATGAGAGTGACAGGCGACCATATGGTATCTTGGTTGAGCTGTTAATGTATTAGGCATTCAGGATCAGCCTGACTGAGTGTTAGCGCTCCGTCCCAACCGGCCTTGGTATGCGTGTCAAGCCTGGTGACAGGGAGTCACAGGCGCTGGTCAGCTGGCCTGGGGCTGGGTTCCATGGCCTGATGCATGGCGGGCCGTGCATCTCCTGGGTATGCTCGTTTGCGGTCAGAAGGCAATGGCAGCGGTAGACCCAGCACATGACTGGTCCCGTAGTATTTGATTTGCATTCAATACTAGCTCGGTTGATGCAGTTCTGATAACGCCGAACCCGGCTCTTGGGAGTGGGCTATGCCTGGCGAACCGTCATGCCTACTCAGGCATTCGGCTGTACTGTTCGCCATGAGGCATAACTTCAGACTGATCCGCAGATGGCCTGTCCGGCACTGGGGCTGGCGGTGGCTCAAATGAACTGTTCCCATGAGCAGCTGAGATCTGGGTTTGTCTATGCGCTGTCTGAACACCCTGGGGAGTGTCAGTGGCAACGTGACCAAACGATGGATCAAGCGATGTGCACTCAGACGTCCGTCCACTCTGCTCACTTTGGTATTGTGGTTCACGGGGCCTGGGGTTGGCGAGGGTTGTGCTCGAGACGTGGGTCCCTGCACTTTGCCACTGGATGCCACGAAGCCGCAGAGGCCAAGTACCCAGGAGCTTGCGCAGTGTGCGGCGTTGGAACTGTTTCCAGAGAGCACAGGGCTCAGACTGATTTAGCTGCCATGTCCAACTGTGTGGAGTGAGCTAAAGAATGATGAGGACTAAACCCAGATCAGTTGACTGGGGTGAGTGTTTGAGCTGGCTCAACGACCGTCCATCATCCCTGGTATCGCTGTTCGGCGCTCTAAGTTGGCAGGGTATGCCCAGACGTGGTCCCTGCCTCACTTTGCCACTGGATTCAAAAGATAGCCTGGCTGATGAGGCTTTGAACCCAAACGGTCCCAGATGCTTGCCTCCTGGTCCAGGAAGACATGGCTGGCAGTTCGGGCTGGACTGTCCATGAGGCACAGGGTCAGACTGATTTGCATATGCCATGTCTGAACTGGGGTGGTGGCTGAGCAGAACGATGATGGATTAGGCCCAGATCAGTTGACTGGGGTGAGTGTTTGATTTGCTCTAACGCTCCGTCCATCATCCCCTTTGGTATCACTTTGTTCGCCCTAAGTTGGCAGGGTATGCCCAGACGTGGGTCCCTTGCTCACTTTGCCACTGGATTCAAGATAGCCTGGCTGATGAGGGTTTTGAACCCGAAACCGGTCCCAGGATGCTTGTTTCCGGTCCAGGGAAGACATGGCTTGGCAGTTCGGGCTGGACTGTTCCCATGAGGCACAGGGTCAGACTGATTTGCATATGGCCATGTCTGAACTGGGGTGGTGGAGTGAGCTAAAGAATGATGATGGATTAAACCCAGATCAGTTGACTGGGGGTGAGTGTTTGATTTGCTCTAACGCTCCGTCCATCATCCCCTTTGGTATCGCTTTGTTCGCCCTAAGTTGGCAGGGTATGCCCAGACGTGGGTCCCTTGCTCACTTTGACACTGGATTCAAGATAGCCTGGCTGATGAGGGTTTTGAACCCGAAACCGGTCCCAGGATGCTTGTTTCCGGTCCAGGGAAGACATGGCTTGGCAGTTCGGGCTGGACTGTTCCCATGAGGCACAGGGTCAGACTGATTTGCATATGGCCATGTCTGAACTGGGGTGGTGGAGTGAGCTAAAGAATGATGATGGATTAAACCCAGATCAGTTGACTGGGGGTGAGTGTTTGATTTGCTCTAACGCTCCGTCCATCATCCCCTTTGGTATCGCTTTGTTCGCCCTAAGTTGGCAGGGTATGCCCAGACGTGGGTCCCTTGCTCACTTTGCCACTGGATTCAAGATAGCCTGGCTGATGAGGGTTTTGAACCCGAAACCGGTCCCAGGATGCTTGTTTCCGGTCCAGGGAAGACATGGCTTGGCAGTTCGGGCTGGACTGTTCCCATGAGGCACAGGGTCAGACTGATTTGCATATGGCCATGTCTGAACTGGGGTGGTGGAGTGAGCTAAAGAATGATGATGGATTAAACCCAGATCAGTTGACTGGGGGTGAGTGTTTGATTTGCTCTAACGCTCCGTCCATCATCCCCTTTGGTATCGCTTTGTTCGCCCTAAGTTGGCAGGGTATGCCCAGACGTGGGTCCCTTGCTCACTTTGCCACTGGATTCAAGATAGCCTGGCTGATGAGGGTTTTGAACCCGAAACCGGTCCCAGGATGCTTGTTTCCGGTCCAGGGAAGACATGGCTTGGCAGTTCGGGCTGGACTGTTCCCATGAGGCACAGGGTCAGACTGATTTGCATATGGCCATGTCTGAACTGGTGTGGTGGAGTGAGCTAAAGAATGATGATGGATTAAACCCAGATCAGTTGACTGGGGGTGAGTGTTTGATTTGCTCTAACGCTCCGTCCATCATCCCCTTTGGTATCGCTTTGTTCGCCCTAAGTTGGCAGGGTATGCCCAGACGTGGGTCCCTTGCTCACTTTGCCACTGGATTCAAGATAGCCTGGCTGATGAGGGTTTTGAACCCGAAACCGGTCCCAGGATGCTTGTTTCCGGTCCAGGGAAGACATGGCTTGGCAGTTCGGGCTGGACTGTTCCCATGAGGCACAGGGTCAGACTGATTTGCATATGGCCATGTCTGAACTGGGGTGGTGGAGTGAGCTAAAGAATGATGATGGATTAAACCCAGATCAGTTGACTGGGGGTGAGTGTTTGATTTGCTCTAACGCTCCGTCCATCATCCCCTTTGGTATCTCAATATATAAAACGACATTCCCCCGACGTGATTTTACTCCAGGAGACTCATCTCCTAGGTAACGCATGTAACGCATTGACGAGATGGGGATTCAAACTCGTTGCCCATTCTGCGTTTGGTTCCGGATCTCAGGGAGTGGGTATAATGACTCGGAAAACCTTTCAGATGACGACTCATCGCACATGGACAGATAACTTGGATAGATTCGTGGCAACCTCGGGAACATGGGAGGGGCGTACACTTAATCTAGTCTCAGTATACATACCACCGGGCCTTCAGGCCCCGGCATTCAAAGATCTTGGCGATCTCCTGCTTGCCCTACCAGAGGGGAGACTCATGAATGGGGGCGACTTTAACTCACGTGTGTCCGATACTCTAGATCGCTGGCCCCCAAGAGACCTACCACCTGCTCGCACACAAATCCATAGTTGTCTGGGAGCAATGGGTCTAGTGGATACCTGGAGGGCGCTCCATCCCATGGAACAACAATATACATTCTACTCAGGGGGCCACCTCAGCATGTCGAGGATAGACTATATTGTAACATCGGCAGACCAGTTAGAATACATTAAAGAGGTGAACCACCTCGCTAGGGGTATATCAGATCACTCGCCCATCTGGGTCCGGATAGAGGTAGGGAAGCCCAGAGTCGGTAGGACGGCCCCGATTAGTCCATGGTACCTCAAGATCCCCCAGATAAAAGAAAAAATCGTACGCGATACAGAGCTTTATTTTCAGGAAAACGAGCACTCAGTGGATTCAGCTCAGATATTGTGGGAGGCATACAAGGTTGTGATACGGGGTGCTGCTACCTCTCAAATCGCTGGAGTTAAAAAAGACAAACAGGCAGCGTTAGTGTGATTAGAAACAGATATATTAGAACTGGAAGGGAATCTCTGAGAAGTGAACTCAGATGTAACGAGGCACGCCTTAAAACGAAAAACAAAAGAATATACTGCCTTGGCCACTGACGCGGACAAGGCACAATACAGGGCAATGCTCAGCAGGATATATGAGGTTGGCGATAAAGCCGGGAAACTATTGGCCTGGCTAGACCGGAGGGAACAGGTGAATAGAGTGGTGGTTGAACTCATGGTAGAGTCCGGTAGGAGACTCACTGAGCCGCAGGAGATCGCAGATGCATTTGGGGACTATTATCGCGGCATTTATACATCCCAGACGCCATACGCCGAAACAGACGCGCACTTTCTACTGAGAGACATTGCTTTACCCATGTTCTCGGACGAAGAGCGGTCGGACCTGGAGCTAGACTTGAACAGCACAGAGGTAGAGAAGGCCATACAAGAACTACATGTGGGCAATGCGACGGGCCCAAATGGCTTGCCCATTGAATTATATAAACTCGCCCCGAGTAAAATAGCACCATATCTGACTAGAATGTTTCAGGAGAGTAGGGAGGCGGGCTTGCTCCCAATTGACCAGAGGTGGGCAACTATAGTAGTCATCCATAAGAGTGGGAAACCCAAGAACTTATGTTCCTCATATAGGCCAATATCACTGCTCAATGCAGAAGCCAAGACATTGGCGAAAATACTGGCTACTCGTCTACTACGTGTTATAACAAAATTAGTGCACCCGGACCAGTCTGGCTTTATGCCAGCCAGGAATACCTCTCTTAATTTGCGGAGACTGCAGGGAGTGCTGGACCGGGCTGACACGATCAGAGAGGACGCTGTGGTGATATCTCTCGTGCGGCCATGGCGTTCGACACGATTGAATGGTCTTATATGTTCTCAGTATTAAAGAAGTTGGGATTTGGCCCGGGTTTCTTGGGGTGGGTCCGCCTCCTCTATAATGAACCGCTTGCCCAAATAGTAGTCAATAATCGAAAGTCTCCCATGTTTGCACTCGGAAGGGGTACCAGGCAGGGTTGCCCCCTCTACCCATTGCTCTTCGCCCTTGTGCTCGAGCCATAGGCAATGTGAATACGGAAATATCCCGTTATTAGGGGGCTCAGATGGGCAGAGGACTGGGAAGTCCGTATTTCACTGTATGCCGATGATATTTTGTTATACTTGGCATCACCGGCGGCCTCCCTGAATAGAGTGATGCACATTTTCATAGTATTTGGAAGTTTTGCCGGGTACAGGATTAACTGGTCCAAGTCAGTCATTTATGTCATCAGTGGTAGATTGCCTTCCTTGCCCAGTGGTTTCACTATTACAGAAGCAGAGACGGGGTTCAAATACTTGGGAATCCAAGTCTCTAAGGACCCGGCTCACTTTTACGAGCACAACCTCCTGCCCCTGTTGCAGAGACTTAGAAGTGATGTCCTACATTGGAAGTCATTCCCATTGTCCCTACTGGGGCACACTGCCCTATTCAAAATGATGTCCCTTCCACGGTTTTTATATGTCTTGCACAACATGCCACGCCCAGTGGGAGCAGAATACTTCAAATCCATAGAAGGCGCCCTGAGAGACCTTATGTGGGATGGGAAACCACCCAGAATATCCATTCAGAAGCTTACACAAGGGTGGTACGACGGAGGAATTGGTCTCCCCGACATCAAGAGATATTATTGGGCGGCGCAACTCACAGCGATAAATCAGTGTACGTATAGGCCACAGGGAGATCCCGGATTTCACATGGATAGATGACTGCTCCCAGGGGGTAGCTTTACAGGGGCGCTATACACTAACCCCGCTAAAATGAAGCTGTTGGGACCCACTGGACATGCGGTCCAAGTGTGGCGGGCTGCCACGAGGAGCTAGGGCTGGGAAGGTAGGATCATGCTGGCCACCCCACTCTGGGACACCGACCTACTGGGCAACCTAAGACATACCCGCGGATTTGACAGTTGGGACTTAATAGGTATCTCTAAGGTTGGAGATCTATGGAAGGCGGGGGAGTAGTCTCCTTTGCCCAATTGCAAGTGGAATATGATCTTGCCAATACTAAACACTTTAGGAACTTACAGATCCGACACGCGCTGCAAGCAGCGATAATAAAGGGAGAGACGCCACCAGAATTCTCCCTGCTGGAAGACAGGGTCTTAGACAGGAACCTCCAGGAGATATCCATATTGTTGATATACAAAAAACTTATCAATAACATGTCAGACCCTCTTCTCCGACTTAGAGCCAAATGGGACTATGATGTTGCGGGCTTGGAAGACGAGGATTGGCTGGAGGCCTTAGCCTCTCCCAGAGAGACTGCCATCTCCTCTAGGCTTAGATTCATACAGCTGAAGATACTCCACAGAATATACCTTGCGGGACCTAGGTTGGTAAGGATGGGTTATAGCGCTGAGGCCAGATGCAAGAGGGGATGCGGGCAGGAGGGCACGTTTGTGCATGTACTCTGGGAATGTACGGTTATACAGAGGTACTGGTCTGCATTGGCGGAGTGTATGGAGCGAGTTATGGGTAAACAGATTGATTGTAACATAAAACTGTGTCTCCTGAACATTTGGGCCCCTACAAACAAACACTAAAGAGAGAATATGGGTGACGCATGGAATGATGATTGCTAAAAGGAATATTGCAAGATTGTGGAGGGCGAAAGAACCACCAACACCGGGTGCGTGGGGAAAAGACATGGACTGGTGCATGGTGACGGAGAGGACTGTGTACGGATCCAGGGGGTGTCCCATTAAATGGACACACATTTGGGAAAATGGAATGACTATAGGGGAGGAATTTGTGATCCCCCTCAACCTAGACGGAGTAGTGAACCTGGGTAGACCTGCCATAATTAGATCCAATGTAACCTCTATGTAATAGGCTACAGACTCGGATTTGTAGTTAACTTTGTGCCAGCACAGCACCTTTGGACACTTATGTCTGTATGATGTCTATCTTGTACAACCTTGTCCTTAATAATAAAAAGTTTATTAAAAAAAAAAAAGCACTTTGATGCCTTGTCAGGGGTAGAAAGCACTATATAAATGCAATTACAGTTACAATTCTCCAAACCACTTATGGAAAAGGTGCAAGGGGGACAAAACAAACTGGTGGAGATAAGAGCTGAGCATAGTGGCGCATTTCCCATTTAAAAATAAATAGAGGGGCACGATGGAAAGCAGCATAAAGAAAAATAATCATTGGTACAAGGACACACTCATAGACGAAGTAGTAAAACCATGAGTTGAACAAACATTGCGGTGGACAGCATTGTTAGATCTTTTCTCTGTGCATATTTGGACCATAAAGCACGATCTGATGAATCGAAGTTCGCAACTGAGGGTGGACAACAACTCAATACATTTAAATAACGTAAATCATATTAGGCTCCACGAGGAAGACAGAGGAGAGAGGTTAAGGTTTCAAAGCCATAATGTTTTATTAAAGATTAAAGATTTACAGAAGAAAATATCATCAAGTTAGTATCAATCAATAATCAATATACAAATGCATTTGTTAATATGAAGTTTAAATCAATCAAAGTCATATAGGTAAGAGGATGAACTGTCATAAAGTCGCCTCAAAGGAACAGTTAAGTAAACCCATTCTCCCGTATAGATAGAATATTAAATATCCTACTTTTCTCTGCTCTATTCAAAGTTTGACAAAGGTCTGCTCTGTAAGCATTCTAAAGACATTCTGAAGCATTCTGGACCGCAATCTATTCCTCTCAAGCTTAAAGCACACAAGTCTAACATTTGCTAAACCTACACATTGTTTCCATAAAACAATGCAATCAGGATAGATTAAAAAGATACAAATTTGAACTCAGTAGTTTCTCAGGATCCTCCACAATACAGCTTTCTCTGTGTCCTTCAAATTTACTTTTATTGCAACAAATGAGACATATTGAAGGAGCCTGTACTTTGCAGGTGAACTGTTGCAACCAATTATGACATTCCATGATTATCACGGTATAAGAAAATGTTTCACATAAGGAAAAAAGCATAGTAACATCACATTTGTTAAGTCGGACTTCTGCTTCGCCTAGAAATAAAAATGGACATGTTTCATGAAGCAAGATGACACCCAACGTTAGCCATTTTAAAATACAGGCCTACATTAGCTATGGTCAATATAAACATGCATAATACACAGTTAATAACATATGTGTGTTTACATGTTAATGTCGATATAATGCCCAAACATTTATTATGAAAAAACCCTTTCAACCCTCCCTCTGGTGACTTTTGGACTTTTGGTGTAAAGGTAAATTACACCTTTACACAACAGTTGGCGACTTTCGCAGCTTGCCTCTAGAGTCCTCTAATTCCTTCAATTCACATTACATTTTACATTGGAGGACTTCAGGCTCCAATTCTTCCCTCTTCCTTTTTGCCCTCTCGATTCAGGCAGCTGCTTCTCTCTATTGCAATTCGATCCACCCATTGTAGTATTCATTTTTATCCCTCTCATGAAATGAAATAGGCATAGAGCACAAATTACAATGATAACGATAGGGGTTAGTTTCCTCTTTAATATCCCATCACCAATACCACAAAACCACTCACCTATCTTGGAAAATCCTTTCCTCATTGCTTCCCATGCATATATCTCCTTCAATTCCTTAATCTCCTTAATCTCATGAGAAAGTCAGTCCAGTTAGTAACAAGCTTGTTAATTTGTTTACTTGTATTAGGAAGTTCAGCATTGGTAGATTCTGCTCTCTTTCACCAGTAGGATATTTAAAGCTAGCCTCTTTTCACAACTATTGCACGTATAGGCTTAAGCTCCATATTTATTGTGGTTAAAGCACGAGCAGTGTTATTAGCCAGACTATCATCAAGGTAGACTGCTTTCTGATCTTTAAATCATTTTAGAACTCTAGCTACAGAAATAATCATTGCACCAAATATATCACCTACTACTTGTGAAGCAGTACGATTTGCTCTTTCATGAGTTACTATTCCCTCATCATCTATGTCATCTACATGATACACTTTAGAAAAAACTAAAGCTAGGTAGCAACTACCTGTTCATTCCATAAGATGCTGGAAATAAGCATTTTTCCCACACACATAATAAACTCCTAGGCATTCCTAGTACTGGTGTGTGGCAGAGTTTCTCTCTGACCTCTAGGAAGGCACTCATGCATTTGTTGTCCCAGGGTAGCGGATCACACAAATCATTGTGTGTAAGTCTCTGTATAAGCGTAGGCACCAGGAAAAAGTTTGGAATCCACTGACAACATAGCCCAACATTCCCAGAAACATCATGACTTCTCTCTGTGTCGCAAAGTGGTTCATTCTCAAGATTGTACAAATACATTCTTGGAACACTTTCCTTTCTCAGTGTGATGTACAAGGTAGAGAACCGCCCTCTGACAGTACTCTAATTATTTTTCAAGAGACACCTAGGTCCAGATTTATTAAGGTTTTGCATCACTGTCAGAAGCCCTGTAGGATTTCTGAACTTTCACAGGAGCAGAATGTTGACTAAAATTCCAAAGCCTCTCCCAGAACCTCTCCAGTCTCGAATGTTAATTCTTAGAGACTCGAAATTCTCCAAGGGGGAAAGGGCATGGGGAGAGACAAGAAGAGACTGACTTGTCTGGCTTCCTCTCATCAATTTTCTAATCTTCGCCGTTTGTATGGTGGTACCTTTGTGATGTAGTTGAACTGCAAATAAAATATTTTATCAGCTTAATCTACACAGGCTTTTCTAATTATATCTATATATCTATATCTATCTATCTATCTATCTATCTATCTATCTATCTATCTATCTATCTGTCTGTCTGTCTGTCTGTCTATCTATCTAGATATATATATATCTAGATAGATAGACAGACAGACAGACAGACAGACAGACAGACAGACAGATAGACAGATAGAAGATAGATATATATATGTATATATATATATATATATATATATATATATATATATATATGCAGGCTCGCCTAATGAAGTTCAGTCAGCTGAACGAGTAGAGAGGCTTATATTATCTACCAAATCTGGATCCCCACTGGACCCCTGTCAAGCTATGGTCCTTCATAAGGTCCCTGATACTATTGCAGGCTATTTAGCACCCCTCCTAAATAATATCCTGGACGCAGGATCCTTTCCAAATATTTAGAAAAATTCTCTAGTACGGCCCATCTTGAAAAAACCCTCACATGACCCCATGGAGGTAAAAAATTATCGGCCAATTTCCTGTTTGCCGTTTCCATCCAAAATCCTCGAAAAAGCCCTAAATGAAGACCTGCTACATTGCTAGAGTCTAACGACAACATGAATCCTGCACAACATGGATTTCGGCCCTTACATAGTACAGAGTCAGCACTTGTTGCAGCCACAGAGGAGATCCGCATCGAGCTAGATGGAGGTGGGAAACCAATATTAATTTTGCTAGACAGCTCAGCCGCGTTTGATACGGTTGACCATCAAGTACTCATCCGGCGCCTATCTGAAATGGGTATTACAGGCAAAGCTTCCAATATACTAAAATCATTCTTAGCGAATAGAGAACAAACTGCAGTGATGGGAGAACACAAATCACATCATTACGCCCTACCATGCGGGGTCCCTCAGGGATCCTCGATATCTCCAACTTTATTCAATGTCTACGTTTCTCCATTCGCTAAACTTATCCGCTCCCATGGATTCACTGCTATCTGCTATGTGGACGACACACAAGTAGTGGTGTCTCTATCATCAAAGCCGGATGATGTGGCAATAAAATTTAACAACTGTATGGTCCACATCATCAGATGGATGCGTGACAATTGTTTAAAGATGAATACTGACAAAACTGAGGTGGTACTATTCAGTAAAAATACTTCTTTCTGGAACACGTCTTGGTGGCCAGAAGTAGCCACGCCCTGTCCATCCTCAGTAAAGAAGGTAAAAAGTCTAGGTGTTATTCTAGATGCCCAACTGTCCTTATCGGACCAGGTCAATCATATTACTTTGCCCTGTTTCTACACGGTGAAGATCCTAAGAAAAATCCTACCGTTCATTCCTATGGACCTAAGGAAAACAGTGATTGCTGCCTCGGTGTTATCAAAAATAGACTATTGCAACACCCTTTATCTGGGTGCATCTAAGACGACCATACACAAGCTTCAATCACTATATAATGCGACAGCACGACTGCTGCTTAAGATCCACAAACTCAGTCCGGTATCTCAAAGTATTCGAGATCTGCACTGGCTTCCGGTCCAGGCAAGGGTACAATTTAAGTCATTGTGCATTGTTCACAAGACCCTCCATGGGTCGGACCTGCCTACTTCAGCAGACGCATTAGATGGCACATCCCACTACGCAACCTTAGGTCGTCGACACGACAGCCTCCCTGCTAGTCGTTCCTAGAGTGAAGACCGTAAAATGGGGAAGCAAAAGCTTTCTTTATTTGGCTTCCAAACTCTGGAATACTCTGCCACTTACACTGAGAAGCCAAACTAATAGGCAGTTGTTTAGAAAATCGCTAAAAACATGGCAGTTTGCATCCAAATCATAGCTTCTGCCTGCCCCCCATGCTCAAGTTTCAATGACAGCTCTAGCGCATAGTCGCCTCGGCATACACACGCTCTACAAAACCCTAATTTCATTTCATTTCATATATATATATATGTATATATACAAAATACACAAAAGGGAAATAGAAAATTAGCCCGGCGCTGATTCTCAGCTCCCCGATTCCCTCACAGGAAATAGTCCATATGGTCCACTTTAGTTCATGTGCTGAGAAAGACACACGTTGCAATGCAGAAATCCATATAAGGTCTTTACTTCAAAATGTCTTCGTTTCATACACTTGATCAAAATTCTCCATCAAAGAACATGACATCTACAGCCAAGCCAACACGTGTTTCGCGGGTATCTTGCTTCTTCAGGGCTGTTTATATAAAAACATACGATGTATTCTCTTAGTGTCGACTTCACATAGACGCAAATTTTTCTTTTGCATAGGAAGGTATACTTAGACAACACTTGATATATAATCATTTGATATATAATCATAACCTTCTAAATAAAAAAACCAACATGAAAAATAAATATATTTAAAAACAGTGTTTGGAAAATAACCAAGTAATAATGTATTTAAAAATAAAAGTCTGTAATATACTGTGCTGATACCCTATACTAAGTAATTGAGTTATGTCCAACTTAGTTAATATTTCAAAATACAGCCAAAGATATCTATTTACGCTATAGCTTCATGTGAGTATCCGATGATAGGATACATTATTTGTCCAATGGTTTGGTGTGCTGCCCATTACCTCATAGATCTTAAAACTTTATATATTTGGAGAGTGTAAGCGTTGACTCATATCAGACTTCCTACAACAATGTTATTTCACCAATATATATGAAGCCATAGTCTTTTATTTATGTAAACTAGCAGCGACCCGCTCTTAATCCCTGCCAAGCAGTTAGACATATAGAGGTCTCTCTATTCTATTTCGATAGTCCAAAAAAGCGGAAAATTAAGCAAAATATATTCAGCATACCGAGTTTAGAATGGGAGGAACTGCCACCATTCCCTGCTGGCCAACTATCAACCGTGTCTCAAAATCTCTCTCATTCTTTTATAAATAGTCTATCCTACTGCAAACTACGCGTTCTTTTCAACCTCTAACCGGGACCCAAGCTTACCTGTTACGGGCTGTAGCCATCGTCTATTTCATCTCTGTGTCATGAGAGACCAAAACATTAGTCTTTAAATACCGTAACTCCAACAATTAACACAACCACTCAGTTCCCTAATTGATCAATTAAGTTTAAATTTTTGAATTTTTAAAAACAACGAAACCCATTGGTTAAAATATCTCAATCATATATCCTCCTAGCTATATTTATGAATACATGTAATTTCTAAGATCTGAGTTGTGCATTGTCCCCATAATAAATATTTCATATAAATCTCTGAATAACAAATATACAAAACCTTTGCATCCAGTAGTTTCTTTAAAAATAGTTGCCGTTTACAAATTGAAAAAGTGAATTCTAATTACACTCCAAATAATTCAAATCGGGATTCGAAAAAACAATTATGTATGTAGGATGTACATATTTTTGTTATGATTTTGTTTCTTATATTTTTTTTGTTTTTATGTTTGTTTTTTTATTTAGAAGGTTATGATTATATATCAAATGATTATATATCAAGTGTTGTCTAAGTATACCTTCCTATGCAAAAGAAATATTTGTGTCTGTATGTGATGTTGACACTAAGAGAATACATCTTATGTTTTTATTTAAAACAGCCCCGAAGAAGCGAGATACCCGCGAAACACATGTTGGCTTGGCTGTAGATGGCATGTTCTTTGATGGACATATATATATATATATATATATATAAGCTCCCAACGCTTGCCAAGAGAGACGGAGACACACTCCCATTTAAAAAAACGGCAAGTCCCAGAATGCATTTTATCAGCGAAGAGTACAACTAACAATATGCATTTAAGGATTAATGGTGGGACACTTTGTGATTGGCAGATATTGGCCTGTGATCAAGAACTTTATTAGTTCAAAACGCGTTAGGCCTGTTGTGTTTATTAATTTTATCTGCCATTAAACTTACCTATTTGAGGATTGATATGAAGAATTGATGTTTAAAAAACGCCAAGTCCCAGAATGCATTTTATCAGCGAAGAGTACAACTAACAATATGCAAATAAGGACTAATGGTGGGACACTTTGTGATTGGCAGATATTGGCATGTGATAAAGAACTTTATTAGTTCGAAACGCTTTAGGCCTGTTTTCACTGATTTTACCGGGATTGCCTTTAATCGTTAAATAAAAAGACGCTGTGTATGGAGGTGTGTCTCCGTCTCTCTTGGCAAGAGTTGGGAGCTTGATCATCAACCTACTCCTCAAGACAATGGCTTTAGCTTCTCTTCTATATTATTTGTTCAATGAATTCTCTTCTCAAGTAATCTCTTTCTTAGAAATAAATTCTCTGTCTTCTGTAACATTGTCTGTCAAACTTTTGTATATATGACATTATTGTTATTAATTACTCTTTACACTTAAATTGTTTGACATTTCTATTTTTTGTTTCTTTTCCCTTATAGGGATACTTGCATGCCGGAAACCGCTTTTCTTTGTAGGTGTTATCTTCACAAGTGAGTATAATTCTCTTATTTATTGGGTACCTTCCATAGAGTTTGTTTTCTTATTTGTCTTCAGTCCTTAAATGTATTCTCTTCTAACGAGAGAACTGAGCCTTCGAGATTGGGTAAGACACGTCCTCTGCAGAGTGATCAGAAGCGTCTTTGAGACACTATAAGTATTCTTGGAATTTTCGGGGCTATAATACTATTATTGGCAAATTGAGACTGAGCGGCTCAAAAACACTACTCAGGATCGTCAGCAGCGTTGAAAACCCTATCCGTAAATTCTGAGCATGCACAGGATTAAGACACTATCGCGGACCTAATCCGATGCCCAAACCAGACGCTCTAACTACCAGAGCAATGACGAATAGCCAGACTAAACTCTGAGGGGACCTATGGGAGAATTGGAAAGGCTCCTTCAGGTGAGAAAAACCTTGGTGAAGTGCACCACTTCTAGAGCAGTGCACGCTTTTGAATTCTTTCTAAAGCACAATTCTACTGAGAAGATGAGCGGAGACTTAGAGTTCTTGGCGGCCACCATCTTGAGGCACGTTTAATGTGACCTCAAACTCCAAGCACTCAACGAATCCTGACAATTGCCCTTGCACCATACAAGGGGATGCAGGGCAACACAAAACCTAGAATGAGATTTACCAAGCCAACCATGGCCACCTTGCTTGGCCCTGCGTGGCTTGCTAAATCTGGAGTAACGCAATGTAACACAAGTTGCTGCTTGTGTTACTCTGCATGGTGGGGGCATTACATGGATGGAATGTGGGTATTACCACGCATCCACCAATGTATTCTGAAGCATTCCCAGATTTACCAACACTGGTAGATCTGGGAATGCTTCAGAATTGTACAGCTTCCCAGCAGAGGCACAACGAGGAGAATTATCTTTATTTCTTCTCATTGTTTCCACTTTCTAAGTGTGCCACATTCTGCAGCACACTTAGAAAGAGGAAAATGCCTCTAAGTATTGGTTTTGTTCAGGAAGGTGTCCTTCTTGCACAAAAACAATCTTGCCTGTAACGCAGGCCCCCTTGCTCCATGGTGCGAGGGTGCCTACGTTGGAACTGGGCTGGAGATTTTGACCCAGCACAGGCAGAGGGCAGGAATGTGTCATATCTTGCTAGATATATGGTGCATTCCTGCCTTATTCCTTTCATGGAGGGAAGCAAGTTGTCTTGCTGTGTTGTGTGATGTTAAATCTGGCCCCTTGTGTCTATTCTCTGACAAGTGATTCAGTAATGCGATTGTGTCTTGCTTCAAGCTTCTTGCATTATTGAAGCCACTAGGAGGTCACCAATGTTCTGCACTAGTACCAAGTTGCATGGTAACTGTAGGGTCTAGACATTTTTCTTCAGTATGTGGTTGAAGATTGAGGGACTCTCTCTGTATTCTTGTGGGACTCAACACCACACCAAAACCTTCCCTAAAAATATCCTCGTAAAAAAGAATTGCAAAAATGTGTGACAAAAATCAATGATAGAGAGCCACTCGGCATTACAGAGAATATGGAAAAGTATCACCGCTGGATTTGTACCGCGGGACATCATGGGATTACAACTTGATTCACCTTTCTCAGGTCTTGAACTATCCTCCATTTCTTGCTTAGTTCCAGCAAACCCATCAACCTGTGAGTTGCAAGCACTCATTACTCCCTAGCACTTCCTTCAAGATGTCCTGCTCCCACATGGACTCAATGACTGGAATTATTTCTGCTCCCCTCTCAAGTATTTGGTTGAATTTGGGCATCCAAGGATACTCTGCATTAGGCTTCACTGTGATCCTCACTGGCTCAACATTTTTAATCATCCCAATGTCTTTGCCTGTAAAGTCCCAGACTTCTCTTTTACCATACATCTCAGATCGGGAAGTAATTCTTCTTTGGTTAGTACCGGGAACAACCCAACTGCTGCTTCTCATGATTTTTATTTGAAGTCTACATCCTCATCGTGAGTCTGGAGTTCGACACCATCCAGTGTGCAATAGGTCACGCAATTTAAGCTGCAGAGTAGATCCCTGTCCACCAGATTGACTTGATTTCACACACATATTACAAACTGAGCGTCCTCTTCAGGTGCCCCTATTTTTACAGGGACCTTAGCTGAAACAGGATTCGTACTCTGCTGATTTGAAATACCTGCAACTTGCACTTGTTTTCCTGAGAGGGGAAGGTTTGGGACAAACAAACCCACTCAAATGTTCCCTTTCATGATTTTCAACACCACTATTGTGTCTAAAAACTTGCAACAACCTTTCATAATAAGCATGCTCAGATTCTATAGACGTTTGGGTAGTTCTGGCAATCTTGAGAGAATTCACCTCTTTATGCAGTACCTTTGTTTTCAAATGAGCAATCACATAGTTATACTTATCCATAACAGTAGGGGAAGGTGTGTTCATTCTAGCATCTCTTGGCAGCTCGGGGTTTGGCAAATCCACAACCATCTTACATTCTGCCCAGAAATCCTTAGGGACAAGTATTTAATTCTTCCCAAAGCACTTTTGAAATCTTCACAATCCTGACCACCGCAGTATACCATAGGTCAGGATTCTCCCACTACCTTGGAAATTAATTTGTGAATGTAAAAAGATTACCACGATTCCAAGGCACCTGCACAAACCCACCTCCATGTACCTCCCTCAACGGGTACTCTCTAACATCAGCATCATTGAAGCTAACTAGCCCTACAGCCCCCTTTCCATTCTCTTTCTCTTTCTGTTTCTTCTCCTTTTTTGCCCAAAAGGTCCTTATATTTCTGTGTATCCTGCCACTTTCTAATGCATTCCACCAACTCTGACATGCAGTTTCAAACTGGTGTTCTCATCTTCTTAGGTGCATCTGCAGTCATGAACATTCTATAATGCTTCTTTCATTTCTGAATTGTACTCAAATCCACCTACAATTCGGTAGGCAACACTCCCAATTTTTTATGCACCACACAAGCATATCTTGTTGTTTCCCTACTCAAGAACTTAAACACTGCTCCACTATATGCATCTGAGAAATCAAGTTTAAGATTTTCCTTTGCTAGATCCCCAAATTCTGCTTTTAATTTGACAATATCCAATTCACTAGGGGGTCTCTTTCTCCTGAGTTTGGGACTATGAATTTGTGTCAGAAGCATCAATAGACATATTTATGGGGGCTACCACTTCTGTTTAGGGTCACGCTCCCAAATCTAGTGGAGTAGTAATAGTAGATGCACAAGAGGTTGTTTTAGCAGCAGCTGTACCAGGGACAGTAATGACAACAGATGTACTGGTGACTTTGAATAATGGATCTGAAGTGGCAAGGTGTAAAACTCCCTTTGCATAAGCTAAAATGTAAAAAATAAAACAACTCTTGTCTGTTTACTTAAAGAAAATACAGAACCAACAATTGCTCTAAGGGAATAGAAGATAGTACCCTCCTGGTACTACCAAACACACAAAATGAGTGCTAAACCAGTGGAAAGTAACTCAGACTAGTGTGGTCTACATCTGCGTGTGAAGAATCAACCAACACCAATCTCAGTTAGTACAATAGCAGTTTATTAAGTCCATTTCTTGGTGCGTCTGTGGCGTCTCACAGTCCGACACCTCAACCTTAACAGGCAAGTCAAATTCTTCTTAATATATCTATATCGATCCCAGGATCTTGGATTATGATGAATCCGATAACCAAACTACAACTCTTACCACTAAGCATATTAATCTCTATAAGAACAAGCAATAGATGTGAAAAAGCACTTCTGCTGTGAACTTCAACACAGACCCCTTTGGACCAAAACTTTACACCGCACCTCAAAGCATGGCAAATCATTAAAAACTGTATACACCACAACTCTCGACAACTCGCAATCAAAACTGCATAACACGATTTATACTCACTCTCCTAGGATACTGCGACCACTTTCAGGAACACTGGAACGCTGTCAGTAATCCAATGGGACCATGAATGATTGGAAACGTAGATTAAATTGGGGGCGAATTTTGATTTGGGGAAGAATTTTTAAATCCTTTCACCCTCAGTAGAAATCATCCTCTCCTACCAACTTTCTTAGCACTTTTCTTTGCGCAGATCTGGGGCCCATAAAGTGCTATCTGATAAATCGCAGTTCACAAGTGAGGATGGACAACAAATCAATATATTTAAATAATGTGAAGCACATTTGGATCCACAGGGAAGACAGAGAGTGGTTAAGGGTTCAAAACCATAAAGGTTTAAACATTTACAAAAGGGAAAATTAACAAGTTAGTATAAACAATAATCAATATATAAAAACATTTGTTAATATGAAGTCCAAATCAATCATATTAATTTAAGTAAGAGGACGAACTATCATAAAGGCTCCTCAAAGGACCAGTTAAGTAAAATCCATTCTCAAAATAAAGAGAGTGTCCTAAACCTCCTATTCTATTCAAAGTCTGGAAAAGGTCTGCTCAGAAAGCATTCTAAAAGTGTTCTAAAGCATTGTGGACTGTAATTCGGGGTGGACGAAACTCGCAGAGTTTTACACTGCGGAATTCAGTGGAGTTACATAAAAACTCTGCGAGATTCAGTGGAGTTCCGCCCACCCCTAGTTAATCAGGGGTAGAGCCTGAACAATCCCCAGACAGGACAGCATGCCCAGGAAGACCAGCAAAAGTAGAAAAACAAGCATGAGTTAGATTTCAGGACACCCGTGGCCCAGACAGGGCGACCAAAACACCACTGCGCAGCACACATGCTCCGGATGCACCCACAAATTACACCGGCAACTGGGCCTTTGAAGTCCGAATTAAAAACAACAATCTGATTCTTACTACACACATGTATAAATGTGGCATTCACTCTTTAACAGAGGCTTTGAGCAACTTGGGTTTCAAAAAGTAGGAGCAAAGCAAAACAAATGTGTAGCTAATCATACATGTGCATTAAAGTACAAGTTGTACTTCCAAAGGAGCAGGTTTTTGTAAAGTTTTAATCGCAAACTTTCCACAAATCTTTTTTATCCAAACCTTCTCCCCCATACACACTTCATATTTCTGCTTAAAGGTACAAGACAGGAGTTTAGCACCTCCGCCTCATCCAGATAATGTTGCATGAGTGAGAACAGCAGGCACACTGCGGAGAACCAGTACTTCTTGGCTGCCCCATGCTGCTGGTTGCTCTGTTGGTGGTGGTGCAGAGCATGGTCCTTGTGATTGCTGCTGCATCCACCGCTTTTATTGTTTGGGTTGTTTTTATTATATCTTGTCTGGCATAGACCGGCAGGAAGAGGACATCCATCTGCCTGAGAAAGCACAGTGCTCCTACCTGCTCATTGGAAAAGTTGGGCAAGCTGGTTCTTATGAGACTTTCTTGCCCATAGGTAGCGCGCTGGAGCTCTGAGCTCGCCCCTCCCTGCATCCTTTCATCCGCTGGCTGACACAGAGAACAAGTCCCTGTTTCTTGTGCAGTGCAGTTGCCAGATTGAATAATTCTGCCACTCTGCAGCCACGCTAGCAGCATAAACAACTTCCGTGGAATCAAGTCTTCCAGCCCACTTACCGCATTTCGCTAAGGACATTCGCATATGATATATTATACTTTTACGAGGTACCAACAAAACTACACTGCACGGTTGGACTCCTAATGGTCTGTAAGTGCTAGAACTTCTCAAAGGACAATATTATATTTTACAAAAGTGCTGAAACTACTCATTCTTTTAGTTATATTATGCAAGGCGGTGTCAACGTCCCCCATTTCTCCAATTTTCACAAAGCCTTTCAGCTGCGACAATTAACAAATTGGATTACCAACCAAACTGAGGATAAACCTCTCTGGGTAGATCTTGAGACTTCATTTTTAGCTCCCTTTTCATTCCAGGAATATCTCTCCTTCACCCGTAAACCACAAAAGCTCTCTACTCCCATAATTAATCAATCCTGTAAATTATTATCTATTACACCCCATTTAGCTGTACATAATTTAGACACTTTTCTTAACTCTACCATCTGGCACAATAAACAAGTCCTTCTGAACAGGAAACCTATATATTGGAAGAGCTGGAGGAACAAGGGTCTGCTCTGGGTTCATCAATTTTTTGATCAGGGCTCCCCCTTTCAATTTACGCAGTTACAAGCCCTGTATCATCTACCTTCCTCCTTTAAACCTACATTTTTGACCTTGCAGAATGCAATCCTTGTTACCTATGCTAAACTCAAATCTTCACCTCCCTCACACCCCCAACCCCTCTTCCCTTGGCATAATCTTCTACTCATAACCCCCAAAGCGTCCACCATTTATTCCCGTTTAATGGCACCCCCTGAGCTTCGCGATAAGACTAAAGTAGAACTTTCGTGGGAATCTGATTTGGGAATGAACTGGCCTATTTCTTTTTGGAACAGAATTTGGACGAAACTCAGGAAATCATCTAGAGCGGCCAGCACAACACAAACACTTTTCTTTATTTATAACCGATTATTTTTTACCCCTGCATACCTAAATAAAATGCACAACACAAATCTTAACACTTGCTGGACATGCTCCCGGGTCGACGCTGATCTTCATCATATGTTATTCACCTGTCCACATGTCTCTATATTTTGGAAACAGGTCTGGCATCAAATCAACACTATTTTTCACACCACACTTCCCCTCTCCCCCACAAACATTTTCCTAGGCAGTTTAACACTGGACTGGGACAGGGGTCAATCGCACTCCCAACTACTACTTATTGATTTATTAATAGCTGTAGCCTTTCAGCAGATATCAAAGAACTGGAAAGACTCCTCTAAAGTGTCTTATTTAGCTTGGTGGTATGCTGTATGTCACAACCATCGCCTTGATACAGCACTTGTTCATCCAATCTCTCTGGCTACAAAACGATTACACCTCTGGGGCTCTTTCACAAACTTTCTAGGGGAAACCAGGAAGAAAATCTCTTTACCCGATCTCTCACAACAAGAAGTCTCCAAGCCTCCTTGACTTCCTATTGCTTGTTTACAGTTAAGCTTAATTTATCATTTCCTATAATGCCTTTTAAGATTATGTATTTTTGACATGTACTGCTACATACGTTTCTTGTGAACTTGTGACCATGTTCATATCCTCGTCTATAATACCTTTTTATTATTCTAATGAGTATAGTATATCATTATTACTCTTTATTGTACCTTCTTGCACTTGTGCATTAACAAATGATTGCTTGTACGAAGCATTGTTTTTGTATGATCATATTAATATTTTTAAATAAACCTTTTCTTGAACTTAAAAAATATTATGCATGCTCATTTCAGCAGGTCGATAGTACTTTAATAACACAACAATTGGCACTTGTTACCGAGGCCAATTTAACTAACATGTCTGCCACTGTTTAAATAAGAGATTTTCTTTCTGTGCGCGGCTTCGCACAGAAGTACAGTCATCCTTCTCCTCTTCTACGTGGTGCACATACTGCAAGCAGAAGGTGACTTGGGGCAGGAGGCTCCCTGAAGGGCAGCAGGTGCTGTGGGTGAGGGAGCACACACTTGTGTTTAGACGCTGCCTCCTCCGCTGTGACTGTGTGCAGCTCCCTGGCTACCCACTGCCCTCTGCCCACTTACTGTCACTGCGTCCCGCTCTCAGCTTCCTAAACATAAAGGAAGGACTATCTGTAGTGGTAGTCCAGTCACACAATTTCGGGAGCCATTTCGGAATGTCAGCCCAGACCGCAGTGCGTACAAAACAGAGGCTATCATGTCTTCAAGACAGTCCAGTTCTGATTAATTCCGCCGGCTGAGTGGCAGAATTTATTAGTAATTCCACATTACAAATTCCGCCCACCCCTAACTGTAGCCTACTCTGCAATAATTTCAATCACAAAATTCTAGCATTGCTACACCTACAAATAGTTCTCATAAAATGATCCAATCAGGTTAGAGTAAAAAGATACATTATTGAGCTCAGTAGGTTCTCAGAATCCTCCACAATACAGTTTTCTCAGTGTCCTTCAAACTTACACATATCTGCAACAAACAAGATACATTGGACCAGCCTGTACTGTGCAGGTGGACTGTTGCAACCAATTATGGCATTCCATGATTATCGCAGAAAAAGAAAATATTTCGCATGAGGAAGAAAGCAAAGAAACATTGCGTTTGTTAATTTGGACTTCAGCTTCACCTAGAAATCAAAATGCACACGTATCATGAAGCAAGATTGCAATCACTGTTATCCATTTTAAAATGCAGGCCTACATCAACTAAGATCAATCTAAACATGAATCATACACTGGTAATAACATTTGCGTGTTTACATATAATGCAAAAACATTTGTTATGAAAAAATCCTTTCAACATCATTGAGATAAGCCACAGAGCCCATCCCTTTTTCATTTCCATTTCAAGGCTAATGAAATGCCTCCGTCGTTATGCCATCTGCTTCCACTTCCCTTCTTGACATAAGCTGCAGACCTGAGCAGAGGTTGGGGAAGAAGTGGCACAAAAAATGTACATTTAGGAAACTAGGAGAAGGAATACTTAAGCGGCATAGTGAATGTGGGGTCGATATTTACGTGGGGAGAAGTCCTATATCCAGTGCTTAATTTGAGCCAGTGAGTTCCGGTGCTCGGCACCGGCACTTAATTGTCAATACCGGCATTTGTGAGAGTCTGCCACAAGATGGCGATCTCTGGCTAATTTAGAGATGACCACAACAACAGTTAATTATTAATTCAACATACATTAAAAATTATTATTACCTGCCGCCCAAGCAATTGTTATAGATTTGGGGCCTGAAATAGTCCAAATTATCACACTTTGAGAAATGTGATGGTTAGAAGCTGTGTTGTTACTTTCATTGGCGGCCTAGCAGGGGCAATGTGTGGTGCAAGCTGCAGTGGCCTCCTGTCGAGAGCTCTTGCATTTATTTTATATTTTTGTACAAATTAAGCACTGCCTATATCCAGTGTAGGGGTGTGCCATTTCACTCTGATTGTTTGTGCTGCTTTTAGTACTGTTTTGCAGCACCACAAACAATAATTTGCACTTTGTTTGTGAAATGTAAAAAATATATGGGCCAGATGTATCTAACGTTTTACCGTTCGCAAACGGGCCCATTTGCAGAATCGTCCCATTTGCGAACGGTAAAAAGCCTTTTGGGATGTATCATCTCAAAAGGCATTCGCAAAATAGAGAATCGCTATTTTTGCGATTACCTATTTTGCGAATGCATTTAGGGAATCGCAATTTGCGATTCCTTAAATGCAATGCAGGAAGCAAGAAAAAATTGCGACCTTGCTTTAAGGAATCGCAAAATATCAACTACTTCAAGTTGGTGGTAATTTGCAAATTCTTAGAAAAATGCACATTTTTGAATTTTTCTAAGTGCCATGTGGCGGACACACATGCCCTTAGGGCATGTATGTGCGCCACATGTGCCCACTTACCTTTTTTGGGGGTGAATCAGGGTGGCCTTTTGGCCCCCTATCACCCTTGAAATTGCATTCGCAATTTGCGATTACCAAATTGGTAATCGCAAATTGCGAATGTCTTCCCATTCATTCCTATGGATCTCTAGGCCCATAGGAATGAATGGGAAGGCATTCCTTAATAGCGAATCACAATTTGCGATTCACTATTAAGGAATATGTAGGAATCGCAATTTTATTTGCGAAACCTACATACATTGCATTTTGCGAGTCCGTAATAGCGAATCAGTAAAATTTGCTATTAAGGACTCGCAAAATACAATGTTGATACATCTGGCCCTATATTTTTTTAAACCAACATTGTTGCGACTGAAGTAAAAAGAAAAAGAGCAACGTAGCCCTTTTCAAATTTGTATTAGACGGCTAAGTCGCACTAAGGGAGACTGGCATCACCTTTGTACTTTGTGTAGTCCAGCCCCAGGGTTCAAATTCTTGCTTTGTGACCAGACCAAAAATTGTTTTTCAGCAAATCAAATTAATAAAGATTTTCTTCCATTATATGTAGCTTACTCTTGACCAACTTCTAAATTTCCAGGAGCAATTTATACCTACTCATAAAAGCAAGCTTTGTGAATAGCGGGCCTTATCTCGCTCTCTTTCGGGCCTTAATCTGAAAAAAGGAGAGTGTTTAAATCAGGTGGGATCTAAGGCTAGCATCTGTCTCCATGTACCAAGGCTCCTTGTTATGTTTAGTCCAAGGCTTTCATTTACCACATCAGTGCATTCTGTAACTTGTTCTCCTGGTTCGGTTGCAATTTTGAAATTTATTATTGAAGCAGGCATAAGCATAAGCATTTTGAACAGAAACATTTTAGATAGGAGACAGTTCGAGATACTGTTGAAGGATGCTGACCGATTAATGTGCTAGATTCAGACATTCAATACGCAAAGTGTATCACAGATGATGAACGGGAGTGAGGCGACAGCCAGTGTGCTGGAAAGAGAACCATGAGAGGGACTGGAAGTGGGTTGCTATCTTCAACAATGTGCTTTTAGTCTTTTTTAAAGAATTGAAACTAGGCCTGGGCGAAATATAAATTGTGCCACGTAATTCATGTGATTTGGGACAATTTCGAATTATGATTGTTACGCAAAAGTCCCAAATTTGGGCCATTACACCACTTTGTGTAATATGTGCCAGGTTGTGCATGGTACTTTGGTTTAAATGCATCCTTGTGCCAAATATTGACATGAGAATGCATTAAATGTAGAGCAAAATGACTGATTTGCAATTTACGTAATTATGTTTACTTTTACGTAATTTTGCTGAAATTTTGTATAATTACATCAAATCAAATTACACAAATTTCGCACAGCATTCATTGAAGTGAGAGTATATGAGTGAAGATCTTTTCCCTCACACCCAACCCCTCTTTGCATAAAGACTGTACAGATTTACCGGGTATGGTCAACCGGGAACCTCTCCTACTTAGGTTGCAAGTAAAAACATCTTTACCCCATGACTGTAAATCAGCTGCCATCAGCAATTAGTCACTTGTTTCCCTGAACATGGAGATGTTACTCACCCACTTTAGGTGGACCATATCTCCAGCAGGGTTGAGTACTATGCTTGCGATCTGCTTATGCAAATAATGTAAGTCGGGATGTGAGTCTCTGCACAAAACATATAGGCCCGATTATGAGTCTGGCAGTCCACGGGCAGTCAGACTCACGGGACGCGGCAGTAGCGGTTTCCCGACCGCCCTATTATGATTTGGGTGGTCGGACCGCCACAGCCCCGCTGCAGTCGCCAGGGAACCGCCCTTCCCTGGCGGTGTTGAGGTTGTCAGGAGGCCGCAATATACTTGATGGGACCGCCGCGGTCCCGCCAAGCATATTACGAGTTTCCTCTTCGCCGGCCGTGTCATGGAGGTTCCTCCTCCATGAACACCGTGGCTGAGAGGAAACAAAGGGGGCCCTACAGGGCCGCCTGTGCCTCCTCCGCATGGGGATACGCACAGGGGGCCCCAACATGTGCCCCCCCTGTGTGCATGCACCCCAGTTCCTGCATGGCATGGACTTTTCAGTCCATGCCGTGCAGGAACTGTTTTTGACGTTCGCATTGCGGCGCCCATTTTCTGAGACCTGGCCATGGGAGCGCCAAAAACCAGCCAGCCAGACAGGAGAAAATTCCTAATCTGGCGGACGGTCTGACCACGGCTTTGGCGGTGTGGTGGCAGGATGGACCCAGCGCCGCACCGCCAAAGTCATAATTGAGCCCATAGTGTTCTCCTGAAATGATGACATGAGAAACAGGGTAATAAAGTGCTTCTGTGCTAAGGAATTTCGAAACCAAATGAGAGAGCTTGCATAATAAACAAAGGGGTGACAACCAAAGAACATGCTGGTTGACTGGAATGGAGCTGGATTCTCTGGGTGAACAGAATAGGGACTGGTAAAGTGGTTGGGCAGAGGAATCGGGGTAGGAGATTACCTTAGTTTAGTAGGCGTTTAGCATGGGTGGGCGGAACACCGTCTAGTCTCTTCCAGAAATTCCCAGAGAGGTAACACTAAAGAACCCAACATTGTGAGGTTACCCACTGTATCAAATACTGCACAGAGGGACATGATTATTAAGAAACAAGAAAGTTGGTTATGTTGAGAACAAGTGAGTTCGTTTGACATAAACATCATGGCGGTCTCTGTAGAGTGCAGGAAACCCAGCCGGTGGATGTCCAGTGCCTTCTGTTAGCTGAAAACAATGAATGATGAAAGGAAAATCCAGAACTTGAAAAGATGTGTTCTTGTTTTATAAACTCATCTGGTAACCCTGGTGAAAGGTCAACATTAAGCACTGTGATAATAAAATCAAGATTGTTTATACAAGCAGCATTTAGAGGTGATTTGGTTAGCATTGTAGTCTAGTAGAGTTTTCAATGCTAATTCTGTTACATACAAGGGTAGTAAGGGAGGGAGTTTATCATGTTGCTGCCCAAACATATGGGGTCATATGTTTGGCGTGTAGCGGTAATGTTATATATTGAATAGCTATCAAAAGTATGGTCAATCAATTATCTTAATGTTTGTCTTATTTAGTCCAAGTGTAAAGTTGAGGTAGCTTTTTATATGCATTTGCATGCATATAATTAAAAGTTAATCCAAGTTTGATATTGTACCACATTTACAACTTTGCATATATACCAAGTGAAGGCAGATGTCGCACCAAATGCATCCATGGTTTATCATTTCTACAAAGCTTTGTATGTCCCTCGAGCCCTGAAGAATATAAATGGGCCGATGAATGAGAAGGTCTGTTGTTGGAAAGGTTGGTCCTGTAGCTACATCTGATGAAATAGTGGAGGTCAGGAAGCGAATGGAGTGATTGAATATATTCCAGTCTTCATGGGTTCCAAATGGGGTCAGGCTGAATTGGCCTCCTTGTGGTGGTAAGGTAATAGTGTGTTGATGAATGGAGCATTGCAGTGGGTTGGGGGTAGTAGTTGTGAGGGTAGGAATGTGGTTCTCTTGGGGATAGTACAGTGCCATTCAGGTACTGCCACCATGTTTGGATGGTTGTACAGTAGTGTGGATGTAGTGTGCCATAGTGTGCTAGAGGGTTGTACTCTGGAACTGGTGGTGGTTGTGCGTTACTGTGCAGTGGTATTGTGAGAAGTCTTGAAGGAGCTCACACCACTTAGGGGTGAGTAGCAGTAGGCAGGGGCACCCAAGGATCCTTACCCCTCCCCCTCTCTTACGCCCCTTTGGGCTTTGAGAGTGATGGGGTGATCAAGTGGGTATCCATTAAAACTGGCTTTCTACCACCTAATCTCACGAGAGTCCCCCAGGTCCCCTAAAAAAGGGATGAAGTGTGCCATAAGAGGGTGACCTCGCCATGGGCTGGTATCGCGAAAACTATTCAGCAATTTATATCAGCGCCATCTTACCATCAGAGTTAAGATTTGTAGAGACCATCAGAAAAGTATTTGGTTTTGCTGTATTTTGAATAAATATGACCCTTGTGATGCACGCTTCCAACTACAGTTCTCAGGTCCTCTCATTGTCTCGGTTGAGTTAGCGGGGGCGTATCTGACCTGGTTGCTTCCCTGGTTTATGACAGTGGAAATGCTATTGACGGATATGCTAAAGCAGAAGTTTTTGGTCGTAGTGTGGTTTGAGGTGGTGTTATGGTGATGGGGGTGATAGTGCTCTCGTGGGGGGTGGCGGTGGAGTGCTGGAACACTGATGCATGATGACAGGAAAGTGCAAATGTGGAGCAATGCTAGGGAGTGTAATTCTAGCATGATGGTGTAACACTAAAGGGTTGTAGGATTGTGTGGGGTAGTAAAGTGAGATTTTTGGATGTTAATGTGGAAGTGTACTGTTGCATTGTTCCTACTGCTGCAGGATCAGGCCTAACTTACATATAGCTTTTAACTGTGGCACAGTGGGCAAAAAACTATGGCCTGGCGTTGCGTGTGTTCTACCATGAGAGGGGCCCGGCCTGGCAGTGCTGGTTGGGCAGTTCATAATGGAGCAGACGTCTGGTTTGTGTTTGCCTGATTCTTGCCTAAAGAGGCAAAGTGGGCACAAAATGATGACCTGGAATGCGGCCCCAAATAATCACCAGTTACTGAGAATATTACAAACATTTAATCTAACAGTTTTTTTGTTCATCGTTTATGTGGCAACATGGCCACCTTGGGCCACCTTAGTATGAGCATGTGACAGGAAGTATGACGCATGGCATTCCTTGGTCCTCACTATCTTTGTGACATATCAAAGTTGTATGAGCTACTTAATGGTACATCCTTAGCGGCACACAAACGGTTACTAGTAGGCTATATTTCCTAAGGCAAGTGCAACTCCAAAAACCAGGAATTCATTCTTGTAGCAGATTTAAACCAGCAACAGTTCCTTACCAGCCCTCTTCAACAACTAACTGGGAAACCTGGACTAAGGTCTTAAATCTTACGGACACTCCTTAGGCACGCCATCCCTGCACAGGTTCCATTCCTAATGATATATTAGCATAACGCTAAAATATAATAAGCACTTTGTCAGTGGTCCATTTTATGTGCAATACTTCATTTGGTGCAGGTCCAGTGCTTAATTTGTAAAAAAAAAAAAAAGTGCCAGGGCTCTCGTCAGAAAGCCACTGCAGCTTGCACCACATATTGCCCCTGCTATGCAAAACTACTAACAATCACACTCCTCCTAGTGTGACAATTCAGACTATTTAAGGCCCCCAAAGCTGTAAGAATGGCTCGGAGCAGGTAATAGTAATATTAATATATATTGAATTAATAATTAACTATTGTTGTGGTCATCTCTAAATTGGCCAGACAGCGCCACCTTGTGGCAGAATGTCACAAGCACTGGTGTTCACAATTAAGTGCCGGGGCCGAGCACCGGAAACCACTGGCTCAAATTAAGCACTGAAAGTCTAAAGACGCTGTGAGCAAGGATCATCGGTGACAAAAGCTTACATTTTGGGCAGGTGGCAACTGAATACTAGTACAAAAAAGCAAAACGGAAATGACGTGGTATACAACTACATAAAATAACACAGAATAGCATTGACATAAAGTAATGTTGCATAGTCTAGTGTAGAAAAGAATAGTACAACTAAGTGAATAATCTACATAGCATAACCTAATGTGACAACAAATAACATAACATTAGCTATCATAGACTAGCATAACATAATTACTTAACATATCTCAACATAAGGTAGTATAGTAGAGCATACCTTAAATGACATAACGCACTTTAACAGGATAGCATAGTGTTTCAGAAATAACATAACATGATCAGCATAAGTTAGCTTAGAAGAGCATACCATATATAACATTCAGAATAGTGTATAATGTAAAACATCATAAAATAGCAAGGAATGGTATACTAATAATAACATAACACAAAGTAGCATATCGCAACATAGCTCGATATAAGAGTGCAGAGAATACCAAAATAAAACTTAACTCATCATAAGATACCACAGAAAGTCACACCCTAATAACAGTACATAAAATACCATTGCATAGCATAAAATAACATAACAACATAAATAGCAGAATAAACCATAAAATAACATAAAGTAGCAGCTAAGAGCATATCATAAATAACATGACATAATATTATTACTCCCTTCTGTCACATCATGAAATCTGCTTTCTCATTTAGCTTTAAGAAAAATTGTTTTCTTTTGCTTTAGAATTATATGACTGTGATTCAATTACACCATATTCCCAGAGTGAATTATAGGTACATTTCATTTTATGTGCTGAGGTAAACCAGATTCATTGTATAAAATAAGCCGTAAACAGGAAAGAAAGGATTTAGAGTTTTGATGAGGTAATGAGATACAATATTGATTGAAGTATGCAAATAGGAAAGCCTCCAGATTGTTAAAATTAGGACTTATGACTCATAAAGGTAGAGGTCCCCTTGCAAACATGTCCAATGCTGTATCATTGCCCATTACTCTATATAAAAATAAGACAAGGTTACTGAATTTTGTTAAAATAAATTCATACAAAGAAAACATTGAAATAAACAGAATAGGAGTGAAATCATCCACTTGGTTAGCTTCCCTTTCAGAAACCTAAAGGGTCACAGTTTTAGGTGGTGGTGGAAGAGAAAACCTGTTTTGTAGCTAAAAGCAGCAAAGACCAAATCAGCATCTTCAAGAGTGATAAATAACCCTGATTTGTGGAGAACACTGGCTTTTCAGATAGACACACTTGTGCACACACATTACCACCTTCTAAATATTCTTCCACATTTTCAATTTATAAACTTCTTGCCAATTCCAAAACAGTTATCCAACTTCCTTCTTCTCCTGGATTATGAGTTTTGGGCAGTGCTTAATTTGTAAAAAAAAATATATGTGCCAGGGCCCTTGACAGGAGGCAATTGCAGCTTCTGACACCTATTGCCCGTGCCAGTGCTGTCAATGGCAGTACCAACATAAATGCTAACCATCACACTGCTACAAATGTGACAATTTAGACTCTTCCATGCCCACAATGCTAAAAGAGTGGCTTCGGTGGCAAGGAATAGTCATTTTTATGTTATATTGAACAAATAAATAACTGTTCTTGTCCTGATCTTTAAATGAGATATACAGCGCCACCATGTGGCAGACTGTCAAAAGTCCTGGTGCTGACAATTAAGTGCCGGTGCCGAGCACCGGAAACCATCAAATTAAGCACTGGTTTTGGGAATGGAGGCTACTCCCCAGGATGACACAGGACATTAATCCCACCATCCCAAGGTACCGCCGCTCACCAAATCTAGAGTTGTCCAACAGCCCAGCGGAAAGCTTATTACTGGCAGGCGTCACAGCGACTGTATTTCTTGTTAATGTTGTTAAAGTTTGATGGACTGCTCTGTGAAACGCGACTGCAGCCCGTCAAACTTTTACTAAATTTTTCATTATTCAAAATACAACTTCGAAAGTGAGAGTTTGTTTTTTAAAAATGAAAAACTAATGACCCCGACACCATGGGGGCTTTCTCCCGTGGTGTTGGAGGTCACTATTTTTTTTTCTGTCTCTCACTGTTGGACAGCAAAAAAAACACATATAACGTTGTACACTCTAAATAGAGTGGATGGTGTTATGTGTTAACATCTAACGGGCAATGCTCCGTTGGGTCATCTGAAGGCTAGATTGGCAATGGAGCCGAAGTAGGCTCCGTCGTCACCATACTAAAGGTGCCCCCACCTCTAAATCGAGCTGGCAACCTTTGGTTTAACAAAGTACCCTCTCTGCCAAACTCTAAATCAGCCCCTAATTAAATATTCTTGCAAACTAAACTTCCACACTAACATAAAATATAACTTAAATGTTTTTGTAATACAAACAATTGTAAAAGTTGCCGACAGTTATTTTTTCTTTTAAGGCAGGGATTTTCAAAGTTAAGCCACAAAGCCTGGACCAAACTGGGCTTTTACTATAACCACTGACAATGTGTACAATTCCAATTTTTATTTGATTTATGCAAGTGTATCCCATAGTATTAGACTGGACATCATGTGTATCTAGCATTTGTAGTCCAATGTTCGACACCCCTAATTTCATCGGCAATGTCAATGTGTTGTGTGCTGTGGGAGTGTAGACTATATCCTGGACTGTAAGTACCAACTGGCAAGGGTGGGATCTCTGTGGATGCTCCCATTCTCTTTGTAGTAACATGATTTGGGAAAAGTGTATTGTAAACTTTTTTTGATAACTAATATCAGAGTGATGTCACTTTATTGGAGTGATCATTTATCTGTGGGGACAAGCGGATTACAGGTGTGGAAATGTATGATGGTGGACGAGTGTAGTGGAAGATGGGTTTTGGACCTGGCCCTTTCTGCAGGGTCACCCCAAATCTTTTGCACAGGTTAATTGAGGGTGTGTATCTGACTCACCCTGACTAGAGTGTTGGTCCCTACTTGGACAGGGTACATGCCCCAGCCAACTAGAGACCCCATTTATAACAAAGGGCTCTAACAATATGGCCCATATGAACATTTAGTAACCTTTGCAGCACTGTATTCTATATTGTATGATCAATGTGTGTCAAATAAAACAATTAAAACATGAATTAGATTGTGGCTGCAAGAATGTGCTTTGTGTTTTATCCATTTGTTTTTGGCCACTTCAATGCACTCCTGTTCCACCCTCGCGCAAGTGGAGCTCAGTGTGTGGGAACACTGAATGACTTGAAATGAGTCCAATCAAGGTGAAATTTTCATATTACCAGGCCTATCATCTCTTACGTAAGGGTTTGCGAAGTGGCAAACTTTAAACTTCACATGGTTAGCAAAATATTTCACTTCACAGAACCCACATGGAGATCCTTACCGAATGCTGAAGGCTTAAAAAAGGTTCTGCATAAGATTTATTTTGCTGAAAAAAATAGGCCCTGATTACAAACTGGAGGTTTTATTTTGATCCCTGTGCAAACAGCAGTTTGTACAAGGATCGGAACTATATGCTATGTGATAATTTGTGCACCCTCGTAGTTTTGCTCTTGATGGATTGCAGTACGTCAAGCTTGCCAAACTTTATCACAGGAAAAGGTCGGGAGAAAAGGCAAAACATGCAAACTTTGGTGTATTAAATCCAATTTTGCATGCTATGCCTCCGATCTAAGTTAAAAACTCAGAATAGAAGGTATTTCCCATGCCCAGTAGATAGCTCAACCCGCCTAATGGTATGCACTGTGTGTTGTAAATACCTCAATATATTCCACACAACTGGAAATGAGAGCCTACGTTTCTTGGTTCACAGCCTACCAGACAGCACAGCTGTTTGGTTTACTAAGGGTATCATGGGGACTTTCAGAAAGTTGACTTAGGAAGGCATTCCGCCCATTCATTGCCATTGGCTTTGTGGTTTGCAACTCACATTCTCTGGCTTTCTATTTGCTTGCTTTATTTGCTTTAGGCTCTCTAGGTTCAGTTCGTCCCTCCCGTTTGCTAAATCATGTTTGCTGTATTCTTCCACAAACTCCTTTTCTGTAAACAGGACTTTAAATCTTGTTCTAATCTTGTCACATTTGCTGTACCTTCAAAGACTGTGCTCAAATGTCAGGGACTTTCTTCAGAGGGCGCTTGTTTACTTTTCTTTCTCTGTCTTCAAAGTGAGAGGATTTATGTGACACTCTTGCTAGATACTCTGGGTAGGAAAATGTTTTTTCAAGCACAGGACAGCATTTAAATGAACTGTGTAAGTATTTCAGAATATATCAGAATCAGGAACACAAATGAAGCACATTTTTTGTTATTTCTGGAGTGTGTTTGAAACCAATACTTTAATATGATCATAATGAATCATTACACTAAAATAAATCATTACATTAGGTGATTCAATTTCCACACATTTTCGTTTGTGAACTGTATAGTTTTGTTAGTAAAACTGTATCTCTGTGCAGATGAAATGGTAATTTCAATTAAAAATGTGTTCTCTGTAATGGCAGTGCCCTACCATATCATGCATACTCCACTCTACACCACTCCACTCTACTCTGCACATCTCCACACCACTACACTCTGCACCACTCCATATATATGCCATTGCACTCTATACCACTTCACGCTACGCCACTCTACTCTACCCTGTTCCGCTCTACTGTATGCCAATGCACTCTTCGCCACTCTACTCTACACCACTGCACTCTTCGTCACTGCACTCTACACCACTCCAGTCTAGGCCACACCAATCTATTCTGCACAACTCCACACTACGTCACTGTACTCTACGCCACTCTGCAACACTGCACTCTATGCCCCTGCCCTCTATGCCAATACACAATACGCCAATGCACTTTATTCTGTAACACTCAACTCTATGCCCCTGCACTCTATGCCAAAGTACTGTATGCCATACTAATCTACTCTGCACCACTGCACTCGTTGCCACTGCACTCTACACCACTTTACTCTATGCCATTACACTCTATGCCACTCTACGCAACTGCACTCTACCCTGCACCACTCCAATATACACCACTTCACTCTACTCTGAAACAATCGACTCTATGCCATAGCACTCTACGCCACTCTCCTCCACTGTGCGCCACTCCACTCTGTGCCACTGTATGCCACTCTTTTCTTAACCACTGCACTCTACGCCAATGCACTCAATGCAACTGCACTCTATGTCACTGTATTCTATGACACAGCACTCTACTCTGCATAATTCTATTCTACGCCACTCCTCTCTTTGCCACTCTACTCCACTCTACATCACTGCACTCTGACACTCTACTCTGAAACACTGCAGTCTCTGGCACTGAACTCTATGCCACTGTACTCCTCCACTTTACGCTACTCCACTTTATGCCATTTCACTCTATGCTACTGCACCCTGCGGAACTATACTCTACTCTTCACCACTCTATACTACCATACTCTGCACCACTCTATGCCACTGCACTCTATGCCACTTGACTCTACTCTGCACTGTACGCAACTGCACTCTATGCCACTCAACTCTACTCCATACCACTGCCCTCTGTATCACTCAACTTTAAACCACTCCTCTCTGCCCCACTCTACTCCACTCTACTCAATGCCACTGCACTATACGCCACTCTACTCTGGGCCACTCTTACTGTGCACAACTCTGTGTGCCACTCCACTCTGTGCCACCTCACTCTGCACCGCTCCACTCTACTATGCACCACTCTAATCTACACCACTGCATTCTGTGATGTTGCATTGTATGCCGCTGAATTCAATACCACTGCACTTAATGCCACTGCACTCAAGGCCACTATAGTCTGCAACACTCTAAGCCAATGTGACCTACACCAGTCCACTCTACGCCACTCCAGTGTATGCCACTCTATGCAACTCCACACTATGCCACTCCAATACATGATACTCTGCCACTCCACTCTACAAAGCTCTTCGCCATTCCACTCTTCGACACTCCACTCAACTCTCCTCTACTCTACACCACTAACTTTTAGCCATGCTGAACAGCAGCCACGCTGGTGTACGACATGGCTAAAACACATTGACAGAGCCAGAAGCTCTTGCATAGGCTGGACGTAGTGTCTTTGCCAATGCTAGTTAACTCCATATTGCTGATGTGAATAGGAAACATTTTGTGAAGTCTTTCCATGGAGAAAACATGATGCTCATATGCAAGTGGGGTGAATGACACTCCTTGATTTGTGTTGGGCTTGGCTGATTTTAAGTAAAACAAGAGAGAGGACCCCACACAACAAGGGGACAGAGCACCGTTTTAAACAGTAAAATTAAATCTCCCTCTGGGAAATCACCATGCCACATACATATACTTTACACACTTTTTCAAACACCCTACAGGCTAATGTCACACCATAAAGTGTCCAAGCACAACAATATAAAGGAGTACAAACCTTCAATGGCGCGTTCACAAACTGACGTGCCCTTACAAGTGCACAAACCACTCCTCCTCCCCCCTACCATGGCCCGGCCACACTCCTCCCTGCACACGCTGGCTCGGAGCCAGAAGCTAAATATTAAAACAACGGTAAGATAGTTTTATTTTTCAGCTGCTGTCTCTGAGCCAGTGGGGCGACGCTCCTGGCCATTGTGGAGCAGCCGCCACTGAATAACTGCATATAGCAGCTTGGCTTTAGAAGGGAAAGAGCAGTTTTCAAAGTCCTTCTAAATTTAAAATGATGTTCATTTGTTTAATACATAAATGCTTTGCTTGTCCTTCCCTTGTTTTGCACAGGCACATAACACAACAAGCCGTTTGAAGACTGGAGCGCAAGTCTTTATCCATGAATGATATTCAGAGATCAGGAAGAGAATGGGGAAGAAAGAGGAAAACACTGAATATTGGCTTTGTGCATCAGCCATTATCATGGCACCTCAATGAGAGTACAAAAGAAAAGACACAGAACGCACACATTGGCTTAATGTGAGCGGCAGTAACAGTCATGAAGGACAGACTTAAAATGTACACAATTAATCATGTTTCTCTTCTCACTACAGCTAATACTGAATCAGAGGAAATGCACTCAGAAACGAACAAATACCAAGGAAGAATTACATTAAAACACAGCTGGGTTAATATTTAACATTTTACCTCATAAAATGTCACTTCTTGAAGGCAAAGGTTCATGGCTTAATATTAACACATTCTTATTAACTGTATAAGGTAAGAAAAATAGGGAAAATACCAAAATACAATGTGTTCTTGCTGACAAGCAGCCGAAAAAAGTCTGAAGACAGATTAAAAAAGGAATTGCAAAGTCCCTTGTGGCGCAATGTTCAGCCTCCCTGCCCACTCGCTTCCTTACTGAGCTTCCAGTGCATTGCTGCCAAGTTTCTCAGGTCGATGTGTGATGTGCTACCCCATTCTAGTTTTTTGTTTCATTTTGGAGTTTGTAGTCCGGTTTTATAATGGAAGAAACAAGACTACAAGTCCCAGAATTCAAAGAAAAAAAATCCTAGACTGGAGCAGCACATCACTAATGGACCTGGAAAACTTGACATCTACTGCCAGTGTTCCTGCAACGGACTTTAGTCAAGAAGGGCAATTTGTGGTAGATGCCCAACTGCCTTTTAAAAGTACGGCCACAAAATATATTTTCACAGGAACAAGCTACAAAATATATGAGAGAAAACTGAGAGTGTTTCAAGTTTATTTTATTTGCATAGTTAATTAAAACCGTTGCAATACAAAATAGCTTCATTTAAAACCAAATATACATATAAAATTCCATACTTCATATATCTTGTATTTATAATTCTTTTTAAGTCTATGTTGTAATCAACCAAGGGAGGAGGCAAGTTTCATAGACAAATTATTTTTGATTTTGCAAATATCATTTATAGGTTAAGGTACTTAATTCCAGTCCGTACTTTTCTTCAATGACTGTGCCAGAATTCTGAAAAAGTGCAAATAAGTGCTTTAGGCTTGAATAAAGTGCATTAGTGCCGAAAAGGGAGCATCCTCTTCAGGCCTCCGTGTTAGACTTGCACCTGTTTATCGACAACTGAAGTCGTTAATCGCTGTTGTGCTGGCATTTTCTTTTCGCATAACCTCAGTGAGAATGAGTTTCTTGTAGGATTTGCATACTATGGGTGTGTGTGACACTGTACCCCCTTCAGAAAACTCTGTGCCCCGCCAGGGGGGCGCGCCCCATAGGTTGAAGACCACTGCCATAAACCCCAGTGATAAAACTATAGGATTGTCAGCAAGTGGCAGTACAGGACATCCATAAGCCTAGAGATAAACAGCCAGCATTCTAAGAAGCATGTGATAAAATAAGACAATAAAAAGCCCGGAAATACACCATAAAAAAACCTAGCAGCATGCCAGTATAAATCATGCATAAGGCCTAGAAATAAAGCTGCAGCTTACCTGTCTATTGTGAAAGTAGAAGGGCCCAAAAGACCAGAGATACTCTGGGGGTGAAAATACAGAACACCAGGGGCTGTATTGTGGCAGTGCCCGGGGGCGCAATGGGCGTTTACGCCCGCTTTGCACGCCCCTGGGACACTTTGGTATTACAGAAGGTACCGCAGACGCTTGTGCGACCCCTTCTGTAATACCGATAGCGTTGGTGCACATAAATCGCCAGCACTATCTTCAGAGGGCGTTACCTTATTTGCATGGGGGCGTGGCCCCATGCAAATGAGGGAATCCCTTTGCTTCTGCACACGCGCTGTATTATAGAAGCGGGAGCAGAGGTAAAGAAGCTATCAGGAGGTGCACTGACAGTGCGCCACCTAAAAGGAGGTGCACTATCAGTGCGCCCCCTGAGAGCAGCCCTGTTGAGGGGGCAAAGGGGATCCCATAGACCTCCCAGAAAACACCTTGCAGGAGAGTGCAGTCACTCACTGCACCTGCCTGCAAGAGGATCTTTAAGCCCCTTTAAAAGTGAAGGCGGGTTGCCGCCTGCACAGTGAAACATGGAGCGGCTTCAAAGCAGCCGGTCCGTTATTCACCTGAATGCACTGCCCCCAGGGCAGCGCGAGTACACGGCTGCCCTGGGGGCACCGCATTCCATGTAATAGGCACACTTTCCCTGTTTGCGCTCGGCTCACCTGTTTTAAGGTGCGCCAGGCGCAAACAGAGAAACTGCGCCCTTTACATAATAGAACCCCAGGCAGCATTTGAAAATATGAAAAGCAATGTCAGCAAATTATAAATGCAGAATGTCTCTCAGCTTGTGCCAGCGTGAGACCACCAACATTTAGAGCTAAAGATGCAGAAAGCCTGGAAGCAAGTGATAGTACAACAAATCAAATGACCCAAACATGAAACTGCAGAACCCCTGAGAGCATGTGCAGGTAAAAAAAACACCCAAATGTTCAGATATAAAGCTACAAAGTATCTGACAGCATGTGACAATAGAAGCCAAGATGTAAAGCAACAGAGTATATGGCAGCAAGTGACAGTATAAGACTGCTAAAAGCCCAAAGATACATTTGCATAATACCCAGCACCATGTGACTGTATAAGCCAAGAGGTAAATGCCTGGCAATATGTGACATTTATAAGACACCCAAAGACACGGAAATAAAGCTGCAAAGTAGCTGACAACATGTGACAGCAGAAAACACCCACAAGCCTGTAGTTAAGCTGTTGAAGACCTGTCAACTTGTGACCAGAGACGTTTTAAGACATTGAGCAAAGTCGGCAATTGTCGGCAATTGTCCAGAGCCCCTCCTTCCAAGTGGCCCCTGGTAATGTCTGCTTTCTCTCACTCTATCTTACCTTTGTCAATTTTTCTAGCAGAACTTAATCTCTACTTTGGACTATATATATATATATATATATATATATATATATATATATATATATATATATATATATATATATATATATATATATATATATATATATATATATATTTTGATATTGATGCAGTAGCAGAAAATAGCCAATAAAATTCAAAGATGTTCCAAACAGGGGGCCTCAAAATTTGCCTGGCCTTGGGCCCCAAAAATCACAGCTACTGACAGCATAAGACATGCAAACATTGCCCAGAAGTGAAACAGTGTTACAGATGCACAATACCAGGCAGTATAAGACATTAAAAAGCAGAGAGAGAAACTCACAGAATACCTGAGAGAATTTAACAATATATGATGACGCAAAAGCAGTGTATTCAGAACTGCATACTGCCTCTCCTATGCAACAGTACAAGTCCCTTTAAAGCAATGGGATATCTCAGCATGTGACAGAATAAGAGGCACAAAAGAAGGGATACAAAACTGCAAAATGCCTCTCAGTTTGTAACAGTACAAGCCCCTGTAAGGCAGTGGAACATCTCTCAGCATGTAACAGAATAAGCCACCACAGTCTAAGGCTAAGGTGCAGAATACGTGGAAATACAACAAACCCAAGGCCCAAGGACAGAGCTGCATAACACCTGACAGCATGGATGTCTACAAACACCCAACTGTTCACACAGAAAGTCTTTGAATGAACAAATGCATGAAAGTGTTCCCAAAATATCAAGTTTAAATTTTTTTATATATTTATTTAGTTTGTACATAAGTGCCTCAAACATCCTGAGTGGAGTGATAACTGTGTGGAGTATGAATGTGGTCGCACACCTAGCGTGAATTGTCTCATGTAGGTTTTTCCAAAGGGAACATTTATTTTGAACCTCTAAATTACTGGGAGCTCCATCCCTTTGGATTTCAGAGCCCCTCTCCTTGGTTTCAAGATAGATATTCACACTAACAAATCTATACCACAGCTTAACGATCACCATCAAGTCGTGCTACAGAAATCTCAAACCACTGATCGCAATAACCAATAATAGCCACTAGATTAACCTCTAGCCTTGTCAGGGCTAGTAAATACTACATAAATACAATTTACAATTACAATTAATAACAATCAGAATTGTTGTAGAATGACAGTGAGATAATACAGGTGTGACAATAAGCATCTGTAAACCTAACAATGTAATTGATATGTTTTGAAGAATCCTTCTAACAAGAGGACATGAATTTGGCACCCATCTGTGGAATTTGCGCAAATTTACTATATTTCGCAAGAGAAAATTCAAAATTACTTGACTTGAATGAGAAACGCGGTGACCAGCTAACCTTAGTTTGACTAAACCTTTGGCACTGGGATCTCATTGAGAAGAGAGCTATGTAACTGAAAAGCGCTTAAACGGCCTGTCATCAGCAGTAAGAGCTTTACGAATACAAATGCAACACAATGCAATAAGAATATACTGCAACCATTGCCAATAGATGACATCAAAAATACAAGGAGCAGAATCTACAGCAGCCTATGACAGTTTAATTTGTTTCTGGGAAATTATTATAAAAGTCCTAAAATCCCAGAGGTAAATTTGCTTGAAACCCCGTGGCATGTGACAGTGTATGACACGGATGGACAAGCCCAGAGATGACACCGCAGAATTCCTGGCAAAATGCGACATCATACCTGGTGGCATGTGAGTGTATAAGAAACATAAAACATACAAACCCATAAATATAGTTGCAAAACCCGAAACAGCATGAGACAGTGCACGACACCTGCAACACTAGAAGTAGACATGAGAACCTGAGAATAGTAGAGCCATAATCTTTGTGTGTGTGTATCCACATATATATAGACACGTATATGTACATATATATATATATATATAATATATATATATATATATATATATATATATACACACACACATTTATACAATGGAGCAAATCCTTTTGACTATAAATCAAGTCCTAAATGAAAGGCACTCGTGCAACATTTGTACATTTAGTCTCGCCGAAATAGCAAAAGTGTTCATTACTGTATCGTTTTGCATTTTGTTGTTATGCTTTGCATTGTGCATGTATTTAAAATGTATTGCGTTGCATTGTATTCTTTTTTCCTGCATTGTTTTGCATTATTTTGTCTTTCCTGTCTTTCACATCATCGAATGGTATTTTCCCTTCAGATTTGTATTGCTATTTAAGGCCCAGTTCCGCGAGATTCCATTCAGGGCACCAGACATGATCCTACAAGACACACTGTCCAGCAGTGACAGCCAGAACAGATAACACCCTGCTGGTATCTTCAGACCCTTGACAGGGAGGCAAATCACGCGACCTTGCTGCCCAAGTGGGTCAGGCAGAGGGACTTTTACTTCCCACCACCCTAGGGTCCAGAATGCTGTCTCCTCGTCAGGGGGCACTTGGAGCCGGACCCTGGGGCTGATAACAAAGAAGGGCTGGCCTGAGAGCCCTCCTGGCCTCGAGATAACCCCTCGCCCTGTCAGATTGCTGAGGTGGCCACGCTCTCAAGGGTGACGCTCAGAAATAGCGCGTCCCCAGCGCAGAGTGCCGCGGCGGCGGCAGCTGTCACCCTGACGCCTGGCCCGTCTAGCACTCTCGTGACACCTGGGCGCGCTCTGCGCCAGCGGGGAGGCGTGACCTCCGCGCGGCTATTTACGGCCTCGCGCCCCCATCAGCTGAGAGAGGCGGGCGTGTGGCGGCGTCCCGGGAATGACGCATTCCTGCGCCTTTCTCCACGCATTCCGCGCGCTTTCCCTGATCAGCTGTCGCACCGCGCCATCACTATGCGCTGCTCATCTTTATGTTTTTGGGTGGTCAGTTCTAGTTATACAGAGCATTTTGTCTAACAAAACGCTTTGACAGTGCAGAACGTCATGTCTGTTGAATATTTTTACTTTTTTTTCAACTTGAAATACGAGCAGTCTCGTCCGCAGTCTATAATTGTTTTTATCTCATGGTCTCATGGCCGGAATCCAAATTCTGGCCCGCTTTCTAGACACCCACAGCCACTTTTGATTGCTCACTAAGTACATACACTTTTCCGAACTCCCTTCCGTTAACGCTTATCATTTGAGTCTGCCCCTGGCTAATTCCGTCATTAACTTATTTAATGTCTACACTCGCAAAACCACACAATTGTAATCATTTGCATTTACACCATTTCCTCCTCACATCCCCTTCTTCAGATTTTCCACTCACACTCCCTATCTCTTCTGCTGTCGTCACACCACATTGACATTAACCGTTCTGGGACAGTTTTTTTAAAATTTTTTATTTTAAACAAAAGTATAGGAATTGTTACTGTAAAACGAAAACAGATTATTTCGCCCACTTCAACCACTCTCTCTTTCTGCTCTCTGAACATCTTTCCATTCTCCTTCAACTTCTTTTCTGTCTTCATACCTCCTTTAAATTACTACACGTGAGCTCTTCCTTGAGACTTCTGTACTTTGCTACAAATTACTCTCCAATTACTCTCCACAGGTACATCAGCTCCCCTTTATGCTTTGTCCTACCTCGTGTAAAGGTTCTACTCCGCCCAGTGGCGTAACGAAACTTGAGGGGGCCCCCCTGCAAAGTACACGGAGGGGCCCCCCTCCGGACTCACTCAGGAGCTCTCAGGCCAGTGTACTCTGCTGAGGGGGTGCCCAGAGCTCGGCCCCCCGCACTGCAGAGACTGTGGGTGCCTTTGTTACACCACTGTCTGCCCCCTTCACACCTTCCTTGTCCTTCTTCCATTCATTCATTTTCTCTCCACCTACCATAATTGGATGCATAAGTAACTGGAGAGTGAGACTGGCAGGTAGGTTCGCAGAAGGAGGGGGGAAGAGCGCTGTATTAAGGTGACACTGTTTTCAATTCAATTCAAAAATTCTTTATTTTGGCCATTATGGCCATAAAAGCACAAAGAAAAAAATGCAGCACAATTTGTACATATGATTCTTGCAAAGATAAAGTGCACGTGCATTGCAATATTTAAAAAAGGGAGTTCTAAATATAAATATAAAAGGTGCTGATTCGGAATTGATATTTTTTAAAACATTTAAAAAGGTAATTAAAAAGTATTGATACATTTAATTTGCGTAAAAAAACAAAAATTATCCAATAGACCCAGCTTTTAAAATAGATGACTGTACACACCACATAGAAAATAAATAACGAGTAACAGAATACACTATGGGCAGACTAGTATCGTATTTTAGGATCCTATAGGCCTCCGCGCAATACTTTGTGCCAAGATTCCGGCACACCTGTTGTAACCATCGGTATCTAGCCTTCTTGTATGCCGGGCAGACGAATAAAACATGTTGGTCCGTCTCCGGATTATCTGCACAGACTGGACAGCCCTGGGACAGCGCATTTCCCCATTTACTTGTAAATGCGCGCAGTGGTAATACGCCGTGCCTAAATTGTAGGTACAATTTTTTTGCAAGGGGGGGTATGACATCAAGGACAGGTTCTAGCTTGTATTGGTCTTTTGCCTCTAAAAAAGATAGGGTCAGTGCGCCTATGTCGGAATTGGCCTTTATCTGATTGAGTTTAAATTCTCTAAAGATCTTTGACAAGGCCTTCTTGGGAGTTGTCATGCAACTTGCTTCAGCGTTAGCCCATAGGTCTCCCATCCTCATAGCAGTCAAGATGTTTTTAATATAAGACAGCCATGGGATTTTGTCAACTCTCTGTAGATTTACGACCTCTTTTAGCTCTTGTCTAAAGAACTCAAGTTCTGGAGTACTCCAGATACGTCTCCAATAGAGAAGAGGCCTGAGAGCAACTTCCTACGCAATTGGGTTAACCCTAAGGTCCATGCGGAGCGGCATCAATGGTGTACTTTTAGGGAGACCTAAAAGCTGCCTAATAAAAGAGTTCTCATTCTTAGATAAGTGATCACAAGGTCGATAGCCCCAGATTTCTGCCCCATATAAGGCCGCTCCCCTGCCCTGGGCCTTATATATTTCTATTACTGGACCAACCATTTTGTGTGTGCACTTCCCAGACATCTTTGCTATCCCCCCAGCTGTCTGTGCCAACTTTAAGCTGGCCTTCTTGATTTGTGTGGTCCACTCCATTTTGTCGGTGAGTGTTAAGCCCAAGTAGTCAAAAACAGACACTTTCTCTAATGGTTTCCCATCTAAAAGAGGGTTTGGTCGCGTGATGTTACCTCCGTTAAAAACCATATATTTTGTCTTTAGTGAATTGATTTCCAAACCCCTGTTTTTACAGAATAGTTGGAAAATATCCAAGCCCCTCTGTATTCCCCTTGGGGACTTGGATAATAAGAGGGTATCATCGGCGAACATCAGGGCCGGAACCCTGTTGTTCGCCAACCTAGGGGCGTCTATGTCCCTCCCAGCATTCAGAGCCTCCACCAGACCATTAATAAATAAGCAAAAGAGGGTCGGGGCCAAGACACATCCTTGTCTTACCCCTCTGTCTATTGGAATGGGGTCAGTAAGCTCACCATTTTTACCGTACCTAACTTGGGCGTAGTTGTTTTCGTGGAGCCGTTTCATCTGATAACAGAGATAAGGGGGAATCCCCAAGTCTAATAAAATGGACCACAATTTATCCCTAGGGACCAGGTCGAAGGCTGATTTTAGGTCCACAAAGATCAGATAGAGGCTGCCTCCTCCAAAAGCACTGTCTTCCAATACAGAAGTTGCAGCCTGAGTATCTGATCTATTGTGGACATCTTGGCTCTAAAACCTGCTTGGTAGGGACTGAGTATAGAATACTCCTCCATCCAGCTTTCCATTCGATCCAATAGCACTCTTGCGTATATTTTATGAGTGACATCTATGAGGCTTATTGGACGATAGTTGGCGGGGAGGAGTGGTGAGCCCTTTTCAAAAATTGGAATAATCTCCGCCCCCAGCCATGTCGGGGGAATCGACATTCCATGTAAGATGGCATTAAACAGGGTCCATAGATAGGGGGCCCAAATATTAGGTTCACTGCATAGTAGGTCACCCGGAATCTTATCTAGACCTGGCGCCTTTGAGGGAGATACCCTTCTCAGTGCTCCCATTATCTCTAACAGGGAAATTTCAATGACGGCAAAGTTATAGGGCTGCAGGGAGACGCACTCATTAATGGCTTGAAGCTCATCTTCCTCTACCCTTGTATAGAGGGCTTCAAAATGGATCTTCCAGATTTCTGCCCCCAAGTTTGGTTCTATTGCCGACTTGCCCTCGGTGGAGCCAGTGTTAACTAGATTCCAAAAGGACCGCATGTCCCTGGAACATAGGGCAAATCTCAGGCTTTCCCATTTGTCTACCTCCCACCGTTTTTTGCCATATTAATTATATTTTTATGAGCTATCCGTTTGTCTTTTATCATGGGGCGATCTTTGTTTTTAATAGCTGAAATTAGTGCTTTCTTAGCCCTCCGGCAGTCACCATTATACCAAGGATGGCCCGTGGGATCTTTTTTCTTAGTTTTTACTAGAGGGAAAAAAGTTTGCCAAGTCACCCACTAAACCTTGATGGTTCTTCCCAATTTCTGTTCGGGCTATATCGCAGGCAACATTATGGCTGAATTGATCAGCAACCTCTAAATGAGGGATGATGGTTTCGTAAAGAGATGAAATCTTTTCCTGCGAGTTACAGAGGGCCCCCATTTTACTCTCCTCCTGCAGTTGGATAAAGTGGCCTGGATCTAATTGCATATTGATTTGCATAAATAACCACAGGACAGAACAATACCATCTCTAAAATTAAGGCATTATGGTCGCTGTCATAACGGGGATGACCTTAAAATCAATCACCCGGTGCCAGGTTTTGGTGTCCAACAGGATATAATCCAAAATGGAGGAACAACCTGGTCTGTTGTAGGTATGGTTAGCCGGGGAGTCAGATTTGGTGCGCCCATTACAAGCCCTAATAGAATGGGTCAGTGTGAGGGTATTCATTTGGAGTACCAATGGGGTCCAAGCCCGGGTGGCTGGTGCATTCGGTTCTGGTATAGCCCAATGTTGATCTTCCTCATTGGGCTCACCGCCGATTAAATCTTTCAGGGGTTCATATTGGCAATTGAAATCTCCAGCAAGAACTATCGGGGTACTATCTGGAATAGTGTGCAAAAAACTGGACAGTTGTTCGAGGGTTGACGACTCCTGGCCGTAGCTAACTGGGCGGGAATAGACATTAATTATGGCTACTCTGATCTTAGCGGAAAAGGTCAGAATGACACAAAGTATATCCCGTGAAGATGTCTCAACCTGTTTTGCAGTGCAGCCCAGATGGACGGCAATCCATGTACAGAGTCCTCCCGCAGGTCTACCCCTGCCTCCGCTAGTGGCTGCTAGGCAAAAGGTCGCATAGCCTAGTCTATGGGTGCCCTCCCTTGCCCAGGTTTCTTGGAACATGCAGATGTCATTTGCATGTATGAGGGCTCCCCACTCTGGATTTTCTAATTTAGATGCAAGACCCGCAATATTCCACGATAAGACATGAAATTTGGATAGATTTCTGGGTGGCTGATTTGAGCTATCAATAGCTACTACAGCCGGCTTAAGGCCATTCCCGTTCCCATCAGACTTAGTGGATATGATTACTGTGGTTGGCTGCCACTGGGCTATAGGTGTTAGCCCAGAGTTCAGCAACATGTCTGGTGTAGTATAAATGTTAATATAAGAGAGCCCCTCCACCCCCTCATTTTGGGCAGCTTCCTCCCCGACAGCCTTCCTTAATCCCTGAATTGGTTTCTGTCTAGGGCTAACGGAAATCTTATGCAGTATTCTCCCATTTGGGTGGTTTCCCCAATGATCCCTCTGCAAACTAGGCTCTGGTTTGAGTGGCTGAAATGATTTTAGTCAATCAACTTGTTCTAGGGGTGCAAATCTATTTACAAGTGGGAGGTTAAAAAGCAATGAATTCTGTTGGTCCAGCCCCACCCTGGAATTTTGCTCGGGCCAGTGTCTAAAACCTGCACCACGGACTATCCATGGGGTACTTTCTGGGATGGATCTCGGTGGGTAGAAATACCCCAATGGAAGGGGTCTGATCCCCCTTCGTGTCTTTGACTGTCTCGCATTAGAAGGAACCTTACAGACTGGGGATTTCTGAAATTGATTACAATAATGTCACCAGGTATATCTTTTGTTTTTTGGCCCACCCATCCCACCCTACGCGTATGTAGAATCTCGTTTGCATCTCTATAAGAGAATTGGAGTTGATTTGACAGCCAAAAAATACATTTGTTTTTTAAGTCATAATGCGATTCCCTTTGTCCTATTTTAAGTTCTGGAACTTTAGCTAGGATCAGAACATATGGCGTGGAATCTGGGGGGAGATTAATACATGGTAAAGCTGGACTACCCTCTACTGCCTCTGTTCTTAGGTCCTGCCCCCCAATTACTCTGTGCTCTGGGCCCGGATTCTGCACCTTAGATTCAGCTAGGGTTGATCCTACAATGGGTCTTAGTTTCCTACCATCCTCCCTGCCCTTTCTAGGCTCTTGGTTATGTAGGCTAGTAGCCTCACTTGGCTTACTCAATACATTTGTGTCAGATGCCCCATCCTCCCTATTCTCCTGTGTTTGTAGGGGCAGGCTAAAAATAGGATCCGGGGCATGGTCTTTTTCCTGGTGGGCTCGGCAGGCTAAAGGCATGCATTGATAATGCGGGACATCCACCCTGGAGTCTATTTTCCCCATATAAGCTTCTAGTAGGGATGTCAATTTATCAACCCGAGAGGTCAGGGTAGTCAATTCCTCCTTAACTATGTGTCTAATTTCCGAATGTAGATCCCTAACCAAATTAGACACCCACACTGGTTTTTCTGTGCCTTCAATAACGTCCCCGCCCAACGCTTCCCTCTCCAAACCCCCATTTTTTACAGAGTCTTTAGTGCCCCTCTTCTGAGCCTTCTCAGGTTTCGTGGCAGTTTTTGTGTTCCCTCTCTTGCGTGGACCTGGAGCAGGGTCCTCAATGTGTAAGTTCAGGGGCGGTGCTTCATGTACCAGGGCTGGAGTCCTAGAATGGGTCCTTAGGGAGGCGCATTCCGCAGGTTGCTGGTCCGGTGATAGTTCTGGGCTAGTCAGGGGAGGGACTAGGTCCGGTGTTATTGATAACCGTCTTTCAGTTTGTTCAATTTCATTTGTAACTGCCCCTATTGCCCTCTGCAGCATCCTATCTATCGAGGTTGGCTGGTGGCTTGTTGGGGATTGGGTAGTTAGTGTTGATTTTTTCCCTACACAGGTACGTCTCCCCATTTTGGCTGCCAGACAAAGATATATTTGATTTTTTTTTCTTTTTTTTTAATCAGAATTCTTTGTGTCAAATGAAAGTACAATATGTGGAATGGGCAGAATCCAACCAGGCCTGCTGTATGGAACACAAGTCTCCCAAGTAGGAGAGGATACGCCCAAGTAGAGGAGGCAAATAGTCACTTTTAGTCTTTCAGCTTGTCAATTTAAACAGCACCCACCTTATGAGCCTGCTACCAGCATATCTCTGAAGTTCAAGAACATTTTCCCGACGGCAGGCCAAAGGGGAATGGCCCTGCCCTGCCACCTCCTGGCGCTGACAGGTGCAGACGGGCCCGCCCTTAGCCCGGGCTTCGCTTGCGCGCGTCCCGCGCTGCGGGAAGCCGGCGCAGATTTTAAAGTACCGGTCGTCGCGGTGGCAGCGTCAGCAATAATCTGAACAGCGAACACAGCCAACGCGTTTAGTCCCAAATATATCTGGACTTCTTCAGGGCTGATTCACCCAAAACTTTGGTCAGACTGGTTGCAAGTTGTTTGTTGATGAGGGGGTGTTGATGTGTGGCAGAAGGGGGTAGTTAGACTTGATGGCAAGGTAGGGCGTGATAGGATACTAAAAACAGGGGCTGCAGCACATTAAAAACGATTAGAAGCACTTTAAAAAGAATGACTGGAGGCAAGGTAGGGGGGGGGGTTGCAGTCTGCAGGTCCTTTAAGCAGTTATTTTCGCCCCTTTGAAGATTGGAGCCCGCTGCCTGGACCCAGCTCGCCTATGCCAAAAATCGACCCTGCCTTCGCGAGGTAGAGTGCTTCATCATACGTATTCCACTGTTTTCAATGGTGAGACCTTTTACATACTCACCGCTTTTTTGAAGTCTGTCCCAGGCATCAATTTGGCTGTCAAGCCAGGTTCATACAACCACAAAAATGAATAAAGAATACATACATATGCATACATAAGGGGGCTTGGGGTCAGCCATCTGCATCCATTGGTCTGTTCAAGTGTTTTTCACATTTTGCTACTGTCCATGATCACACAGAGCAAGAACGTGTAGGTCAACCCTCTTCTGTCGTTCACTGTATTGCAGTTTGAGTCATTTTTATTGATCACAAGTGCACCTTACCTAAAAAATAGTGGGGCATATGTACAAGCCCCTATCGCCACAGAAACGTCAGTTTTAGTGATGTTTCCGTGGCGATAGGGTCTTCGCCTTATTTACAAGGCAGCGTTAAGCCACTTAACGTGGCTTAACGCTGCCTTGTAAAGAAGGCCTCCTTTCACGCTATGCTTATCGTGAAAGGGGTGGGTTGTGGGTGTTGCGGTGGGCGTTCCACCGCAACACACATTGATTTTGACGCTGCCCCCTAATTACAAGGGCAGTGTAAATAGGAGGCAGCGCCAAAATTAAGACCAGGGAAAACCTGCCCTTAACTTGGCGAAACGAGGAGAAATGCTTTATTTCTCCTTGTTTTTGCTGTTTTCATGTGTGCTGCCTTGTGGAGCACACATGGAAACAGCAAAACGCCTTGGATTGTTTATGTTCAGGAAGGTGACTCTTCCTGCACGTAAACAATCTTTAAAAAAATGACATTTTGTAACTTCCATGTGTGCTGCATTAAGCAGCACACATATGGTGCAGCATTGTATTTCTGAAGTGGCGGAGTGAGGCGTTAAGCCATGACGGCTAACGCCGCGCTCCACCACTTTGTTGTAAATATCCCCCTGTGTGCTTCTGTGCTAGGGCTGATGAGCCACCCTTGTGGGCTAATCACTGCTGTTGTTTGACGTTTACTTTTTTGTTCTTTAAATGCACAATCCTTTCACCTTTAAATGGTGGCATTTTAACTTTTTTAATTTTAATCTTAAAATTTTTATTTTCTACACTTACAAAAATAATAATAAATGCATGATTACCGAGCCTAGACCTACTGGCTATGTCAATGCACATTTTCATTCATGAGACCGTTTGGAAGAATAGCTGGGCCTGGATTAGTTGCAGGAGTCTAAATCCCTAAGAATTCACATGGAGATGCTCCAAAGTAAAGCTTGACCGAACTCAGCATCATTGCTATAGAGATTATCCAATGTATGATGCTTACGGGAAGCATGTGAAACAGCACATTTCACTGCCTTGGGTAGGAAAGTGCCTTTGGAAAATGAGTGCTGAAGCTTTGAACAAAACTCTAACCTTATTGACGTTCTACTGAACATTGTGTAACTTTGGGAAGGTTGCAAAGTTTTATGTATTTCCTCATCAGTGTGAAATTCACTCTTTAGGTGACACTTTAAGTTGCAAAAGTAAACCATCAGAGAAAAATGATGCATACATTTACCATTTTGCATAGAAAAACTCTAAAAAAGTTTGCTCTAAATAAAAAAATTCTAAATATGTTTTCCATCTTGGCCAGGTTCTATTAGAGAGAAAATGATCTTACCATTCAGTGAAGATTATATTGGAAACTTTGCATGAGGATAGGTGAAGTTAAATAAAAAAAAAAATCGAAATTTCACAATCCATATAAAATTCAGAAACTTCACAAAACTTTGAGGACTCAATAGATAATGTAGGTAACCCTGAGTCTATCAGATGAAAGAAATAAACTCTACATTCCATGAAAACTCCAAGTGCTGTACGTCTATCCAAATGGTCGAAGGTCATCTCAGCATCTGATGCAGTAGTAGAAAAAGAGGTTGGGAGGAAATTCTCTTTGAAGAAGAATAGGGAAGGCTTTCTTTCATCTTCCTAATCCTCCTGTGCTGACATCACTATCGAAAACTTCATATCCTCCTGGGTCCTGATAAAGCACAAGATGACTTTCCCTATCGTCCATTATAGATATAACGTCGGCATTGTCACCAATAACTAAAGACAGCCAGAAAAAAATGCTTTTTTCAATGTCATCAGAATTACCACAATACACCCCATGGCTTCAGAAAGCTTCTGAGCAAACCCAACATGAAGAACATTCAAATCCTACACTGTCTTAGCAAAAAGTAGGATGCACATATAGTAGACCGATGAAATTCATTTTTACAATTTTGTTTTCAATCAGAACTTGAACCTCTTTCATTGAGAGTTGAGTAATATAGGTTTTCCTCTTGATCCTAATGAATGTGACATGTCAGAAAAAAAACTGGCACAGGGATGAGGATCTTTATTCAGCCGTTTTGTTCTGGTTACGGTGGTAGATATATGGCCAATTCCTTCCTTTTTGGGTCTTCGTTGTTGGTTTTACTTTTGTGGCTTCTAGCAAATCTCCGCTCTTTACTAAAGCGCAAATGATCATGGGTCCAGACCTCAGATCCAAGGCTGCAAGGCTCATTGGTGCTTGACTTGAGTGAAGATTCCAATGCCCTGATGAAATAATTGATCCCTCAATAAGGGAGATGAATAGTGTTCTTCATATACAGATTAATAAGAGAGGAGAAGCCGTACCCATTCGACCCCATGACATTCATTCAGATAATTCTAACTGTAAATAAATGCTAACCTGCAGGGTTGGAATTGGAAGAAATGCATATAGAAATCTTTCTCATTTATTCACTAAAAGGGAAATAATCTTGCCTGCTCGAAGATGCATACAAGCCACATTTCTTGTCATCCGACACGCTAACAGTGGGGACAGTGGTGCAACCTCATATTTAGAGGACAGTTGCACTGAGGTACCATGAATGCAATGAAGTTGTGTGCATGGGCCTTCACCATGGCAGCGCCCTTTATTTCTGATTTCTCGTTCTCCTGCTTGTAGTGCTGGGTAATGAAAATCTGACAGTTCCGCTAGATTGCATCCTCCTCGACTTTCCGTTCCTGTAGTGCTATAAGCTCTGGCTCTTCCACGGTAGCCAGTTAACACAAGAAGTTGGTGGGTTACCAGGAACTACATAAATAGCTGAATCAATGAAAGGGTGTGACCTTATCAACCCAATGAAGAACCTGGTACCAAGACTAAGAATTCCCATTGGTGAGTAACGCATAATAACTTTGTGACCAAGCTCATGTCAGGATGCATTAAGTTATCCATACGAGGAAAACATCAACATGTGGTGCAGCCATCGATTCGCCTGTGAATAAGGAATTTCCTTTTGAGAATTCCTGGTGCCAACTTATGAGCGTTTAGGTTGCAAACGGAGAGAACCATGGCTTCCACTTAAAATCATTGAAGATGGAAATTCCTCAATACATCTCTCGAAGGCATCTTGTAGGGCTCAACGGGACATCTCTGAAACCTTTATAATAGTCTATTTAGAGGGCAGGTGCTCTGAGGTACCATGAGCACAGTCAAAGTGTGCGCTGGGTTTCTTTTTATTGCTACTATTGATAAATGGGGTCAGGACACTCTTTGAGTAGCCGTGCGCTTTATCAATCTTGATTGAGAGATTGATTGAAATGGTAATAGCATAATGTTATTCTGTTCCACAATGGTCTACTGCGTGGAACAGATAACCTATCAAAGGACTCATTTCTACATGAATCTAAAATAAATAGGAACAAATCACATTTAGAAACAGCATTAGGATGGGGGAACACAATTAGAAAGGGCATATCCTGCAGTACACATCTATTAGATGGATGTGCATCAGGAAATGATTGTTGATGTCATGAGAGCTCTAGTTTCGTTTGAAGTGGGAATGATTGAATGACGACTTCTTGACTTCTCTATTTTTCGTTTCTTAGTGGCTGTCGCCTCTTTTTCTGTTTAATCTATTTTTTTTCCCTCAAATGTTAAACGTTGTGATTCATCACTGGGTTTTCAGACTTTCCACTGGAAAGACCGTCGGGTCTTTGAAAGGTGATATCCAAACTCTACAAGGCTGATGGGAATGTTTGAAATTATATTTTGTTTAATTTACCCTTGTGGTATGAGAAATAGTCCCAGTGTTAGGGGGGGGACAGCAGGAGATGCCACATCGCGGCACTGCACAACAGCGCTGAAAAAAACACTGCATGAAAGCCTGTATGTTACTTAAAGGCATATAAAACCAGGCGAGGACTGTATTTTGCTGCTTAAAAGATGGGGAAGGGGGGGGCGTCTGATTCTACTCCCCAGTCTCTCGAGAATACAGTCACATGACTATTGATTGGGTTTGGGCAAAACTGTGATTTTGATTTCCGAAATATGCATAATTTTCATGAAAATTATGGGGTGAGATACGGACTAAAAGTTGACCTTTGACATGGGGAACCAGGTTCGAATCCTAGCCCCGGCTCAACATACTGGGGAAAAAACGTAATCTCCCGGACCTAGAAAGAAAAAAAGTAACATAATCTTTATTTCTTGGAAAGCACTCTAATGACCTTCGACCTGAAACAGTAAAAAAAAAAAAAAACGTAATTACAGAGCTGTAGTGCCATGTTTGTGCTACCTAAAACTGCAAAAAAAATCAATAAAATAGACATGTATTAGATAAAATAAACGTGGCTGATATCGCATCTCAAAATCAAATGTAAAGGTGCATATCGCATACAAATGTCACGCAACGTAATGGCAGGGGACTGGCTCGAGCAGTTTATGTCTCTCTGATGTGTTTTTTTTTACAGTTTCCACAAGACAGTTTCTGCTAGAACCAGTCCCTGGTTCACTGAATTGATAGTCTGACATTCTATTGAAATGCATTGGTGTAGACGAATATTTTGGATGGGAAAAGTAGGGAAAATTTTGATGTAAAATGAGGAATTGACCTGAAATAGCAACGCATTCAGATGGAATGGTCTGGCACCCTGCACAAAACTTTCTTGTTTGTCCCAGAAGTAACACTGAATTTAGGTTTCACACAAGACTGGGACAGATGCACAATTTTCTGCAATGCAGCTTGGCTTATCCGAACACAGGGAGTCTTCTCTCTATTTTGAGTCATCGCATGTCTTCTACACACCCATTGAGATGTTCCCAGTAGCGCCTGGTGTCAAACCAAATTAGTGGGGCAGGGGACGGGGGGGGCATAATACAAAACAAATAACTTACCAGCCGCATCGCCGCTCTTCCGCTCCTCTCTGACTCCAGTCCACTGCAGGCACAGTTTCCGAGACTCCCCTGCAGCCAATCCAGACGCTGCTCTCATGCTTCTGAGAGCAGCGTCAGGATTGGCCTGAGCGCCCTTGATTAGCGCTCCCAAAGAGACTGGGATCCTGTGCCTGCTGTCTCCAACCCGGCAACACAGCTCGGGTTGGAGACTGCTCAGTGCGCATGCCGGTTTGGCCGTCCTAAGACGGCCGCCCAAACCGCCATGCGCACTGATAGCAGTGCCCACCACTCCCCCTCAGTGACAGCCATTGCGATGGCCCCGCCCCCAAGACCCGGCCCTCAGATGAAAAATAAAATGATATTAAACATGTTTTATTATCGTTTTATTTTTCACGCTTTGAGGCTGTTGGCAGGTGGGGCGACACTTCTCCGCCATGGCGGAGGAGTAGCCGCTGGATGTTCCTCAGCATCTCTTTTCCCTGGACTGCTCAAAATAACTTGGGGAACAAAGATGCCGTTGTAAGCTACTGGCAGTGCTTAATTTGTAAAATATCAAGTGCTGTGACCCAAAATTTGACTCAAAAGAGCCCTGCTGCGGCAAGTGAAAGTCAGACTTTGTGGAAAGCAAGGCTATCTAGTCTGCATTCCACCCCCCCACCTCTTTCTTCCATTTTCTGCCCGTTAACCTCACTCTCACAGGTTCTTTTTCATCCATGCTTTCTCCCTTTGTCACTGTTTTTTTCAACTTTCACTTACTTGTTCTAACCTTTTTTTCTAACTTTCTCTCACTTGTTCTAGATCAAAATCTGATAGTGAAAAATAAGTACTGGTCCCCAAAAATGAGTGCAGGTGGGACCCGCTTGCAACTACTGGCTCAAATTAAGCACTGCTTGAGGGGCAAAACAGGTCACCGTGGAAGATTAGCAAGCAGCTGCCGCACCCTCAAGAGATGGCTATGAAGTCACATGCAGCTTTGCCGGACCAGTAATTGTAAGACATTGTAGGGTTTTCTGCCCAGCTCAGCTCCTCTCCTCCTGTTAGCCAATGAGTCTTTAGAAAATACCAAACACTGAGGGGCATATTATCAACGGCCAGCGATAATTATCGCTGGCCGTGCTAGCGATAATAGTCCTATCGCAGGCTATCTCTGGAAATTATCGCCCTGGTAGCGCGTTATTAACAACGCGTTTCTCCAGGGCGATAAAATTCCAGAGATAGCGAGGTTATCGCCGTTTTGCAGTGAACATCGCTGGTTTTCCAGCGATGTTCCCTGCAAAGCGGCGATAATCTCTGCTGATACGACCCTGTGGTCGTATCAGCAGAATCCACCCCCTATGTTAGGGATGGCCAAGTCAGGATTTTAGCAGACGTTAGATTTTGGCGAAAACGGCCGTTTTAGCCAAAATCTAACCTCTGCTAAAATCATGTGAGCTGCTTTGTAAATATCGCGATGTGAACATCAGCGATATTTGCAACGTAGTCCATCCGAGAGTACGCCAGTAATGCCCACTTTGCATCTCATTAGAGATGCAAAGATGGGCGTTAGAGAAAGAGGCGATAATGCAAGGATTCACGCGATAGCGTGACCTTGCTGATTAGGCGATAAAATTATCGCCGCTTTTCGTCCAGACGGACGCAAAAGCGGCGATAATTGTTTATCGCCTCGTTGATAATATGCCCCTAAGTCTCCTCTGCCTTGGAGTGAAACTTCTACCGGTGGGTGATTTGTATGCCTGCATAGCTGGGCCAAACGTATACATTTCAAAATTTGTACGATCAGGCAATTGTTCCCTATTTACCCATTTACATACGACGTATTGCAAAATTATTTCCCTGTAACCCCATGATGTCCTGTGGATTTGACCACTTCTAACAAGAAATCTCTGAACCAAACCTGCACCCTTCTATGATGGTAGTAGATGTTTAGGAGTCAGTGGCGGCTCGCCGAGGGAGTGGTGCGGGCGGTGTGGCGGGGGAGGGGAAGGGCGGGGGGTAGTGGACTCGGACTTACGACAGACAGAACTCCCTCTGAGTTCTGTCCATCGTATGTCCGAGTTCACTATCCCCCCACCCCGCCGCACCGCCCCGCACCACTCCCTCGGCGAGCCGCCACTGTTAGGAGTACTCTGATTTATCAAGATTTACACATGAAGATGGGTGGAACATAGGCATGATTATTTCCCATGGACATTTTGCAAATATAACTTTCTCATTGAGTTTTTAAAATAAGTAAGATACTTTGTGTAGAAACTCACTCCGATACCCGCTACCATTAAACCAACTAACAATGGAACTTTTCCCGTCTGTTTCCTACCCTGGAAATATACTTACTGCTGCTTTTGACGAGAGTATATTTGGCTTCGTTTTAAGGGGTTGTAACCAACTGCAAAATATTTTTTAATAATATGTTCAATGCATTTTCCAGGGTCCCCCCTTCCCCTCATCACCCGTAAAAACTTCATTAACACACCTAACTTTTTTATTTATAATGGTAGAAAAAATTACTGTGATGCTAGATTTTACATCATAATAAGTGCATTCAGTAAAATTCCACTCATCCTAATTAATCGGAGCAGGATGTTGCTTGTGCTATATAAATTGTTTTTTCATATTTTTATTCACCCCACCAAAACTTCAGTGTACAATATATTTTTTTAATATGGCTCATTACATTCGATTTTCTGTAGCAGTATGTTGAATTTACTGCCTCAATTTTTTTTTCTGCACCCAATTTACACTTCAGCCCACAATACATTAAGTAACTCTGACCCAATATCATTATTTTTATTTTCTTCTTTAGTAAAGATATTTAGGCACACGTTGCTTGAAAGAAAAATGTCAGGGTACAAAGGAATGTAATAATGGCACTGATTTCAGTTCCTAGTAATGGGATAATGTTGTCCCTACGCCAAGAGAAGCAGATGGACTCACCCCCTCCCCCATGTGAGCTTTTAGTAAAAAATGTGTTCCCAAATGAAGATGAAGCGTTAGGAATTTCCATAGTTAGAGGCCTTGCACATGCACGTTTTTACCACAAACTTTGATGCTCCACAGATTAGAAAGTTGTTTTTAGATTATTGATCACAGTAGCCAGGAGTTGACCTATGCATGCACTGCTGTATCATTGAGCCATGGACATTGATGGGGTCTGCTTGGCAATTACTTATCTTTCCCTTGCATTCATTCCTCCTTCTTTTTACTTCCAGAAATGGCCTGCCATGAAAAAAATATTGAATCTGGTTGCATCTAAAGTGATTTGTAGGTATGTTGCTCGCCCTTAAATTTGGCTCGATAGGAGCATTGCGTATAATAAGAGAGGAGAGGAGTTGGCCTAACGGCTGGGGGGGGTCGACCTCGAATCTGGGGAACCGGGTTCGAGTCTCGGAAATGACGCGCAACATCCTGTGATTCTGGGCAAATCACTTAGGGGCATATTAGCAAGACCCACGTTAAAATTATCGCCGTTTTAGCGGCAGGAAACTGCCGCTAAAGCGGCGATAATGGGCTTGCTAATATGCGTTATAGAATTCCAATAGAAGCCCAGGTTAGATGTGCAGGACATCTAACCTGGGCTTCTATTGGAATTCCATAACGCATATTAGCAAGCCCATTATCGCCGTTTTAGCGGCAGTTTCCTGCCGCTAAAACGGCGATAATCTAACGTGGGTCTTGCTAATATGCCCTTAATCTCCCGTGCCTAACGAAAATGAATGTGTCCTCATGAAATGCAACTGGTGCTCGTGTAAAGCGCTCTGATACCCGATACCTTCGGGTCAAGTTTGCGCTATTTAAAACTCTGTAAATAAAAATAAAAAAATAAGATATATAACTAGGTCTCTCATTTTTATGGTATTTGTTTTTTTGACATTTCATCTGTATTTAGCCGTATTTTTTTAATTACTTTTATTTGTATTTATCCATACTTATTTTGGGTTTTGTGAAAAAATCGAAGCTGAAATAAGTATATTTTCACATTTATTTAACTGGTAAATATGCACACATGCCTGAATGCCTGCCAGGTTTCAATGCTATGAACACTCGCAGAAGATAAATCAATGCACTTATATGAAAATATGCAAATTTCAGTATCAACCTTGTGCATATCTACTGCTGTTTAAGCCTCTTTACTAAAATTATTTTCTTTTTTTAACACCCTTACCTATCAATCCACACAGCAATTGGCCTGGTAATCATGGCAGACAGTATTTAGAATCACTTCAAAAAGCAACCCAATTTCCGTTTTTATCCACACTTAAAAATAAATACAGACAAGAAAATAAATGCTTTCTGACTATATTTAACTGTAAAAATGGAAAACAGGGAGCCTGATATATAACCAGCCCTGGTCAAATTAAAATGTGCTGTTGAGATCGCACATTTCACAAACATTTTTGGTACAAAAATTTGCTACATTTTTCAAATGTTCACATTGCGCAATTGTGCATTATTTTTGCTTCAGATGAGACTTGCTTGTGCAGAAAAAGTCCAGCGAGATGCATTTTCTGCTCGAACCTGAAGCCAGGTAATAGCAGACTGGAGACAAGGAAATGCAAAAAGCTAAAATTAAAACAAGGCAACATTCCTTCTCCTTCTGTGCAGGATCTGAATCACATACCATATCAAGATGAAGTAAGAGTTCACTTTCACTGTTAGAAACCTGCCACCCCTCTGATCCATAAATTGACTGTGGCTTCGCTTATTACCCTGGTCAGTGCTCTTTTCTTTTTGGCCAGGTTTGCACTATGTAAATCTCACATACATATATACATACCTATATGCTCATGCCAGTGTGAATGTTTTTCCCAAAGTACACCCTCACATGAAAAATGCCACGCGAAATACAGGCAAACAACAATTAGCTCTAAAAAACATAATTGTGTCTCATTTTAGATCTTCATGAAATTATGGGAGCTTACATGAAAAAAGAATACACAATTTTGCACACCACAAAATATAAAAATGCACTGCTTTATAAAGTAACACCAAGGGCCACATGTATGAAACAATTCTGCATTCACAAACGGTGCGAATCGCAAAATTAAACCATTTGCAAATGCAAAATAGCCTTTCATTATATATGGAAGGCATTGCAGTCATAAATTTAGGTAATCCCAATGTTTTGCGATTACCTAAAATTGCGAATGCAAATAGTGAATTGCAAATTGCGATTCTATAAGCACATTTATGAAGCATTTTGCAAATGCAAACTGTTCATCTAGGAAAATACAATTACCATCAACTTCAAGTCGATGGTAAACATATGCAAACTTTGAAAAGCGCACAAAACTGCATTTTTCAAAGTGGCATGTAGCACACACATGCCCTTAGGGCATGTGTGCGCTTTACATGTGCACATCAATTTTTTTTTAGGGTGGCCTTAGGCCCTCGGGCACCCTTGGCTTTGCATTCGCTAATTTGAAATTACCAATTAGGTAATCGCAAGTTAGCAAATGCAAAACCATTCACATCTATGGGCCTTTCCGCCCATAGGAACGAATGCAGTAATATTACCTAATAGCGATTCGCTATTTACCGAATCACTATTAGGTAATATTAAGGAATCGCGAAATCTTTGGTGATTCCTTACATACATAGCATTTTGCAATTACCAAATAGCGATTCGGTAAAAATCGCTATTTGGAAATCGCAAAATGCTATTTTGATACATATGGCCCTAAAGATGTAGAACATGAAGTTTGTTTGACTGGGTGCTAAAGCAGTGGCCCACGGCTGGGGTAATGTGTGAGGTCACTTCCGCAACAGTTGCTTTCTTCTATGGTCTGATTTTGTTAGTTTGGCAATATCTGACTCACATGTCGTTCATGATGGCAATAAGTACGCTTAGTTATGTGCTGAACGCTTGTGATAGCAACCACATGCCTTCAGGGAGGCCGAGCTCCCACTGGGCACTGCGGTGGGGCACACATGCCTTCCTGGGAGGCAGGGCGCCCATATATCAGTGTGAAGGCGCACACATGCCTTCAGGGAGGCTGGGTGCCGCCTTGTGTGCACATACATGACAGCCGATATGATTATCTGTCTTTCTCGATGTCTACGAAACGACAAACAGATGTAGTGTTGCTGAAACAGGAGATGTCTCTCAGCCCGGTCCCCTGGGGGGGCCCGACGGAGTCGTCATTCATAGAACAGAAGGCAAGGGGGGCTCGGCGGCAGCGCGCTGAGATGGGAATTCACAGAATCTTCAAATCTCACCAGAGCTGCTGCTTTCATAAACATTTGTTAAAACCTCAGAGATGTAACTTTCTTAATTAATTAGGACGTAACTCTACCTAGAAATGCTCACCATCTGGGTCAGTGGTTGTAGTGGGGGGAACTGTGTAGCATCGCTGCTTGATTTTGTGAGAACTACGGGGCAGATTTACAAGCCCCTTGCGCCACTTTTGCGTCACTTTTCCAATGTTAAAATGACGCAAAAGTGGCGCAAGGACTTATAAATAAGCCCTACGTGCTTTACGTACATTATCTGAGTGGGGCGACCCATGACAATCAGGAGTTTCGAATACTTTTCATTGCAAGATCCCTACTTTCACAATCTATTCATTAGCATTAATAATCTTAAATTCATCGCCCTCGTGACTGCCTGTTGTTGTAAGTCAGTTCTGCTCAAACCAACTCTCTGTGAAGGAAAGTTAGGAGATCAGTGTAAATGCGAGGTCAGAAAGTTAAGCAAGGCAGGCACAAAAATTCGAATCTATAAAAAATTACAATTATGCTTACATAATAAAAGTTACATACAGGACTAATAGGTGCATCTCACTGACTGTCATTATGTTTTTAATGCAAATATGTACAGTGCTACATCGCTCTTCTGGCAAGGCTCTCAATGTGTAGAAAACCCAGTAGGAAATCTGCAAAAGGCGGCTATAATGAAATCGCACAACAAACACATTAAACATTAGACACAGCATTACACAGGCATCCACCACAAGGCCAGTTTGCCCTAGAGCGTGTCGTTCTATTTCTCCCAACATCAATTTCCAGCAAGATATACCACTCACAAACACAGCTACGCACCCAGCAAACTCAGGTCTAGACTCGTCGCCAATTGTTGGACAAAGAGCATGTTACTTGCCTTAGAGATGCGTAAACAGCTGGTACATACCCTCTGACAGAACTCTAAGCACCAGAATCACCCACAGATCTTTCTACGTGACTCCACCACTGATCCAGAGATGGAGCAGAACATGATAACCATCACATTTTATCAGAAATGTGACTCAGGCTCCCGCCTATGATGGAACTTCCAGAATTGGATGCTGAGTCAAACCAAACCAAGAAAGCTGACAACACTGCAGGGCCCTTCTAATGGTCGACTGTGCTTCATGCAACTGCCAACAAACATGGCATAACTTAGACATAGCTCTTTCCTTATAAGTATTGTGAGCTTAAGAGACTCAATACCCACCTAGAAACATGTATGGAAAGCAAACGAAACCTGCATGACCAAATAAATGATTTCATATCTCGGTTACATACTACTAATACTATTAAGATCTTCAAGGTAGCAATTCCTGCCTTAGTGCCTTCTGAGATTGGAGATCTGAATGAATTTGCATTCCGGCACTCTTGCCTTATCCATGAAGGTCATGTTATGGCGACCTGGTCAATGGTTATAAATTTGTGGATGTGCCACAGTAGTGTCTGGCAGAGTCAGGCGGAGTTCAGTAGTCCCCGACAGGCGTGGATGAGGTGATGGAAGTTAGGCGCTGAGGGTGGTGAGGCTGGAAAGTTGTTGGTATGAATCAGGAATAAGACTGCTAGCAGGTTGTGCGTGGATGACAGAGGCTATTGCTCGAAACACGCTGCCGCGAGCCAGAGGAGCTTGTCGGGTTGGCCAACTGTGTTTTTATGAAGTGTTATTAGTATTTTGATGCCGCTGGGATTTGGCAGAGTCTTGGGCAAGACGGTGTATGGGGTCAGCTTGGTGAAAGCTCCCACCCATGGCCAAAGATGGTACGTATAGAAAAATGGTGACAATATGACTACATCCTTACATGCTGCTTGTAATTCAAAGAGCGCTTGATTAGTGTCAAACATCTTGTCAAGGGAATAAATTATATAATAAAAAAATAAGCGTCCAATCATGAACGGCTTCGGGGGGCGTGGCTTGCAGCCGCGGAAGATGGCCGCTTGCTAATCGTGCTGCGCTAGCAGTCGACGTGTAAGCCCACATATCCGTCACAATCCGACTACTGACAGAGCACCCAAAGGGACCGGACTGCACCGGAGAGTGGAGGCGATCTCATGCGGCGAGTGGCGGCCGTGTAATTGGGCAGTGCGCGGAGAAGCAGCGAGTGGAGGTCGGCGGCTGGAAGGGGACAAGATGGCGCCCGCCGGAGACCTGTGAGTGGATGCCTCCGATCCCCCCTGGTCATCATCGGTACACCGCGGAGCCGCAACGGACTCGCCCCAGGGGCGCTGTTGGTGGCGAGACCGAAGTGGGGAAGACAGTGGTAGCGCGCGTCGGGGTGCGCGAGGCCCAATCACCGGGCGGATCGAGACACGGCCGCAATTCGATAAAGCGGCAGCGGTGGGCTCCAGCTGGTCCCGAGCCCCTGGCTATGTGAGCGGCGGACCCGGTAATTGCGGGCATGGTCACTCTACTGGCAGCAGCGGATCCAAACTGGGGCTCCGCGGTCCCTGGGCGCCCTAGCGGGAGCGGGACGGTGTGAGACCCTCCCCCATCGGCCGCACGAGTGACTCTGAGGCGGCAGCGGACAGTATATACATCCGGTGCCATTGGAGGGGCGCCTTTGCCTTGGACTTTGCAACGGAGGTATTGAAGAGAGAAGCGCGCGCCCCCCGTTATGGGAGTGGCATGGAGAGTGCTCAGTGAAGTGTGCCGCAGCGGCCAGGAGAGCCTGTAATTGCTGTGCCGATTAGCCTGCCAAGTGCGGGCACGAAGACCTACCAGCCCGCCCGGCTTCGCTCCTGGGCAGCGCCTTAGGGCCAGTGTAGCGAGTCCTCCTGGTGGAAACTTCGCCGACGCACGGACCTCTCCCCTAGGCTAACGTGAGGCGCCCCTGGGCTGGCATAGGGGGAGAGACGCCGGGGCCTACAGTGAGAAATAGACCCATCAATAACTGGTCCTGGCAGTGGCCTGGTCAATTCTGGGAGGATTGCATGGCGAGGCGTCAATAAACTTTACATACCCAGACAAGGTCCCTTCAGCTCTGAGATTGCTGCTTGAGACAACTCTTGCTCTCCGTCATGGGCCGAAATAAACCAGCGGCCCCTGGCCAGGCTAATCAAATAGACAAATATACCATCGCCATGGGACACGATGAGGTGGCAGCGGGTGGTGGCCCGCAGGAAGATCCTGAAGACAGCGGTCCGGACCCCTCCTTGAAGGACATAATGAGGGCCATCAGAGATTTTAGGGGGACCCTAGAGCCTAAATTGGATTCTGTGACAGAGGAGGTGAACCTCCTGCGTGCGGACTTCAGGAAAATGTCCGAGAAGGTCTCTGCGTCGGAGACTGGCATTGGGGGCCTACAGTCCAAAACCAAACGGCTGGAAGATCAAGTTGCCACCCTCACGAAAAACCAAGCAGATATCTATGCCCGGCTGGAGGACCAAGACGGAAGAGCCCGGCGTAATAACATCCGCGTAGTGGGTGTACCGGAGGGGATGGAAGGACCATCAATGGACTGGTTCATAGAGGACCTGGTGCTGAACCACCTGAAGCCCAAACGCCTATCGAACTTCTTCTCCGTCGAATGGGCTCATAGGGCACTGGGGGGCAAGCCCCGACCTGGGGCTCCTCCCCGCACAATCATCGCCCGCATCCTGAACTTTAGAGATAGAGATGCAATCCTGCAGGCTGCACGTGTGCATGGTGATCTTCAGCTGGAGAATGCAACCATCCGCTTCTTCCCAGACTTTACGCTCCGGGTTCAGCGTCAGTGGCGCTCCTTCGATGGAGTGAAGAAGGCCGTCAGAGACCAGGGAGTGAAGTACATGATGCTCTTCCCGGCCAGACTCAAAATCCTGGATGGAGGGAAAGCGTATTTCTTTGACGCGCCGGAGGACGCCAGCGACTGGCTGGAGGGTTGGTGAACTGTTGGTCGCAAGGGTGGACAGCAACGCCCTGAATCACGCCAAAACGGCCAGGAAACTGAGTTCGACAAAGGGCGGTCATCTGGCAGCCAGAGGCAGGAGCAGAGGACAGTTAAGTGACCCTGGGGCAGTCCGAACATTGCTGAGTTCGCAAGTTGTCTTGAAGTGCGCCTTTCCTACGGGTTCTTAAGCATGGGGAGGGGGGCAGTGAATAGTGATGTTTCCGGGTGGTAGGGGCCGGCGGCCCCCCAATTGACTCTGACATTGCACGGCCTGCGTATTCTTGTTGATACCTCCGCATCAACGCAGGGTTGGGTAGTCCGGGTGGACTGGTGCTGGGGGTGCCATTTTAATGTTTACAGTGTGGGCATACAACTTTCGTTAACAGATACATAGTTCTTCATGCTGGCTGCAAGTTCACAGTTCCTCACAAATGTTTTTTCTAGAATTATTGGGGCGACAGGCACTCTGCAAGTTTGGATGGTGGGAGGTTGGGGACTCACCTAGCAGGGCGGCAGGTAGGGGGGAGTTGGGCTTTTTGCTTATTTTGTTCAGGGGGGTGGGGAAGTTCGCTCGAGACCGTGATCTCCATCAGTTCTTGGGGTTTGATCCGGGGGACACAGCAGGGACGAGGGATTATCTGAAAGTGTTGGGACCTCTCCGTGATGATGGGTGATCCAGCTAGAATACAAGTATGGACCTGGAACGTGAATGGGCTTGGTAATAAAATTAAACGCACACTAGTTTTACAACACCTAAAGAGGCACTCCCCAGATGTAGTCATGATCCAAGAATCACACCTACGGGGGAATAGTTGTAAGGCCCTGGATCGCTTTGGTTACAAAATGGTAGCCCATTCGGGGTTTACCTCCGGGGCACGAGGGGTGGGAATCCTGGTATGCAACACCCTGCCCCTAGTTATCTCAGGCACGTGGGCGGACGACGCAGGCTGCTTTCCTGGGGCAGCGGGTAGATGGGAGGGGCGCATATTGGTATTCTGCTCCTGTTATACACCCCCTGGCCGACACTCCACAAGCCTTCCAAAGTTGAGTTCCTTTTTAACGGATCTCCCCTCCGGTGTTCTCCTTATTGGTGGGGATACGAATGCAGTCATGAACTCGGAGCTGGATCGTTCCAGTTCCCAGACGGGCAGGCAGGGAGAGCGCGGCCTAGTTGACTTCGTCACAGCTCTGGGCCTGTGCGACCTATGGCGGGAACATAACCCCTCACTCAGGCAGTACACGTTTCACTCGGCACGACATGGGTCCTTTTCCAGGATCGACCACTTCCTCACCCGCAGCGATCAAATGGGAGACTTCACTGATACTAAACATATGGCACTGAGGATTTCAGATCATTCACCCGTTTGCGTCACTCTCAGAGGTCCGGTTGTCTACAGTTCGATATTCCCGAGGATACATCCTTGGCGCCTCCGAGACCCGGCAAAAGGGGAAAAGCTTCGTGAGGGTTCTAAGCTGATTGTGCGGAATTTTTACGGGACTTCGCACTACCCATGTTGTCCGCAGAGGCGTGCGAACGGCTCAAAGCGGATTTCACGGAGGAGGAGTTCGGCAATGCTCTGAACTCCCTGCAGTCAGGGAAAGCATCCGGGCCTAACGGGCTTCCAATAGAGATCTATAAAAGACAGGCCGCGATCGTAATAGCCCCCCTTCTTAAGATGTTTACTGAGGCGCGCGAGTCCGGGAGGCTCCCCCCTGATCAGAGAGAAGCTATGATTGTGGTGATTCACAAAGCGGGAAAGCCGGCTGACCGGTGTACTGCGTATTGCCCGATATCCCTAATCAATGTGGAAGCCAAGGTCCTCGCCAAAGCCTTGGCGGATAGGCTGGTATCCGTCATAACGGAGCTGGTGCACGTTGACCAATCCGGGTTTATGCCCTGTAGAAGCACCCGCCATAATTTACGGCGACTATACGGGGTGCTGTACATGACCGAGGATGTTGTAAGTTCTCAGACGGCATTGATGGCGCTGGACGCCTCAATGGCCTTTTATTGCATCGAATGGCCCTATTTGTTTATGGTTCTCCAGAAGCTGGGTTTCGGTCCGATCTTCTCTGCAGTTGGGTAAGACTCTTGTACGAACTACCCACGGCCCGGGTGCGGGGTAATGGGGCAATATCCAAGGCTTTCCCCTTGCGAAGAGGTACCAGGCAGGGCTGCCCCCTGTCTCCCCTCCTCTTCGCTCTCGCGTTGGAACCACTGGCCCATTGGATCAGGAGGGACCCCATGATTTGGGGTATTGCGGCGCCTGGGGGATGGGAAGAGCGTATCTCCCTCTACGCTGACGATATCGTTCTGTATCTGGCGAGACCATTCCACTCGATAGCCCGAGTGCTGCATATTTTCGAACTGTTTGGCAGCTACTCCGGCTATACTATTAACTGGTCGAAGTCAGTGATTTTCCCACTGTCGGGTCCCCCCCTCGGACTCCATCTCGGTGCTCGGCCCCGGTGGTCATCGAGGGTTTTAAATACTTAGGCGTTTACATCACCCGAGACAAGAAGGTGTTTCTTGATAGGAATCTCGAGCCCCAACTGAGCCGCCTGGGCGCTGACGTGAGTCACTGGCGTACCCTTCCACTCTCCCTCATGGGCAGGGCGGCTTTATTTAAAATGCTTACATTGCCAAGACTCCTCTACATTCTACAGAATACACCATACCCTGTCCCTCCATGCGCTTTCAAATGAATAGCACAGGCGGTGCGAACCTTTTTGTGGGACAGAGGGTCCCCGAGAATTGCGCTGCACAAGCTCCACAGGGGAGTGTATGATGGAGGTCTGGCGCTCCCAGATGTCAAGTTATATTACTGGGCCTCGCAGCTTCAGGTGATAAACGACTGGGTATATACGGACAGTAGTGAACCTGCCTACAGGGTGGACTGGATGGTTATGCCTAGGGGCAATTGTGAACCTCTCCTTTAAGCCCGGAGGTCGCAGACGGGGTGGCCAGAACACACCAGGGTAGTACTGCAGTGCTGGAGAGAGGCTAATAAACTCCTAGGGTGGGCGGGCAAACTGACCGGGAGAACCCCACTGTGGTTGGGTGAGCAATTGCGGGAGGTGGCTGCTTTAACAGGCTTCAAGGGGTGGAAGCTGATAGGGATCGAATATTTAGGTGATGTCTGGAAAGGGGATTCCCCCCGCTCATTTGAGTACCTCCAAAGGGAATACAACCTACACCAGTCACAGAGATACCATCATATTCGACTCTTGCATGCCCTACGATCGCATGTACAGAGTGGTACGTCTATTCTGGAATACTCCCCGATGGAGGATAGGTTGTTGCTTGACAAGCATAACAGAGAAACCCACATGCACGATTTATCGCAAACTGATAAACAACATACCTGACCCCCTAATCACTCTTAGAGCAGCTTGGGCCAAAGACCTTGGAAGCATAGACGATGAGGACTAGCAGGATGCGTTGCAAAGTCCTAGAGAGATTGCAATCCGTTCTAGGTTCAGACTGGTGCAACTAAAAATCCTCCACCGTACCTACTATCCCCGCACGCACCTTTATACATGGGGCAGGAGTCAGTCGGCGTTATGCGTAAGGGGCTGCCAACAGGAGGGCACCTTCTTTCATATCTTGTGGGAGTGCCCGGAGATCATCCCCTTCTGGACGAAGGTCACTGATACCATGTCTAGTGTGGTGGGGAAGACGGTTCCGATGGAGCCGAAGTGGCTCTTATTGATGATTAAAGGTGACACTGAATGGTCTAGGTATGTGGAAATATGGTTGGTCCTGGCTGCGGGAGTGGCGAAACGAAATATTGCTAGGGGTTGGGGGGCGCAGACACCCCCGCAGTTGGAGGAATGGAAGCGTGACCTCGACTGGTGCCAAAGGGCCGAAGAAACTGTGTACAAAAGTAGGGGGTGTGCTAAAAAATGGATGAAAGTGTGGGCGCCCTGGCGGAAGTACAGAGAATCTGGGGCAGTCATGGAGGGGTAGGGGGGATGGGAATTGCTGATTGTCCTTGTTGTTCCCCAATGATTATTTTCCTGCTAATTTTTGTGATATCTCCATATGTGGTATATTGACACTACTTTGTACTGTATGGTCTCATGAGCATTGTTAATAAAAAGATTTTATAAAAAAAAAAAATCATGAACGGCTTCATAAGACCTCATTTGTAGGTAATGTCAGAAGTATTATGGTGGCTAACTCTAAAGAGAGCCATCTCAAGACAAAATGTAACTTAAAAATGCCAAGATTAACTACTATAAGGAAGCGGTCTTTGAATTTCATGAAAGCGTGATACCGTAATCAGCCGAGCTGGTTGGGCAGCAATCTAACAAATTGATTCTAGGGGTCTGTGTATGATCCCCTGTCACGGATTCAAATTCCACCTGGGCATTCATCTTTTCGTTGATGGAAAAATTGAAAACTGGTAACCATAAATCCAGATCCCCCCTCAATAGCAAACATATTGGCTCCATTTTGTTTTTCACGTTCACTTTTTCTCAGCACTTACTCTCTGGGCAGGAATTGCAAAGTTTGCACCCTAGCCTCTGACAGAGAGCTTTGTCAGCTAAAATCATGTTCATGGGCCAGGTTCCACTGGGCCTTAATCCTCATTTTCCATCTCCTCAAATACACAAGTATTTTGTATGCTTTGTCGCAGTCAGTGTTTGTCACATCACACCCTGTGCTTTCACAGTGCAGCTTTCATGTGTGTAAGTTGCATAGTGACATGCCACAACACCCTCGTTTGGCATTCAATTTTTTCCAGGCGTTGGTGACATTTTCGTTATGCCAGCATGATTTTGCATAATCAATTACCAGCATTCTGCGGTATGCTTTTTACCCGAAATGCCAGGAATTATTTCAGAAAATTCTATCAGAGGAAATCCTATCGCAGAAACACGGGAGTGCTGTTTATGTCACGGGCAATCCATATCTAATGCTATTTTTTACATGAAAATGCGTCCTCGCGTCCAAAATAGACCCAAAGACACATGCTGTGCAAAAAAATAGCTCTAGGTGCTGGGGTTGTGGTTCATGTAATACCGAGTAATTTCCCAAAAATGTCGCATAGTCACGTAAAGGAAAATTACGAGAATTTCGCACACCACTTTTTCATGGTTTTCAATCAAAAGAATAAGATATACAAAATTCAAATTAAAGCAGAGTTGCAGAAGCCCTAGGCTATTCACGGTGGATTACGACACTCTGAGTCCAGGCAGGAAAAAAATGGTACCATCAAGTCTGACGTCGATGTCAAATGTCACCAACGCAGGCTCTTGAGGTGAGCCATTTAGGCTTCCGTCCCACTCTTCCTTAGACAACAGCAAGCGAGCACAGTAGGCTTATTGTGAAATATTCCGCTGGGAGAGACATTCTCAGAATATCCCGTTCCGTCAGGGCCTGTCACAATCCCCCAAGGACACAGGGTTAACCCTGGGAAGAGGTCCCCCCTGTACTTTCTCAGCAGACATTGGACGAGTGCTGAGACCTTGGGCGCGAGGGCACGGGGGGACAATGGCTGCCGGTGTGCCGGGTCAGAGGTCCAGGGCCTTCTGGGAAACCGTGGAGCCAGATCAAGGGACTGGCTCTAACTTCAAACAGGAAGAGGTGAGGTGAACTCTTGAAAGGAGCTGACCGCTTGAGCAGTTTCAAGTCAAGGCCCCTCACCTGCTGCCCCCAAAAACTGACCCTAAACACCTGCTCCGTGCAACGTGACCTCACACATCCAAGGTCGCACTGCCTGAATGGACGAATAAAAGCCTCTGTTAAACTGGGTCATGCAACAAAACTTGTGATAGATAGATTAATGATCTACGGTATTAAAATACGTGTTACATAGAACCCTACAACCTCTTATAAAACACCTGCACGTGGTGTCACCCTCCCAGTGTAGTGTCACCCCACTGCACGCTACATCTGCAAATTACCACCCAGCTCTGTTTTAAAAATGTAAGTTGAGTTGTGGCAATACAGTGCTTTCTGACAGAGCCAGCATCGTGCTGAAAAGCAGTTAAAACTGAGTTTTCTTTCATGTGATCTCTTCGTTCATCCATTATTATTTTTTTTTTTTAGTTTTATATAGCGCGAACCTGACCCGAACAGGGTATCAGAGCGCTGTACAAAAAGCAGGTAAGTTATTCATACAAGGAGAAATGCAGCAATGAATAGTTGATAATGGAACGTTAATGCCTTTCTGTTTATTTGTGCAAAGATGGAGGTCAGGACAAGAGTTCAGGGATGTATCCGCTTCTCACCAAAACAACTCATATCGACCACGTGATAATAGCATAGTGTGGTATATAACACCATTTGCGAGATATGTTTGCACAGATTGCGAACTGCGTGCATTCCCACACTTTTTCAAACTTCCTGAACTTCTCCAGTAGGAGGAGCACGAGGTCAAGAATTAGGGGTACAAGTTTGAGGACAGCCCCTGTCATTTAACCAGTCTGACCAATGATATTGTAGAAGTGCATTGCCTGCAGCATTTGCTAGCTTAGGAGTTCGTCGTTTCTGGCTGGCATTGATTCTTATGTAACATATCCTGCACCCTCGAATATTCAATAATATTTAAACAAAATGCGTCTGAGTCAGAAAACAAGTTATAAATGCTGGCATGGGTAGACCCGCCCATGCATGGTCACCATTTACTTCTATAGAATAACAGCTTAAACTTCCTCCTTAAAGGTGTGAATCTTCACCCTTGACAAAGTTGGGCGAAGTTTCTTCTCATCTCCTCAGACAAATTTTAGCCAGCTTGCCCTGAATTCCTGCAACGGGATGCTCCCTCATCCCACCCAAAGAAGAGCATGACATCATGAGGCAGGAAAAAATGGCCCAATATTCCAAGTCAGGTAAATAATGCCATGGGAAGCAGTTGGAGGGCTCTGATTAGGGATAGGGGATGGATAATGAACATCAGCAGTCCATTGACTGGCTCTTGGTAGTCTGAGAAGCAGGGAGAAAGTTTCCCACTATATCAAGTGGCTAAAAACCTGTCCGTTTGATATTCACAAGCTTCGCATGCCGTGAAGCTTGCAAAGTTGAAAGAAAATGTGAGAAGTTGGCCTGGTATATGCTGTCCACTAATTATAGTGGGCACCTTGCACCAGTCCAAACAACCCCTTATTGGAGATAGGTTAAAGACAACCTTTATTGAAAGCTATCCTAGTGGTAGCTATGGAGAGCAGCCTTCAGGCTAAGTCTTGGAGGAATGTAAAGCAGCTTGTTTTACCAGTCTATAATCTCTTGAGTGACCAAATGAAAGAGGACCACACCAGGTATATATATAAAATATATGTATTTAGTCTTAAACACACCCCTCTAGTCTCTTTATGAGGCTAGAGTTCGAAATACATAAGTTACAAGTCAGTTATCAACAGTAATAGCACAAATACACATTTGAGCCCTAGGGGCGTACCAAACCATATACCAATAAAGTGGTATAAGAACCACAACTGAGCTAGACACAAGGCCTAGAGCCTGTAGAAGTGCTTGGCCCTCAAGGAACCACCCAAGGTAGTGACACAGGGGACCCACGGGGGACGAGTGCAGTGTGAGAACACAGCCGCGAGCCGCCGTTGACTTCTATGGGGAATGTCGCGGTTGGAGTTTTAAAGAAAAGGACACTTAGAGGAGGACTTGGAGCAAACCCCTTTAGAACTAGGTTGTTCTAGAGTCTATACCCATGGGAGCACCGGAGTACTCGAGTTACCTCACCCAGGGAAGCCGGGTGCATAGGTGTCTTTCGGGGTCGGGTTTTGTCGTCGTTTTCAATGGCGATCTGCTGCAAAGTGCTGCTGGCGACCAAGTCGAAAGTGTTCGGGTGGATCCAAGGGTGGATCGAAGATCTGAAGAACCTGAAAGCAGAGGGGACAGAGTCTGGGTCACTAGCCAGTGACCAGGAAGGCGATGAGCAGATGCCCACCGATGTCGGGTGCTTCAGGTAGGTTGACGGTCATCTTGACTCTTCAGCCACAAGGTCCAGGAGCGTCGACGACAACCAGGAGCTGGATTCGAGCTGTCCCACGACGTCTGTCGATTGCAGGGGTGTCGGCGACCGGATTGGACCCAACAAGCCTTGGCAACGGCAAGTCTTGTAGAAACAAAGAAAGGATGTTGATGCAGACCAGCAAGGTCTGGGGGACTCACCCAGCAAGGGTAAGTCAGGGCACGTCTGGAGCAACCAGGAAAGCCCAAGCAGAAGAAGAGTTGCCTTCGGGAGGGCCCACTAGCCAACGGACTAGCGACTGCGAAGGAGCCTCGAGTGGACGCACTTGGAGCTGGCTCACAGGACACTCTTGGAGTGGAGGCCAGTGATCTTCGGTGCAGTCGGTGCTGGAGGCGGGGGCTACTTGGAGCCCAAAGCACAACTTCGTGGAAGACCCAGAAGAGGATGCACTTGCAAAATTACTCGGTGTCCCGGGGTCACGGTTCCACGTTACCCACGACAGCTACGGGCCTCAGCTTTGCTGGGGACTCAGGGCAGCCTCGGGGAAGTCTGGAAATCTACCTCTGGTGATGCAAAGACTTCGGCGTCCGGCGGGAGCTTCAGCGATGCAGACCAGACAATTGCTTCTTAGGTGCCTGCCAAGCAGGGAGTCACTCCGTGACCCCAAGGAGATTCTTCAGTCCTCTAATCTTCAAGTAGAGCGTCGAAGGTCCAGGATTCAGAGTCAGAGTTTCGTCCAGGGTAATCTAAAGTCCTAAGGACTGGGGTCCCATACTTATATTAAGTTAGGGGGTTGGACATACTCTGGGGACCCACCTATGGGAGGGTCAGGGAAGAGGGGTGGTTACACCCATTCCCTTTGTCCAGTTTCATGCCAGAGCAGGGGCAGGTAGCCCCTGCAACCGGTTTGAACTGGCATATGCATAGGGACACCAAGTGTGCCCCCAGTGCAGGACTTGAAAGCACCAGAGGGTGCTCCCGCCCAGCCCCAATACACACTATCCTGTCTGGGGAGGTGCTTACACCTCCCTTCGACAGAAACCTGTGTCCAGGCCTCCCCTGCCGGAGTTTCAGTCAGCAGCAGGAGGCCAGACCCGTGTCTGTGGCAGCGGCATCCATTTTGTGATGTCAGGGCTCTGGAAAGAAGTTACCGGGTAGCCCGGTGTGTACATGTCTCTCCCTCTAGAAGGGTGGAATGCTACCCCCGCCACCAGGACTGGCAGGGGGGTAGTATTCCAAGATGTTTGACACCAAACACAACATGTTTTGGTGCAGCCAGTCCAAAGTTAGCATTGTACCGCGAGGATATAATGCACTTAAGAGTATATGGTCAGGCTGTACCACAAACAACATCAGAGGAGGGACTCCGAACGCTGTAGAGGGGCTCTGCTCATGCAGGGGCACCCTCTCACATAAAAACCAAGCACTCTGCCTTCAGGATTGGTAAGGCCTGCCATAGGAGTGACTTATAGGTTTATATGTGTGTGCAATGGTAGTGATATAGGTGGCATATACCACTGTAAGGGGTGCACGCACCACCTTACCCATGCTGCAGTAGCAGACCTGTGGTGTCATTTTGGATTGCCTTCCAGGGGTGGCACAATACATGCAGCAGCCCCTGGTAGGCCTCTGAGGTACCTATGCCCTGGGTACATAGTATACCATATACTAGGGACTTATAAGGGCACTCCAGATTCCAATCAGAGATGTGCCTAAGGCACATGGAAACCATTTTAGAGAGGAAGCAGCTAGGCTGGGGTTCTGATTAGCAGGGCCCCAGCCAGACTAAAGTCGAAAAACAGTGAAGCATCAGCAAAAGTGGGGGTACCCATGTGAAGCAGATCCTACTCTGCTACACAACACCCCCCCAAACGTAGGGACATTAAACTAACCTTGACCAGTTGAGTCTTCATGTTCTAAGTGGAAGTACCTAGAGAGTCCATCTGCATTGGCATGGTTACGCCCAGGTCTATGTTCCACTGTAAAGTCCATCCCCTGTAGGGAAATGGAACACCTAAGCAGTTTGGGGTTTTTACCCTTCATTTGTTTTAGCCATAGGAGGGGCTTGTGGTCTGTTTGAACAAGGAAGTGAGTACCAAACAGGTATGGCCTCAACTTCTTCAGAGCCCAAACCACAGCAAAGGCCTCCCTTCTATGGCTGACCAACGTTTCTCTCTAGGGGTCAGCCTTCTGCTAATAAAAGCTACTGGCTGATCCTGACCTTCATCATTCAATTGTGACAGTACAGCCCCTACCCCCAATTCAGATGCATCTGTTTGGACAATGAACTTCTTGGAGTAATCAGGACCCTAGAGAATGGGAGCAGTGCACATGGCCTGCTTCAGGTCATCAAATGCCTTTTGACAGCTAGCTGTCCACTGAACCTTTTTGGGCATTTTCTTGGAAGTTAAGTCATTCAGGGGTGTCACTATTGATCCATACCCCTTGACAAATCTCCTATAGTACCCAGTCAGGCCTAAGAAGGCTCTCACCTGAGTCTGGGTAGTTGGAGCAACCCAGTCCATGATGGTCTGGATTTTGCTCTGCAGTGGTTGAACCTGGCCGCCACCTACAAGGTGGCCCAGGTACACAACCTGACTCTGCCCTATCTGGCACTTGGTGGCCTTGATAGTGAGGCCTGCCTTTGCAGGGCCTCCAAAACATTTCTGAGGTGGACCAGGTGATCCTCCCAGGTGGAGCTAAAGACAGCAATATCATCTAGATATGCTGCACTGTAAGCCTCCAGACCTGTAAGGACTGTATTCACCAACCTCTGAAAAGTGGCAGGTGCATTCTTCAGACCAAAGGGCATTACCACAAATTGATAATGTCCACTAGGGGTTGAGAATGCTGTTTTTGGCTTTGCATCATCAGCTAGTCTGATCTGCCAGTAGCCAGCTGTCAGGTCAAATGTGCTTAGATACTTGCCTGAGGCCAAAGTGTCTATTAGCTCATCTGCCCTAGGTATTGGATGGGCATCAGTCCTAGTGACTGCATTGAGACCCCTGTAGTCCACACAAAACCTCATCTCTCTTTTCCCACCACTGGTGTGAGGTTTTGGCACAAGGACCACTGGACTAGCCCAAGGGCTATCTGAGGGTTCAATAACTCCCAAATCCAACATTTTCTGGACTTCTGTCCTGATACAGACCCTGACATGGTCAGGTTGCCTATAAATCTTATTTTTAATAGGCAGACTGTCCCCAGTGTCCACTTCATGAGTGCACCAGGTGGTCTGACTTGGAGTCAGAGAGAACATATGTCTGTACTGATTGAGCACTTGTCTACAATCAGTTTGCTGCTGAGCAGTGAGGCTGCCTGCCAAGGCTACACCATCCACTGACCCATCCTCAGGGTTCTGTGAGAGCAGGTCAGGGAGTGGGTCACTCTCTTCCTCCTGTCCCTCATCAGTAGCCATGAGCAAGCCCATGTCTGCCCTGTCCACATATGGCTTCAATCTGTTGACATGGAGAACCCTGTGGGGACTCCTGGGTGTTCCTAGGTCTACTAAATAGGTAACCTCACCCTTCTGTTCAACAATGGTATGGGGTCCACCCCACTTGTCTTGGAGAGCTGCTGGGGCCACTGGCTCCAGCACCCACACCTTCTGTCCTGGCTGGTAAACAGTCAGTACAGCCTTTTGGTCATGCCAGGCTTTTTGCAGTTCCTGGCTAGCCTCAAGGTTTTTAGTTGCCTTTTTCATGTACTCAGCCATCCTGGAGCGGAGACCAAGTACATAGTCCACTATGTCTTGCTTTGGGGGCTTGAGAGGTAACTCCCATCCTTCCTTCACCAAGCACAATGGACCCCTGACAGGGTGACCAAACAAAAGTTCAAAAGGGCTGTAGCCAACCCCCTTTTGAGGCACCTCCCTGTATGCAAATAAAAGGCAGGGCAAGAGTATGTCCCATTTTCGCCTGAGCGTTTCTGGGAGCCCTTTAATCATGCCCTTTAAGGTTTTGTTGAATCTCTCAACTAAACCATTGCATTGTGGGTGATAGGGTGTGGTGAACTTGTAAGTCACTCCACACTCCTTCCACATTGCCTTCAAGTATCCAGACATAAAGTTTGCACCCCTGTCTGATACAACCTCCTTAGGGAAGCCCACTCTTGAGAAAATTCCCAGGAGGGCTCTTGCCACCACAGGTGCTGTAGTGGTCCTAAGGGGAATAGCCTCTGGGTACCTAGTGGCATGGTCCACCACCACCAGGATAAACCTGTACCCAGATGCTGTTTGGGGATCCATGGGACCAACAATATCAATCCCCACCCTCTCAAAGGGAACCCCCACCACAGGTAGTGGTATCAGGGGGGCCTTTTTGGTGCCACCTGCCTTCCCACTGGCTTGGCAGGTTCCACAGGAGCGACAAAACTCCTTGGTGTCTTCAGACAGGTGGGGCCAGTGAAAGTGAGGGACAAGCCTGTCCCAAGTCTTGTTCTGGCCCAGGTGACCTGCTAGGGGAATATCATGGGCTAGGGTCAATAGGAAGCCCCTGAACTTCAGAGGTATGACCAACCTCCTGGTGGCACCAGGCTTGGGGTCTCTACACTCTGAGTACAAGAGTCCATCATCCCAATATACTTTATGGGGACCACTAGCATTCCCAGCAGCCTCAGCAGCACTTTGCTGTCTGAGGGGTTCAAGATAGGGGCAGCTCTGCTGCTCCTGGCTCAGATCTGTCCTGGAAGGGCCCCCTGTCCCCAAGAACTCAACCTGGTCAGGTTCAAGCTCCTCTGGGACAGTTCCTTCCTCAGGACTGAGATCATCCCCCTCATGAGACTGATCTTCCTTCTGAGCCAAGGGGAAGGCACTGCCTTAACCCTACTACTCCTCCTCTTGGAGGGCACTTGGTCCATGGTTTCAGGATCCAAGGCCTGTTCAGTGTTAGACATTTTGCTCTGTGACCTGGTCACAGCAAACACATCTGCAGGGATCCCCAGCATTTCTGCATGGGTCCTGAGCTCCACTTCTGCCCAAGCCGAAGTTCAAGATCATTGCCAAGCAAGCATTCCACTGGTAGGTTTGCACTCACCACAACCTTATTAAGGCCAGTTACCCCTCCCCAGGAGAAGTTAACAACTGCCAGAGTATGGTCTGTTCTGACATTGCTAGCATTGGTCACTTGGTACATTTCACCAAGTATAATCTGCCCAGGATCCACAAGGTCTTGTGTCACCATGGTGACACTTGCCCCTGTGTCCCTAAATGCTAAAGCCTCTTTTCCATTGATTAAGGGCTGTTGCATGTACTTGCCCAGATTACTGGGACGCACAGAGGAGGTCACATCCATGCCTCCATGAATGAATGAATGAATGAATGAATGAATATAAAACTTGTAAAGCGCGAACTAAGCCCAAGGGCGTCAAGGCGCTGTAAACGAACCTAAGGATGCAGACAGAAAGACATGCTCATACCGAGGTCTGAGAGAAAAACCAAGTCTTTAAGGCCCTACGGAAAAGAGAATAGGACACCTGACTTGAGAGATGTTCCGGGAGGGAGTTCCACAGTTTAGCAGCAGCAGTGGAGAAAGCTCGACCACCCCATGTGACCTTCTTAAATCTCTGTACCATAAGCAGATTCTTATCTGCAGAGCGGAGCCGCCTGTTGGGAACATAATGATGGAAAATGGACTTAATCGCTTCAGGGCCTGACCCATAATAAGCATTGTGAGTCATGCACAGGGTCTTGAAAAGGATCCTACGGTCCACAGGCAGCCAATGCAGCAATCTAATGGCATCTGAGACTGAATCATATTTAGACAAATTCATCACCAGCCTGGCAGCGGCATTCTGCACCATCTGCAGACGTCGTATCAGGCCCTTGTTAATGCCCAGATAAAGTGCATTGCAATAATCCAATCTGGATATAACCAGTGCAATGACAACCTGCTTACGTGCATCGAAGGAGAGATAGTGGGAGATTTTCCGTAGGATCCTGATGATCCCAAAGCACGTGGAAATTGTCCTACTAACCTGAAGGTTCAAGGACAGTGAGTTATCCACGATTACCCCCAGGTTTTTGCCATGGGAGACCGGAGAGGGGCAGACGCCAAGGGCATCCGGCCACCAGTCTCTGGACCATACCTCCTGCTTACTCCCAAAGACTAAGACCTCCGTCTTCTCTCCATTCAATTTTAAAAATTCTCCGCCATCCAGGAGGATACTGCCTGCATACAGTTCCTAAAATTAAGGGCCGAGTCCTTTATGTTATGCGAGATAGACACCATAATTTGGGTGTCGTCCGCATAGAGACAATACTTCCAGCCCAAAAGATCTCACAACCTTCGCAAGAGGGGCAACATAGATATTAAAAAGAGTAGGGCTCAGGGAGGAGCCCTGAGGAACACCACACAACAGAGGTTTGGGGGATGAGTAAAAACGGCCAAGCTTAACCATCTGTGCCCGCTCGCTAAGAAAGGAAGCAAGAAGCCCCAAAGCAGTACCCCCAACACCTATCTCTCTGAGACGATCAATCAGTCTACAGGGAGACAGGGTGTCAAAGGCTGCGGTGAGATCCAGTAGAATAAGGAGGGTGGTATGACCTGCATCCACTTGAACTCGAATATTGTCAAATACAGCTGTCAAAGCAGTCTCTGTACTATGAAGGCCTCTGAATCCATGTTGCGAGCCATCCAGTAAATGGAAATCCTTAAGATAGGTACTGAGATGGGAATTGAGATATGTTTCAAAAATCTTAGCTGGAACAGGAAGCAGGGAGATAGGGCGATAGTCCATCACAGACTAGGACAGCCTGAGTGAGTTCTCTGACTAGGCCAGAGCTCATCTCATTACCCAGGGTCAACCCTACTAAACCCTTGGCCTGTGTACTCCCACCACCAATTGTAACTGCACTAGGGGGAACAGGTGCCTTAGGGGCATTGGTGGGGGCTGGAATAGAGTCTTTGGACTTGGTGCAATCACTGGTCCAGTGTGTCTTTTGCTTACAGACTTTGCACCATGGTTTCTTTTGGCCTTTTCCCTTGTTAGACTGTGAATCCCCACCTGAAGAAGATTTTTGGGGGCCTTGTGAAGACTTCTGGTCTTTACCCTTCTCCCCACCCTTATCAGAGTTTTTAGAATCTTGCTTCTTAGGGTCACCACCTTGGTTCTGTACTTTCTGCCTCACCCTGGTTCTGACCCATTTGTCTGCCTTTTTCCCAATTCTTGGGGAGAGGTCAGATCAGAGTCCACCAGGTACTGATGCAACAGCTGATTTTGACAGTTATTAAGAATCTGCTCCCTCATGATAAGATTGTACAATCCTTTGAAGTCACATACCTTACTGCCCATCAACCAACCTTCCAGAGCCTTAGCAGAACAATCCACATAGTCTACCCAGTCTTGAGTCTGTGCTTTTGGGTATCTCTGAACTTTAACCTGTATTGTTCAGTTGTTAGGCCAAACCCATCAATCAGAGCACTCTTCAAGATTTTGTAATTGTCAGCATCCTCCTCTCTAACAGTGAGGAGCTTATCTCTACCTTTGTCTGCAAAGGAGAGCCACAAGATTGCTGCCCACTGCTCCTGAGGGACCCTCTGTACTCTACAGGCCCTCTCCAGTGCAGTTATCCATTTGTGGATGTCATCCCCACTCTGGTAGGGAGGGACAATCTTGCTCAGGTTTCTATGGTCATAAGACCTTTCCCTATCTCTGGGGAAATTGCTGCCACCATGGGACTCTAGTCCCATCTTTTTCTCTGTCTATAGAGATCTAGGGACTCCCTGTCTATAGCCAACTGCTGTTTTCTGAGCTCAAGCTGGGCTTGCTCATACTGAATCAGTCTCTTTCTCCTCTCATGAGAGGATTCCCTCCCATGAGAGGAGACAGGAGTCCCTACTGAGGTGTCAGAGTGGGTAGACTCCTGAGAAGGAGATCTAGTCCTTCTGGGCACACTCACAACTCTTGCTGGGGGACAAAGGGGGGTCATTCTGGGCCTCCTCCTCTTCCTCAGGAGTAGCTGCACTTTCCAGGTCAGGATCATTGTCATCCCCCTGGCCAGTTTCAGAGGTTGGGTCCTGGGTATTTTCATCCCTGGTCTCTCCCTCTTCTTCTGCCCCACCCTCTCTGCCTACCCTTTCAGACCTTATGGGTCTTCTAAGATCATCTAGCAGAAGCATCTCTAGGAGACGTTGGGTGTTGGCACTTTTGCCTGTCTTCAACTTCCTAACTTTGCACAACTCTCTCAATTCCAAGAATGTGAGGGTGTCATATCTGGATGGCAGGAGCTCACTGGTTCCTGGCAGTGAAGACATTACTAGTGTGGTGTGGTGTATGCACTACCTACTCTAGTGTGGCCTACTAAACTCTCTTGAGTTGTAGAAAGGGTGTGCTATCCCATAACACACAACTCTAAGTTCAGTAGAACTTACTGTATCCTAAGCTTGATTTATATGTACCTAAGGTACCCTTAGTGGTTTTCAGTTGATCAATTCAATTGAGATTATCTGGTAAAACAATAGCAAGCTGGAATCCCACACGCTGCCACCAATGTGAGAAGTTGGCCTGGTATATGCTGTCCACTAATTATAGTGGGCACCTTGCACCAGTCCAAACAACCCCTTATTGGAGATAGGTTAAAGACAACCTTTATTGAAAGCTATCCTAGTGGTAGCCTATGGAGAGCAGCCTTCAGGCTAAGTCTTGAAGGAATGTAAAGCAGCTTGTTTTACCAGTCTATAATCTCTTGAGTGACCAAATGAAAGAGGACCACACCAGGTATATATATAAAATATATGTATTTAGTCTTAAACACACCCCTCTAGTCTCTTTTTTTTTAAGTTCAAGTAAGGTTTATTGAAGAATTAAAATTATTACATAAACCATTTTTCGTACAAGCAATTATTTAACAATATAACAATATCTGAAAGCATGAAGGAATACTTGAGTGTTGTTGATATATAAAAAACCTTCACGACATTAAAGTGTAACGTGGAATATAATTTGAATACATTCATAGGTCCAGAAGCAATACACATAGCTACATATGTCCATATATAAAATTAAAAGAGGATACTATAGGTATTGATAGAGTATTTAGAATTGTATACAAATAAATATTAGGAAGTCAGGGAGGCTTGGAGACTTCTTGCATCGAAGGCTCAGGGGAGGTAGCGTTTTTTGCTGATGTGTTTAGAAAGTCTGTAAGTGGGGACCAGAGGTGTAACCTTTTCATAGCTAGGGAGATAGGGTGGACTAGAGCTGTATCTAGGCGGTGATTGTGACAAACTGCGTACCACCACGCTAAATAGGACAATTTGGAAGAGTCTTTCCAATTTTTTGAAATCTGTTGAAACGCTACAGCCAGTAACAGGTCGATGAGTTTGAGTTGGGAGTGACTTTTGTCCCATTCCGGTGATAAACTACCTAGGAAAATGTTAGTGAGGGATAAGGGCACTGTGGTATGAAAAATGATATTAATTTGGTGCCAGACTTTTTCCCAAAACCCAAAGACATGTGTGCATGTAAATAGCATGTGTTTAAGGTCTGCTTCACTTTGAGAGCATGACCAGCATGCGTTGGGGTTTGTGCTATGTATCTTATTAAGAAACATTGGAGTGAAAAACAATCGATTGTAAAGAAAGAAAAGTGTTTGTGTAGTGCTAGCAGCTCTAGAAGATTTCCTGAGTTTTGACCAGATTTTGTTCCACAGAGTCACAGGCCAATTTGTTTTAAGATCGGATTCCCATGCGAGTTCTAGTTTGGTTTTCTGTCTGTTCTCAGGAGGTTCCATTAGATGAGAATAAATGCTCGAGGCTTTGGGGTTTATGATTAGAAGATGATTCCATGGGAAGAGAGGTTGAGATTGTGTAGAGGGCAAGGTTTGAAGTTTGGCATATGCCTCAATTAATACCTTCTGCAAGATCAAAAATTTTGATTTAAAGGAGAAGGGTAGCTGATATAAAGTTTGTATTTGTGTGAATGGAATGGGTGTGCCCAGATCAAAAAATTGGTGTACCCAAAGTAGACCTTTGCTCCTCCAAATCTTCCAGTGTATAGGTTTCCCTTTGATAAGGATGTGTTTATTGTGCCAAATTGTGGAATTAAGAAAAGAATCTGAGTTGTGTGTAATTAAATGGGGTGCGATAGACAATAATTTACATGATTGTTTAAGTATGGGAGTCGAAAGTTTTTGTGGTTTTCGGGTAAAGGAAAGATATTCCTGGAATGAGAAAGGGGTTAAAAAGGAAAGTTCGAGATCAACCCAAAGAGGCCTATTTTCGGATTGAGTATTGATCCAGTGTGATAATTGTCTGAGTTGGAAAGCTTTGTGGTAATTAGAGAAGTGAGGGAAGTTAACTCCACCTTCGGATTTTGGTCTTGTTAATTTATGTAATGCCATTCTTGGTTTTTTACCATTCCATAAAAACGAGGTGAGAGTGGAATTGATTCTTTTAAAGGAATTGGATGGAATGGAAATTGGTGTGTTAGAGAGAATATATAGAATTAAAGGTGTCAACATCATCTTAATGGTGTCTAAACGACCCCACCAAGATAGATGTAAAGGATGCCATCTTGTAGTTAGTGCTTTAAGTTTGTCAAGACATTTATCTATATTTAGAGAGATGGATGTTTTAATAGAGGACGAGAACCAGATGCCTAGATATTTTATATGTTTAGAATTCCAGGTAAAGTTAGAGATCTTAAAATCATCTTTGAAGGTATATTTAGTTAGAGGTAGTATCTCGCACTTCCCTTTGTTTAATTTATACCCTGACACTAGACCGTAATCTTCCACTTCCCCCATGAAGGCTGTGAGTGAAGACTGGGGTTGGGAGAGAAAGACTAAAATATCATCAGCATATGCTGCTAATTTAATTTGTCGGGGGTCTGAAACAAAGCCAGTGATAGATTGATTTTGGCGAATTTTTGACAGGAATGGCTCTAGAGCTAAATTAAAAAGAAAAGGTGATAAGGGACAGCCTTGACGAACTCCCCTTTTGAGATTAAAGTAGGGAGAGATAAGACCATTGGCTGAGATCGCAGCCTTAGGTTCTGAGTAAAGTAGGGCAATTAGGGATATCATTCTTGGTCCGAAACCGAACCACTTAAGAGCATGGAATATAAATGGCCAATAAACCCGATCAAAAGCTTTCTCTGCGTCTAATGCAATTGCTGCTAGTGAATCGGGGTAATGTGATGATTTGGAGATAATGTCGAAGAATAGACGTGTGTTATCGGTGATATTGCGACCTTTGACGAAACCTGATTGTTCCTTGCCAAGTATTAGGGGGAGATGTGGTTCTAGTCTTAAAGCTAAAGCTTTGGAGAATATTTTATAGTCCACATTGACTAAGGAAATGGGTCTATAATTTTTGCAAAAGCGTGAGTCTTTATCGGTTTTCAATAATAGACAGATCAAAGCTTCAGAGAAAGAACCAGTGGATTTATTTGAGGCTATGAAGGAAGAAACAAGAGTGTGTAAATGTGGGAGTAATGAATGAGCAAAGTGTAGAAAAAATTCCACTGTAAATCCATCAGGGCCAGGGGCTTTGTCTTTTTTGAGGGTCTGTAGAGCATTGAATAATTCTGTTTGTGTGAGATCAGATTCCAGTGATGATAGATCCAGTTGGGGATTGATATGTTTTTGAATAGTGGAAAAGTATCGGGAGATATCTGTATCGGAAGGTGTCTTTTCTGGTGTATAAAGGGATTTGTAGAAATGAACAAATTCTTGAAGAATGTCAGGGTCCTTGAGTTTTGGTATTTGATTATCATCTATAATGGAGCCGATATGAAGTTTTTGTTGTTTAATTTTTAAATAGTTAGCTAAGAGTTTGCCCGATTTATTCTGGCCTCCATAATACTTTGCAGAGGATTTTAATAGATATAAGGAAGCTTGTTTGGTAGTCGCTTCATTAAATGCTATCTTCGCATTAATGAGGTCTTTAAGAGAATCTTTTGACTTAGAAGTATGAAAAGAGTGTTCCAACTTTTTGATTTTATCAAGAAGAGTATTATGGGATTTGCGGAAATCTTTTCGTTTGTTTGATACAAATCTAATAATGAAGTCCCTAGCAGTGGCTTTAAAGGCATCCCATATAGTATGAAAGGATAGATCTTCCGTTAGATTAATAGAGAAGAACTCTTGAGAGAAGGAAACAAAAGATGAATTAAACTTATGGTCTAGAAGTAAAGAGTTATTAAAACGCCATTTTTTCGTTGATGTGGAATGATTCAAAAGGTCTAGTTGAATCGAAACAGGTGCATGATCTGAAATAAGTATGGGACCTATATCAGCAGAGCGTAAGGATTGGGCAACGTTTCGAGAAAGAAATATGTGGTCAATTCGGGATTGAGTCTGGTGTGGGTGGGAGAAGAAGGAGTATTCTCTTGTGGATGGGTTGCAAAGGCGCCATGAGTCTAATAAATTTCTTTGTTTAATAGTCTGTATGAAAGCTTTATGTGCCGCATTTGAGTGAAAGTGAGAACCAGAGTTTCTATCAAGAAACGGATCCATCACTTGATTACAGTCGCCTGCGAGGATGAAATTATCTGTCGGGTATTTGAGTAGTAATTGAGAGATGCGTGTCCAAAAGCTTGCATCGCCATTAGTAGGAGCATAAATGTTGAGTAGGGATAGTGAGGACGTCCCTAACAATAAATTTGTGAAAATCCATCTACCTTCAGTGTCCGCCTCCTGAGAAACAAGCTGCGCCTTCAATGCCTTGTGACAGAGAGTTATAACCCCATTCCTCTTCCCGTCTCCTGGCGAGAAAAAACCTCACCAACCCAATTTCTTTGAAGCTTCAGTGACTCGCTTTCAGTAAGGTGAGTCTCTTGCAAAAATGCGATATTGGCGTCTAACTTTGATAAGTGGGACAGGACTCTCTGTCTTTTTATAGGGGAATTCAAGCCTCTGACATTCCATGAGATAAATTTTAGAGACATGTATCGATTAGAAGAATTAAGGACATAAGTGGACCATTAAAAGTATGTGCGTTAAAAATAACTTTTCCAAAAAAATCAACAGTAATCGAAAAATAAAAGCTTTGAAGAACATTTGTAATATGTACGAAGTTAATAGATGTGAAAACCAATGTGAGAAGAAAGAAAGAATAAAATAGAGGAAGAGAAAGAGATAAAGATAAAGGACACAATGTAGGAAGGAGTGATGGATATAAGAGAATTGTGTACAAAGGTAGTATATATATACGTGAAATACAGAAGGATATAAGGAAGGAGGGAAGCAATGTGCAAATAAAAAACTGGGAACAGGAAGGGTAAAGAGATAAAAATAATGTGAATACAGTGAGAAAAGATACAAGTAAAGAGAACATACCTACATAGAACTCAAAACAATGAGTGGGGTGGGGAGGGGGTGAGGCCACATGGAACGATGGGACGTCCAGACTTCACGAAATGAGGCGGGGAAGACTTCAGGATGAAACAACATATATGACGTACGGATTGGACAGACTGAAGCGGAACCTGTAAAAGGAAGATATAGTTAACATTATCAGATTATACTGTAAGATATTATAATAGAGGAAGGCAAATTGCAGACTATTAACCTAAAGTTTAAAAGTATATACTAAAACGTGCCAACCAAAACAACTTTATGTAACCTGGGTTGCATATTTAAATAGAGAAGCAAAAAGAATATAAAGGGAGAGCATTAGTAGAGGAAGCTGCCTAGAGACCAACCATCCAACAACTTTTCAATTGAACTGAGTACTCATGGTGTCCATTCGATTTGAAGAATGAATATTAAGAAAACTTTTTAACTTGGTTGGGTCTTCATATACTGTGGTGTTATTGTTGAAGGTAACTTTGAAGATGCAGGGATGAAACAGACCAAAACGAGCTCCAATGGAACGAAGCGCTGGTCTCATTGCGAGGAACTCTCTGCGTCGATCTGCTGTGGGTTTAGCATAGTCTTGTGAGAAGAATAGTTGGTGTCCTGAGAGGGAGATCCGTTTCATGAGCCTGGCTGCTTTTAGAACTTTGAGAAGATCTGTGAACTCCAAAAAGTACAGGATAAATCCTCTCGGTTTCTTTATGCTGGAAGAAGCTGAGTGCGTCGGACCGAGACGGTGTGCGCGTTGAATGTTGAGAGTGGTGCCTTCAGGTAGATTAAGCATTGTTGGTAAAACTCTTTGGAAAAAGGAGATTGCGTCTGGCCCTTCTGAACCTTCCACTATGCCGTAGATGCGGAGGTTATTCCTCCTGTTCCTGTTTTCAAGGTTTTCAACCTGTTTCTGCAAAGCTGTGACTTGAGAATGAAGAACTTCTGTCTTGGCGTATGATGAGTTCAGCATCTCAACATTATGCTCCACCTTGATAACTCTTTCCTCTAGTTTCTCCCAACCATCTGTGAGGAATTGTATTTTGGTGTTGGTTTCTTCAACAAATGGTCTTAAGGCTCGGATCTCCTCCAAAAGTAGATCCATGGAGACCAATGAGGCCTGCTTTGGCGGTGAGGGGGGATCTTTTTTCAGTCTTTTAGAGGTTGCTTTAATAACTACTGAAGAGGCTGCAGTAGGAGGTGGAGACGCCATTTTAGGTGAGGAGATTTGAGATATTCCCGTTGTGGAAAATGAAGCAGTTTGATGTTTTAGGCCAGAGATGTGTGTTAGAAATAACACTGACGAAAATTTTTAAACCGTGCTCTCACAGATATTGTAATTCAATAGCGCAACTGATTATGCCATTAATATCATTTGAAAGAAGAAAAATATGAGTTGAATAGCATATCAATTGTGGCATCCATCGAACAATTGAATAAAGATATTGAGATAGTACATATGTTACTGAGTATTAATTGAAGGAAATTGAGATAAGCCACGTCCTACATGTAAAGTCATTTAAATTCCAGAGAAAAAAGTAGAGACGAAAACAATCTATGAAGAAAGTTGTGAAGTGAGAGTCAATCAAACATAAGGTGAATATTGAGCTGGAAGGATTTAGATATTGCCCATCAAATCGTACCCTGAGAGGATTTCAGCATAGCATGCTAATACGCTGTAGATTGACCATGGACACAGCTCAGAACAGTTCAGCCTCCGTGTATTTTAATGCATACTCCATGACCTGCTTTGTAACGTGGACACGAATGACTGTCCCTCACCTCAGAAGCCGGTGCATAAGCTGTCCCCGTGCAACACAATGGGGCTCGAGCATGCAGCAAAACAAAGCATGAAAGGCATGAAAGGCACGAAATGAGGCGTCTGTAAAAGACTTTGTTACCTCAGAATTGTCTCACAATGCCGCTTTCCGTGTAGAAACTTGGGGCATCAGGAAAAAGGGCCGCGCGTTACATGCGCGCGTACCTCAGGTCGCGAGTGTTCACAAAATGGCGGCCGACGCCTCTGTCCGGCTTCAGGAGAGAAGAGCGCCACAGCTTCAATTCTCCGTCGAGAAACTCCGCAATTCACCTCCGCGGGTGCAGCAACAGCTCCGACATCTGCTCGGAGAAGATAGGGAGCGTACGCCGTGTATTAGCCTAGGTAAATCCCGTCGTCATAACGCCGTCACTCGCCCGGTCCGGAAGATGCCGCCATCTTCCTTGGGCGCAAGCCACGCCCCCCACCCCTCTAGTCTCTTTATGAGGCTAGAGTTCGAAGTACATAAGTTACAAGTCAGTTATCAACAGTAATAGCACAAATACACGTTTGAGCCCTAGGGGCGTACCAAACCATATACCAATAAAGTGGTATAAGAACCACAACTGAGCTAGACACAAGGCCTAGAGCCTGTAGAAGTGCTTGGCCCTCAAGGAACCACCCAAGGTAGTGACACAGGGGACCCACGGGGGACGAGTGCAGTGTGAGAACACAGCCGTGAGCCGCCGTTGACTTCTATGGGGAATTTCGCGGTTGGAGTTTTAAAGAAAAAGGACACTTAGAGGAGGACTTGGAGCAAACCCCTTTAGAACTAGGTTGTTCTAGAGTCTATACCCACGGGAGCACCGGAGTACTCGAGTTACCTCACCCAGGGAAGCCGGGTGCATAGGTGTCTTTCGGGGTCGGGTTTTGTCGTCGTTTTCAATGGCGATCTGCTGCAAAGTGCTGCTGGCGACCAAGTCGAAAGTGTTCGGGTGGATCCAAGGGTGGATCGAAGATCTGAAGAACCTGAAAGCAGAGGGGACAGAGTCTGGGTCACTAGCCAGTGACCAGGAAGGCGATGAGCAGATGCCCACCGATGTCGGGTGCTTCAGGTAGGTTGACGGTCATCTTGACTCTTCAGCCACAAGGTCCAGGAGGCGTCGACGACAACCAGGAGCTGGATTCGAGCTGTCCCACGACGTCTGTCGATTGCAGGGGTGTCCGCGACCGGATTGGACCCAACAAGCCTTGGCAACGGCAAGTCTTGTAGAAACAAAGAAAGGACATTGATGCAGACCAGCAAGGTCTGGGGGACTCACCCAGCAAGGGTAAGTCAGGGCACGTCTGGAGCAACCAGGAAAGCCCAAGCAGAAGAAGAGTTGCCTTCGGGAGGGCCCACTAGCCAACAGACTAGCGACCGCGAAGGAGCCTCCAGTGGACGCACTTGGAGCTGGCTCACGGGACACTCTTGGAGTGGAGGCCAGTGATCTTCGGTGCAGTCGGTGCTGGAGGCGGGGGCTACTCGGAGCCCAAAGCACAACTTCGTGGAAGACCCAGAAGAGGATGCACTTGCAAAATTACTCGGTGTCCCGGGGTCACGGTTCCACGTTACCCACGACAGCTATGGGCCTCAGCTTTGCTGGGGACTCTGGGCAGCCTCGGGGAAGTCTGGAAATCTACCTCTGGTGATGCAAAGACTTCGGCATCCGGCGGGAGCTTCAGCGATGCAGACCGGACAATTGCTTCTTAGGTGCCTGCCAAGCAGGGGAGTCACTCCTTGACCCCAAGGGAGATTCTTCAGTCCTCTAATCTTCAAGTAGAGCGTCGAAGGTCCAGGATTCAGAGTCAGAGTTTCGTCCAGGGTAATCTAAAGTCCTAAAGACTGGGGTCCCATACTTATACTAAGTTAGGGGTTGGACATACTCTGGGGACCCACCTATGGGAGGGTCAGGGAAGAGGGGTGGTTACACCCATTCCCTTTGTCCAGTTTCATGCCAGAGCAGGGGCAGGTAGCCCCTGCAACCGGTTTGAACTGGCATATGCACAGGGACACCAAGTGTGCCCCCAGTGCAGGACTTCAAAGCACCAGAGGGTGCTCCCGCCCAGCCCCAATACACACTATCCTGTCTGGGGAGGTGCTTACACCTTCCTTCGACAGGAAACCTATTGTCCAGGCCTCCCCTGCTGGAGTTTCAGTCAGCAGCAGGAGGCCAGACCCGTGTCTGTGGCAGCGGCATCCATTTTGTGATGCCAGGGCTCTGGAAAGAAGTTACCGGGTAGTCCGGTGTGTACATGTCTCTCCCTCTAGAAGGGTGGAATGCTACCCCCGCCACCAGGACTGGCAGGGGGGTAGTATTCCAAGATGTTTGACACCAAACACGACATGTTTTGGTGCAGCCAGTCCAAAGTTAGCATTGTACCGCGAGGATATAATGCACTTAAGAGTATATGGTCAGGCTGTACCACAAACAACATCAGAGGAGGGACTCCGAACGCTGTAGAGGGGCTCTGCTCATGCAGGGGCACCCTCTCACATAAAAACCAAGCACTCTGCCTTCAGGATTGGTAAGGCCTGCCATAGGAGTGACTTATAGGTTTATATGTGTGTGCAATGGTAGTGATATAGGTAGCCTATACCACTGTAAGGGGTGCACGCACCACCTTACCCATGCTGCAGTAGCAGACCTGTGGTGTCATTTTGGATTGCCTTCCAGGGGTGGCACAATACATGCTGCAGCCCCTGGTAGGCCTCTGAGGTACCTATGCCCTGGGTACATAGTATACCATATACTAGGGACTTAGAAGGGCACTCCAGATTCCAATCAGAGATGTGCCTAAGGCACATGGAAACCATTTTAGAGAGGAAGCAGCTAGGCTGGGGTTCTGATTAGCAGGGCCCCAGCCAGACTAAAGTCGAAAAACAGTGAAGCATCAGCAAAAAGTGGGGGTACCCATGTGAAGCAGATCCTACTCTCCTACAGAAAATACATGATGTTGCAAGTAAGCCGACGTCACAAATTCTCACACCCCTACTATAAGTCAGATTCACAGAACTCTCTGTTCTATGTATGTTTAGCTGGCCATTATGGCATGTTACTCATACAAGTTTATGGCAGCCACAAAAGTAGCAGAGGTTCAAAATCTAAGCGCTATGGATGTTACAAGTGCACTGTTTAGTAGGACTTTCATGCAGTTGACTATATTTGCTTTTAATTACTTATTTTCTTTTTAAAGCAAATTTTAACTTTCTCTTTTCTTCTTACATAGAATTTAATAAAACTGTGGCATATGGTGAATGTTGAAGTACTACCCTCAATTTGTAAAGCACTAAAACCTGAATAACTTGGCTAAAAGTTCTAGTAAGTAGGAAAACTGCCTTGGCAGTGAATATTCACAGTTCCTTTCACTTGGATCTTTACAACACTTGTCTTGATTTTCCCAGGCACCTTCTGAGATTGCTAATTCCTGTAAATATTGGAAGAACTTCTGAGTGAGTGTGGAATTTATGCTCAGCGTTCTTTCCTAATGTCTGCTGTTTGAAGGTGGAATGTGATGTGTCGTGGCAGACAGTGCTGCTGTGGGCAGAGTGATACCCAGATATGGGGCATGTCTGTGCTGTGTTGGGTGTGTATGTAGCGTTCTGTCTAATGCATACCATTGGATGTAAAGAGTTTGAAGCAACATGTGTGATAAAAGATGTGTGGTGCTGTAAACATATTTATCCAACTATATATCATAGGTGTGGTTTATTGGATGTGTATATATAGTATTCTAAGTTGTCCCACTTCAGGGAGCTAAAACAATACAAAGCAAATTTACATTACTCAATAAGAAAACGTAACATTTAGTTGTGAAATAAATTCAAGGAGAATCAGTGCACATGTTACCAGTTTTTTCACCCGAGAAAAGGTCAGATGTATGAGATCAAATGAGTCAAGAATTGTCTTTGAAACCACAGTTGTAGTGGAATATGGGTAGTCTTTTTTTATCATAATAAAGCATCTTATAGTGATCCAGTGTCGCTCAGAGTGTCAGATGGCATAAGGAACATTTTGGTACTGCGGTGATGCCATGGAGTGCTCGGAATTTTGTGCCAATTTTGCTTCATAGATCAGATTCTTCCATATCTCAAATACTTCCCTTTGCCCATTCTGATCCGTCAGCCCCAACAAAGCCATTCCTAGTCCATCATTCACTATCGCTTGTCCAGGCCTCCCTAGGAAAGTGTGGCCCTTCATCATCAGATCCTACAGTCCCCTAAGCCAGACAGATCACCACAGAAATGTGACTTCATGTGATGTATATATGTGCCAAATTGGTCTGTAGCAATAAATGTCTACATCACTTGGCAGTTCTTTTCTGATTTTTTTGTTTTTTCCTAACTCAGTTTTTGTCATGGCCAGGTTGCCTTTAACATAAGGGACAATATAGACATTGGTGTCAGTCCTCTTCAGCAGAGCCCTAGGCTGAGACACCAGGAAACTAAAAGGTTTCTCCTATTTATTTATTTATTTGAAAGGTTTTATATAGCGCTGGCTAGACCTAGGGGTATCAGAGCGCTTTACAGGAGTGTGAGGAGGAACGGTAATAAAAAACATTTGATCAATGAAATAGCAATAAGAACCATTAGACAAAAGAGAGCAGATAAATACAAGTGCTATTTACATAAGTACTATATTAAGCTAAAGAGGGCAGTTAGTAATTAGGCTAGGGTGGGTGGGTGAAAAAGAAAAAAAGAAAAGATAAAGGAAGGGGAAAAAGAATAGGAGTTAGGAGATCCGTGGGAGGCCGTGTGTAAGGATAGATATAGGATGTATAGATAGAGGCAGGGAGGGGGTTGGGGGGAGGGGAGAGAGTAGCATGAGGGAGGGGAGTTAAGAGGGAGAATGGGAAGGAGAGAGACTGGAGGGCAATAGAAGGGAACCTAACGGGGGAGCAGAGTGGGAGTCAGTGTCAGAGGTAGGTATTATGGACCCCAATATTTGTTGAGGAGGTGCAGTTTAAGGTCTTTTTTGAAGTTGAAGTAGGAGGGGTTACAGCGCAGGTCTTTAGGCAGGGTATTCCAGATGGAGGGAGCGTTTCCGAAGAAGAAGCGAGCTTGTGTGCATTTCTTCTTTAACAGAGGGGAGATGACAAGGATGTATCTAGACTGACCTCCTTTCGGTATTTATTTATTGTGGATTTCAGTGGTGTTTTCTCAGTGTTTTGCAGACCTTTTGAAATACACGCTTATCAGTGTTTAGTTAACTGCATAACACCCAAAAAAGACAGAAACTATATTTTTCCAGCGTTATCAAAACATGTTGTTTTTCTGAAGTCATTGTTATAAAGCGCTTATTTAATTGGAAGGAAACCTAAAGCAGTGCTTGTGGCATCTTTCCATTAGCATTGTGTCCAATGGACTTATGGTAGACTGTGTAAGTATAGACAGTCTGTGCATTGAACTCTCACTCTCACTCACACATCTCATTACCCATGCTCTCACTTTTGTTTCTTTAAATTACATTTTAGTTTATGGTTGTGAGGTGTTTAATAGTGTTTATTTGTTTACACTGATCAGGGTTTTCCCTTTCAGTGGAGTTTATCAGTTATTATAGGTTTAAACCCAAAACTGGGTAGCCTAGATGTATCCTATTATGCTTACCTCACTGACAGGTTACTAGCTGGTTGCAATGAGTAATTGCCAGTGGGATACAGTCTCGCTGTACTCCAAGGTTGACATCTATCAACTTTCACCAAGGTAAATACAAGATGCTCCTGGAAAAGGAAATCCTTTTCCACCTCACTCTACAAGTGTGAGACATCTCTGAATGTGGTTTTGGCTGTTTTATGTGAAATGTGAATTTGTTTGACAGGATATCAGTTGATGTCCAACAAGCACATCAACACTCAGTAACACAGACAGCTAGCATCCACCATTGATTTCCTGCTCGCCTGTCTGAGCAGAGCCCATAAACCTTCAACCAAGGCAGCCTCTTTGGAAAAGAGCCTATGGGATTTACCCATCCTTTCCACTTGAGGCATGTCATGTGTCATTCTGGGGGCAGAGTATAGGTGCTTCTGACTAACAACAGAATAACCCTGCTAATTATTTCTGGACTCTAACTGTCCAATCTACATCCAATCCTCCATAGGAGAGAGAACGCCCATGAAGATTCAACCACACTTATTTTCCAGCACCAAATGTTTTGAACATTGTAACCAGCTTTTCCCAAATTAAAAATATGCGTTTGAGTTCCAGCCCAGGTATTGGAAGAGCTAAACTGACCTGGGCCTGCATGGATTGCTGGTGATTCCCAGATCGGGTGCTGCACAAGGCCCCTGTTTCCTTCTAGCGCGCGATAAAGACAGAAGGCCTGACTGTGGCCCTGCCGCAGTCTGCTCATTTCAGACCACTACCCTGCCCAAGGAGACCAGATGAGGTACACAGTGGGGTTTGAAGCTATGTAGATACCTCCCCACCAGAGCTGGTGGAGAGCTGAAACAATGATGATGAACTGCACGGGAGCTGGCTTCTGGGAAGAACACTTTTCCATACTAGCAAATCATTGGTCAAAGCAGAGAACCCTAGTGCCACCCTCTCCGCCAACCTCTGGCCTCTGCCAGGCGTGACATGATCACTGTCTCACCAACAGCCCTGGACCTAGCTGCCACAAAAGTTTCCCTCATCCTTTCTAGAGTCCTCCTGACCCTGAGAGGCAGTGTAAAGTTCCAGCAACTTATCAGGCACGATCCCATTGTTATGGGATCAATGCCTCAGTGACTCTAGTATGAAGAGATTCAGAAATATCCTTTCTCAAAGCCCAGGAGTTCTTAACCCTAAACTGGAGAGAGAGTGCCCCTCACCAGCATACACCTATTTAAATAATTTTTTCCTGAACAAGGACTCCAAAGATATAGCGGTTTTAAGTTTTTCATCAGCGGGAAACATCCATTACAACGCAGCCATTACAACGACCTACTTTTACAACGCAACTGTTACAACGCAACTGCCTTTACATCGCATGCCATTACAATGCATGCCATTACAACGTATGTCACTACAACGCATGCCATTACAACTCATACCATTACAGCGCATGCCATTACAACGCATTATAAGGTAAGTAATGGAGATTTTTTTTAGTATCAGGGTGGGTATGGGTTTTGGGGTACATGGGAATAGTAAATTTTACCCCTACACTATCCAACACTTTCCCTACTGTTGCACTCACTGGAGTGGGAATAGTAATTTTTACCCCTACACTATCCAACACTTAGTAATTTTTACCCCTACACTATCCAAAACTTACCCTACTGTTGCACTCACTGGAGTAGGAATAGTAATTTTACCCCTACACTATCCAACACTTACCCTACTGTTGCCCTAAAAGTATTATGTGTTGTAATGGTATGCGTTGTAATGGAATGCGTTGTAATGGTAATTTTTAAAAATGCGCTGTAATGGCATGCGTTGTAAAATCATGCAATGTAATGGTAGTTGCGATGTAAAGACTGCGATGTAAAAGCATGCCTTGTAATTGCATGCGTTGTAACGTCATATATTCTCATCAGCTAATGCTATTGCATGACTAGCCCAGTATCCTACTAGTACAGAGGAGATGGTGCTGGCATCCTGGGGTGAACCATGACACGCAATGTGAGGTACTGGGAAATTTGGGCATCATGGGAGCACCACAACATTTTGACCATATCCCAGAGGAATTGGCATAGGTAAACTTGTATTCCTCTTTATTTAATATTAAGTTGACTTCCTTCAGACTTTGGCTTAAGTACCAAAATAGAAATGAAGTTGAGACCTTGCTTAGAAGCTCTGCATTTACCTTCCCAGGTAAGACTTTCGACTTTGAAACCTGAGTTTTCCATCCACTGTACTCCAAGGCCAACTCCTCAGACTTCAGTGTTATACACTTTTACCAATTTGGACTGCTCCGAAGCTTTCCATGATGTTGAACTCGCAAACAATAACATGGTCCTATGGTCACCTTTGAGAAGTGTACGGCCAAACAGAACCATGAAACAACCCCCTCAACTGTCCATTAAACTGCAAAACTGTTATTTTTTCAACATCTTTTGAAGAATTATTCTTAGTGACTTGAGAGCACCATCATTCTCCTTGAGTATTTCTGTGCTCTATTATAATGTGTTTCCTAAAGTGTTATTCCTTGTCAAGTAGTAACCCTGACAGGATGTTCGTATTTATTCTGGGTATGATTGTGTTGGAGAGTACACGTGCAGGCACACATGAAAAATGATGGTGTAATTCTCTGTTTCAAACCCCCCCCCCCCGCCCGAGCTATGTCTTGTATTTTAAATGAAGCTCGCGGTCATGTATGATGAGGATATATCTTTATTTATCACACAGGAAACACTGCACTTGGTGATCCCTCTCCAGCCAGCAGACAACTGACTCGAGAAGAATCCACCTCCATAAATCTAAATACAACATTAGGCCCTCATGATCTTGAAAACATGTCTGCCAGAAATGTATTGTCATCTACACTGATGCTATCATTTGGTAAAATGACTACCTGGTAGTGACTAAATTACATATATTATTAATAGGTCTGTTTGCAAGACATGCAGAGTGTAGTGCAGGGTGTATTGAAAGCAGTAGATTTAAAATAATATTAATATAATTTTGATAGCGCTTCGTGCCATATTGCTCTTCTTTCTAAGCACTACAGCCCAACTCATTAGTAACTACGGAGGATTCAGGGATGAGTGAGCCTTCATTAGATAGACCTGCACTTGGAGGTTGCACATACATTGGTCAAGAGGCTCTTAGCTCACAGAGCTACCTTACCTCGTAGGTTAGATACTTTCCCCTGAATCCCTCGATCCCTGAACTGGAGCCTGTCGATCTCCCTTCAAAGGCTCGGGCAGAAATATGAAAGGCCTTGGCACCCTGAAGTGCTTATCCTATGATTTCCTATGGGGTTTCTCCTATGAACTTTAGCCAGGCAAAAGAAAGATGTGATTGCCTTTGGAATCCTTTACTCTCACTTACAGCGGACTTGACCTCCAGGTCTTTGATATAAATCCAGCATAGACCTCTTTCCCTCCCTGCTGCATCTCTTGTTCATCATCTTGCTCTGTGCAGTTTGCTTGGCTTATGTACTGTCTGGATATTCTTCATTTTTTTTTTTTACAGTTTTATATAGCACGAACTCGACCCGAAGGCGTTGGAATGCTTTACATAAACACCAGTTACACAAGGACACATTCATTTTTAGTAGGCAGGGAGAGATTACGTGATTTGCCCAGAATCACTGGATGTTGAGCTGATGCCGAGATTCAAACCTGGTTCCCCAGCTCCAAAGTCGGCAGCTCTGGCCGTTAGGCCACATCCCCCCTCTCTCTCTCTCATCACCCTTGTGAGGTGTCTCTGCATCATCTCCTGCTTTCTGGGGTATCAGCATTCTAAAGATGGCTCTATTTACCTCCTTGTATGTTCAGTGTATTTATTTTACATAAGGCACTATTGTTCAATAAGCTTTATGAAGTCTTTATTTGAGCCATGTGATATCTCTCACTGTTTATAACCCTACTTTGTAATGATCCATTTTATTCTGGCGCCATCTTTTTGAAATTTGTCCTTATAACACACGAGAGCCTGCACCCCTTTCTAAAAGCCTGCCTATAATTTCCTTATCACAGGGGACGTGTGACGTCACTAGTCACCAGTAATAAAGAAATGGCCTAGCTACTCAATTGTAATACGTTACTACTGTTAAGGTCTTACATCTCTACACCTGCTGGCAGAGCCAGCTGCTAAGGTGAAATACAGGTTATGGAGCATTATTTTGGCTGCTCTTTATCAAGGAAACCTTGCACTGGCATTGTTTCCTTCTTCTGTAATCTTTTTCTAAAAAGCAAAGGGATCAGCAGAAAGGAGACATTTATGGCAGCATGTTTATTTTTTCCATGCTATAGGTAATTGAAGGAAAAATAGAATCTCTGCGTTTTTCGACAGAAGCTGAGCCACAGCATTTTTCATCCTGGCTTAAATTGAACTCATTTGGATATCTGTTTTGCAAAAATGTATGCTTTTTCGGTGTGTTTAATTTCACCCAAATTCTGCTTTTATTCGTCATGTCTGCGATGAAACAGCAAGACTCAAAGGATTTAAGCGGTTTGGTGAAACGGTGAAGGAATGACTCTGCATTTAAAGAAATAAATTACCTCCTGCCATACAGTATAAGGCTATTGCAATTCACCTCGGAGTTCCATAACCTTATAAATAACTCCTCGGTGACTGGTTTTAGCCTAATCATGTATGGTAGGGGATATCTCTCTATGGGTTGAAAGCAGCTTTGCACTTCCCCTCTTTCAGCTGCTGTTTGCTTTGTAATATTTCTCCCTACTTTTTAATCCTTCTTTGTGACTTCTCTTGATGTTTTGAACTAGTGCTTTGTGATGTCTGCTCTGGGACAGAAGCATGCTGTGTGACTCGTTCTTTTAAATTGAACTCTGATTTGCGATGCCTTTCGCTGGTTTCATTCCTCCATGGACATATCTCTCTGTTTTGAACCTTACTTCATGAAGTGTCTCCTTTTGTTCTGTTTTGTCACACTTCTCTTTCTCTACGACCTACTTTGTGATGGCTCTTTCTCTCAAACATTGCCTTGATATCTCTGTGTGCCTTATCCCAGAAACCTAGCTTGTCTTTAAAAACAATTGTTGGGCACAACACGAGGGCCAATTCTGGATAGCGTGGCTCTGGTAAGTGCCATTGTGGTCTTGGGAGATGTCACAGTTCAGAAGAGTTTAAAAATAAATACCAACAGTCTAGACAGCTCTAATACCAAGGAGCACATTCTATCTGCTCTCTCTGCAAGCATCTGTCTCTTTTCCTTGAGTTTGTCAGATGAGCGCGGATTCAAAATCTGGCGGTTTCAGCGGCCCATTGCGGTGCTCTGGAGACAGCTCCCTTTGAAAGGGGTGTGCAGAGTTATAATTTTGGTGACCAACAGTAGCGGCCCGTGGTGGGAGGGCTGGCGGGCGGTGACGTGGGGAGGGGCAGGGTGGGGGGGTAGTAAACTACGGAATACGTCCGAATAGAGGAAAGTAGACATATAAATAAATAAAACAAATTCCGTTGCGCACGCTGCATCGCATTTGGCGGATCTTCATCGGAAGCCAGATACACATTCCCTATTTACCACCTCACATTAGGCGTGAAGACCTCATATCTGTGTGTTCAGCCCATGATTGATTCCCTTGTTATGTTTAGTGCTGTCCAGCTATACGAGGGCAGTAATGAAGAACAGATGTTATGATAAACAAAATAAAGTGAGGTGTGGGCAGGTGATCGGGTTTTTACCTACAAATTCACACCATATAAACAACATGAAAAAAAAGACAAACATTTAAACTGTCTTAAATAGTCTCTGTTTAACACGCACACACAAACACTTCCTCAGCTCAGTTCTTTGTTCATATTTTTAATTATTGTCTTAAGCACCAACCTCTAACTTCAGAGGCTGCCATCGTGAATGTTATATAGATTCTGGGCCATATTGGGACATTGCTGCTCTACGGACATACTCTCAGGTTTCAGATTTTTCTATCTGCCCCCCTCTAATAAAAATTGGCTATGAATACATGGAGTGTAAAAAATCAAAATGCTCTGATTACGAGTAGGTCGGTTATTTCCGACCCATGAGTAAACCCTTGTTTATGCATGGGTCAGAATTACGAGGATATATCGGTATTTAATGCATCCCATAATTATCAAGTGTGTTAAATAACTCTACCTTCATTAAATTACAGCAGGTCAAACCTGCTGAAATTTAACAGGGGAAAAGCATACAGTATTTACTGTATCATGTGGATCCTGGTGCGTTAAACACCAAAATCTGCATGTTATTCCCTTCAAACTCATAATAGATGTTATTTATCACACCTGACAAATAACGTACCCTGTGAGAGTACCCCGCAATCAGACCCAATGTGTCTATGATAGATACAGACAAGATTTTTGTTAAGCAAATGAAATCTTGCATAGTTTTCATTGTTCATAACATGTATTTTTAACTTAATTCCTACCACTCACCCCATCCTGGGTTGTGCATTTCTGAATATTTGTAACCCTCTCTAGACTGATTTAAACAGATTTTTTTGTGCAATAATTTGGCAAATTCTCCCACCCCTATTCTACAGGTCAAACATAAGTGTCTTATATCTTTGATATCCCCTAGTCTCTAGAATGCTGATATTAAGATATATCCCACTTATTTACGCACACCAACTGGTACCAGATTTAATTACATTCTACAAATGTGCTTCCTGAGATTTCCCGAATGTGCCATGGTCACATATAACTCCATCTCAAAGGAGTGTTTAAAACTTTAATATAATACCAATGGATACATTACCAAGGATAGCAATAGTGCTATGCACCCTAGTGCCCAATTGGGTAGTAAACAACTGCTGTAATTGAGATCCAGTTCTCACCCCCAGGCTCTAGTGCTGCTGTACCTGATGCACTGTTAATAGCTGTGCCAAGAGCGGTGACTATCAACTATTTCACAGTCTCCTGCAAGAGCCACATACAGATTCAATGTCATTATTGCCCAGCAGAGATATTTACTTGATTGCATTGTGCTGCTGTCCCAGAATATTTTCTGGTCGACCCCACCTAACCAATAGACATACCACATCCTCACATCAAGGGGATCTAGAATCCCATTCCTCCAACTGTTTTTTGGTAGCAATTATTTTTTAGGCCAAATTTCAATTTCAGGTAATACAAGACTTGGATTGCCTCAATTTTGTATTCTACTGAATGTACAAATGCCTCATGTGTGAATGCAGTCATTGTTGTAAATCTAAGTAGTGCTAGAATTTCTTTTGAACTTTTTTGGCTGCTTGAATTTGCTCCTTCTTCAATAGTTCCCATGGCATCTGGAACCTTCCTATCAATTTCCTGATGATATTTCATCTGGATTTGGCTCCAGAATTTAAAGTACAATTGAGTAGTCATCAATCTACTATATTAGTCCCAGAGGCTACCATATAAATGATGATTCCATTTGCAATTTCCTTGAAAGATAATGCCCAGGTGTGGCTATTCCCCCAACTAATTCAATTTTCACATGAAACTGGAGATTTTGAAAGTCACTGAAAAGTTATGCAACCCTAAAGTAGAAATGTTGAGAAATTGAAAAAAATATTAATAGTTAAACTTGAGAAATGCCTTAGAATATTTAAATAGGAGAGATCCCTAGGATCTCAGGAGAGTTTGTGGCACCAGTGATGTGGGAAATCATATTCAACACACAGCTGTCACAGTGCCTGTGTGCTGCTGTGTTTACTGCTCAGCATATCTGATGACATTAAACATCTTGTTACGGAGAGGACCGTACTGTAGAATTGATTGGTGCTGTCTCTATGGATCCTTTGCTGTAAATTGCTTTAGTACATAATGAAAAATTAGGCTGTCCACACTCCCATGTGTACTATCAGCTATGAAATTAGCAAGCCAGTGTTGAACAGATGAAACATATTAGGGCTGAGCATGCAAAAAGGTAAATTATTATATCTGCTAATCAATGTCAGATATGCAAAATAAATGTATACACCTCATTCCAGAAAGCACAAACCACATAGGGTGCAGGCCAAGAATATGATAAAGTCCTATTAATGCCAAAAATATGAGCAAAGTCCTATAAATGCTATTACCAGTACCTAAACAGGTTCCTTCCTACGATGGCCCCCACAAATAGTGACACTCTTTCTAGAGTATGTGTGTCCATGATTCCCTGATCCTAATTTTTGTTCACCAGGGGCTGCGTGAAAAGTGGTGGTGGAACCACTTCGGATGCATTTTAATTGATTATGTCTAAATTTTGCTCACTTGAGGTCCTGCTCTTTGTTTGTTGAAGTAACCACACACTCCCATTCTAGCCCCTGAGCGATTGTGACCAAAGCCAGCTTTAAGGCTGTGCGACCGCTGCGGACACACTGGGCACTGACCTGGAGGGAGAGGGGCCCTGATCTCAGGTGGGGGGGGGCTGTGTTTAGCAATAACTTGTGAATAAAAAGCACCTGCTGCTGAGTTCCTTGTGCGTTCAGCTTTCAGGCAGCAATAACAATGTCAAGATAACTCGTGTGATTAATGTTCCTGCTAGAGAGAGAGGTTGAAGTTTTGTCTAGTGGCAGTTTTGACTCACCATAAAGTAGCGCAGGGGGTTAATATACCTGCTGCAAAGAACAGATCTGTATTTTATGTGGATAGTTGAACGGATAGCAAAGCCAGCCTTTAGCAGCACTTTAAAACGAATGAAATGTATGTGAGAAAGGCTATGGGGAGCTGAGGGGCACTTTTGCTGAGTGGTAGTGGGTGAATCCGAGAAGGAGGCTATGGAAGGGCACCAAAGATGATTGTCACACTGGGCGCCACCAGTGCTAAAGCTGACCCTGATCGTGACACAGATACCACCCCGGGAGTGTAATTGAGAGGTTTTGGTGTACATTTTAACAACAGATATTCCTTTCAATCTCAGATGAATGATCTGGTCAGGAGCACTGTATTATTTTTCCTCCATGTTTTTTTCTGTTCTGAATTATAGTAGCATAAGCAGGCAGTAGGGTTTTCCAGGCCAGAGTGCATGACTAACACTTGCAGAATTCCTTACAATTTCATCATCTCACTGGTAATTTTCAACCTGTACATGGAACCTCAGGATTTATTCTGGCTCAAGACCTAACATGCTAAACATGAACAAAATTGTGGTTATGTGTCACAGATATGAATAAGGAAAATTAGGAACAGGACAGGCTCAATGAAATTAAATGGGGCGACTTTGCTTCTCAACTTCAACAAGTCCCTCGGTTCCCATATCAATACCTCACTCAGCTTCAGAAGTTATATCTCATGCAACGTCAATACATCCCCACCTCATACGTCTCTAAATTGCAAAGTGATGTCCTGGCTTCACACAGACAACTTCAGAATGGCTGTCTAGGTGCTAATCTTGCCCCAGGTGGGTTTCGCAAACTCAGTTTGCTGTCTGGATTCAACGTTTAGAGATGCAAGCCTGTGAGCTGTTTGAGTTAGAAAATGGCATCTACTGGCCAAATCATTTGACTACTATTGTTCGGATCAATAACCTTTTAATATGCATGAGAAGATTGTCCAGTAGCAATTAGCAGGAGGAATGAATGGGAGTGGACTCAGTGTTTCAGTGGATGTTATAGTGGAGGGTAAAACAGCTACCAGGCTGGCTGTTCCCTAAACATATAAGAATCTATTTTTTGTGAGGCTCAGTGTTTAAACTTGTCAGAGAATGCCCTGCTAAGCCTAGAAAAGAACTGCCTTCTGAATCTGTGCTATGCTGGTGTACTGGCAACAGTAAGGCAAGGTAAATCTGCTTAAACATAACGTTGCTTGCTCTTTGCTCATGCTTTGGGTTGTCTTGACTTCAAGTAGTGTTCCTCTTTAATTAAAAATGATTAAAAAAAGTATGGGAAGAATTGTTATGGAGGAAGGAGGAATCCAGCTCACTTACATATGGCAAAGACTGAAAAAACTGAGAACTAGCAAATTGGTACCATGATGCTCGACTAGTGAAAGAGTAGAGGCATGAATCCCTGCTCAAATTTTGCATTGCTTCAGCCAAACAGGAGTAGGTCTTTTAAAGATTGTGTAGTTTTTGCTCAGGTTGCCAACCGTGATTGCTCTTCCACATCCTTCCTGCCTCATGGAGTGTGTTTGTTCAGGGGTATACAGTATGTTCCTCAGTATACAATATAAAATAAATAAACAAAATAAAAGGGTCCATGGCTACTGCTTTTGTCATAATTTCTCATTCTTGCCATTTTGGTATACTCTTATCCACATCATTTCTGATTTACACATGTTACTGTATGGATTACAGGGCCGTCTCTGATTGCTCCCCTTTTTAGGTCGAGCATAGGATATGCATGCGCTGTCCCCCAAGACATGCTGTATCTTCTCTATGGGCTTTCAGCACGCCCATCGCTTTTCATTGGTTCCTTGGTCTGCCTTTCAAAATTCCTTTGGTGAATGGTTTACATTCGTCCTGCCTTTTGGCTGTTTTGCTCCTGCCCTGGAGACTGACCCTCATACATGGATCAATTAACTTCTGGCCATTTATGTTAGTTTCCCAATACTTTTTCTTTTGACTTGGCTCGCGGTGCAGTCCCCCCACCACCTCACGCCTGTCGCTGCGTTTCCTGCTCTGTTGCACCCGTAGCTGCTTGCAATTCACTTAATATCCCCGTGCATGCCGTCCCCCACCACCTCCCGCCCATCACTTCATTTTCTGCTCACTAAGACTGTTGCATGGCGTGACAAACCACGTTCATAAATAAACTGAATAAATGCCTTGTAGACTGTTTTAAAAAAAAAAAAATTCTATGGGACATATGTTTTAAAACTGTTGACATTTCCTTTATAAATATAACTTCGAGCAATGCAAGGAGACTAGAATGCTGTTTGAACACTTCCTTCAAGGGCCCCATGTGTGAGGCCGCCGACGTTGCCACATCCAACCTACCTGCATTTCAGGAACGGAACTCTGCCTCCAGCACTGAAAGCCCTATGTGTGCAGCTTGCTGATGTCCGGAGCGGCTGCCCCATCTCAGGTACTGTGCCAGAAGAAGTGTGTTCTCTTGTGCTATTCTGGTCCCCGTGAGGCCAATTAAAAGTCTCCCCATTTTGTAATGCGGAGACGGCTGTGGTGAAGAATGGGAGACATTACCGTAACTTCCTTAAATGGATCAACCAAAATTTACTTTCGGAACATATCTTATTGGAAGAGATTGCTTGCTTTTGAGACGGCTCCCATCTCAGGTACTGTACCAGAAGAAGTGGGTGTGTTCTCTTGTGCCATTCTGGTCCCCGTGAGGCCGATTATAAGTCTCTCATTTTCTAAGGAGGAGGCTGCCTTGGTCAGGAATGGAAACATTGACATAACTCCCTTAAAGGGAGCGACCGCAATTTACTTTCTGATCAGGTCGTTTTGGGATAGATTGTTTGCTTTTGAGACAGGCAGGCCATTGATGATTTTTCTTTTAAGCGTCTGTGAGTATTTTGTAGAGGTTTTTTGAAATTAACAAATGTTTTATTTTGACCACAGCCTTTGCAGGGGTTTTCCTAATTAGTCCGGGTGAGGATGATTTTTTGAGAGTGCTCTGGGTGGTAGGTTGGAATCATAATTTAAATAGGAAAGTGTTATCAAGAATACATGGTTTTCAACACGGAGTTGTCCCCTTTCGGTAAGACATCCACCCTCCCATTTCTTTCATTTTTTCTGTTTTTTTTTATTCCTCCTCCAAAATTGAGCACCTCATTTGCTTATAACATTCCTTGTCCCATACTTGCCTTTTATTTTATAGATTTTCCTTGATAGCGAGAGGCCCAGAGCTGCCCCGCCTCTATGCCCTACAATTCTTTTCCGATTGGAATTGACAAATGTTCTTAACTCTAAAAACCAAACCAGGGTATATCCGACCCGTGGATAATTGCAACCTCGTATAATTTAAAATGTATTATTCAGGTTGAGAATTGCAACAATTCCTTGCAGTAAATCATTAGAATACCAGCCGTCTGCAAAAAGAACAAGCATTTGCAATGCAATAGGTCTCGCATTATTAAAGTTTGAGCTATTGGTGTTGCATTATTTAGCAATGCCAATAGGTCAAACTTTAATAATGCGAGACCTATTGCATTGCAAATGCTTGTTTTTTGTAGTAAACAGTGGTGCGCGCGCACCACAGAGGCACGGGGGCCAAGGAGCGCGGCAGCGGCAGCGAGGCGAACGCGCGCTGCTGCGCGTTCTGGCCACCGTCGGGAATGGGAGGAGCGAAGGCGGGACATGCGCCCGCCTTTGCCCAATAGCGTGCCGTTTTTTCTAAAAACGCACGCTACAGCCAATGAGGGCTTCTGAAAACAAAACCACACGCACGAGCGTGTGGGTCGTTTTCAGAAGCCCTTTCTAGAGGTCTCGCGCTGCGCGAGCAGTGCTGCGCACTGCAACGCAGGCGCGAGACATAAAAATGAGTGACGTTTTTAACGGCTGAGATGATACAGAAATTCTCTCATTCGCCTGACACAACCACAGCACTTGGCTTTTACAGCAAATGCATTTTGAAAGGCTTAATGTATTTTTATCATTACCGTTATTTTTAGCTGCTCCAAGTTCAAAAAATGCCTGTCCCCCGTCCCCACGCGGCTATCTCAAACAAAACAGAAAAATGCATCTGACTAGGCCGAATTGTCCCCAGATACAGTAAAACTGCCCCTTAAATTAGCACTTTAGTGAATTCATTCTGGCAGCCCTGCTCTGCAGACAGTCCTCAGGAAGGAGTGCAGCCTCGTTTGTGGAAAGGCCTTTGGGTAACTGTGCTTAGAGTAGGAACTGGTGTCACACAAATGTAAAGTAATTTAACGAACTTGGGGAGATATGTACAAGGAAGTGATGGAGCGTGGCGTTAGCCTTCCTGGCTTTACGCCTCCCTCCTCCACTTCTGAAACACTAGGCTGCACCATATTTACAAGAATGTGGTGCAGCCTTGCGTTTCCCCCTGCGATGGCGCTAAGTTTCGCAACTTAGCGCCAACGCATGCACCCTTGCACTAGAGTGCAAGGGTGTCTGCGTGCAGGGGAGGATTGTTTATGTACGGGAAGGTGTCCCTTCCTGCACATAAACAATCCAAAAAATGCCATTCTGTCACTTTCATGCATGCTGCTTCATGCAGCACACATGAAAGTGACAAAATGGCATTTAAAAAAAAAGTTTGTTTATGTACAGGAAGGGACACCTTCCGGTACATAAACAAACAAAAGCATTTTGCTTTTTCCATGTGTGCTGCACACGGCAGCACACATAGAAAAAGCAAAAACGAGGAGAAATAATGAATTTCTCCTCGTTTTGCCATCTTAAGACCAGTTTTTACCTGGTCTTAATTTTGGCGCTGCCTCCTATGTACGCCACCCTTGTGCATAGGGGGCAGCATCAAAATGAATGGGTGTTGCGGTGAAACGCCCACCACAACACCCACTGCACGCCCCTTTCACACTAACCATAGCGTGAAAGGGGGCCTTATGTACAAGGCAGCGTTAAGCCATGCTAAGTGGCTTAACACTGCCTTGTACATAAGGCACAGCCCCTATCACCACCACAACGTCACTATAGGTGACGTTGTGGTGGAGATAGGGGCTTGTACATATGCCCCTTGCTGTGCTCAAGCATTCACGAAAATATCTTTAGTCATGGAAGGAAAGCCACCCTTTCCTTATGTTCCTGGGTTGTGTGTCGATCTCTAGTTATGTTGTAGAAAGCATCATGGCTTCCGGTTCAGTATTTGCAGTCACCTTGTTTGACTTTCAGTGATGTTATTGCTATTGAGCGCCCATCCCGTGTCTCAGTTGTCGGCTTCCTAGGTCCACTTTAAAAGAAGAGCGGCCAGCATTGAAATGGTATCTTACACATAGGCGTCTGGTGCCAAGGCAGGCCTTAAAGTGAAAAGTTCTTTCACTGTGGGGGCAGCTGCCATTGAGCATGTATCTGCAAGGCATTCGCACTCTATCAAGGGAACGCATCTGTCTCAACACACACGTTGCCTGTATGTAGTCAATAGTGATGGTTTTTATTTGCCAGATTGATTAAATTATTTAATATTTCTAATTTTTACATTTAAGGACTACAATGAGACACGGGATTGTGTCCTTCCGTGCAGGTTGGTCTGCCGACCGATCCGCTAATAGTATCCTTCCACAAAAAAATGAGCCGCAATCCCTGGGGCATCCCTACTAGGTAAACACAAAGAGATGATGGACAGAGCGCTGAAACTTTTCAGACACTCACCCCCAGTCACAGATCTGGGTGAATCCATCATCGTTCTTTAGCTCACTTCGCCACCCCAGTTCAGACCCAGCCATATGCAAATCAGTCTTGACCCTGTGCCTCATTGCTTTGTTCGCCCTACTAGGTGTCATGGGCTGTCTCTTAGGTATGGTTTTTAACTGCGGTTTAGTGACACTTGTTCTATCGCAGCATTTGTCAGGACTGACAAACATTACAATGAAATGCAACGTTTCTTATATCTATTTGCATACAAAAGTACATGCGCATTGCTCCTTCTGGATGCATAGTTATCTTTGGGAGCCTATGCGAGCTTATGCAAAAACCTTCATATCAATAAATGAAAGATGCGTTCCAAAGGTAACATAAGCAGGTAATATGGACAACAAAGTTATTCCAACATATACATTTGGTAGTAGGCGCTCCTGATGAAGATGCAATGCAAGTGAAATAGAGTCAAATGTGAAAAGTGCACAAAATGTTATATACAATTGACAGTTACACAATATTGGCAGCAAGGATGTTGTGGGCACACACTAACTAATAACCACTATCTGGAAGCATCAGTCCCAAGATCTTGGTACTTCAAAATGGAGGCATACTATTGGCAATGGTTACATGGGCAAAATTAAGCAAAAGCTCAGAGTCATATAAGTTCAGGTTTATAATTTTTGACAATCAATGGGTTACCATGGGAATAAATGCTCTATTATGTTTCGACCGACAATATTATTTGAAATGGGTCTTTCTCAGAGTCAACAGATGTGCTGATGAGCCCAAGGAGGTTTAATATAAACGTTTGATACAGGCCCTCAAGATCCGATTGGCCGGACCTATCTTTAGACAATCAATGATACACATTATCACACAAAAAGCAAGTTAGTTTGCTACCTGTCTTTTTGTCCTGAAGAAGACCGTTTAAAGTTATATTGTTTGTTCTGCCCTCCTTCTCTCCCTTCGTGTTTGTTTGTCTCTTCCACCACTATACATGTTTGTACTGCCATCCTTCGCTTCTGTGCTGAATGCCACTGCCCCCCAACCTGCTTGTTCTTATCTACTTTGTTAAACTTCTCCTCTCTTACTCAATTCTTCTGTCCCCCAAAGCCCTGCATTATATATGTTCAGCCTCACTGTGGATAGCAGCAAACTAGGGACCGGTGCAACACCCTCCCAGACAGTCAAGGGGGCGAGCTCCGCAGCAGGTTCAGCCCACTGACTTTAACTGTAAGAAAAGATAATACATTGAGCGGCAGCAGTGAGCTGAGGGGCTGACAGCATACCAGTCCCGCCTTCATCCCAGTGTGAGTAGATGCGACTGCAGTGCCTGTATCCCTCTGTCCCGTGGGGTGCCAGTCAGGATGTCTGGTTGTCTTGTGTGGGTTCCAGAAACCAAACTTCACCGTAAAGTAGCTGAATGCTGGTGCACTAAATAGGCATGCACCCTGCTATGATTAAAAGTGGGCTTGGGGAATGGCTGGGCACTGTTCTACAGTGCCTACCCTGGCCGTCTTCCTGTTTCCTGCTCTGTGCTCTTGTGATGAATCATTAGAGATGGGCGAGCCAACAAATTAACAGAGATAAAGCCGAGCCAAGGTTCTGGCTCAGCCCTTAGAGCCTTTACAAATCATATAGCAAACATGTGATACATATAACATGTGATCAATCAATCAATCAATCAATCACGGAATTTGTAGAGCGCACTACTTACCCGCGAGGGTCTCAAGGCGCTAGGGAAGAAAAAAGGGGGGGGGTGCCGCTACTGGTCGAACAGCCAGGTCTTGAGTAGCCTCCTGAAGGTCAGCAGGTCTTGGGTCTGTCGTAGGCTGAGTGGAAGGGTGTTTCAGGTCTTGGCGGCGAGGTGGGAGAAGGATCTGCCGCCGGAGGTGGATCTTCGGATGCGGGCGACGGTGGCGAGGGAGAGGTCGGCGGAGCGGAGCTGGCGGTAGGGGACGTAGAAGAAGAGCCGTCTGTTGAGGTAGGCTGGGCCGGTCTTGTGGAGTGCCTTGTATGCGTGGATGAGGAGTTTAAAGGAGATTCTCCTGTCGACAGGGAGCCAGTGCAGGTTTCTCAGGTGGGGGGTGATGTGGCTGTGGCGTGGTACGTCGAGGATCAGGCGTGCCGAGGCGTTTTGAATGCGTTGCAGTCGTTTGATGAGCTTGGCTGGGGATCCCGCGTAGAGGGCGTTTCCATAGTCGAGTCTGCTACTGACGAGGGCTTGGGTGACTGTTCTTCTTGTATCTGTCAGGATCCACCTGTAGATCTTGCGGAGCATGCGGAGGGTGTTGAAGCAGGAGGAGGAGACTGCGTTGACTTGCTTGGCCATGGAGAGCGTTGAGTCGAGGATGACTCCCAGGTTGCGTGCGTGGTCGGTGGGTGTCGGGGCTGCCCTCAGTGTCGTAGGCCACCAGGAGTCGTCCCAGGCTGAAGGGTTGGAGCCGAGGATGAGGACCTCCGTCTTGTCCTTGTTGAGCTTTAGTCGGCTGCTCTTCATCCAAACGGCGACGGCCTTCATTCCTTCGTGGAGGTTGGATTTGGCGGTGAGGGGGTCCTTGGTGAGGGAGAGGATCAGTTGGGTGTCGTTGGCGTAGGAGATTATTTTGAGGTCGTGCTGTCGGGCGATGCGTGCGAGCGGGGCCATGTAGATTTTGAACAGTGTCGGGCTGAGGGATGATCCCTGGGGTACGCCGCAGATGATCTCGGAGGCTTCGGATCAGAACGGGGGGAGGCGGACGCTCTGGGTTCTGCCGGAGAGGAAGGAGGTGGTCCATTCCAGGGCCTTGTCTCGGATCCGTGCGTCGTGGAGGCGTGCGCGTAGAGTGCGGTGGCAGACAGTGCCGAAGGCGGCGGAGAGGTCCAGCAGGATGAGGGCTGCGGTCTCACCATTGTCCAGCAGGGTCCTGATGTCGTCGGTGGCGGCGATGAGGGCAGTCTCTGTGCTGTGGTTGCTGCGGAACCCTGACTGGGATGGATCCAGGATGCTGTTTTCTTCGAGGTATCGGGTTAGCTGTCTGTTGACGATCTTCTCGATGACCTTGGCTGGGAAAGGAAGCAGGGAGATGGGCCGGAAGTTCATGAGGTCTCTCGGGTCCGCCTTGTGTTTTTTGAGCAGGGCGTTGATCTCGGCGTGTTTCCAGCTCTCTGGGAAGGTCGCGGTCTCGAAGGAGAGGTTGATGACATTGCGCAGGTGGGGTGCGATGGAACTGCTAGCTTTGTTGAAGATGTGGTGCGGAAAAGGGTCTGATGGGGAGCCGGAGTGGATTGTGCTCATGGTCTTGATGGTGTCATCGATGTTCACGTTGGCCCAGGCTGGCAAGGGGTCGTGGTGTGTGGCGAGTCTGGTGTGTCGGTGTCTGTTGGGACTGTCTGGGTGTTGAAGCTGTCGTGAATGTCGGTGATCTTGCGGTGGAAGAAGGTGGCGAGGGAATCGCACAGGGCTTGCGACGGCGGGATGTCGTTGGTGTTGGAGCTGGGGTTGGAGAGTTCCTTCACGATGTTGAAGAGCTCCTTGCTGTTGTGTGCATTGTTGTCGAGGCGGTCTTTGAAGGAGATCCTCTTGGCGGCCCTGATGAGGTGATGGTGGTTGCGGATGGCGTCTTTGTGGGCTGCGTGGCTGTCTGGTGTCTTTTCATTGTGCCATTTCATCTCTAGTTTCCGGCAGGTACGCTTGGATGCTAGGAGTTCCGCGGTGAACCAGCTGGCTCTCTTGCTGGTGTCTCTGTAGGTAGGTTTTTTCAGCGGGGTGAGGGTGTTGGCGCAGTCGTCAATCCATCGTCTGAGGTTGCGGGCAGCGTCGTCGGTGTTGGAGAGGTCGGTGGGTGGGCTGAGAGCGAGGTTTGCCTGTAGTTGGTCTTCGGTGACTTTGCTCCAGCAGCGGCGTGGGATCTGTTGGGTGCGGTGGTGTGTGGTGGGTTTCTGGAAGGTGAAGTGGATGCAGCGGTGGTCGGTCCAGGGGAGTTCGGTGGTGTGGCTGAAGGAGATGTGGGAGCTTGAGGAGAAGACGGGGTCGAGCGTGTGGCCGGCGGAATGGGTCGGCGTTGTGATGAGCTGTCTCAGTCCGAGGTTGGCGAGATTGTCGATCAGGGTGGTCGAGTTGCTGTCGTTGTTGTTCTCCAGGTGAAAGTTCAGGTCTCCGAGGAGGATGTAGTCGGTGGAGGTTAGGGCGTGCGAGCTGATGAAGTCGGCGATGGAGTCGCTGAACTGGGGTCGGGGTCCGGGGGGTCTGTAGATGAGGGTGCCTCTTAGGGTGGTGTTGGGGTCCGTGTGGATCTGGAAGTGCATGTGTTCGGCGGTGCAGAGAGTGTCGTCGGTGCTGGTCGAGACCCTGATGGTGTTCTTGTGGACGATGGCGATTCCTCCTCCTACTCCGTTGGTGCGGTCTCTGCGGGTGATCTTATAGCCGTCTGGGATGGCTATGGCGATGTCGGGTGCAGAGGAGTCGTTCATCCAGGTCTCTGTCAGGAAGGCGGCGTCCGGGGATGATGTGTCGAGCAGGTCCCAGAGCTCGACGGCGTGTTTGCGTGCGGAGCGGGTGTTCAGTAGGATGCATCGGAGGTGGTTGGGGTCCTTCTTGGCGGGCGCTTCGGCGGCTCTGAGGCTGGTGTAGCTGCAGTTCCGGCAGGTGAAGGGACCATGAGTGCGTTTCGGGGCGGCCTTGAAGCAGGTGTGGTTCCGTCCGGGGTTGAGAGCGTGGAGTGTGCTGGCATCGTAGCGGTTGCGATCGTCCTGGTGGGCGCAGGGGGCGCGAGGACCAAGGGTTCTGGCGCTGGGCGCGGTCCAGGCACGGACAGGCGCAGACGGGCTTGCCTTAGGCGCGCCCACTGCGCGCGGCCGCCATATATGGGGAGGTGGGAGGGAGGAGCAGCTGGGAGGCGGGAGGCAGGGGCAGTGAATGGTCAGTCAGGGGGGCGGGGCCGCAGGGGACGCAGCGGCGGGAAACGGGAGCGGCGAGGGACACAGAACCGGGCACAGAATCAGGGGCACGCAAGGGGGAAACAGAAGGCAAAAATGGGCACAGAATCAGGGGCACGCAAGGGGAAACAGAAGGCAAAAATGGGCACAGAATCAGGGGCACGCAAGGGGAAACAGAAGGCAAAAATGGGCACAGAACCAGGGGCACGCAAGAGAAACAGAAGGCAAAAATGGGCACAGAATCAGGGGCACGCAAGGGGAAACAGAAGGCAAAACAATTGGGCGCAGGGGCAGGGGGCACACAAGGGGAAACAGAAGGCAAAATGGGCACAGAATCAGGGGCACGCAAGGGGAAACAGAAGGCAAAAAGGGCACAGAATCAGGCACACGAGGGGAACAGAAGGCAAAGGGCAAAGGGCAACACCAGGAAAACGGGCACAGCAACGAGGAGGCAGTGGGGGACAGAGGCAAGAGCACTAACCAGCAGCAGCAGCAGGGCAGCACAGGCGGAACTGTGTGGTGGGGGAGCGACCTACCTGGCAAGGTCAAGGGTGATAGCCTCTTCAAAACTCAAAAAAGTGCATTTCTTTAACATGTGGAAGCTTTGAAATTAATACATTTAATTATAGCACAGTGCTGAGAAGTACCTATTAAAATTGAGCATTTTTAAATATAAACCATTAGTGAATTAAGAGGCAAGACAGTTGTCATATAAACCCTCTTTGTGACCTAGAGTGCTACAAAGCAACGGTATAGTCTATTAAATAAACACAACAGATTTTTGTACAACTGGTATTCTAAACTCACATATTTGAAAGTGCTTTCTTATGGAATAATAAAGAAGAATGAGTTTTGGTGACATAAAATATTTGCCTAAGATCACACAAAAATAAGTGGGGAAGCCGCGATTTATCCAGGTTTTCTGGTTTCACTTGTACAAATCAGCCACTAAATAAGTATCTATTTGTCTTTCCATTTTTATGATACTGCTTTGTTTATACCTCTTTGTGCAGTTTTTAGGTCGAGCCAGGACAGTGCGCATGCGCTGTTTTGGAGAAATGATATATTCACTATATGGGCTTCAAGCTTTCAATAGGCCATTGTCACTCGCGTAATCTTGACACTCTACTGCAACAAATCCAGCATACAACACTCTACTCCTCCCACTCCACTCTAGGACACTGGCAAGTGCCACATAGCAACAATCCACAAAAATACACTCCACATCATGCTGCATAATTCCAATCAGCATAATTTCAATCAACACCATACAGTTCCACACAACACAATTCCTCTCCACACATTTCCATTCCACACCGCATAATTCAGCAAGAAACCACATAATTCAACTCAACAATACATTTACACAACATTCAACAGCACACCACATAATTAGACTCAATAACATACCACAACACAACACAAAATACCATTCTGCATAATTGCACTCCATGACACACAATTCCACTCCACATAATCCCAGTACACTCAAAATCACATTTTGGCTATCCATATAGTTCCACTGCACACCATGCCACATAATTCCACTACACACATCTACTCCACACCACACAATTCCTTAGCTATCAATTCCAATCCAACCCATATAATTCCACTCCACAGCACAAACATCCACCCACTGCACTCCATAACACATTGGTAAAAGACATGTCATGTACAACGCGAATAGCTCTAACTCTCGCAAATGCAAGACTTATTGGCATTGTAAATGCTTGTTTTGTTAATGGGCACACAGCATCCCACTGCCACTGTGGCTAAGCTGTTTAGTCCTGATTATAATTATAATTTGTCTATCTTTCAAATATCCTCATCAATTATACCACCAGGCGCTGCATCCCATTACATGATAACATGATAACCTTGGGGGTCATTATGTGCAACATGACAAAACTTCCCAAATAGGATCAATACTAAAACAACACCCTCCAAACCACACACCCCACATTGTGAACCTTACTCTCTGTGTGGCTAAGCGCTTGAGAGACCCACATAAGGGTAGTATGCGCTATACAAATGCGACAATACAATACAATTGCAAGGACCTATGGTAGAGGCATAGGTACAGTGTGGAGCTATGAGGGAGGCATGATTACATACCATATTAAGTACATGTTCACCACAATGGCCTCAAATGGCACCCTTTTCACTAATAACAGATGCTTATTCCTTACTGGTTCTAAATTCATAATACTCTGAAGGATGGTACACTGAGCATACCTCATGGAAGTTGAACCTATGGCCTTTGGGGGCAAACACAGATATCTGCAGTGTATGGATTATTTCATTGAGCTGGCAAACTCAGACTTGTTCCGGCACCTTAGAACTCTGCCAACTGTTTGCGTCTCACCCTGGCTTGCACCTGGTGGGCGGCATGCTCATGGTTCTAGGTATAACTTGAGCAAGTCTCACCCCAGTGGTGACAATCCATCCTTCAGAGCTTTCAGTTTCAAAAAGGGGATTTGGGTTGGATTCTCAGCTCCAAATTGGCCACTCTTAGCCCAAGGGGAGTATCCCAATCTTAAAAGGTTGTACAGGCTTCACTCATGTCACCTACTGTGATTGTATAAGTTATAATGACACTCATATGGCATATATATTGGGTGCATCACTGCCTCGAGAAGGTTGTTTAGGTTTCTGCTCATGGCACTATTGGGATTAACTTGCGGGACCTGCTGTAATTGTGCTCTTTTATTCAAACATGTCCAGCACTATGCTGCTCTTCTGGCTTGGAATGCGTCATGCTGATAAAGCCAGTAGGAGAAGCACTCCCTACAATGAGACAACGGTGATGCGCGCACAGCCAGCAACACCAGACCTGGACAAACTCTAATCACAATATGAAGAGCTTCTTTCTTGGCAAAGAGGTGCATAAGGAACTGGTACATCCATTCTGGCTAATCTCCCAGGCACCGAACTCACACTCCAGCAGCTCACCCAACATGACACCGGGAGCAAAGAACAGACTTGAGAACATTACACAAAACATATCATCACAGGAGGACTCAGACTATAAGCTAAACAGATATCAGCAACACCTGGAGAGAGGAAACACCTTGCTAGCTTGCTAGGTGGCTTCTTAGACACCAATCGGGCGCATTCGAGGTGCCTCACCAAAGCCTTCAGCGGTTTCAGTCGTATAACACCTACTCTCAGGCAGTGGTGTAACATTAGCCCCCACAGCCTCCCGATCTTCAGGGGGCCCCCTCTGGCACTGTTCAGGGCGGGGGGGGCGGGCCCCCCCTGGCTTGAGAGCTCCTGATTGGCTCTGCGGGATGCTCCATGTACTTTACAAGGGGGCTCACTCAAGTTTCGTTATGCCACTCCTCTCAGGTACCCCAATTGCTCACAGTCTCAGCAAGAAGATGTCTGCAGCTAACTTGGGATGACCCGGTTTTCTATTAATAAAACTCGGAAACTTGTTAGGCGAGTTACAAACACAACTATTCCTCGGCTGCACCCACCCTTCGGTGTTTCCTTTCTAAATAACCCAAGGAGAGTGATGGGTTCTCCCTACTGACTGTGATTGGGCGGGGCGTTCAGAGACGGTGGCATTTTTTTTGTTGTTGACAGTGGCATCTTTTAACTCCTTAGAAACATTAAAAATAATCACCTTCATCAACTTTATCAACATTATGATAATAAAGCAGATTTCTGATTCGTTTAAGCCAGCCTCCGTAAAGTTTCTTTCAGGTCACCAAGCCTATCCCTCGCTGTCAATATACAGGTTCTGAGTGAATATGTGACGTTACAACGTGATCAAAATGATCGCGGTACGTTACATCGCAGTTTTTACAACGCAAGTTGTTACAATGACTTGCGCTGGAGGGCGCTGGACTTAGGAATAGTATGATTTACTATTCGAACACCAGTCTACGTACAGTAGGGAAGGTGTTGGCATAGTAAATCATACTATTCCTTAGGTTAGAGCGCCATCCAGCGCAAGTCGTTGTAACGACTTGCGTTGTAATACCCCCGATGTAAAGGCATTGCGATGCAATGCCCGCGTGGTAATGGATGTCTCCCGTTCTGAGTCCTTCCTTCACACTCCCCGACTGGCAGGAGCTTGCCCCGCGTGGCTCCCTCACCCAGTACCTGCCCATCTGTCTGACACACACATTTATGACATTCAAATTGTTTGCTTGTGCATCGGTTTGGCTATCTATGCTTGCTGTGCAACAGGCCCTTGTGCTATCCTCCTTAGCTTGTTAGGTTTTTCCGTTTCTGTATATTTTTTTTTAGGCCAGGCATATTGTAACTTCTGTTTTTTGTACTTTGATTTGTGAATGTCATATATTTTTTGTACAGCAGTTCTTTACTCTGTCGTTCATTTTGAAATGTTACCTTCAGATGTTTCTTTGTGATTTTTTTCTGTTGTTCTTGTTTTACTTTATAGGGTGTTTCTGTTTTGTATTTATCTATCTGTAATTTTTCTCTGTTTTACATTTTACTTTGAGAACTGCCTATTTCTCAAAGTGCATGTATTTCTTTTTCCAGCTTTGCTTGGGAGGTTTTTTCCTTTGTATATTCTGCTTTGAGACATTTTTCTCCCTTTCAAACCAGCCTTTTTTGGGATTTCCTATTTTTTCTTATCTTACTACGTGTAGACTTTCTTTCTTCCGACTTCACTTTGAGAGCCTGTTCCATATTTCTGAGGTTTTTGTTATTCGACTCCCTTTCATGTTTTTAGATGATTTCCTATTTCATTCTATGCAAGGTGTATTTTACACCTAGCGTTTTGTGCTCTTTTACTGCATTTCTGTAGTTTCTTTATATTTTATTTCTCTATTTCATACCAGGTTCCTTGATGGCCTTTCTTTTCAAACTTTGCCTTTTATAGCTTTTCTCTGTTTCACGCCCTCTTTGTCAGATAATCCTATATTTCATAACTAGAATCTGGTTTTGGGGTATTCTATTCTACCTGCTACCGTGCTTTGACAGTATTTTCCTGTTGGGTATATATCTATTTCACATCTTAAATTGAATACTGTTATTTTGGGCTAGGTTTTCCCACTTTGTGCAATTTAGCTTTTTTCATTCTTTTAGTTTCAACTGTGGCCTATATTCTTTGGCTTTACTAATCTATAAATTTCACCCCCATGAATTCCAGTCCTTGACTTTGACACTTAACCACTGCTTCTTGAGTTGAAATATGTAGGGCATTAATCCAGTGTGAGCTTTGACATCCCTCGCCTGTCTCCTTCCAGAAGGTAAATGCCCCACATGTTGCCCTTTCCCAGTTTGAGGCCTCTGATGCTGGGCAACTCTGGTTCAGAGCTTGGAAGTTTCTTCCCCTCTATTCCCAGGCTCACATCCCTTCATGTACCACAGCTTTCAGCAGGCCCTTTGTTCCCTGTCAGAGATGAGAGCTCTGGTCCTCTCCTCCCTGCTGCCCCCTATAGCTGCTGCAGCAGGCACCAGTTTCAGACAACAACAGATGTAGCACAGAGCAACCTCTGCCATCTGCCGCCTAAAAATAGATGGGCTCTAAGAATCGCACAAGCAGCGACCTCATTCCTGATATAAATCGACAAGTTGCGCTCCCTTGTAGGGTCTGGAACAGAAGTGTTTGATATGATGCATTATACAAGGCGGTCTGCCTGCCACAAACCCCTGAGTGAACATGCGGTAGCCAGGGTGGGGATGGACAGGATGCTGTGTGCATAAAGTGACCTTGTGGTACTGTTTGTGATTATTGAGTGGAATTTGTAGAGCACAACTTTCACCTTAGATGTGGTCTCTTACTGCTGAACTTTAGAGCACACACCACATAGGGTGGGTAACCCTCGGAGTGAGTGGCACAGCTGGGGTGGGCATGGCGGAGAGCGCAAGGTAAGTTTTCTTTTTTTTATTCTCCCTCATCGTCGTCTGTCGCCTCCCCACCGCTCTTACCTGCACCGACCGTCACTGTGCAGCAAAGTCAGGGATCGCCCCGGGCGGCAAATGCTCTAGCTACGCCACTGCATGGAGTTGGTACAGTAAGCTCTAAAGACAGTGGCGGCTGCCAGTTATGGGGAGTGGTGGGGTGGTCAAACCGCTGCTGCCAGCACCAGCTACAGCAGCGCAGCAATCTGTGCCAGATCAGCTGGTACTAGCGGCCTGGAGCAGTAGTGAATACATACACAGCACTGTGAATACATACACAAACAAAATACAATACACAAAAAAAGAAAAGAAGCCACTTACCTGGCTGCACTCCTTGCTCTGGTCCCGATCTTCTTCTTTCCTGCAGCACGGGCCCAGCCAACTCCCTTAACCAATCCTGGCACTGCTCTCATGCTGTGAGAGCAGTGTCAGGATTGAATAGAGTGGGCTGGCTGGACGCTTCTTCAGTCCCTGTAGGCCTGTGATTGGTCTCCACCCAGCTGTCATAAGACGGCTGGATTGGGGAGAGGATGTAGCCTAACAGCTAGGGCGGTCGATCTCAAATCTGGGGAACCGGGTTTGAGTCTCGGGAATGACGCTCAACATCCTGTGATTCTGGGCAAATCACTTAATCTCCCCATGCCTAACAAAAATGAATATGTCCTTGTGTAAGCAACTGGTGCTCATGTAAAGCGTACTGATACCCGATACCTTTGGGTCAAGTTCGCAGTATATAAAACTCGGAAAAAATTTTTTTTAGAATTTGTGCCCTACTGACCAACTCCTCTCCAGCAGCAAACTATCAGCTCAGAGATTATTGTTTGCAGTGCTTATGTGTTGAAATTGCCAGGAGTTACCACAACCCAAATTAACAGTACTCAAGTTATCGAACTTTGACGTTTTTTTTGTCCTAGATGGGATTCGAAATTGTGACCTTCAGGTCACAGCGGGGGTCAGTGCAACCTCATGAGGACTGTCATGGAGCAACATCAGGTTAGCTCTGTAAGGCCCACTCTGGTTCATACATAGAGCCACTTGCAGCAGTAAGAGAGTCACAGTGCATTGTACTGGCTCCCAGAAGGTCAACCCATGCCAGCCTCTGGAGCTAAATGTCATAAGGATGACAGAATACCCTACCAGTCCCTGTAAGAACTGGTCAGTGTGCCTTTAAAGAGGACTACTTTGTCAGCCTCAGTGAAGGAACCAGGAGAGGGGATCCCTGTAAGTCGTGATACCCTATGTCTGGATCCTTTACCAAGATGAATGCTGACCCATCACTGTTAGTACCACGCAAACTGACATCATAGCAGAACCCTGCAAACATTTCTTGCCTAGTTGTACAGATTTGAGTGTTTTTCCTCAAATAGCTTCTAAACTGGGATCTGAAAAGAAAAAGTGACTGCAGGATTTGGATGTGGCAAGAAAAATGTCCACCCAACAGGCTGAGTACCACACAGGTCATTTAAAAAGGCTGAGCACTGCACAGGTCATTTCAACAAGCTCAGTACCGCACAGGTCATTCAATCGCATAGGTCATTTTAGCAGGCTGAGTACTGCATAAGTAATTTCATCAGGCTGAGTACCGCACAGGTCCTTTAATCGCATGGGTCATTTCAGCAGGCTGAGTACCGCATAAGTCATTTCATCAGGCTGAGTACCGCACAGGTCATTTAAACTCATAGGTCATTTTAACAGGCTGAGTACTGCACAGGTCATTTCAACAGGCTCAGTACCGCACAGGTAATTTAATCGCATAGGTAATTTCAACAGGCTAAGTACCACATAGGTCATTTAATCGCATAGGTCATTTCATCAGGCTAGGTACCACACCAGTCAATCCAACAGGATGAGTACCACACTGGTAATTTCATCTGGCTCAGTACCGCACTGGTCATTTCATCAGGCTCAGTATGGCATAGCTCATTTAATCGCATAGGTCATGCCATCAGACTGAATGCCGCACAGGTCATTAAATAAGTCTAAGTAGGTCATTTCATCAGGCTGAGTACCACATAGGTCATTTAATCGCACAGGTCATTTCAACAGGCTGAGTACTGCATATGCCATTTAAACTTATAGGTCATTTCATCAGGCTCAGTACAGCATAGGTCATTTTAACGCATAGGTCATGTCATCAGACTGAATACCGCAGAGGTCATTTCATCAGGCTGAGTAGGTCATTTCATCATGCTGAGTCCGCATAGGTCATTTCAACAGGCTTAGTACCGCATAGGTCATTTAATCGCATAAGTCATTTCATCAGGCTGAGTACTCATCATTTCAACAGGCTCACTACTGCACAGGTCATTGCATAAGGCTGAGTACAGCATAGGTCATTTAAACGCATAGGTAATTTCATCAGGCTGAGTACCGCACAGGTTATTGCAACAGGCTGAGTACCACATAGGTCATTTAATCGCATAAGTCATGTCATCAGACTGAATACAGCAGAGGTCATTTCATCAGGCTAAGTAGGTCATTTTGTCAGGCTGAGTACCACACAGGTCATTTCAACAGGCTGAGTACCACACAGGTCATTTAAACGCATAGGTCATTTCATCAGGCTGAGTATCGCATAGGTCATTTAATCTTATAGATCATTTCATCAGGCTGAGTACCGCATAGGTCCTTTAATCTCATAGGTCATTTTATCAGGCTGAGTACTGCATAGGTCTTTTCAGCATGCTGAGTACCGCACAGGTCATTTCACCAGGCTGAGTACCGCATAGGTCATTTCAACAGTCTGAGTACCGCACAGGTCATTTCACCAGGCTGAGTACCGCATAGGTCATTTCAACAGGCTGAGTACTGCACAGGTCATTTCAACTTGAGCGACAGGCAGACCCAGGCGACTTCGGCATTCGAGACGCCGCTGTCTCGAATGAGACCCTCTGGCTGGTCTGTGCTCCACAAACAAAGTAAGAAGGAAACATCCTTCATTGTAGCGCTCTTAATCCCTCGACCTGCCCCATGCCCCAGGCGCTCTTCATGAACTGGATCAGTCTTTCCTTGTCTTTCAATCATCGGGTCATCTGTTGATGTCCCCTGTCCCTCAACAGTGTCACTGAACATCTCGATTAGAGGTATGATATGACATTGACATCTATTATTTAGAAATTGAGCTTTTAGGATATCGTTGTCTTATCTTCAAGCATTGTGTTTTAGAAAGCTTTCAAAAGCTGGTATGCTAGCTCAGTGAGTTAAGTGCCTGTCGCTGAGTTTTGTGTGTGATCTGCAGTCTCGAATTCCGGCAAGGCTCAGCCTTTCATCCTTTAGTGTTCTGTACAGTTATCACCTGGTTCAATTGGGTTGTAATAGCTGTGTATTAAAAATGATTTATGTAAAACATTTTCATTAAAGCCTTTTGTAAATAACAGTTTATTGTTGCACAATTCTCTTTCTTTTTAGATTTGTCCTAGAGGCTTCTTTAGCTGTCAATCTAGCCTTAAAAAAAGGAATAAAATCAAATAAAAAATATATACATAAATACATACACACATAGAGGGTTAGCCCTCTTCATCCATTGGTCTATTGAAATGACATTCACATTTTGCCTCCTCCCACTACAGTTTGCAGAATGAGGCAACACGTCAGTACACTGCAGTCATTGGCTGTCTTTCACTAAGCGTGGCATTTTGCCTGATCAGATTTTCACAATACACATCTGCTTGAAAATAAGTGCACTTCAGTGTCACTGCTGCGTGGGTGGCAATACATTGCTTTGACAATAGTTTCACTTTCTGTTCCCTATCCGTCTTAAGTTTTGTTCTATTCATCCTTGTGTGTTTAAGTCATGTCTTCAACTTACAATAATTCAATGTCAATAATACTTTTTCATTACATCTATAAAACATTTTTCCCTGTGATGTTGCATGAACCTACGAACGGGTTTCCCTACCTCTTCTGAATACACTTGCCTCCTATACTATTTTATGAAAATAATATGCAATCGTTATTTTTATTCAATTTATTTTTTAATGAAACCATAGACAGTAAACAGTAGTATGTTTTCCCTTTCTACTTCTTCATATTTTTATGGCACACTTGAAATAAAACACATAGAAATAGAAATGTAAGCATTATACCAGCTTATCAAGGCCAGGCAATGCCCTCTTTTCATTGTAGTGACTGGGAATTGGTTAGATGTTTAATCTGTTCACTGTTCACTTGTGCTTACCCATTAATTTCAGGACAGAAGCTTTCTCTGCATCCAGTCTGAATGTAATTATCTATTTTTGCAGGAACTCTTCTATTTCTATGTTGGCAGCACAGCGCATGCTTGGTGGGAGCTGCGACCTACTGCCTCCCAAACCGAGAGCGACACGTCCTCTTGCCTAAGGGTGAATTAGACACAGGGTCAGATGTACGACCATTTCATTTTGCGAGTCTCTAATTGCGATTTTTTGTGAATCGCGATTTCAGACTCGTAAAATCAAATGTACTTACGTGTCTCAGACACATTCGCAATTCCCAAAGGGGTTGCAGTTGACCTGCCTCATCAATATCCATGAGGCAGGTCGCAATGTGCAACTCATTGGGAATGGGCAATAACACAGGGATGGTGGCCTGCTGGGGACAGTAGACTACTATGTCTGTGTTTGCTTTTAAATAAAGCTGCTTTTTGTTTTTTGAAATGCAGCCCGTTAAAAATGAAACGTTTCTACTTCATTTTTTAAGGGTAGGCAGTGGTCTGTGGGACCATTGCCTGCTCTTAAAAAACGTTGCTACAATTCACAAAGGGGAAGGGGTTCACTGGGGACCCCTTCCCATTTGCAACTGGCTTACCACCTACATGAAGCAGGTGGTAAAATGTGATAGTTTTGGAACCGCATTCCGGTCGCAAAGCAATCGTACATCCCCCTACGACTCACTATTCGGAAGGAACTCCCTTGGCCTGCCCCTTCTTAATACTGACTCGCAAACCCTATTTTGAGAGCCGGTAATATGTGATCGACTCACAAAATAAGGTTGGTACATGCCAAAAGGCGTTTTAACGGTTGCAAATGGCCCGATTCATTGTTTGCGACCGCTAAAAACGTTTGTACATCTGGCCCTTAGATGCAATGCGTTCACTTCTCTTTGCACCCCAGTGAGATTGGCATGTCTTTGAATCGGTGTACTGTGCCGAAGGATGTAGACAATATTGCTCCCAAATACTCATACATTCTTCCAAAATGTAAAGATCCCCCGCCCAGTTATGTTGATTAGCCCTACATTTGGAGGACAAGCTCACAGATGCTGCTCTGCTTTCTTTAGTCCCAGGATTCCCTATTGCCTTTCCTCTGGACACAACTCAATCACAGACTCTGTAGAGCTTTACAGATGTATTAATACCTGCCTTTTAAGGAACCCTGATGCTTCATAGTTTCAATTGCATTTTCTGCCACGTGTGCATTTTATGCGTACAGAAGCTGCTTCGTGTTCCTTCTCTTACAGGATGTTGTGCAATTGGTGATGCTGGTAATGTCTTTGTATTCTTTCTATATTGTTCTATAATTTGTTTTTATTATTAGCTTTTTTTTTATTAACTGGGTTTTTATCTTTACGGTTGAATTGTAACTGTGTGCCATGTTTCTAATGCAATAAAATGTGAATGCTTGTTCATTCTGAGTTTTTTGAGTGTGACTCATAAAAATGAATAACACACAGGGGTGAAGTGGTATTAAATCTATGGCTGCACCATGAATTCGTCCGTGGATAAACATCTCTGCGTGTAGATTGGGTCAGATTTGGGAACTGTCTTGAACTGATGTCAGTGGAGCCACTGAGCTTAGGGTAGGGGAAGGAACCACATCACATAAAATAGGGAGGGAGCAGACCAAAACCTGTCCATCAGGGGCTTGGGTTGAAGATATTCCACAGGTGAAGGGCACTGGTGTACTGTTATTGGGTCTGGTCCTGTCTTAAGGCCATTTTAGACAGCTGCCTTATGACACCACCACAAGATGCCACAAGAGGGCACCGAGGTGCAACTAAGGACTTTAAAATTAGCTTGTTGTTAGGGTGAAGGGATCACTCAAATGTCAAAATATAACTTCGCCTATACCGTTGAAAAACTTTCTAGCAGAGCGGACAATGATTTGCACCATTCACCCGGTGGACAAAGACTTTATTTACACTGGCCACTCAGAACCAATGTTGTTTTGGACATGCTGTTCTAAATGATGATACATCATTACACCATCACCATGCTAATTTGAGTGTTACCAGGGAAATCGATGTTATCCTACACCAGGTCACTTTACTAATATTCCACAGCAATGTCAATAGTCACTGGGATTGGTCTGTGCACTCCCACCACCCCAAGTCGACTGGTGAGCAGTGCCTGCTGCCTCCCGTCCTGCTACACAATGATTTAATTCTGCAGTGGTGCTAGCATTTTCTTTCTGGCTATCTCACTGGCTCTCATTCTTCCTTATTATATTACTAGTTTTATCTTATTCCTAGGGCTTTGAGTGGGCTGGTTCCTGCCGGTGCTCGGCCCCGGAAGTTCTAAAAAGCAGGTGCCAAGACGGGTCCCTATCGGGCTCTCCGTTTTTGCCCTCACCCTCATGGTGAAAAAAATATCTTAACTCTGCAGCAGTACCACCCTTCGCTGCCTCTGATGTAACTTCAAAGAGACTGGTTATAGTTCTTTCACACTCTCACAATTTCAGAACTGAAGCATTTTCAATATTATATACAATGAAACCATAGCTGCTGCTTATTTATCTTATGCAACTAACAACCATTGACAAAGCCAATAGTCCTGACTTGTTGTAGGTGTAATGGGTGCAATGACAGAAGCAGCAAAATACCAGACGGACGGCATACTATGCTAAGCACAGATTTTCAGTTTACGTGTTTTAAGCCACACCCTTAATTACATCAGCCATGCCCCTTTGAGAGACCCCTCCCCAGTTTTTTTATCCCAATTAAAGCACTGCTTATTCCTTTTGCCTTATTACATGTGCTCGTGTAATTTCTGTATGTATCCCAGTCTTGCTGCATGCTGGGAGAGGCTCAGTAGATCCGAGCACCCTTAAAAGATGGATTATCAGAAGGTTGGTGAGAACAGACATGCTGTATTGTCCTAAAAATGTCAAAGCAAAGAGGGTCCCTGCAAACAGATATACCAGCAGGTTCAGGGGAAATATACCAATGTACATACAGAACAAACAGGCAGGGTTTGTTCTGTTTGTACATTGTCCTACAAATGTACCACATTGGATAACCTAGATGTGTTAAGGGCAGCATGAGGCCACTGTAAATATAACACCATATCGACCCAGATTTCCTAGAAGGCTTGCCCAGGATATGAGTGGAAATGTTTATATTGCACCATGTTCCGAGCTTACACTGAATGAAAAAGGAAAGGAATAAAGGGATACTATCTAATTTTTCAAAAGAGATGCTGATGCTGTGATGCACTATTAACAAGCTGGTCCATTTGCAGCATAGACAGCTCACCATTTTTCCCTTCCAGGGGAAATGAAATGAGTACCATTTTTCTTGATATCAGTGACATTTAGGACCTCTCTATGAGCGCCCCACTATTTCCTTGCCTCATAATTACTGTTAACAGCCCCATCAGGATTACCACATCCACTCGTTTTATTTAATGGGTCAAAATATCGACCTGCAGCAATATCATATCCACAATATGTAACTACCGGTATATAGTCAAGGTATGTAAATGTGGAGTTAAGATTATTAAAACTCGACTTTCCTATATATCCTTACCGTGACGCTATGGTGGTAGACGATATTGTGAATGCAGTATATGTGCAGGTCAGTACAACGCAGTTCATGTTTACTATATGTAAAGATTCGCTGTCATCAATTTTATTTCTGGAGAAAGCTCTACACAAGAAGAAAAATCCTTGCTGATGGAGATGGTGATGGAAAATTGTACATTTTTAGGTCTCGCCTAGCGTTGCTGCGCACATGCGCAGCACGCTCGGCGAGATTTATTGTTAATGAGTAGTTTTAGAAAAGGGCTTTAAGCCCCGCCCCTTATTTCCATTGGCTGGCGTCACCGTTTATGGTAAGCGGTGGCCTGCCATTGGAAATGAGGGTTTTGGTGGACGCCCTTTCGCCTCTGAGCCGGACTCGGTGGCCTGCTTTGCTGCTGTCGCAAAGCAGTTTCTTATCTTTATGGGGCCATGTGTTAGAAACACATGGCCCCATAAAGATAAGAGATCGATGCTTGTTTTTATTTGCTCTGGGGTTTTTGATGCGTGACTATTGCCACCTCTCCTGCTGAAATATATTCACTGTGGTTATTTCTTCGGTTTTCCAACTGTGCCGCACTCAGAGACGTTTCTACAACACTTACAGGCCTGGACAACAGAAAGGATTCTCTCTAATGGAAACAGGATGGAGAAGGCTTCCTTGGCCCTTACAGAGCCAGTACAATGTCGAGACAGTCTGCTTACCAATGAGGGTTTATTGGCCAGCAGCCATAGTACGTTGCGGGGCTCCACGGTATGTGCTGCACCCTTTTCTCAGACCTCCAGACAGATTTTGATTAGGAGTGCAAATTGGTATTATTAACCAGCTCAGTGTCCCAGTCCTGGAAGGAGGAACGACTGAGTCAGCCCTGACATGCTTGCTGGCGGATTAAGCAGCATCTCAGCAGCAACGATGTTACCTGCAAGCAGGGGCATTCTGAGGATGGAGGCTAGAGCTTGCGCTAAAGTAGGGATGACTCGTTTTCGTAGTTTGTAACGACGCATGATAAAATGTATACTGGGACAGATTGTGAACGTGTTAGTAAAGGAGTAATTTATATTGCTGTTTTATTTCAAATACGTGCTATCAGTGGTGCTGGAACATAGGGTGCAGGCCATCGACATCACCGGACCTTAGTGCCTTGATTGTACTTTCAAAGTAGCTGATATAGCTTTTAAGATAGCTGTACTTTACTTTGTAACGCACGAACGTCTTTTTGTATCTGTTACAAAACCTCTGAAGTGCTCTGACTTTCTCTGTTCCCCCTATATCCAATTAAGAATGTCACTAGTTAAAATAACAAAATATCCTAAAAAAGCGGTCAGAGACCCGAATAGTAGACACAGCTTTCTGCGTTTAAAGAATTAGCAGCACTCAAAGGTGCCTGTCACGAGGCGGTTTGAACTTCAGCACACAGTAAATGCCTCAGGACTAATAAATAAAGGGATGTCCATTGATAATTCTCTATCTGAACTACAAGGATTTATGAGTGGGCTGCAGCACCCCTTCTTCCAGCGCCACTGTGTGCTGTCAAACAATAATACACAGCCCCACGGTTCCATCGACTCTCATTTTCAGTGCTGGGCCCTGGCGCATCAATTTGTTAATTCCAGGCCCCCCGGCAACAGCGCATTCAGAGGTAGGCACTCGCCTTTATTTCCAAAGAAAAACTACAAACTGGGCCTTTTCCCATAAACTAGCGAATTTAATCTGACAAAAGACATTGTGTGCCCGGCTGTGTGTAGTGTCGTCAGCCCTAGTGCGCACTCCAGCCGAGCCCTCGCATCTTTCATTAACCCCGACCTGTCAGACTGATTCCAGTGTCTCTCCTGTAGAGCCGCTCTGTTACTGACAGGCCATCCCTGTGTTCGCTCTCCCCGTTTTCACTGGCGCTGGGGTGCCACGGTGTCTAAGACTGCACCGCCCTGGAGCTGTTGACTCAAACATCATAAAAATAATTTTGACCACATTAGACTTACCCGTCAAAAACGTGTAAAAGATACAGTGTAATTTAGTGTGCTAAATTATTGCTGCAGCTGTCAAGCGCCTGGAAACAGCAATGGTGCTGTCAAGAACCTGGAAACAGCAATGGCGCTGTCAAGTGCCTGGAAACAGCAATGGCGCTGTCAAGCGTCTAGAAACAGCAATAGCGCTGTCAAGCGCCTAGAAACAGTAATGGCGCTGTCAAGCGTCTAGAAACAGCAATGGCGCGTCTAGAAACAATAATGGCGCTGTCAAGCGCGGGGAGGGGCGCCAGCGCTGCGGCTTGTGACATCCCAGAGCCCGGGCTGCTCTGGGCGCTACGCTCCTCTGCGGCGGGTGCTGGCTGTAACAGCGCTGTTGGTAATAGGTCCATCACGCGCAGATCACCTCGCCTTTGAGCGCTCCAATTTTCACGTCGTAAATGCAGTTGCAGGTTTTCTCGTAGGACGCCTGCTAGGATGGCGCGCAGGCTGTAGAACTGCTTGCCATCGGCGAAGGGCATATTTTTGCAGCTGGGAGGTGGTAGGGTTTTAGCGTGGGAGGCACGGTTTAAGGTGTGGGGCCCATTTTGATGGTGGGTCTAGTGGGGACACATTTTCATCAGTATGAGCTTTGCCCCAGGAGTAGCCAGAAAATTAAATTTTCTCTCTCTCACCCAGGGCACAAGTCCTAAACAAGCATTAAAAATGCAATAGGTCTCGCCTTTCATTAAGTTAAAGCCATTTGCTTTGCTATAAAATACCATTAGCAAAGCAAATGGCTTTAACTTAATCAAAGGCGAGACCTATTGCATTTTCAATGCTTGTTTTACAATACTGTTAGAGGAATGTTAAGTTACAGCTCTTTTCTCAGAGAGAACATTTGGGTGAAAATGAGCCCTAATGTGCTGTGCTGTGCTGTGCTATCTAAAGTTTGTATCATGCTAGGATATTTGTGATGTTTTTTGTGATCCTCGTTCATGTGATGCTGTTATGCTAAGTGATCTTACATAATGTTGTGATAAACTATTTTATGCTATGCCACAATATCCTATGATATATCTATGCAGCATAGATAAAACAAGCAGATTATGTCTGTCACACATATACTCTTTTCTGTATCTGTCACCACTGCTGCTCGAATAGCACAGTTAGGTGTATCACGAGTGCATGTGCACCACATTTATACCGAGGGCCACTGGAATTATGCAGCAGAGGAGGACCAAATTATGCCGCAGTGTTGACTATATTATGCAACAAGAAAAAGCAAATTATGCGGCGTAAGGCAGCAGATTTTGTGGTAGTTTTCCTTAATTATTTTGTCATTTTTACACATAGTAACACTCATCTTACTCATAACAATTTAACACCCAAATGCAGCACTAAGCAACTGAAAGATGATCAGTCAACCTTTGGGAAGGCCTGCCACTGAGCAGGAACAGCTGTTGCCAGTTTGTAGTAACTTTTGACCTGTTTGAGCAAGAAACACAGGGGCTCATCTACTATTTTTTGATGCGCGGCAGCGCAGCAAGCCTTCTTATTGTGCTGCCGTGCGCCAAAATAAAAGGGAAGGAATGCACCGTATCTACAAGATACAGCGCATTCCTGTCCTTCTCCTCTGCGCCGTCGCACAAACAGCAGCTGTGCGCCAGCGCAAACACGCTTGCGTCATGTTGCAAGGGTGCCTGCGTTACAGGAATTATTGTTTTTGTGCAGGAAGGGACACCTTCCAGCACAAAAACAATCATTGATGGCATTTCCCTCGTTATCTGTGCAGCAAAATGCAGCACGCAGAGTAATGCATGAAAGGGGGCCATATTTACAAGGCCACGGAAATTCATGCAGGATGACTTTTTTTGGCCTTGTAAACATGGGCAAGCAAATAGGCTTGTAAGTGAAGCCCACAATTTCTTAGTTAAAATGTGCAGATTATGTAGCAGATGATGGATTATGTGGCAACAATTATGCCGAAAACACCATAGCCACAGAATTGCATTATTCCAATGGCCCTGTTTATACCCTAATGTAATATTACAGAAACTTTCCACTGGTGCGAAAAGGTGGCAATCCATTTTTACCATTTTTGCTGCTTGTGTAATAGAGAACGGAGCAAATTGTACATGCACTTAGGAATCAAGATCTCTGGTGAGCTAGGTAACATTGTAAAAATGCTTTCATGACCCAAACAAAAACATGCAGGACGGAGAAAGCCTCGTGCCTAGCCTTCTCCAGCTACACTTCTTGGAGCTACAACCCCTACCCATCGAGATCTGGCACACTCCCTCCCTCAGGCTCTTCGCGAAGGACTTCAATACATACCCTCCTCTCAAAGAAACATTAGATTAATGTGTAGTCGCAGTGCTTAACTTGAAACAAATAAGTGCCGGGCCCTCGTCAGGAGGCCATCGCAGTTTGCACCGCACATTCGCAGTGCTTAATTTGTAAAACAATAACTGCTGGGGCCCTCGTCAGGAGGCCACTGCAGTTTGCACTGCACATTGCCACTGTACTAACACAACTACTAACCATCACACTGCTACAAGTGTGACAATTCAGACTGTTCGAGGCCGCTAAAGCTTTAAGAATGGCTTGGGTGACAGGTATTAGTTGTTTTTAATGTATATTGAATTAGCAAACAACAGTTTTTCTGCTCATCTTTAAATTGCACAAACAGCGCCACCATGTGGCAGCTGTCATAAGTGCAGGTTCTGGCAATTAAGTGCCGGTGCCGAGCACCGGAAACCACTGGCTCAAATTAAGCACTGTGTAGTCGGCTAGACATTGTATGCCAACTGGTAATTTCTCTTGAGCTCTCTTTGCATCTCCTCCCTACTCTTCTTGCCGCCCTCCTGACAACTCCTTCCCTCACCCCCTACCTATGTAGAGCGCGCCGTTGCCCGTAGCTAGGGTGGTGTATTGACTTGCTATGAATACCTATCCGTAAGCACACAGATCAAACATGTCACAAGCTGGTTTCACGCTTTGTTTGCTGCACTTACACAACAAGAAGTGAAGAATAAATTACTGGTGTTACATATGGATTTGAAATCTATCTCTTCCATTTTTGCCCTGAAGCAAAAATATTCTCAAAACTCTTTCTGTAACATGGACTGGAGCAACATCTGCTTGCCTGTTTTCATATTACACAAGTAGGAACAATTGTGCACACAGTGGCGACTGCCACAAACAAAGGGCGGTAGGGCAGCTGGAGGGAACGTGGGAGGGGTCACATCGCGCGGCGGGGGGGTTAGTAATAAAATATTAATTTAAAAAAAGAACTTACCTGAAGTCGACGGCCGCCTACCACGTCGCATTGCGTTTCCTCTTGTCTTCCCGGCAGCCTCTGTGACAGACTCCCATCCAAACCCTGCGCTGCTCTCCTAGGAGAGCAGCGTGGGGATTGGCCTGAGCGGGCTGAAAAGACGCTCCACTCCGGTCAGGGAGTCTGTGAGGTTTTTCCAGCCCGGCTGCTCAATGCAGCCGAGCTGGAGAAACCTAAGTGCTCATGTGTGTTTTGGCCGGCTTGAGACGGCCGGCCAAAACACATATGCGCACATAGCACTCCTCATACCCCTCCCATGCCTCGGCCCGCCCCTCCCTACAGCGCTGGCTCCAGTGGGCAATTAAAATTAAAACGATGCTACAACATCGTTTTATTTTTCATTTGCTGGCTCTGAGCCAAGCAGTGGGGCGACGCTACTCCGCCATTGCGGAGGAACCGCCGCTGTCTGCACATGAGTTTGTTCTTTTTTTTTTTTTACATCAGTGAATTTTTTTGAACTATGGTGCATGTTGTTGATAATAGTAGTACTATGCAAACAATGCCTGTGTGTCCTGTAAGTGTGTGCTGTCACCTCAACATTAACATTTTGCTCTGGCAGGTACCACCATCTAGCGGTGGGGGCGAAGTGCCAGGGTAAAAAAAGAGAGCAAGCGTAATTTGAGCACAGGTCCTCGTGAGCGCCAAGAACTTCGGTTTTTAGGCTCTCTGGCAAGGGCACACACACCACACACACAATAAACGTTGAAATTAAATTGTTTCCTTCAATCTAGAGGGATAGCACTGGGTGATTTCCGAAGCACGTTAATATGAAAGCACCTGTGGCTTTATTGTGCACAGTGCTCACTTGTGCAGTAATTGCACACATACACAGAAACGTCTTAAGGCATGGGCAAAGTGGACTCTGGCCCAGGGCCCCAGCCCTTCAGGGGGGGCCCCTGATAGAGCCAGCTCTGTTCTGCAGAACGTCTTGCCCTAATGACCTTGAATAATTCTTAAACATATTGTTTTGAATACCGTTTACCTTTAATTTATTTTAATATGGGTGATGTGTGAGAGTCTATTGCAGACATTTTGTAGAGAAATGTTGTTTATGTTTCATGCAACATCCATAAAAAAAGTTTTTTTTAGGACCAAAACAGGACATGACATATGAGAAATGGGAGGGTGTCACAGATATTATTTGCAGTATACTAGTGAGCCAAAGCTGTGTTACAATATTGGAAACACACATCACTATCCATGAATATTAGATGTAAATATATTTAGAATTTGGACCAATGTGCCTCTGCACTGTCAGTGACCTGCCAAAGAGGGCATGAAAGAGCTGAAATCGGATCCTAAATTCAAAGCTGTTCCAAAAAGGGGCCCCCAAAATCTTTAAGATGTCCCTGCACATACAGCTGCATTTCTGTTACTGACATGCCTTAAGTATTTTAAATGGGTAGGTGCTGTCGGGCACTGAGTACCTGCACTTCTTTATTTTTGAAGGGAGAGTACCTGCACTTCTCTGCAGAGGTCCAATACATTTAATGGCAGATTGCTGGCACTTCTAAGTAGTAAGCAGGTACTCTCGGATAGTAAGTGCCTACACTTGTATATTTCCTCTTCAAGCACTGCGCTCAGTCATCAGCATCCTTTCCACTTGTGTCGCAGTTTTCATAATTTAGAGCCTGTTTATTTTAATTGTTCCTAAATGAGAAAAATTGGCAATAAAAGTCTTGCACTTTTTTTTAAACATATTCCCAATTAGGAACAACTTTATAAACTATGGGCCTCATTACAGTGGCGGTCAGACGAGCGTTCGACCATCATCGGTTAGAGCTTGGTACTGTCTGACAAGGAGTCGGCGGTCCCGACAGCCCAATTACGATGCGACCACCTTGGAGGTGGTCGTAAATTGCTGTTTATCATTGCGGCTTGAGCAGCGTCGCAGGAAAAGGGCCGCTGCACAAGCCGCAATGGTAAACAGCATTTTTCAAACATCCATGCACACAGTGAATGGATGTTTGTGGAGGCACCACATAGCAGAGGCTCACGGGGATGGGGGCCCTGCCAGGGGCCCCGAACATCTCTTTACGACAACTTCCATGGCGTTCGGACGGCCCTGGAAAGGTTGTTGGAAAGGGACATCGTAATCCCTACAGCGGTGCCTGCCCAGGCACCACCCTTATTGTAGGGATTACGGTCAGACCGACGCTCCGACGCACTCCTTGAGCCTGTTGGAAGAGTCGGTCAGCCCCTCCGACCTCTGCAGTCCGACCGACCACATCATAATGCGGCGGTCGGACCACTATGCAGGCTGTCGGTGGCGGTCCCAATGACACCATAATCAGGCCCTATGTACTCTGATGAAAAATGCAACCTGCACTATTGCAATAATCACAATTGGGGGCTGAGGAACAGGTGCATAAATCAATGAAACACGCCTATCTGTGGGCAAATGGCAGTGTGCAAATTACAAAACAGTGATTGCACTGGTGTAAATTGTTCGAGATAGAGCCCCTGCACTTCTCAAAACTATGATAAGCACGGGAATTGTTGCAGATAGCGAAAAATCTGCACTTTTAATAAACTAGGGTTACTTCCGCAACTCATCCCACCCCTCTTCACCCACCCCATTACACCCAAACTTATCCAACTCCATTCCACCCTACCCCATCCTTACTCGCTCTATTTATTCGACAGCAGTGCTTTAAATGGGCAGGGACTCTCCGGTTCTGACTACCAGCACTTAGGGTGACCAACTGGCATGGGTGCAAATTCAGGACGGTGAGTGTAAAAATTCAGGACAAAGGGTCAAAATTCAGGACAAAAATTCAGGACAAAACTTCAGGACAAAAGGTACGTTTTACAGACACATCAGAGGAGGTCGCACTATAGTATATAAGTAAACCCATCTATATCCAAACATATTCCACCATTTGCAAACCTATCCATCATGTATCCTTCCTTCCATCCATCCCTCCATCCACACTTTCACTCATCCATCCACCCTTTCACCCTATCCATCCGTACACTCATCCATCCACTCTTCCACCCATCCATCCACTCATCCATCCAGCCATTTACCCTTTCACCCATCCAGCCATCCTTTCACTCATTCATCCATCGACCCAGTCACTCATCCTCCCACCCATTCACCTTTTCAGTCATCCATCCATTCTCCCTTTCTCTCTCCATTGACCCTTTCACTTAGCCATCCATCCTTCCATCCATCCATCCACCCATCCTTCTACTCATCCACTCATGAATCCATCCATTGACCCTATCACTCATCCATCCTTTCACTCATCTATCCACCCATTCACTCACCCATCATCCACCCTTTCACTCATCCATCCATCCTTTCGCTCATTATCCATCCATTCACCCTTTCATTCATGCATTCACCCTTTCACTAATCCATCCATCCATCCATCCATCCCTTCACTCACTCACTCGCCCACCTTTTCATATTAATTATGAGCGGAGTCTTTATCTGCAGAGTTGCATACAGAAGAGGCCCATCAAGAATTTCACCCTTGTTGTAGTTCCTAAGGCAAGTTCTAGGATAGGCCATGGGACGGACATACCCCTCACCCTCAATCTAAAATGGCGAGCTTCTTCACCGGATATCGATGAACGCAGAAATTGAGCAGGCAGGTTGAGTTCAGTAACTTGCGGGCAATAAACACGACCCCTTAATCGGTCACAATGGACTGAGGGACTCCTAAAGTTGCAACCAGGCACAGGCTGCTGGCCGCCTTCAGTACACGCCGAGGTCCACCTCAGATGCTTACCTCGTTCTTGACCGGTGAAAGTCGAGGTGGAGAGCAATAAGGAGTCCTGGGGCAAAGCACAGCAGACTTCTCTATGTATGCGGTGGGGTAGTAGCAACGCAACCGCCATAGTAGTGCTTCCGAAGACCTGCTAAAGCAGGGAAATATACTAAAAGGGATCCCAAGCCCTGGAGCCTAGCGCGGCTCGACCTTCTGTTGGCCATTCGTTGTACAGTGTATATACATGAGTAGCTATATGAGCTATAAATTAAATACATGTGAGAGAGGGGCTAAGGAGAGATGAGGGGCACCATGGTGGGTGGTAGTCAGAGAAATACATAAAGAAGGTCATGGAAGGGGCACCAACAAAGATTGTCGCCCTGGGCGCCACTAATGCACATAGTTTAGAGTTCGACAGTTCTTCCAGAGCCTTTGCAGCAACCACCTATAACGTTTTTGTCCTGTTTTTGTGGTACACAGTTACACTGAAAGCTACACCTCATTGTTTAAAATAAGTTTGCCATTTGCAAACAAATACAGAGCAGAGACGTTTTAAGGCAAGGGCAAAGTGTGCAACTTCCAAGGACCCCAAGCTATAAAGCACCCTCCCTCCCCTAGGAAGATGTTCTATTTCTATATTATTTATGTCTATTTATCTCAACGTACCCCCCTCTCCTGTGTAGTTTTAAGGCTTGTTGGGCCTCAAGGGAAGACATATATCAGCTGTTTCTGCATGATTCAGTTTCTAAAACTTTAACATAGTTTAATATTTTTGTGCATTATGTAAGCTTCAGTTTTCAGAAAATGGTTAATAAAATTCACAAATGTTCTGAACAGGGGGCCCCTAAACATGTCATGCACAGGGCCCCGAAAATCATTAAGATGACAATGATACAGGGCAGTAGCTATCAACGGTGGAGAAGGAGCAACGACACTGGGTCCATTGCACACCAATTACTGTTGCCTTTTACTGTGCAAACAGACAGCGGGGTGCATAGCTGCCAAGGTTTCAGATTGCTTGTGTGTGACATTTTCAGAATTTTAGTGTAATTATGAGTGACATTCAAGGACTATGAGTGACACTTTCTCGCAAGTAAAATCAAGCAGATGAGAGAAACATAAATATCAGAAATACACCCATTTGAGCAACCAGAAACTCTAAGATCTTAAAACTGCAGCAAAGCACCAGCGCCAGCTGCATTGGGGACAGAAGCTGCATTTGCTACAGAAGCAGTCAGAGCGGACCCCCTTTCTCTGTACACAGATGATTACAACAGGCACCCCAACCACCCTGCTATCTTTCTCAGGTTCAAACTCTTGTCCTGAGGGATGAATATGAATACACAGATCTTCACGGATAGCACATGAAGCCACTCTGCTAATAGCAAGGAATCAAACCTGTAACTTGTAGTTTACACATAGGTTTTTCCAGCAGGCTCACTAAGTGTCTGTGCTCTTTCACCAAGGCTCACACCCCTTTGTTCCCTGCAAGATGTATACACATTAAAGCAGAGGCACACAAATCCCCTGAGATTCAGTGCTTGAAACTATAATTTGCAGTCTACAAATAGATGCCCTCTCCCAAAAAATACACAGACCTTTACAGCAGACACGCTGGTCACTCTGAACACATACCCTGGACACACATCTGCAGCTAGCGCAAGAACCCCTTGGGCTGTTTTATCGTGCTCATACCTTTCCCAGTAGTTTGCCCCTCCAGTAGAGTTTGCCGCTGTCCATTGGGTGCACTCAAAATTCAAGATTGGATAGATTTGTTTTGATAGAGCGCTTCCAAAGCAAATATCTACAGGCCCAAAATCAGGACAGGAAGAGGGAAAAAAGGAAATTCCAAATTGCACCTGGGATGGAGTTTGTTTTGACTACCCACCTCCCAAAACCATTCCCTTCCGTCTTTCACCCACCTCAAGGCCCTTCTCATTCGGTAACAGGATACAGTCCTCAATAAAAAAATTGTTATTGTATCTATTTGTACAGTAACAAGCCACAACATCATGTTATTGCACAGCACAGATGTTCAAGTGAACCTTCGGCACTGATGGCAGATTCTATGTGTGCATCCCTTGCTGCGTTTTGATCAACCTCATGAAGATAAAAGGCTGCGCACTGCTGCGAGAGGAATCTATGACCAAAGGTTCATCTAGAGCGCACCTTAGTCCTCTGAGCCACCGGCCGGACTTGAATACCAAGGCAGCTGAAAGCGCTGTGAGCAGGAGCCACGAAAATATTTCCCAAAGTGCACACATCTAACAAAAAGTGAATAATGTTTGTAAATGAGATCAAACTCATCTTTTTACCAGTGCTCAAAATACGTTTTCAAGATGCAAGTGCAGCTATAGTCTCCTAAAATCGATTTGTCTGCGCAGGAAGAAATATGGCACAATACACCAGAGCCTCTGAATGGCTGCAGAGCTGACTCGGAGTCAGTTTAATAGCCAGGTCCCCGCTTCCAATGTCAGAAAGGTAGCGCAGTGGGTCAACGTGGCTTGTACATGCATCTGCATATGGTAAGAGGCATATGGTCTTTTATTCTTCCCAGTTCACAATACTAACAAGGGCCCCATACTAACAAGGGCCACGTATCAGAAAAGTATTACAGAAAATCTATCATAATAACACTTAAATATACCATTGCTAAATGTCATTGCACCTATAAAAATCCCCGAAATAACCTCATGTAGGTGTTTCGCTATATTGCATGTCGTGCACACATATTGCACGGCATGAAATAAACACTTAAACTTGCGTGGCTATACAACAGCTCAGTGGATTAATGCTCTGGCTGAAGATTTCTTTTTAACCCTCATCCCTCTGAACTATGTATAACTGGCAGGTCACAAGTTTAAATACTTACAATATTCACAACTGTGTCTCAGAAAGGCCGGGTGGTACTGGTCAGGGCTGGGGGTGACATCATTGCTTGCACTGGAGCCCAGTGCTCTCGTGTTACACCACCGCACAGAGACCATATTTTATCTGTCATTTAATCTATTTAATGCGTCGTGCGATGAGGATCTCCTGAAGAATAGCCAGAACTGCAGGAAACCTCCAAAAATGCATTAGGCTCGGATTCTGACATTAACAGTTCCCCAGCCTCCAATCCAGGCAATGGCCCCTTGAGGCCTGCCCTTTAGAACGCGTTTTACTGAATCTAGAGGTCAGGGGTCGAGTAAGGGTCCCGAAAAATGTAAAAAAATGAAATGCTCAAAACGTGCTCAGGGCCAATGAGAGCACTCCTGCAGTGTACCAGCGAGCTCTAGGATTGGCTGAGGGCTTTCAAGCCAATCCTAAATCGCTTTGTTTGCTCTCCACAGCAAACGGTTGGCATTAGAAAGGCACATGATTGGCTGTCACCCAACAGCTGTTAAAATTACGGACAAATGGCGTCCGTTAAAGAAACCTTCACGGACAACGGACAGACGGCCGAAATTACGGACTGTCCGTGAAATTTACGGACGGTTGGTCACCCTACCAGCACTTCTTTAATTTGAAAGGGGGAGTACCTACACTTCTCAGCACTGCTGCAACTCATTTAATGGGAGAGTACCAGCACTTCTCAACAGGCGCTCTAAAGAGTTGAGTACCTGCACTTCTGTATTTCCATTTAAAACAAAGCTCTACAGTTTGTGTCACGGTGGCGTCAGCACTCGCCACCTCCCAGGACCTGCCCTGCTCTTTTAGAATGTCTCCCCCCCCCCCCGCGCCCCCACCTCTATGGCCAGTCCTGTTCTCTCAGCACTTCTACCCCCGCGCACTCTACGGCTATCATCAGGGTGAGGTCACAGAAGGAGAGGCCCTCGGACTGAAAACTCGAGGGCTCCGCTAATCCCCTCATTACGGCTCCCGTAATCCACCGTGACAATGACATGTTGATGGCCCTTCTCTGAGAGGGGGTACGGGGCTCTCTCGGCAGGAGGCGCGCCTCACCCTGGCAGGAATCTGTCCTCGCGGATTAGAGACTGCTCCACCCCGGTGACTGCTGAGAGCTGGAGGAAGGAGCGTCTGAAGGGGGGACGGAGAGAGAGAGGGTAGAGGAGCTAGTGGAGTAACAGAGAGAATAGAAACTAGAGGAAGGAACATCTGAAGGGGGGAACGGAGAGAGAGAAGAGAAAGAGAGAGAGGGAGGAAGGGAGGAAGAGGGAGAGAGAGATGGAGGGAGGTCTGCAGGAGGACGGAGAGGGAGAGGGGAGAGGAGCTAGTGGCGTAACAGAGAGAATAGAAACTAGAGGAAAGACCATCTGAAGGAGAGAGAAGAAACAGGAGTAAAAGAGAGTAGAAGAAACATAGAGGAAAGAACATCTGAACGAAGAGAGAGTGGGAGAGAGGCTACAGGAGAAACAGAGAGAATAGAAACTGGAGGAAAGAGCATCTGTAGGGGGGACGGAGAGGGAGAGAGGAGGAGAGAAGCAGCAGGAGTAACAGAGAGAATAGGAACTGGAGGAAAGAACATCTGAAGAGGGGAACAGGGAGAGAGAGAGGGGAGAGGAGCTAGTGGAGTAACAGAGAGAATAGAAACTAGAGGAAGGAACATCTGAAGGGAGCAGAGAGAGATAGAGAAAGAGAGAGAGAAAGAGAGAGAGGGAGGGGGAAGAGAGAGAGAGAGAGGGAGAGGGAGAGAGAGAGAGAGAGAGGGAGAAAAGAAGAGAGAGAGAGGGAGAGGGAGAGAGAGAGAGAGAGGGAGGAAGAGAGAGAAAGAGAGAGAGGGAGGAAGGTCTGCAGGAGGACGGAGAGGGAGAGGGGAGAGGAGCTAGTGGCGTAACAGAGAGAATAGAAACTAGAGGAAAGAGCATCTGTAGGGGGGACGGAGAGAGAGAGGGTAGAGGAGCTAGCGGAGTAACAGAGAGAATAGAAACTAGAGGAAGGAACATCTGAAGGGGGAACGGAGAGAGAGAGAAGAGAAAGAAAGAGAGAGAGGGAGGGAGGGAGGAAGAGGGAGAGAGAGAGCTGGAGGGAAGTCTGCAGGAGGACGGAGAGGGAGAGGGGAGAGGAGCTAGTGGCGTAACAGAGAGAATAGAAACTAGAGGAAGGAACATCTGAAGGGGGAACGGAGAGAGAGAGAGAGAGAAAGAAAGAGAGAGGGAGGGAGGGAGGAAGAGGGAGAGAGAGAGCTGGAGGGAGGTCTGCAGGAGGACGGAGAGGGAGAGGGGGGAGGAGCTAGTGGCGTAACAGAGAGAATAGAAACTAGAGGAAAGACCATCTGAAGGGGAGAGAAGAAACAGGAGTAGAAGAAACATAGAGGAAAAAACATCTGAAGGGGCGGAGAAGGGGGGGGTAGAAGAAATAGGAGTAACAGAGAGAATAGAAACTAGAGGAAGAAGCATCTGGGGGGGGAGAGAGAGAGAGAGACATCTGAAGGGAGGAACGGAGCGAGAGGAGGAGAGAAACTAGATAAGTAACAGAGAGACTACTAGAGGAAAGAACATCTTAGGGGGTGCAGAGAGAGAGAGAGGGGAGAGGCTACAGGAGTAACAGAGAGAATAGAAAATAGAACAATGAACATATGAAGGGGGGAACGGAGAGAGAGCGGGATATAAGCTACAGGAGTAACAGAGAGAATAGAAACTAGAGGAAGAAACATATGAGGGGGATGCAGAGAGAGAGGGGAAGATAAGCTACAGGAGTAACAGAGTGAATGGGAACCAGAGAAAGGGACATCTGAAGGGGGGCAGAGAGTGTGAGAGTGGGGAGAAAAGCTACAGGAATAACAGAACGGAAACGAGGGTGGTGGGTTAGAAAGTGAGCGAGAGAGGATGAAATTATATGAAGGAGGAAAGTAAGACTGGAGAAACAGGGGGAGAAAGGTAAACTGATGGAATAGAACAAAAACTAGAAGGAAAGACCAGGCCGGAGCATAAAGAAACCAAAGAACTATCTGCCTTTGAAGGACCCATATATGAAATAATGTCTTCAATTCGACTTGTTTCCTTGAGAATGCAATTGATTTGACCAGATTGATCGATACCTGGCACTGCCCTTTCTCCCTTTACTTTTGTCTGGGCACTTTCATTCTTTCTTTTTCCTTATCATCCCCTCCTCTCTCCCTCAAACCCCTTTGCCTCCTCTTTTCTCCTCTTCCCTCCTCTCTGCTCCTCCATGTCTCTCTCCCACATGAGTCCTATATACCCTGTCACATTTCCACTCCCAGTACTTCACATCACTTCAAAACCAGGGCCACTGGAATTCTACAGCAACGAAGAGCCAAATTGTGTGGCAGATTTGCATAAATAATGCAGACAAATTATATATTTGACATACTCTCTGGCAGTATTATTGGACTTTTTTGTGATTTTAACATATGCTAATCCTACCTAGGCAAAGGGTTCACCTCACTAGAAGCAATTTAACAATGACTGCAGCGATCAGAAACTAAAATGCGATAATTTTACCTGTGCAAAGAGTCGGCCTGTGCATAGCACCGCATGTGAAACTTTTTTGTAACTGTTTATTCATTTGAGTTAGAAACAAATTGCTTTTGTTAATACCTGCACATTATGCAGCAGATGGTGGATTATGTGGTAAATACAGTAAATCCATAATTATGTGGACAATGCCATGTCTGCAGAATCACATAATTCCAGTGACCCTGACTACAGCTAATATTACTGTCCTCAGGATGGTAATTGTAGTATCCTGGTATACTGTCCATGTTATTGTTACTCCATGTTCACCACCTGCTCAGCCAGTGGAATGTTGAAGTGATGATGCGCTTAAGAATGTTGGGTGTCTGTGAGGAGAAGTCACAGTTGAGATTGGGGTGAGCAGCATGCTGGCTGCTCCTGGTGGGGCTGATCTACAGAACATGTAACTAACTACAATAAAACCTCCTGAATTACATCAACCAGTCTGGACTTCGTTACCACATTTATTTGGCGACGAGTTGAAGACTTTCCCACGCTCTACAGTCGTTCAAAGAAGATGAAGATGACTTCTACATCCAGTCAACATGTTGGGAAGAAGTAAAAAGTTTTTCAAGCGCAGACAACTCATGGCAACAAGTCTCGGCCACACACACAATGCTAGTTATCTTCCAAGAGGTTGTTTTAAAAAAAGGAAGCCACAACTTAAACAAAGAAAGATTGACAACAAGGTTTTGCGCAATCCACAACTTAAACAAAGGAAATTGGAACAGCACGCTTCGCAGCCCCACCAGTGTCCAGTACATCAGACAGCCCCAACCCAAGCGTGCTGTACTCAGTCTCGTGTGGCCACATCTATTAGCACTGCGCCTTCTTGGAAGGTAAGCCTCTACATTTTTGTTGTTCTACTTGCTAACTCTGATCTTATCGACGCTGCACACATTGACATTCATAGTGACCAACCTGCCAACCTGGATTTTCATCCAGTTGTGTGCGCAAGAAGGGACAATCATGCACAATGTGCTCCTGACACATATTGGGACCTTAATCTTTTGGGACTTTCATCTGTAACTTATCGTCCTGAGGAACGTTTTGACGGCGTTGGCTTGGCACGTCTTGTTACTTGGAGTGCTTTAGCCATGTTTCATTTCGACATTATGTCGGCGCATTTTGTGGGACATTGTAGGTGGGACTTTGGTTGTCTTTTATTATTGGTGTGATCCAGCGCGATATTAGCAAACAGCATTCATACACCATATACTCATTTGGGCCCATACATTCACACTACGCTAATACTTACGCTGGGTTTATCAGTTGTTACTCTTATCAAAAATCCCTGCTACCAATTACCTTCTGATTGAAGAGTAATGACTTACCGATGAATCCTTTGCTAATTGGGAAATTTAAAATGAGTGACATTCATTATAATACAAAATCCTGAAATAACCACTGAGTCAGGAAATTTTAAAATGTTTATCTAAAGATTTAGCAGAGTAAAATACAGAGCCACATGGTACTTAATCGCAATACCCAAGATTAAGCATAGAAATGATTATTGCTAGTCAATGACGGTGTTTAAAGAAGAGAAGAAGATAGAGACAGCAGCGCAACTAAAGGTTGCATTATATTTACCTAAGTGCGAGAACCAAAACCTCTTAGCCAAGGAGTTTAAAGAATAAGACCCAGGAAGGATGAAGAGCAAAGGCCTCCTCCAGGATCAGGACAGGACCGGTGACCTCTCTACAACGACGCCTGCGTCGTTCCCCTCTCTGATACTCGGCTTCTCCTCGATTCTCCCGTGTCTCCCTTCTAATGGACTCAGCCGCCCCCTCCTCAGGACCTCTTCTGGACAGGGATTCAGTCTGCAATCGATCAGCTTGGCGGTCTGGAGCTCTTCTGTGCGTTCTGAGAGTAAACTCTAACTAATTTGCTAATTCTATATCTATTATACCCTTCTACGCCCATGTACCTCCCTTAATGTTGCTAAAATATGGGACCACTACTTCTGATTGGACAGGGACAGGGGTGGATTGTCGCACCATATTGATTTGTCCTAAATTGTAAAGCCTATTGTCCTTTACGTTCCCACCCCTTCAAATTAATACATTTGCTTTATTTCCCACCCGTCTCACGACAAATGTTATACATTTTACAGGGGAAAAGTATCATTTTGTCCACAGGAAACATAAAGTACAGCATCTTCGGCCAATAGGTCATGGCCTTGGGAGACGTCCAAGTTGACTTCACTTGGCAGGCACACAGGATACATGCGCAGAACCATCGTTTCTCGAGTTACAAGTCACCAACCCAGGCCCAAGTTTACGAACTAATAAAAGTGCAAGAAGAGAATATTAAAATCACAAATAAAATGTTTCACTGTATACCCACTATTTCTATTCTATTCCCATTTTAATTATATATACTATCCCGCATTAGTAGCGTTAAGAAAACGATAACTTAAAATGACACGAGCAAGCTGAAACATGTGAAAACATCAAGCAGCCATTTAATGCACACTGCGCAGAAGCAAAAGTTTTCCACCAAGCAAAGAAAGACGTCACACCATGTGATCAGGTTGCGACATGCGCAGATAGTTTCCCACGCTTTAGCGGCCATTTTAGATTACAGACAAGCGTTATTCATTAGTAAAACACATAGGCAAGCTTCCTTGCTATTCGTGTAGTGTATGCAAAGGTTAGTATTAACAATACAATTTTAATAAATTAATACTATGAGGAGGATTGAATACAAGCAAGTTTCATTTATGAAACCTTGCTCCATCAATCCCCTCTCTGATGGCGTTTCTGAGCCATCAAAACACTACACTCAATCAGATGCCAACTTCTTGCAAATTACTTCATTCTCATTTTTACACTTTCCATTTTTACATTCTCCTTTTAATTTCTTGTATAATTCACTCCTCCACTCTTCAAGTTCTATTTCATCTAGTTTTCTCTTCTTTCCTTTTTCTGTCACTTTGTATGTTCCATTCTTTCTACAACATTTGCACCATATTGTTATTGTCAATATTATTATTGCTATCCCTGCTAAAGGTACTAATATTTGACCTATAAGTCCTTTTCCTACATTAGCAAACCAGGTTCCAATTGACGAGATACTATTTGTCAATCTTTCCCATACACTATCAACTTCCAGTGGTTTAAGTTCTTTCTCAAGTTTCGTTATATTCTGTATATACGTTCCAATTTCTGCACTCTTATCAGGAATATAAGTGCAACAATGTTTCGTCTTCAATAATTTACAGACTCCGCCCTCTTTTGCCAATATAATATCAAGAGCAAGTCGATTTTGCATCACCATAGATCTAATCGCAACCATTTCCGCATTAATCATTAGGAACCCTCCAGCAGTATCCGTTGATAAACGATCAACTACTGTAGACAATTTACATATTTTCCTTGAGTTCAGAATTATTCCCACTGAAGGTATCAATGCACCAAATATATCACCTACAATTTCTGAAAAATTAGTTCTTTTACTACGTATTAATTCATTATTGTTTTCATTGCTTCCAGTGTTTCTTTTTACGTGGTATATCTTTGGAAATACTATTCCAAAATAACAACTTCCATACCACCGTGCAGGAGGCCTAAAGTAAGCCTTATTCCCACATACATAATAGATTCCAGGAAAAACTGAATCTGTTCCTCCTTTAAGTCCCCAACCTCCAATAATTAAAAAATTGTGTTTACATTCACTGGTACCGATGAAAACATTGTTATAATCAGTCTTTAACCTATGAAGACAAATTTTCCCTGTCTTTATGAAATCCAGGGCCATAGCAGCTTGAGCTTTTCCAGGTGTGTAACTCCCTTCTTTCTCAGCCCAAGGTGGTAAATGAGCCTTATGCTCAGAAGCTTTCTTTTGAAAATCTTGTCTTCTATCTTCTACTAAATTCAAAAAGATCTTTTCTTCTTCATGTAAGGAACATGTTAGATTATGTCTATGTGCATGTGTTATGTCTATCGATTTCATTGTTAAGAAAAATTCTCCCATAAACTGTGCGTTTTGACTACTAAGCACTGGGTTCATACTCTTGCGAATCGGAACCTCTGAAAATATCACATCTAAGTTTGAATAATAATACTGAAGTCTCCCTGTTCTATAAAATAAACTAGACAAAACACTACATGATATGCCATATGTCAGTGGTAAGTGATGGTATGTTAATCCTTCTGCTACTGATTCAGGTAACTTCATACAGACGTAACAATTACTAACTTCCATGGTGTCTACATATTGAAACAATAACTTTGTGAAAACGTTTAAACTAGTGTCGTTATCAGCTATTTCATGATGAATTTCTGGTTCATTCTTTGCCATTAGTTCTACTCATTTGCCCTTCATGTTCGCTGTCCTTCCTTTAGTTTCATTATTAATCTTTTTATCTACTATCATAAGGTAAGGAACTGCTACAATCAGGACTAACCATACTATAAGCACCATTACTAGACTACATATGCATATTGCACAGCATCTTCTACAACATTTCTGTTTTGGTCTCCCAGCAACTCTATCGTCAGGCATTTTTCGACAAGGAAGATTGCTCTTCTTATCTTTTCTTCTTTTCTTTAGTTTATTCTTTTGCTTAGTCAGGGTGGTCTTGTTTCTTCTTCGTACGATAATTCTGCACTTGTTCCTTCGCCACCACTGTCACTTGAATCTGAAATTTCAAAATCTTCAAGGATAATATAAGTCCAGTCAGGACCTTTGAATTTGTTATTCACAAGTTTCAGTCTTTTACTTCTTCTTTTCTCAGTTTTATTTTCTTGTTCAGTTTGACTTGTTACTTCATTCACTTGATCTGGATCTTCACTTCTGGTTGTTATGTGGTACTTTACTCTTTTAATGACACTCGGCCAATGATCTCCTTTTCTTGTTTTCTTTGTTGGCACTGCTTCCTTGTTTTTGTCTTCAGAGATCTTGTTAATTTCACTGTTTAGCACTGTTTTGTGTTCTTCAATTACTGTGTTTCTTGTTTGCTCTTCTTCAGGTCTAATTGGTTTCTCTGTAACAGCTCCGCTGTGAGTTTCCAATAACCGACCTTGTTCTTTACTTATTTCTTCAAGTTCACGTTTTTCAAAATTTTCTTCTTTTGAGCATTCTTGATCTAACTTGTTCTGATCAGGGCTTATAGCACTGTGAACTTCTGCAGCCTGACCGGATTCTTCTAAACCTGTCTGTCCCTGTTCAAAGTCTATTAGGTCTTCACTGTTTTGAGTCCAGTTTCCTTTCCCTATCTGACCTTGTTCAGGATTTCTTAGTGTCTTTTCTTCTTGTTCCTGAACTGCTTCTTCTTCACCTATCTGATCTTCTTCAATTTCTTCCAATTTTGTTTGACTTCTTGTTCTGTGGTATATTTCAGGAACCTCTACCACCAGTATCCAATCCTGACTTGTGCTCGGTTGTTCTTCTTCAGCTTCTCTTGAATCTCGAGCTTGAGATTCCTCCGCTGGGCAACCTTCAGCTTCTTCAGTGATTGGCTTTGTCTGAAGATTTTCTTCTTCAGGATCTGGCACTCTTTTGGTGTGGCTTACGTGAATCCAATTAGGAAATCCGGCACACTTCACTGCTGTATTCGTTGTCAGTATGACTTGACACGGTCTGCCCCATCTAGGTGATAGACACGTTTCTCTGGTGTGATTCTTCACTACCACCCAGTCACCAGGATTCAGATCATGTTCTTGCTCGGGCTGCCTGGAAACTGCGTCTTCTCCAACCTGATGAGAGACAGAACGCACTAGGTCAGCCAATCCCTTGCAATAGTCCAGAACCATATCATCAGATATATTCACCAGTTTGTTTGTGGGAACATGTGTTTGTCTCATTGCTCTTACCATCATTATTTCGTGGGGCTCAATCCTGTGGTTCTGTCAGGTATACTTCTGAGTCCCATTAAAACGATTGGTAATGCATCTGGCCACTCTAATGATGTTGATGCACACATTTTTCCCAGTCTTGACTTTATAGTGCCATTCAATTGTTCAACCACTCCAGAAGCCTCTGGGCGATATGCACAGTGCAGTTTCTGTTTGATTTGGAATGCTTCACAGATTATTTGAATCATTTCGCTGTTAAAATGTTTTCCTCTATCTGATTCCAAAGTTACTGGAAAACCAAATCTAGGAATGAGCTCTCGTAGCAACAGTTTTGCAACTGTAATGCTGTCATTTCTCCTAGTAGGGTAAGCCTCCACCCACTTTGAAAACAGACACACTATGACTAGTACATATTTCAGCCCTCTACATGGTGGTAACTGTATGAAATCAAACTAAAGTCTCATAAATGGACCCTCTGCCTTTCCAATTTTTCCAAATCCAATTACTGTCTTCCTCCCTGGATTATGCATTTGGCAAGTTAGACATCTCTGGCAAAGACTCTCTGCAACAGCTCTGAATTTGGGATTGTACCAATTTTGTCTGAACAGCCTAATCATTGCATCTCTCCCTATGTGTGTGTCTCCATGATGCATTCTAGCCAATTGTGAGAGTAAACAGTCTGGCATGACTGGTCTGCCATCAGCACTGATCCACACTTCATCATCTTCTCTTTGAGAACAACCCACTTTGATCCACAAATTCTTCTCACTTTCATCAACCTCATCTTGCAATTTCTTCACCTCATTCCAAGTTTCAGGTGGCATATACAGCATAAGTTGGCAGCTGATTCCCATTCTTTCCACCCTCTTATTGACTGACATTCTGGTTTTGGCACAATGTTGAGCCACCAGATCCGCATATCTGTTGCCGACTACCACCCAGTCATCTCCTGACTGGTGGGCGGCACATTTCACCACAGCCAATTCTTTTGGTGATTGTATTGCTTCTAGCAATTCCCTTACAAATTGTCCATTTTTAATGGGGGATCCTGAAGAAGTCATGAAATCCCTCTGCATCCACAGTTGGCCAAAATCATGCACGACCCCGTGACCATATTGGCTGACTGTAAATATAGTTACTTTTTGATTCCTCCCAATTTTGCATGCTCTTATCAACGCAATCAATTCAGCTACTTGTGCAGATTTGACTCCTGGTAAATAGGATGCTTCAACTATTCCAGTTAATTCACATACCGCATAAGCAGCAGTTAGTTTGCCATCTTCATGTCTTTGACATGAACCATCAACAAATAGCTCCCTGTCTGGCTTTTTAAGAGGCTGTTCCTCTATATCTGGACGTGGTTTTGTGCATAATTCTGTAATTTGTATACAATCATGTTCATCCTCTTCATCGTCTTTAATTCTTTCATGACATGGGTCTGGTAGTAAGGTTGCTGGATTTATTATAGTACACCTTACCATGTTCACATTTTCAGCACCCATTATTATTCTTTCATATTTAGTCAGCCGACTAGGAGTAAGATGCTGAGTTCGGGTTCTTGTCAACAGAATGACAACTGCATGTGGAACATACACTTTTACAGGGTGTCCCATCATAATTGACTCACTTTGTTCAATGCTCAAACAAGTAGCCGCTACTGCTTTTAAGCATCCTGGCAACGCGGCTGCTACTGGGTCCAATGTAGCAGAAAAATATGCTATAGGACGTCTTTCCAGTCCATGTCTTTGAGTTAGGACAGAAAGTGCACAATTTTCTCTCTCATGACAGAACAATGCAAATTCTCTTTTATAATCAGGCATGCCTAAGGCAGGTGCTGAACATAGGGCATTCCTCAATTTTACAAAAGCTTCTACACTTTCGTCCTCCCACTCCACAGGGTCTTTTGCTTTCTTTTTTGTCATGTTAATTAAGGGCTTAGCTAACATGGAAAATCCTGGTATCCATTGTCGACAGTAACCTACTATTCCTAGGAACATTCTCACTTGTCTTTGTGTTACAGGCATTTGCATTTTCTTTATTAAGGCTACTCTTTCAGCTGTTACTCTTCTTTTTCCTCTCTCAATTTGGTGTCCCAGATATTTAACAGCTGTTGTACAGAATTGCAATTTTTCAGGTGAGACTTTATGTCCCTCTTCTGCCAAAAGATTTAATAGTGCTATGGAATCAACAACACAGTCCTCTCTGGTGTTCGATGCCACCAATAAGTCAGTCGATATATTGGACTAAGACTGAGCTTCCTGGCATCACTAGTTTTTCAAGGCACTTTTTCAGTATCTGGTTAAAAATAGAAGGACTTTCTGTGTACCCCTGAGGAACACGATTCCACACATAAACCTTGTTCTCAAATTTAAATGAGAAGAGATACTGGCTGTCTGGATGTAATGGTATTGAAAAGAACGCTTGACACAAATCAATTACTGTGAACCATCCTGCACTCCAAGGGATCTGGTATAGAATTACTGCAGGATTTGGTACTATGGGACAACATGGTTCTACAATCTTTTTATTTTCCTCAGGTCCTGAACAATCCTATATTTTCCACTAGGTTTCTTTAACCCCATTATAGGTGAATTACATGGGCTACTCATTACTTCTTTTAAAATATTTTGTTCTACCATTCGATTTATTTCTTCAATGACCCCTGCTTTTACTTCTGCACTCATTTTGTACTGTCTGGTATTTGGGAAAATTGCACCTTCTTTTACAGTAATTTTGACTGGATCTATTTTAGCCATAAGTCCTACTTCCTTTCCGGTGAAATCCCATACTATGGGGTTTACTGTACCTTTTAATTCTTCTGGCAACTCATCTTTTGTTATTAACGAAAACATTTCATCCACTTCTGTACCTTGTTTTGCAATCATAATTTTATATACATGGTCTTCATCTGGTGTCTGAACTGCCGCACCATCCGGTGTGCAGAAAATTGTACAATTCATCTTGCACAATAAATCCCTACCTAATAAGTTTACTGGACTAGAATCACCCACTACAAATTGATGCATTTCTCTGAAGTTTCCAATTTTAACTTCCATGGGTTCGGTAAGAGGTGTTCTAATTCGCTGATTAGCTACCCCCACTACTTGGATATTTTCACCAGAGAGAGGAAGGTCTGGAATGTCTGCTGTTCTCACAGTAGACCAGGTAGCACCAGTGTCCAAAAGGAAAGTAATATTATTACCTTTCACATTCCCTTCAACATATGGACCTGACTGATCTACCTGTAAGGATGCGCCAAGTATGCACTCCTTCTTCCCCTCTCCTAGGCACCGTCATGGACTGAATTGACAGAAATCGTCCTACAAAAGAAATTGTGATGTCATATAATCATTCTTACCACTTCCTCCCTGATATCCGATGTCTGTACCATGCTTTGCTCTGCTTACATTACCCTGAATAGGAGCAGGTGGCAACTGACTCTGAGGATTTACACCCTGCTGTGAGTCATTCTGCATCTGTGGATTTAAATTTTGATTTGGGCCATTATTATTCCGAATCTTTTTACATTCATCCTTCCAATGTCCCAATTTTCCGCATCCATGACAAGGAAATTTCTTTTTAGCTTCTTCTCTAATCATTCGTCCTCTAAATTTTCCACCATTCCCAGTATCACCATTCGTTCCAGAATCCTTTCCTGGATTTTCACTTGGATTTTCCAAATTGATTCCCTGTTTCTCAGCCATTTTCACCTGAGCCCACATTACTTTTTCCTGCAATTTCTTGTGTCTATCCTCAATATCGTCTCCACAATATTGTGCATACTTTAAAATCTCATCTATGGGCTTTCCCTGCCAACACAGCATGTGTTGTTTAATCATCTGACAAATCTCTGGCCTCAAACCGTAAACAAACCGATACACAAACTGACTCATATTCTTGTCTCCAATGTCCTCAAATCCACTATACTGTTTAAATACCTGCAATAAACGCTCATAGTAGGAATGCACTGATTCATTAGCTTCTTGGGTAGTTCGATCTATTTTTACCCAATCTGTTTCTTTCGGTGGTATTTTCCCCTTCAGGTAAGTTATCACCTGCTGATACTTTTTCATCACATCATTTGACGGGGCACCTGTTTTCGGATCTCTAGGATATTCATCACTTGGCCAATCCACTGTGATTTTGCAATCTGTCCATAAATCGGCAGGTACCACTATGTCAAACAAACCATCCAAATCCTTCAACAATACCTTTGACACCTTCACAAACCTGTCAACCTGCTTGTACCATTCAATAGGTTTTTCTCTCAACTTTGGAAAATCATTCGTAAATGATAAAATATCCTGTCTGCTCCATGGGACATGTACATATCCTCCTCCCGCAACTTCTCGCATCGGATACATTTGGTCTGCTTTCCCTGTTTCCTTCATCACATATTCTGATGCTGTTCTACTTGTTCGTGCTTCTTCCTTTTTCTTGGCCCACCTAGTTTTCCATTTATCTAGGTCTCCCCATTTTTGCAAAACTAACATTAATTCTCTTATTTGTAATCTTCTTCCAGAGGCATTCATATTTTCTAAATCTTTGTCTGAAAATTCTGATCTATAGGGTTTCTGTAGTACCTTTGATCGCCCTATTTCTATGCCCATCTGTAGTGCTAAATTGGACAATTTTTCATGGAATATCTTTACATTTCTGGTGATACTCCTACACAGGAACAATAATTCTTCTTCATCATAGGTATTTAAGCGTTCTAGTCCTATATTTCCTGCTATTATTTCTTCTAATTCGACTTTCAATTTATGAATGTCCATTATTTTCGGAGGCGCACACTGTTTAACTGACCCTTGCACCCATCTTTCCAGATCTTCAGGTGTTACTATGGTAGCACTTTTTGTTCCTGATGAAGTCATCAAACTTACATCTTTTGAACCTCCAGGTACCTCTTTTCTGGGAGTACTATTTACAGAATCTCGAATAGGCAAGTCCATGAGTGATATTGTGGATTCACAGTCACTAAATTGATCCTCAATTATAACTGGAGCTTCAGGTTTGGGATTATTCACAGCAGTAGGTGTAAGTATCGGTGGAGGACAGCTTCCCTGAGTACCATATAATGGAACTACTGGACCAATTGTTACTGGTATGGTCAACGAATCAGGATGCACTTTTATCTGGGTTATTTTCTGTATTAATTCTGCTCTGGTCTTTTCTAGGGCTTCTTTTTCTTTGTCATGAAGTATTCTACTCGTGGTGAATTCATGCATTACCTGTGGCACTAATGGAGTTTTTGGTGGTGCACTTGGGGTGCATCCACTTGTCCCTTCCTGATATGGTGGGGGATTTCTTAACATTTCCTCCATAAATTCGTCTTCAAACTCCTCATTTCTCAATAAATGTTTTGTCTTTTCTGTGCACTTACTTCCTAATTTTTCCTCTGCTGAGAACAATGGATATAATCCTTCTGTAATCATTGCTCTTCTCCATTGTTTCATCTGACCATCCCTAGACTCACGTTGACATCTGGGAAAAGAATCCTGGATAACTCCTACTACTCCGAGGTCGATCCCGCTCAAATGCCTCGGTTTCCCATTCTCCTAGAGCTTCGTATTGGGTTAATCTAGGTCTGGGTTCTAAGTCATTCATCCTTAATCTCAAGTTTTGAAGAATTCTTCCATTGAACGTGCCATTCTCGGGAAATGCTAGTATTCCATCATTTTTGGTGTATTCTATCCAATTCTCCATCCATACACAAGTATGATAACCTCTTTCCATCATCATAAATGAAGCGGGCGTTTTAGCTGGTGGAATAATAATTCCTTCTCTAGTTTTGATTGGTTTATCCCTTTTAAAATAATTCTTAATCTTTTGTAAAAATGACATTTTTCTCCTTTCTCCGTACATTCTATCTAATCTTCGGTGTACAAAATTATATTCTGCAAACCCTAGGAATCTCCTATCCGGACGAGTTCCTGTTAAAGTCGGATCGCGTTTTAACATGCAATCTTTATCCACTACGAATTTTGCTTCTAAATTCTCGACCAATCAAATGTCTGCTACCTTTTATTTCCGAACCAATCCTTGCGTGGTCTTTTGGTGACGTTTCTCTGTCAACCCCTCCTTTACAATCTGCTCTTTCCTGTCCTTGCTGGTTTAACCAATCCCAGCGCGGCACCTGTGACGTCAGTACTACTCCTGACTACTAACCCCTCCTTTACAAGGGTTTTTCCACACCCGCTGATTCAACCAATCTCAGCGCGGCGTTTGGTGACGTCAACTCCCTCTCCGGCAACTGACCCTCCCTTTACAAAAATTTACGCAAACTTATTTTCTTTATAAATCTTAATTAAATTTCAGTAACAACATAAAACATTCGCTATCGTGCCAGTTTCTTCTAAATTCGAAAAAGATAGTTTCTTCCACACTTTAGTAAAACCTTTCCGTTTACTAAACATACACTACGAGTAAAACACTTCCGTCTACTCTTCACATAAGCTCCAGAAATACCTGTTACTTCTCCAATGTTACCCTTTCTAGGTGATATAACATCAAATTTTTACCAGCGTACTCTTTTGCTATTACTCACACGCATAGGATCCCTAACGAGTACTGAAAGTCCTGCTTAACTTCTCAGTACTAATTCTGCCTGACAGATAACCTCACTGCAGTATGGCTTCCACTTGCCACCCGCTATTCTTTTTACCCCGGGGTATTCTGGACAACATAAAACAAAACTCAAAATTTTAAGCGGATGTTAGTTCATAAAAATACAAATAAAAATTCACATTATCCAATTAACAAAGAGTAACCATAACCGTCCTCTGCTTACCAGAAAACTGATCCAGCGCGATATTAGCAAACAGCATTCATACACCATATACTCATTTGGGCCCATACATTCACACTACGCTAATACTTACGCTGGGTTTATCAGTTGTTACTCTTATCAAAAATCCCTGCTACCAATTACCTTCTGATTGAAGACTAATGACTTACCGATGAATCCTTTGCTAATTGGGAAATTTAAAATGAGTGACATTCATTATAATTAAGGCTCCCTGTTTTCCGTTTTTACTGATTTATACAGATAAATACAGACAGAAAACATTTATTTTCTTGTCTGTATTTATTTTTAAATGTGGATAAAAACGGAAATTGGGTTGCTTTTTGAGTAATTTTAAATACTGTCTGTTATGACTGCCAGGCCAATAGCTGTGTGGATTGATAGGTAAGGGGGCTAAAAAAGAAATAACTTTACTTAAAGAGGCTTTAACAGCAGAAGATATGCACACGGTTGATACTGAAATTTGCATATTTTCTTATAAGTACATTGATTTATCTTCGGCGGTTGTTTACAGCATTGAAACCTAGTAGGCATTCAAGCATGAGTGCATATTTACCGGTTAAATAGATGTGAAAATATACTAATTTCAGCTTCATTTTTCCACAAAACCCAAAATAAATATGGATAAATACAGATAAAATTAGCAAAAAATAAATATGGATAAATACAGACGGAAATGTCAAAAAAATAAATACCATAAAACCGGGAGCCCTAATTATAATACAAAATCCTGAAATAACCACTGAGTCAGGAAATTTTAAAATGTTTATCTAAAGATTTAGCAGAGTAAAATACAGAGCCACATGGTACTTAATCACAATACCCAAGATTAAGCATAGAAATGATTATTGCTAGTCAATGACGGTGTTTAAAGAAGAGAAGAAGATAGAGACAGCAGCGCAACTAAAGGTTGCATTATATTTACCTAAGTGCGAGAACCAAAACCCCTTAGCCAAGGAGTTTAAAGAATAAGACCCAGGAAGGATGAAGAGCAAAGACCTCCTCCAGGATCAGGACAGGACCGGTGACCTCTCTACAACGACGCCTGCGTCGTTCCCCTCTCTGATACTCTGCTTCTCCTCGATTCTCCCGTGTCTCCCTTCTAATGGACTCAGCCGCCCCCTCTTCAGGACCTCTTCTGGACAGGGATTCAGTCTGCAATCGATCAGCTTGGCGGTCTGGAGCTCTTCTGTGCGTTCTGAGAGTAAACTCTAACTAATTTGCTAATTCTATATCTATTATACCCTTCTACGCCCATGTACCTCCCCTTAATGTTGCTAAAATATGGGACCACTACTTCTGATTGGACAGGGACAGGGGGTGGATTGTCGCACCATATTGATTTGTCCTAAATTGTAAAGCCTATTGTCCTTTACGTTCCCACCCCTTCAAATTAATACATTTGCTTTATTTCCCACCCGTCTCACGACAAATGTTATACATTTTACAAGGGAAAAGTATCATTTTGTCCACAGAAAACATAAAGTACAGCATCTTCGGCCAATGGGTCATGGCCTTGGGAGACGTCCAAGTTGACTTCACTTGGCAGGCACACATGATACATGCGCAGAACCATCGTTTCTCGAGTTACAAGTCACCAACCCAGGCCCAAGTTTACGAACTAATAAAAGTGCAAGAAGAGAATATTAAAATCACAAATAAAATGTTTCACTGTATACCCACTATTTCTATTCTATTCCCATTTTAATTATATATACTATCCTGCATTAGTAGCGTTAAGAAAACGATAACTTAAAATGACACAAGAGCAAGCTGAAACATGTGAAAACATCAAGCAGCCATTTAATGCACACTGCGCAGAAGCAAAAGTTTCCCACCAAGCAAAGAAAGACGTCACACCATGTGATCAGGTTGCGACATGCGCAGATAGTTTCCCACGCTTTAGCGGCCATTTTAGATTACAGACAAGCGTTATTCATTAGTAAAACACATAGGCAAGCTTCCTTGCTATTCGTGTAGTGTATGCAAAGGTTAGTATTAACAATACAATTTTAATAAATTAATACTATGAGGAGGATTGAATACAAGCAAGTTTCATTTATGAAACCTTGCTCCATCAATCCCCTCTCTGATGGCGTTTCTGAGCCATCAAAACACTACACTCAATCAGATGCCAACTTCTTGCAAATTACTTCATTCTCATTTTTACACTTTCCATTTTTACATTCTCCTTTTAATTTCTTGTATAATTCACTCCTCCACTCTTCAAGTTCTATTTCATCTAGTTTTCTCTTCTTTCCTTTTTCTGTCACTTTGTATGTTCCATTCTTTCTACAACATTTGCACCATATTGTTATTGTCAATATTATTATTGCTATCCCTGCTAAAGGTACTAATATTTGACCTATAAGTCCTTTTCCTACATTAGCAAACCAGGTTCCAATTGACGAGATACTATTTGTCAATCTTTCCCATACACTATCAACTTCCAGTGGTTTAAGTTCTTTCTCAAGTTTCGTTATATTCTGTATATACGTTCCAATTTCTGCACTCTTATCAGGAATATAAGTGCAACAATGTTTCGTCTTCAATAATTTACAGACTCCGCCCTCTTTTGCCAATATAATATCAAGAGCAAGTCGATTTTGCATCACCATAGATCTAATCGCAACCATTTCCGCATTAATCATTAGGAACCCTCCAGCAGTATCCGTTGATAAACGATCAACTACTGTAGACAATTTACATATTTTCCTTGAGTTCAGAATTATTCCCACTGAAGGTATCAATGCACCAAATATATCACCTACAATTTCTGAAAAACTAGCTCTTTTACTACGTATTAATTCATTATTGTTTTCGTTGCTTCCAGTGTTTCTTTTTACGTGGTATATCTTTGGAAATACTATTCCAAAATAACAACTTCCATACCACCGTGCAGGAGGCCTAAAGTAAGCCTTATTCCCACATACATAATAGATTCCAGGAAAAACTGAATCTGTTCCTCCTTTAAGTCCCCAACCTCCAATAATTAAAAAATTGTGTTTACATTCACTGGTACCGATGAAAACATTGTTATAATCAGTCTTTAACCTATGAAGACAAATTTTCCCTGTCTTTATGAAATCCAGGGCCATAGCAGCTTGAGCTTTTCCAGGTGTGTAACTCCCTTCTTTCTCAGCCCAAGGTGGTAAATGAGCCTTATGCTCAGAAGCTTTCTTTTGAAAATCTTGTCTTCTATCTTCTACTAAATTCAAAAGATCTTTTCTTCTTCATGTAAGGAACATGTTAGATTATGTCTATGTGCATATGTTATGTCTATCGATTTCATTGTTAAGAAAAATTCTCCCATAAACTGTGCGTCTTGACTACTAAGCACTGGGTTCATACTCTTGCGAATCGGAACCTCTGAAAATATCACATCTAAGTTTGAATAATAATACTGAAGTCTCCCTGTTCTATAAAATAAACTAGACAAAACACTACATGATATGCCATATGTCAGTGGTAAGTGATGGTATGTTAATCCTTCTGCTACTGATTCAGGTAACTTCATACAGACGTAACAATTACTAACTTCCATGGTGTCTACATATTGAAACAATAACTTTGTGAAAACGTTTAAACTAGTGTCGTTATCAGCTATTTCATGATGAATTTCTGGTTCATTCTCTGCCATTAGTTCTACTCATTTGCCCTTCATGTTCGCTGTCCTTCCTTTAGTTTCATTATTAATCTTTTTATCTACTATCATAAGGTAAGGAACTGCTACAATCAGGACTAACCATACTATAAGCACCATTACTAGACTACATATGCATATTGCACAGCATCTTCTACAACATTTCTGTTTTGGTCTCCCAGCAACTCTATCGTCAGGCATTTTTCGACAAGGAAGATTGCTCTTCTTATCTTTTCTTCTTTTCTTTAGTTTATTCTTTTGCTTAGTCAGGGTGGTCTTGTTTCTTCTTCGTACGATAATTCTGCACTTGTTCCTTCGCCACCACTGTCACTTGACTCTGAACTTTCAAAATCTTCAAGGATAATATAAGTCCAGTCAGGACCTTTGAATTTGTTATTCACAAGTTTCAGTCTTTTACTTCTTCTTTTCTCAGTTTTATTTTCTTGTTCAGTTTGACTTGTTACTTCATTCACTTGATCTGGATCTTCACTTCTGGTTGTTATGTGGTACTTTACTCTTTTAATGACACTCGGCCAATGATCTCCTTTTCTTGTTTTCTTTGTTGGCACTGCTTCCTTGTTTTTGTCTTCAGAGATCTTGTTAATTTCACTGTTTAGCACTGTTTTGTGTTCTTCAATTACTGTGTTTCTTGTTTGCTCTTCTTCAGGTCTAATTGGTTTCTCTGTAACAGCTCCGCTGTGAGTTTCCAATAACTGACCTTGTTCTTTATTTATTTCTTCAAGTTCACGTTTTTCAAAATTTTCTTCTTCTGAGCATTCTTCTTGATCTAACTTGTTCTGATCAGGGCTTATAGCACTGTGAACTTCTGCAGCCTGACCGGATTCTTCTAAACCTGTCTGTCCCTGTTCAAAGTCTATTAGGTCTTCACTGTTTTGAGTCCAGTTTCCTTTCCCTATCTGACCTTGTTCAGGATTTCTTAGTGTCTTTTCTTCTTGTTCCTGAACTGCTTCTTCTTCACCTATCTGATCTTCTTCAATTTCTTCCAATTTTGTTTGACTTCTTGTTCTGTGGTATATTTCAGGAACCTCTACCACCGGTATCCAATCCTGACTTGTGCTCGGTTGTTCTTTTTCAGCTTCTCTTGAATCTCGAGCTTGAGATTCCTCCGCTGGGCAACCTTCAGCTTCTTCAGTGATTGGCTTTGTCTGAAGATTTTCTTCTTCAGGATCTGGCACTCTTTTGGTGTGGCTTACGTGAATCCAATTAGGAAATCCGGCACACTTCACTCCTGTATTCGTTGTCAGTATGACTTGACACGGTCTGCCCCATCTAGGTGATAGACACGTTTCTCTGAGGTGATTCTTCACTACCACCCAGTCACCAGGATTCAGATCATGTTCTTGCTCGGGCTGCCTGGAAACTGCGTCTTCTCCAACCTGATGAGAGACAGAACGCACTAGGTCAGCCAATCCCTTGCAATAGTCCAGAACCATATCATCAGATATATTCACCAGTTTGTTTGTGGGGACATGTGTTTGTCTCATTGCTCTTCCCATCATTATTTCGTGGGGGCTCAATCCTGTGGTTCTGTCAGGTATACTTCTGAGTCCCATTAAAACGATTGGTAATGCATCTGGCCACTCTAATGATGTTGATGCACACATTTTTCCCAGTCTTGACTTTATAGTGCCATTCAATTGTTCAACCACTCCAGAAGCCTCTGGGCGATATGCACAGTGCAGTTTCTGTTTGATTTGGAATGCTTCACAGATTATTTGAATCATTTCGCTGTTAAAATGTTTTCCTCTATCTGATTCCAAAGTTACTGGAAAACCAAATCTAGGAATGAGCTCTCGTAGCAACAGTTTTGCAACTGTAATGCTCTCATTTCTCCTAGTAGGGTAAGCCTCCACCCACTTTGAAAACAGACACACTATGACTAGTACATATTTCAGCCCTCTACATGGTGGTAACTGTATGAAATCAAACTGAAGTCTCATAAATGGACCCTCTGCCTTTCCAATTTTTCCAAATCCAATTACTGTCTTCCTCACTGGATTATGCATTTGGCAAGTTAGACATCTCTGGCAAAGACTCTCTGCAACAGCTCTGAATTTGGGATTGTACCAATTTTATCTGAACAGCCTAATCATTGCATCTCTCCCTATGTGTGTGTCTCCATGATGCATTCTAGCCAATTGTGAGAGTAAACAGTCTGGCATGACTGGTCTGCCATCAGCACTGATCCACACTTCATCATCTTCTCTTTGAGAACAACCCACTTTGATCCACAAATTCTTCTCACTTTCATCAACCTCATCTTGCAATTTCTTCACCTCATTCCAAGTTTCAGGTGGCATATACAGCATAAGTTGGCAGCTGATTCCCATTCTTTCCACCCTCTTATTGACTGACATTCTGGTTTTGGCACAATGTTGAGCCACCAGATCCGCATATCTGTTGCCGACTACCACCCAGTCATCTCCTGACTGGTGGGCGGCACATTTCACCACAGCCAATTCTTTTGGTGATTGTATTGCTTCTAGCAATTCCCTTACAAATTGTCCATTTTTAATGGGGGATCCTGAAGAAGTCATGAAATCCCTCTGCATCCACAGTTGGCCAAAATCATGCATGACCCCGTGGCCATATTGGCTGACTGTAAATATAGTTACTTTTTGATTCCTCCCAATTTTGCATGCTCTTATCAACGCAATCAATTCAGCTACTTGTGCAGATTTGACTCCTGGTAAATAGGATGCTTCAACTATTCCAGTTAATTCACATACCGCATAAGCAGCAGTTAGTTTGCCATCTTCATGTCTTTGACATGAACCATCAACAAATAGCTCCCTGTCTGGCTTTTTAAGAGGCTGTTCCTCTATATCTGGACGTGGTTTTGTGCATAATTCTGTAATTTGTATACAATTATGTTCATCCTCTTCCGCGTCTTTAATTCTTTCATGACATGGGTCTGGTAGTAAGGTTGCTGGATTTATTATAGTACACCTTACCATGTTCACATTTTCAGCACCCATTATTATTCTTTCATATTTAGTCAGCCGACTAGGAGTAAGATGCTGAGTTCGGGTTCTTGTCAACAGAATGACAACTGCATGTGGAACATACACTTTTACAGGGTGTCCCATCACAATTGACTCACTTTGTTCAATGCTCAAACAAGTAGCCGCTACTGCTTTTAAGCATCCTGGCAACGCGGCTGCTACTGGGTCCAATGTAGCAGAAAAATATGCTATAGGACGTCTTTCCAGTCCATGTCTTTGAGTTAGGACAGAAAGTGCACAATTTTCTCTCTCATGACAGAACAATGCAAATTCTCTTTTATAATCAGGCATGCCTAAGGCAGGTGCTGAACATAGGGCATTCCTCAATTTTACAAAAGCTTCTACACTTTCATCCTCCCACTCCACAGGGTCTTTTGCTTTCTTTTTTGTCATGTTAATTAAGGGCTTAGCTAACATGGAAAATCCTGGTATCCATTGTCGACAGTAACCTACTATTCCTAGGAACATTCTCACTTGTCTTTGTGTTACAGGCATTTGCATTTTCTTTATTAAGGCTACTCTTTCAGCTGTTACTCTTCTTTTTCCTCTCTCAATTTGGTATCCCAGATATTTAACAGCTGTTGTACAGAATTGCAATTTTTCAGGTGAAACTTTATGTCCCTCTTCTGCCAAAAGATTTAATAGTGCTATGGAATCAACAACACAGTCCTCTCTGGTGTTCGATGCCACCAATAAGTCGTCGATATATTGGACTAAGACTGAGCTTCCTGGCATCACTAGTTTTTCAAGGCACTTTTTCAGTATCTGGTTAAAAATAGAAGGACTTTCTGTGTACCCCTGAGGAACACGATTCCACACATAAACCTTGTTCTCAAATTTAAATGAGAAGAGATACTGGCTGTCTGGATGTAATGGTATTGAAAAGAACGCTTGACACAAATCAATTACTGTGAACCATCCTGCACTCCAAGGGATCTGGTATAGAATTACTGCAGGATTTGGTACTATGGGACAACATGGTTCTACAATCTTTTTTATTTTCCTCAGGTCCTGAACAATCCTATATTTTCCACTAGGTTTCTTTAACCCCATTATAGGTGAATTACATGGGCTACTCATTACTTCTTTTAAAATATTTTGTTCTACCATTCGATTTATTTCTTCAATGACCCCTGCTTTTACTTCTGCACTCATTTTGTACTGTCTGGTATTTGGGAAAATTGCACCTTCTTTTACAGTAATTTTGACTGGATCTATTTTAGCCATAAGTCCTACTTCCTTTCCGGTGAAATCCCATACTATGGGGTTTACTGTACCTTTTAATTCTTCTGGCAACTCATCTTTTGTTATTAACGAAAACATTTCATCCACTTCTGTACCTTGTTTTGCAATCATAATTTTATATACATGGTCTTCATCTGGTGTCTGAACTGCCACACCATCCGGTGTGCAGAAAATTGTACAATTCATCTTGCACAATAAATCCCTACCTAATAAGTTTACTGGACTAGAATCACACACTACAAATTGATGCATTTCTCTGAAGTTTCCAATTTTAACTTCCATGGGTTCGGTAAGAGGTGTTCTAATTCGCTGATTAGCTACCCCCACTACTTGGATATTTTCACCAGAGAGAGGAAGGTCTGGAATGTCTGCTGTTCTCACAGTAGACCAGGTAGCACCAGTGTCCAAAAGGAAAGTAATATTATTACCTTTCACATTCCCTTCAACATATGGACCTGACTGATCTACCTGTAAGGATGCGCCAAGTATGCACTCCTTCTTCCCCTCTCCTAGGCACCGTCATGGACTGAATTGACAGAAATCATCCTGCAAAAGAAATTGTGATGTCATATAATCATTCTTACCACTTCCTCCCTGATATCCGATGTCTGTACCATGCTTTGCTCTGCTTACATTACCCTGAATAGGAGCAGGTGGCAACTGACTCTGAGGATTTACACCCTGCTGTGAGTCATTCTGCATCTGTGGATTTAAATTTTGATTTGGGCCATTATTATTCCGAATCTTTTTACATTCATCCTTCCAATGTCCCAATTTTCCGCATCCATGACAAGGAAATTTCTTTTTAGCTTCTTCTCTAATCATTCGTCCTCTAAATTTTCCACCATTCCCAGTATCACCATTCGTTCCAGAATCCTTTCCTGGATTTTCACTTGGATTTTCCAAATTGATTCCCTGTTTCTCAGCCATTTTCACCTGAGCCCACATTACTTTTTCCTGCAATTTCTTGTGTCTATCCTCAATATCGTCTCCACAATATTGTGCATACTTTAAAATCTCATCTATGGGCTTTCCCTGCCAACACAGCATGTGTTGTTTAATCATCTGACAAATCTCTGGCCTCAAACCGTAAACAAACCGATACACAAACTGACTCATATTCTTGTCTCCAATGTCCTCAAATCCACTATACTGTTTAAATACCCTCAATAAACGCTCATAGTAGGAATGCACTGATTCATTAGCTTCTTGGGTAGTTCGATCTATTTTTACCCAATCTGTTTCTTTCGGTGGTATTTTCCCTTCAGGTAAGTTATCACCTGCTGATACTTTTTCATCACATCATTTGACGGGGCACCTGTTTTCGGATCTCTAGGATATTCATCACTTGGCCAATCCACTGTGATTTTGCAATCTGTCCATAAATCGGCAGGTACCACTATGTCAAACAAACCATCCAAATCCTTCAACAATACCTTTGACACCTTCACAAACCTGTCAACCTGCTTGTACCATTCAATAGGTTTTTCTCTCAACTTTGGAAAATCATTCGTAAATGATAAAATATCCTGTCTGCTCCATGGGACATGTACATATCCTCCTCCCGCAACTTCTCGCATCGGATACATTTGGTCTGCTTTCCTGTTTCCTTCATCACATATTCTGATGCTGTTCTACTTGTTCGTGCTTCTTCCTTTTTCTTGGCCCACCTAGTTTTCCATTTATCTAGGTCTCCCCATTTTTGCAAAACTAACATTAATTCTCTTATTTGTAATCTTCTTCCAGAGGCATTCATATTTTCTAAATCTTTGTCTGAAAATTCTGATCTATAGGGTTTCTGTAGTACCTTTGATCGCCCTATTTCTATGCCCATCTGTAGTGCTAAATTGGACAATTTTTCATGGAATATCTTTACATTTCTGGTGATACTCCTACACAGGAACAATAATTCTTCTTCATCATAGGTATTTAAGCGTTCTAGTCCTATATTTCCTGCTATTATTTCTTCTAATTCGACTTTCAATTTATGAATGTCCATTATTTTCGGAGACGCACACTGTTTAACTGACCCTTGCACCCATCTTTCCAGATCTTCAGGTGTTACTATGGTAGCACTTTTTGTTCTTGATGAAGTCATCAAACTTACATCTTTTGAACCTCCAGGTACCTCTTTTCTGGGAGTACTATTTACAGAATCTCGAATAGGCAAGTCCATGAGTGATATTGTGGATTCACAGTCACTAAATTGATCCTCAATTATAACTGGAGCTTCAGGTTTGGGATTATTCACAGCAGTAGGTGTAAGTATCGGTGGAGGACAGCTTCCCTGAGTACCATATAATGGAACTACTGGACCAATTGTTACTGGTATGGTCAACGAATCAGGATGCACTTTTATCTGGGTTATTTTCTGTATTAATTCTGCTCTGGTCTTTTCTACGGCTTCTTTTTCTTTGTCATGAAGTATTCTACTCGTGGTGAATTCATGCATTACCTGTGGCACTAATGGAGTTTTTGGTGGTGCACTTGGGGTGCATCCACTTGTCCCTTCCTGATATGGTGGGGGATTTCTTAACATTTCCTCCATAAATTCGTCTTCATACTCCTCATTTCTCAATAAATGTTTTGTCTTTTCTGTGCACTTACTTCCTAATTTTTCCTCTGCTGAGAACAATGGATATAATCCTTCTGTAATCATTGCTCTTCTCCATTGTTTCATCTGACCATCCCTAGACTCACGTTGACATCTGGGAAAAGAATCCTGGATAACTCCTACTACTCCGAGGTCGATCCCGCTCAAATGCCTCGGTTTCCCATTCTCCTAGAGCTTCGTATTGGGTTAATCTAGGTCTGGGTTCTAAGTCATTCATCCTTAATCTCAAGTTTTGAAGAATTCTTCCATTGAACGTGCCATTCTCGGGAAATGCTAGTATTCCATCATTTTTGGTGTATTCTATCCAATTCTCCATCCATACACAAGTATGATAACCTCTTTCCATCATCATAAATGAAGCGGGCGTTTTAGCTGGTGGAATAATAATTCCTTCTCTAGTTTTGATTGGTTTATCCCTTTTAAAATAATTCTTAATCTTTTGTAAAAATTAAATTTTTCTCCTTTCTCCGTACATTCTATCTAATCTTCGGTGTACAAAATTATATTCTGCAAACCCTAGGAATCTCCTATCCGGACGAGTTCCTGTTAAAGTCGGATCGCGTTTTAACATGCAATCTTTATCCACTAAGAATTTTGCTTCTAAATTCTCGACCAATCAAATGTCTGCTACCTTTTATTTCCGAACCAATCCTTGCGTGGTCTTTTGGTGACGTTTCTCTGTCAACCCCTCCTTTACAATCTGCTCTTTCCTGTCCTTGCTGGTTTAACCAATCCCAGCGCGGCACCTGTGACGTCAGTACTACTCCTGACTACTAACCCCTCCTTTACAAGGGTTTTTCCACACCCGCTGATTCAACCAATCTCAGCGCGGCGTTTGGTGACGTCAGCTCCCTCTCCGGCAACTGACCCTCCCTTTACAAAAATTTACGCAAACTTATTTTCTTTATAAATCTTAATTAAATTTCAGTAACAACATAAAACATTCGCTATCGTGCCAGTTTCTTCTAAATTCGAAAAAGATAGTTTCTTCCACACTTTAGTAAAACCTTTCCGTTTACTAAACATACACTACGAGTAAAACACTTCCGTCTACTCTTCACATAAGCTCCAGAAATACCTGTTACTTCTCCAATGTTACCCTTTCTAGGTGATATAACATCAAATTTTTACCAGCGTACTCTTTTGCTATTACTCACACGCATAGGATCCCTAACGAGTACTGAAAGTCCTGCTTAACTTCTCAGTACTAATTCTGCCTGACAGATAACCTCACTGCAGTATGGCTTCCACTTGCCACCCGCTATTCTTTTTACCCCGGGGTATTCTGGACAACATAAAACAAAACTCAAAATTTTAAGCGGATGTTAGTTCATAAAAATACAAATAAAAATTCACATTACCCAATTAACAAAGAGTAACCATAACCGTCCTCTGCTTACCAGAAAACTGATCCAGCGCGATATTAGAAAACAGCATTCATACACCATATACTCATTTGGGCCCATACATTCACACTACGCTAATACTTACGCTGGGTTTATCAGTTGTTACTCTTATCAAAAATCCCTGCTACCAATTACCTTCTGATTGAAGAGTAATGACTTACCGATGAATCCTTTGCTAATTGGGAAATTTAAAATGAGTGACATTCATTATAATACAAAATCCTGAAATAACCACTGAGTCAGGAAATTTTAAAATGTTTATCTAAAGATTTAGCAGAGTAAAATACAGAGCCACATGGTACTTAATCGCAATACCCAAGATTAAGCATAGAAATGATTATTGCTAGTCAATGACGGTGTTTAAAGAAGAGAAGAAGATAGAGACAGCAGCGCAACTAAAGGTTGCATTATATTTACCTAAGTGCGAGAACCAAAACCCCTTAGCCAAGGAGTTTAAAGAATAAGACCCAGGAAGGATGAAGAGCAAAGACCTCCTCCAGGATCAGGACAGGACCGGTGACCTCTCTACAACGACGCCTGCGTCGTTCCCCTCTCTGATACTCGGCTTCTCCTCGATTCTCCCGTGTCTCCCTTCTAATGGACTCAGCCGCCCCCTCCTCAGGACCTCTTCTGGACAGGGATTCAGTCTGCAATCGATCAGCTTGGCGGTCTGGAGCTCTTCTGTGCGTTTTGAGAGTAAACTCTAACTAATTTGCTAATTCTATATCTATTATACCCTTCTACGCCCATGTACCTCCCCTTAATGTTGCTAAAATATGGAACCACTACTTCTGATTGGACAGGGACAGGGGGTGGATTGTCGCACCATATTGATTTGTCCTAAATTGTAAAGCCTATTGTCCTTTACGTTCCCACCCCTTCAAATTAATACATTTGCTTTATTTCCCACCTGTCTCACGACAAATGTTATACATTTTACAGGGGAAAAGTATCATTTTGTCCACAGGAAACATAAAGTACAGCATCTTCGGCCAATGGGTCATGGCCTTGGGAGACGTCCAAGTTGACTTCACTTGGCAGGCACACAGGATACATGCGCAGAACCATCGTTTCTCGAGTTACAAGTCACCAACCCAGGCCCAAGTTTACGAACTAATAAAAGTGCAAGAAGAGAATATTAAAATCACAAATAAAATGTTTCACTGTATACCCACTATTTCTATTCTATTCCCATTTTAATTATATATACTATCCCGCATTAGTAGCGTTAAGAAAACAATAACTTAAAATGACACAAGAGCAAGCTGAAACATGTGAAAACATCAAGCAGCCATTTAATGCACACTGAGCAGAAGCAAAAGTTTCCCACCAAGCAAAGAAAGACGTCACACCATGTGATCAGGTTGCGACATGCGCAGATAGTTTCCCACGCTTTAGCGGCCATTTTAGATTACAGACAAGCGTTATTCATTAGTAAAACACATAGGCAAGCTTCCTTGCTATTCGTGTAGTGTATGCAAAGGTTAGTATTAACAATACCATTTTAATAAAGTAATACTATGAGGAGGATTGAATACAAGCAAGTTTCATTTATGAAATCTTGCTCCATCAGGTGTCTCTTGAGCCATTTTTCTAACAGTGGCAGTTGATCCGTTTGTGCTGATTCAAAAACGCTGGGGCGTGTCACAATCAGCGCACGCCCCACCTACCTGCGTACTGCTGTCCTGCCATGCCTGCCACGGACCCTCTGTGACGTGTGCTTCTCCTCAAGGTTTCCTGTTGTTGAAGGTGTTTGGGAGCACGATGATGCCGGGAGCCATCCGGCGCGGCATCACCGGTGCGTGCCGCCATTTTGCGATTGGATTTATCTATGTCGTTACCTCCGGTTTCCAGCCTCTGCTGTTCTCGTTTTGCCAACCACATCATCCGGACCACAAAGTTAATCGTTAGTTGTCTTTCTCCAAGAACGTCGCGGTGTGCAGATCTTCTGCTCTTCATTTCTTCATACCTTTCTGCAAACTGTTTTGTTGTGCACCGGAAGTTTGAAGGTACATCTTTCATTGTTCATGGCTTCGACCAACCTGTGTGCGCAGTAGAAGGGCAGCCCTGCCATGTGATGTTGCCTCCGATCATAGTACCCACTGCCAGGGTGCTTAGTAACTCTGGTCCTGTTTTTCACACCTTCTGGATTGCTTCACGCAAACATCAGACCGTTTACTTATCTACAGTGGTTTTTCTTCTGAAAGAACAGCTACAGGGTTATTATCTCTCGTGTGCCATTTAACTGGACAGTTGGGCATATAACACTAGTATTACTACCATGGATATTCAACTCGGGTGAGAGGTCGCTCACCGGCGTGGTTTCTGGTTTTACTAATTTCTACAGTCATTGATGTTTTGCTGGTTTATAAGTGCACTTTCCCATTCATACAAGTTTGTGTTGGTAAGCCTTAAATGGGGTTTGTTTGGGGGTCTTTTCCAATTTACTTTATGTTCCACGCTCACACACGGTTTTGCGCAATCTACTCTTTATGTTTCCCTACATAGGGATGGCAATTGGTTCTAGTCCCATTTGCTCACAGTACACTTGCCCATTTTGAACTATGTATGGTTCCTACTTTCAGGGCATTTATGCATAGGTGTTAGTCCTATTTGCATTACTTACACACCTCTATTCTTAGAGACAAGTCATGGGTTCACACCCATATACACTAGTTAACAATTGCTTAGTTCCTTTGTGTTGGAATAGGTCATGGGTTCAGACCCATATATGGTATCTGACCATAGCTAATCTCCCTTACGTTTCGGGCTAAGTCTTAGGTTTAGGTTCAGTCATCTCTTATACTGTTGCCCCACACAGGGTGTGTTGTATGGGCTATAGTCCCATTACTACAGTGCACGGTATGTGACCTCTACACGAGGTTGTCCTTACACGGACTATTTATACTGTTACCCCACACAGGGTGTGTTTTATGGGTTATAGTCCCACTACTACAGTGCACAGCATGTGATCTCTACATAAGGTTGTCACATTCACACATGCAACTTTACCCTTACAGGGTGTGTTTCATGGGTTTCCGTCCCTTTTGTGTTATTTTCTCAACGTAATATTTTTGTTATGCATGTGATCTCTACACGAGATTGTCTTTACACGGGCCTAGTCCCATTCACAATAGCTCCTCACCCCGTTTCCTCGGGGTAGGAGTCGGTCATGGGTACTCACATACTTTGGGTACATATTTACCCTTACATAGGGTGTTTTCCTCGGGTCTCAATCCCACTTGCTGTTTTTTCTCAACGTTATGCCTTATTGCTTTACATTGTCAATTTTCCAATGCAATGTTGTTTACATTATATTATCATTACAATTTTATAACAGGGAAGTATGAGTGATGATTGTATTCTCTCCTCTTCTTCTCTGTTTCTTTCATGTGTTCAGTTTTCCTTGTGACGTCTTTTCTTCTCGTCATCTGTGGATTCTGGACTTTATCCTTATTGTCAATCTTTCTTTGTCTTCTGTCTTTCTCTTATCGTAGTGTGTTCTTCTTTCCGCCTGAGACTACTCTTTATTCTCCGCTGAGTGTGTGTGTGGTTGTAGTCCAGTGTTTTGTTGTGTTGTGCTATGCCTTGCTTTCTCGCTTGCCTGCCTGGCCAGTAGGTGTGTCTGAGGGGTAGTCATTAGTGCTTTCATGTTTTGTCTTTTCCTCGTTGTTTATTTTCGCTGGATCTTCCTATTATTTTTTTTGTTTGTTTTATTTATAGAAGGGAGGATGGGTTATTTCTTTGCATCTTTTATGCTGTTTCTGTATTCCTATTTTCTTTCCTCTTTAATGCTTCTCTTTTTTTTGTTTAACATTTAAATTGTTTCTATTATATAAGAAAGGGGGATATGTAGTATCCTGGTATACTGTCCATGTTATTGTTACTCCATGTTCACCACCTGCTCAGCCAGTGGAATGTTGAAGTGATGATGCGCTTAAGAATGTTGGGTGTCTGTGAGGAGAAGTCACAGTTGAGATTGGGGTGAGCAGCATGCTGGCTGCTCCTGGTGGGGCTGATCTACAGAACATGTAACTAACTACAATAAAACCTCCTGAATTACATCAACCAGTCTGGACTTCGTTACCACAGTAATGTCTCGCAGAGCCAGAGTTGTGCTTACAGCTACAACTTCCCTTTCACAGCCTTCTAGCTAAATCCTGATATTAAAATTTCCTTGTGCACATCCCTGAACTTTCTAAACCCCAGCAGTCTAAAATATGCTTCAGACCCCCTCATGGACAATATGTAATCATCTTGTGTGAATCACATTCACGACTAATCCTGGTCTGCCATGCCTGTTTGGCTCCTTTTTTGCTATACAAATTTCTGAAAATAAATAAATTCAACTATTAGGGAGAGACATCCGAAGAGAAGGCTGAAACAGAAAGCTAGACAGAGCAAGGAAGATGAAGTGTGGATGAAAAGGAATAAGCAGTATAGAGAAAAGTGGGAAGAGATTTGGAAAGTGACGGAAATATTAACAAGAACTGACAAAGCTAATGTGCCTGACCTTGCAAACCTGCAATTATTTCTTTATTTTTCTTAAAAAGCACATGTAATCAAAATTACAATTTTGGAAGTAAAAAAAATAAGTAAAAGGTGAGCGGGGAGATGCTAGACCCTTGAAAAAAATGTCAAACTCACACAGCCAAAAATTGAAAAAGACAAAAAAGAGAAAGGAAAGGATTGATTAGCCCTCCAACCACAATACCGAAGTGAACTATGCTTTAGGCAGATGTGAGCATGCGATCAGGCAAAATGCCATCACTCACAGCGCAATAGAGCCATTGGTGGAAGGGGGCTGCCTGACTCATTGTGCTATGCTGTATGCTGTGGCCTATTGAAGCAACATGTGAATGAATATTTACTAGACTAATCTTTGAAGAGGCTTATCATTACCCTCTCTACATATGTATATATGTGCTCATCATCTATGTATCTTTCTACCACATAAATATAGGTAGACTTCTAAAGCTGTCTGTAGACCAGACCTAAAAAATCAGTTGAAGGTCATAGCAGCACAATGTGGATGAACTGGGAGAAAGAAAGGGAAATCAGAATAGAATGATGTTCAGTGAAGAGAGGTGAGAGACAGACATGGCTTGAGTGAGTGAGTAAGCGAGGAGCATGCTACGGATGATCGGGAGTGCTTCGAGGGTCTCCTCAGGGGTGACAATCCAATCCAATCTTAGTGAGCAAGCTTCATTTCTTAAATGGTCTGAGTGAGTTATGGGTCACCCTAAAGCTGATCTGAACTCACTTGATTGTATTTTCAGTATAGTGGGATGAGTGAGCGAGGTGCAATCCAATGATCTGATTGATATCTCATTCATGAAATGGTCTCACTCAAGAAGTGTTGGAAGACAGCAAAACATCTTTTCCAAAGTTCATTCCATTGACCATTCATTCTGTCTCTGCACTGAAAGGACAAGTTCATTGAAGCTGTGCGTTTATTTTATGTAGAATTCTACTGACCCTGGGTTCCAACACATGTGCCAAATATGTTCATTGGAAAGGGGAGGTGCACCCAATAATTGTTCAGCAGAGCCAGTTCAGTCCATAAATCTTCTTTATTCAAAAATAATATATAAAATAACTGAAGCACAGCCAACGCGTTTCGTTCCTTTGTGTCAAAGGAACTTCATCAGGGCTTAACAAAAGTGTGGGTTGGTTATAGTAACAACCAATTTTATTTGTTGATATACTCCGGATGACGCAGTCCCAAAGTAGTTGAAAAAGTATTAAAATCCAGATGTCAATTCTTAATATAATGCGAATATGCCCGCATAATCAATTGATGAAATAGAGAGGTAACATTGTGTGGTCCCGGAGTTCAACCCAGATAAGGAAAGACAGAATACTTCGATCCTTACTGTCGAATCTGGCTTACAGTTAGCTGAGTCGGAGGAGGCCTCCTCCGACTCAGCTAACTGTAAGCCAGATTTGGAGTACCCCCTTTGGGTCCATTAGTTTCTTTGAGTCAGCTTTCCTCAGCTATTGTTTGTAGAAAGTCTTATCAACATTGTGGCTCAGCCCATAGGAGTATCTTCATTTGGCCAAAGTGAAATTTTGTTTATAGTCACTTAATATCACAACATTTCTGGCATTTCACGTTAGACTTGTGTCATGGAATGCCCAAGAGTATGCCGTTCTACCACTTTGCGTAATTGAGATGATTTTCCTATCACCGAAGCACGCAAGCAAAGTGAACACACAGAATTCGAGCAGCAATTGTTCACATCACCTGCAATTTTGCATTATTTTTAGTATCCAAAATGTGCGTGAGGATGCATTTCATGCTAAAAAATAGTGCACCATGCCAAACCGGCAGTTCACATATTGTTACTTAATTTATTGGACAATACATATAAATTACGCAAAGGCAATTATGCAAATTTTGCGAACTGTCATGCATGCTCTCTTCACTAGCAGATTTGACTACAGCAACTCCCTCTACATAGGAATCACCGTCCAACTCTTGAGGAAACCCCAGACCATCTAGAACACATCAGCCAGACTCATCCTCGACCTCCTCAGACAGATGCACATCACCCCTCACCTCAGGAAACTCCATTGGCTACCAATTGCAAAGAGATACCAGTTCAACTTGCTCATCCACGCTTACAAGGCTCTACAAAATAAAGGACTGTCATACCTCAACAAATGATTGAATTTCTACCAGCCTACCAGGGAAATCTATTCCAGATCCTTCTCCCTAGCAGCTGCCCTGTGCATCCAACAGACTAACAGCGGAGGCCTCTCCTTCTCCCACCTGGTGGCTCAGAAAGGATCTCAAGACCTGGAATAGGCAGTGTGATCACACAGTAGGACTCCACAGTGCCACAAGACCCTCAAGGGTGAAGCATCCGTGTTATACAAATCCTGATTGATTCATTGAAATTTTGCTTTGATTAATTTTCATCTCAGTGGTCTGCAATTATTTCAATTTCCCTTGAGATGTATTAGTCTAAATGTGTAGTGCTTCCATTGCAATGCATGAAACGTTAACCATCTTTGCACTGCAATGGAAGACCATAGTTGTTATCATTTCTGCGTCCTGTTCATTGTAGAGCACATATGTGGCGCCGCCCGCTCTACACAGGGTCATCGCCTGCTACACTTAGAACCATGCACAAGTACTTGCATTCTTGCCCGACCACCAAGCATGCTCAAAATAAATAAAAAACACAGCAACATTTGCATCCCTACTTCCCAGAAGCACCAGGAATTGCAATATCACAGCAATCATGGATCTGGGATAAGACTGCACATCTTTAACTACACGTAGCAAATGCTATTGCATAACATTTACTGTCATTGAAGGTTTATCTATGAAGTCATTCGTTTTACATGAGGTGAATATATTTTTTATTTTCCATAGAAATGGAAAATGGTGCTAAATTTTCACATACGTGATGCTACATAATGCACATCACCTCTTGTTCTCCCCGTTTCTGAGAACATAAGAAGCAAGGCTGCCATTGCTTCTAATGCAAGAAAGGAAAATGGGCCTCCATGTGCTGGTTTGTAAGTAAAAATAAAAAGCATCCTATTATCAGAGTACGATGGACCCTTAGGACCCCTAAGCCCTAGTTCCACTGCACCTTGTGCATTATTGAGAGTTAGCCACTGAACATGGCCCGATAAGGTCACAGCAATGGCTCTCTAACGCCAACTGCAGCCATTTTACCGCCTCCTTTCCCATAACTCAATCCTCATCTATATAAATCACATTAAAACCAGCAAAGTAGTGTCTTCTTACTACAGGTAAACTCCCTCCTCTCCAAAGTACCCACAGCAATTTTTGACTAAAGGGCTGCAGTAATATTGCAGGTAATGAAGAGCCATCACTTTCAGAGACCTTATCCCCAATAAGCCAGAGTGAGGGCTCAGAATGGACTGCTTTCAGGTTACAAGTAATGCCTTACCACCAGGCGGCTCTCATGTTACACCCCACTTCAGAGCCACAGCAAGATCTAGCAATGGATTCTTTCATATTACAAGTAATGCCCCTAACTCCCAGAAAACCACAGTAATGCCTCACCACCAGGCGGCTCTCATGTTACACACCCCTTCAGAGCCACAGCAAGATTCAGCAATGGATTCCTTTCATATTACAAGTAATGCCCCTCACTCCCAGAAAACCACAGTAATGCCTCACCACCAGGCGGCTCTCATGTTTCACACCCCTTCAGAGCCACAGCAAGATTCAGCAATAGATTCCTTTCATATTACATGTAATGTCTCTTACTCCCAGACTCCCACAGTAATGCCTCACCACCAGGCAGCTCTCATGTTTCACACCCCTTCAGAGCCACAGCAAGATCCAGCAATGGATTCCTTTCATATTACAAGTAATGCCCGTCACTCCCAGAAAACCACAGTAATGCCTCACCACCAGACGACTCTCATGTTTCACACCCCTTCAGAGCCACAGCAAGATCAAGCAATGGATTCCTTTCATATTACAAGTAATGCCCGTCACTCCCAGAAAACCACAGTAATGCCTCACCACCAGGCGGCTCTCATGTTTCACACCCCTTCAGAGCCACAGCAAGATTCAGCAATGGATTCCTTTCATATTACATGTAATGCCTCTTACTCCCAGACACCCACAGTAATGCCTCACCACCAGGCGGCTCTCATGTTTCACACCCCTTCAGAGCCACAGCAAGATTCAGCAATGGATTCCTTTCATATTACATGTAATGCCTCTTACTCCCAGACACCCACAGTAATGCCTCACCACCAGGCGGCTCTCATGTTTCACACCCCTTCAGAGCCATAGCAAGATTCAGCAATGGATTCCTTTCATATTACATGTAATGTCTCTTACTCCCAGACTCCCACAGTAATGCCTCACCACCAGGCGGCTCTCATGTTTCACACCCCTTCAGAGCCACAGCAAGATCCAGCAATGGATTCCTTTCATATTACAAGTAATGCCCATCACTCCCAGAAAACCACAGTAATGCCTCACCACCAGACAACTCTCATGTTTCACACCCCTTCAGAGCCACAGCAAGATTCAGCAATGGATTCCTTTCATATTACAAGTAATGCCCCTCACTCCCAGAAAATCACAGTAATGCCTCACCACCAGGCGGCTCTCATGTTACACATCCCTTCAGAGCCAAAGCAAGATTCAGCAATGGATTCCTTTCATATTACAAGTAATGCCCCTCACTCCCAGAAAACCACAGTAATGCCTCACCACCAGGCGACTCTCATGTTTCACACCCCTTCTGAGCCACAGCAAGATTCAGCAATGGATTCCTTTCATATTACATGTAATGCCTCTTACTCCCAGACACCCACAGTAATGCCTCACCACCAGGCGGCTCTCATGTTACACATCCCTTCAGAGCCAAAACAAGATTCAGCAATGGATTTTTATTTTATTTATTTTTATTTTATTTAGTGCATTTTTATAAAGCGCGGACATTACCCGAAGGTGTCAGAGCGCTGTACAATAGAACCAGTTACGTTACAAGAGTAAAGTGTTAGACAATAGAACAATACAAAGATAACTAGGAGACTTAAAAGGACGGGTACACAAACACAAAATTCAACACAGCACGCAAGGGTGAGGAATGTACAAGAAAAAACACAAATTTACAATGATGAGCAAACTTTCTAGAGGGGCCTGAGAATGAAAGTATTAGTTCTCAAAGTGTCTTTGGAAGAGAAGAGATTTGAGGTCAGCTTTGAAGATCCGGGTAGAGGAGGTGGCACGGAGCAATGTTATGTTATGTTATGTTAAAACCACTTCTATAGCGCACGACTCACCCGGGGGCATCTCGGCGCTTGTTTAGAGACATACCTGAAAGGACTGCCTAATGCACTAGAACAAAAAGGCTTTCAGTTTTTTCCTGAAGGTGCTATAAGAAGGAGTCTCACGGAGAGCCAGGGGCAACTTGTTCCAATATTTAGGAGCGAGATGGGAGAAAGCTTTCCCCCCAGTACGCTTAAGGCGTATTCGAGGCACCTGTAAGAGGGCAAGTGAGCTGGATCTGAGATTTCGGCATGGAACGTATTTTAAAAGTTTTCTCTGCAAGTAACGAGGCCCTTTGCCTCTGAGGGCATTGTACGTGAGGCAACAGATTTTAAAATAGGATCGCTTCTTTACCGGTAACCATGGGGGAAGCGAGTTCCAGATTCTCACCGCATTGCCTGAGAAGGATTGCGCCATCGATCTTTCCCTTTTGAAGGAGGGGGGCTCAAGCAGAAGCTTTTCCGCATTGCGAGAAGGTCGAGATCCTCCGGATTGCTTTCATATTACAAGTAATGCCCATCACTTCCAGAAACCCACAGTAATGCCTCACCACCAGGTGGCTCTCATGTTGCACACCCCTTCAGAGCCATAGCAGGGTTCAGGAGTGAACTGTTCTCTTACTACCAGTAATGTTTTCCCACTCCCCCATAATACATACCCACCCAGCCTCAGTATAGCAGTCACAAGAAGGGCTGAGTAGTAGCTGTTCCGTTACTACAGGCAATGCAGAGGGTGTTCCCAAAACAACCCCCACCCAAAAAGCCACAGCACAAACCCCTGAGTGGGCCGCTGTCCTACAGCTCAGTGACTACCTTGGCATCACTACTATGTTCTACCAGTAATAGCACCAGCCTGCAGTACAGCACCCCTGCCAAAAGACACACACCAAGCTCACAACAGACCACCGCTCCGCCTGGGGAGTGTCCATGCTTCAGATATCCCCTTTTGCTGGTGAACCCAACTTTCAACCTCAGCATGCCTTGCACCAAGAATTAGTTGAGGGTGACATTTTAATTAAGCCAGCAAAAACTGAAATGCCCAAATATCTTGAAATTTCTAATCACACAATTTTGCATTTTTTTTTAGTGGGCACATAGGTGACATAAAGTCTCATAATGTGCTGGGGACCTGATTCACATAGAAAATCTCTTACCAAAATAACTATTTTGTTTGAAACAGTCTGTTTCTCACACGAGATACAGGCAAACCACATTTTCACAAAAATCCCTCCAAAAATGTATACATTTTCATGCACCACTAAATTGTTCTCTGCACCTCGGGGTCTCTGCTGCCTCCATCTTGACTCATAACAGAGAAGCAAGCATGTCATGAGATGATACTTCACCTGGGGAAGCTATCCAAGATACATAGGAGTGTTAAACAGCAACAGATGCAGGTTAACAAGGTGTATATCCCTGGCCTCACCTGCTGCCAGGGGTGGAGCTTCCATTGGTGCAACAGGTACAGTAGCACCGGGGCCTAGAGGCCTGTGTGCCCACCGGATCCTGGTTATTGCTGTATTTTATATTTCAAACATCAGTCTGGGGTGCCATTTGCTTCCTTGCATTAGGTCTATGGCCAGGGCTACTGGAATTATGCAATTGTGCGGCCGTGGCCATTTTTGCATAGTTCTAGATTTGCGGCATTTGCCACATAATCCATCATGTACCACCTAATCTGCAGATTTTATCACCCCAAAAATTGCTTCTAGCTCAAACGGTTCAACAGTTACTAAAAATGCAGTGACACGTATTGCTGCGCACTGAAAGGCCCTTGGCACAGCTGGACTGGTCAACATTTTGTTGCTTATTGCTATACTTGGGAATCAGACTGGTACTAATGAGGTGCAACCAATGCCCAGACAATTATTCTAAGTTTAAAAATGACGAAATAATGAAGTAATACTATTACAAAATGTGCCACATTATGTCGCATAATTTGCCTTTTCTTGTCGCTAATTCACTCAACACTGCCACATAATTTGGCCCTCTACTGTCACATAATTCCAGTGACCCTGCCTATGACACACCGGTTTCACCGCTGCATGCTAACTGACTCCACCCTTACACTACCGATTATTAATACGAGAATGGTCTCCTTCAAGGACTACATTGTCGGCCATATTTAATTATAAAAAATGCCATGCATGTGATGTCCGGTGTAGAAAACCATATTGAATTCTTGAGACAGTGCTTTTTAACCATTGTGGAGTTCACTAGGCAGCACCATGTTCTCTTTTGAAGTCTGGCATCAAAACGCCTTTGGCTATATTTCCAGAGATCATGTTGTAACGAAAATTAACACCTAACAATTCCTAAATAAGCATTACCAAAGCCATTAGGTCTGACCATTTTTTTTTCAATTAAATTCTTTCCACATAGATTGACATAGCGCTCATATTCCCAGTTCCTTTGACAAAAAGTTCAATCAGTCCGTTTTTTTTCTGAAATTTGTTCATCTTGTGGATGCCACAAAATCAGGCGTACAAGTTCCAGAACTTAAAGGAAAACCCTGGCCTGCATGAGCTGCTCTCACATGGAACTGGAAACTTCAGATCTCTGGATCAGAGAGTTTACTTATGCGGTTGTGATTATTAAGTAGGTGAAAGCAAGCACGAGTTAAAGGCTAGATGAATGCATGAATGAGAAAATGAATGGATGAATGAATGCATGAATGGGTGAATTGATGGATGAATAGAAAAGTCAGGCATGGATAAGATAGTGCACATATAAAAGTGTGAATGGGAGAGTGAGTACATAGAAACATAGCTGGGTAAATAGAGGATTATAAATACATGAATGAATGGCTGAATGGATTAATGAATAGGTAAGATCATGAGTGTGTGCATGGATTGACAGCGCCATGTTGGTGGCATGAGTCAATTCTCTACACCCATCACTGCTGTTCACCCACCAGTGAACTGACCCTTCATACACCCAAACATTCAGTCACTTGTCTGTTCATCCTCCACAGTCACCTACAAACTCCAGCGTTCAGTGACTTGCCCATCAATAAATCACCACACAAACACATGCGCAAACTCCATCACTTACCAAATATCTAAATAGTCTGCCCAATTTTCCTTTCCAGGTCTTGCCTTTTTTTCTGACATTGATAACGTTTATTGTGCTGTTCTGTTTTCAAGCCCCAGATGTCTTTAAGTACAAAATAAAACATGATGCCACGGTACTATTATCTTTTTTTAGACATCTGGAGCCTGGTTTAGAGGTACACAGTAACAAGCAATTCTGAAATTTCTGTGGAAAGTGCTAAAGCTAGAGGATAATCAAACAGAAACATTTCCTCTTTAATTCTATCCTCATAGGATGAAATTCTGCTGCCTTACCTCTTTGTATAAAATAGTGGGATTATCTGTGGCCCCCAAAATGTATTCCAGGTTTGCCAGTGCTTAATTTGTAAAAATATATGTGGCAGGGCCCTCATCAGGAGGCCTGACACCTTGCACCACCCATTGCCCCTGCCAGTGCAGCAAATAACAGCACCCACATCACTGCTAATCATCACACTCCTACAAGTGTGACAATTCAGACTCTTCCAGGCCCCCAAAGCTATAAGAATGGCTTGTGTGGCAGGTATTAGTCGTTTTTAACATATATTGAATTAATAAACGACTGTTGTTGTGCCCATTTCTAAATTAGGCAAACGGCACCACTGCAGGAAAGAGCCCCTTTTTGACATGGTCACCCCCCCTTTTTGCCTGGTATTCGATGCAGGGAAACAAATACAACGTCCGCTGAACAACGTGTTGCCTTTGCGACGCGGGCGGAATAGCGAATGCGCCTAAACCACGCATTACATTTACAGCGTGAGTCGTTACAACGACATGCGTTAGGTCAAGCTGCGTTGGACTTTAAAGTCCAATGCTACCCTACTGTTATGGTGATTGGAGTTGCAATAGTAAATTATACTTTTCCAAAGACCAGCGCCCCCCTAAGGCAAGTAATTGTAACGACTTGCCTTGTAAATGGAATGCGTGGTTCAGACACATTCATTATTCCGCCCGCATTGTTAAGGAATGCATGGAAAATGAATGCGTGGTTGTGTCATACAACCATTGGATGCGATTTTGACTGGAAGTGCCCTGGGTTCCTGCTAACCAGGTCCCCAATGCAAGATCTCTTTTCCGAACCTGTACAATTGTTCCCCCAATTGGCAAGACCTAGTAAATGGTACCACAGGTAACTAGGGCACGGGTACCAAAGAGGGTCCCTAAGGCCTGCAGCACATATTGTGTCACCGTAAGGGACCCCTCACCAAACACATACAGACTGCCACTGCAGGCTGCATGTCTTGGTGCAGACAAACGTGAAAACACAACATGGCACACAGCCCTGTTTGCCATGCCTACAGACGCTGCATACAGTATATGTAAGTCACCCCTACAGCAGGCCTTCCAGCACTGAGACAGGGTGCACTATACTGCATGTGTGGACATATCTGCCTGAACAGATATGCCCCTGTGCTGGCCAGTTCAATTCCTGCCAGTACAAGTGACCACAAGCCATTTTAAGTACATGTGCTGGACACTGGTCAAAACAAGTTTTCCAGCTACGTGATGGCTTCACTGAAACCAAAAATGTTTGGTATCAAACATCTCATATTAATAAACCCACACTGATTCCAGTGATGGATTTATTAATACATGTACCGAGAGGACCCCTTAGAGGTGCCCCCTGAAAACCTACCAACTACTAGTGTGCTGACTGACTGGTCTTAGCCAGCCTGCCACCACAGATGAGTTTCTGACCGTCAGGGGTGAGGGCCTTTGCTGTCAGGAAGCAAGCAACAAAGCCTGCTCTGAGAGAGGGTGTTTACAACACCTGCCACAGGATGACCTGTGAATTAGTATTCCGAGGCAGGGAGCTTCAAAGAGCCCACAGCCTTTGATATGCAAGTCTGGCTTTCCTCACAAGAGAGGATGCTGACCCTCCATGTCCAGGGCCCATTTGGCGGCTGAACAGGTGGGAAAATTAGTAGTCAGAGGGGTGTGTTCACATTCAGGCTAGTTTCCCCCCTAAGGTGGGCTACCTGAAGTGAATACGAAAATCAGAAGTCTGCCATTTTTGTAATGGCAAACATAGGAACTCTGGGACAGGGTTATGCGCACTTCACACAGAAAGTGGCCAAATATGGGGCGTAGTGACCCCAGGGGTAAGTAGCCCATTGGCTACTACCCTACACTCCCCGAACGGCCCTAACTTTAGTATTTAGGGGAGCCCCTGGCACCAGAAAAATAGATTGTGCCAACCCAGAAGAAGAAGGACTGAAGAGCCATAAAAAACGCAAGAACTGAGGATGAAGCAACCAGTTTCGGCTGGCATGGATCGGTGTGGTCGGAGCTGGGGGGGGTGACAAAAAAATATTACACTTACCTCTTCACGGCCACCGTCTCTACTCCTTCTTTTTTCAGCTTCTCTTCCTGACGAGTCCTGGAAGCGGGAAGCACACAGGCTTCCCTAAGTCAAGTCACAATGCTGCTGTCAATCAGCATCACAGCAGCATCGTGATTGGTCTGAGCGCCGTGGTTCGGCGCTCAGACAGGGACTGGGAGCCTGTGCAATACAGCTGGGTGGAGAACATGTGCACTTAAGAGAGTGCCCAGCACCCCTCCCCCCCGCTGGCTGTGATGATAGCCAAGCCCCGCCCTCCCCAAAACTGGCTTTAGCATGGAGAAATAAAATGATAATAACATTGTGTTATTATCACTTTATTTTTCCTTTTTTGCACTGCTAAAAAGCAGTGGGGCGATGCTCATCTGCCTTATTGGAGGAGCCGCCGCTGGAAACAACTGACTTGGCACCAACGCTGCCGGCCTGTTCACCTATTCCCGACATTTGTGCCAAAGTCGCCTTACCCTGCAAGCTGCTGCACCTCCAAAAGCCTGGGAGGACCGCCAGCACTTCTACAAAAACCCAGGAACTCATGTGGAGCAGTGAAGCTGTTCCCCTGCACCCTGCAAGTACCAAAGAAAGAACTGCGAGGACTCCAGATTGTGTAAACCAGACACCGGCCAGCACCATTGCACCCGTCGCTCCAAGCAACAGTTGAAGTGGGCCAACTGTGCCAGCGATGTTACCCAGCCCTCCAGAGACTCAGCCCGCCCCAGGTTTCCCAGCTGTGGACTTCCCAACGCCACCTGCAACCTTTGCGTGCAGGTCCCCTCTACCGTGACTGTTTCCGGTGACAAAAAAATCTGACACCTCAAAGCATTTATGCACCCGTCGCCCATGGCCGTGGAGAAGAAAACCACAGTTTCCCCACATCCCCGAGCATCACAAGACCTGAGCCCCCTTGTTGGTTCAGGCTGACTGGTCCCCCAGTCCAAACCTGCAGCCTCTTTCCGACTGGACCGATCCCCATTGACTAACATTGGGCACCCGAGGCTGTATTGCACCTCTGCACCCGGCCGCCCTAGTGCCGCTAGATGTGACCTGCTGATGCTGCCTTGGACCTTGCCCTTCACTCACCTTAAGTCCAGGAGATTGGTCCTGTGAGTCTCTGTGAAGTAACTGTATGCAGTATTTGTTCTTCCTCCATAGGATAACATTGCCACCTCTAAAAATTGCACTTGTGTTGACTTTTGAAAACTAAAAGTATTTCTATCTCGAAATGTACTTTCCTGATTCTGGTGCCTAAATATATATAAAGATACATGTTTTTTTTATAAATCGGTGTGGATCTCCTTATTGAGTCATGTGTACCATTCCTTGACTGGGTGTGGATTTGCAGATGTCTAACACTCCTCTCTGATAAGCCTAAGGTCCGACCACATTACCCCATAGAAGAGCACCTTGGGATTGCTAGAGCATGCCCCTGTCCACTCATTAGGGAATACTGCGATTCTTTGCACAGTATACCTCTTTTTGGTATACTATATAAAGAGCCAGCTTCCTACAACTACCATGTGGCAGACTGTCAGAAGGGCTGGTGTTGACAATTAAGTGCCAGTGCTTAGCACCAAAAACCACCAGCTCAAATTAGGCACTGACTGTTATCATGTTAATATCCATAGGCAATATGAAAGGAGGAAACATAAGAAAATTCACAAACAGAACTCATAATGATATTGAGAAAGCATGCAAAGATGGCATTTGACTCCATTTGTGCACATCATAACCCCACCTCCTGATTTGATACACAGACCCTTCCACACCGGAGCCTAAAAATCTATCCTACCAAACTCAAGGGAATGAACTGTCATGTGATAATGTGATAGGCAGAAAAATGGGCTATATTTCAACCATGGGACCTAAAAACAGTTTATAGATAAAATAATCTTAGACCCAGCACTGGAAACAAACAAAACCCTGATCGCAAATTAGTGGAAGAAATGAATGCCTCTGTGCTCATTTCTGGCGCTATCTATTTTAAAATGGTATCCCATAAGGTAATTCATGGACACATATCAAACAATTACCGAACTCAGACCACCTGAATTTTGGAATGATCTGAAGTTTAATAAACTTTGATTCTTTTTTCTGCTTCCTGCTCTTGGTTGTTTAACAACTAAGCCTTCCCATGATTACTTTTGGCTTTGCCAAGGCTTGTTTTGTCATGATGTTTGCAATCATTATTTTCCGGGAAGCTGCCGAGCCTTTATCAATCCAAAGGAAAAATAACATAAATAACAAAAATATTTTTGGTCTTAAAGAGTATATATTGCTATAGTAGTCCTAATGGAACTACATTGAATGAGGATCTGCTCCTTTGAAAGGACAGATTCCATCACTCACTTTGAGGTTATCCAGTGACCAGTGCTTAATTTGAGCTGGTGGTTTCCGGTGCTCGGCACCAGCACTTAATTGTCAGCACGGGTGCTTGTGACAGTCTGCCACAAGGTGGCACTGTCTGGCTAATTTGGAGAGGACCACAGCAACAGTTAATTAATTCAATATACATTAAAAATGACTATTACCTGCCGCCCAAGCCATTCTTATAGCTTTGGGGGCTTGAAATAGTTCGAATTGTCACACTTGTAAGAGTGTGATGGTTAGTAAAATGGTGTTCCTGTCATTGGCAGCATGACAGGGTCAATGTGTGGTGCAAGCGGCAGTGGCCTCTTGACGAGAGCCCTGGCACTTATTTTTTTTACAAAAAAAGCACTGCCAGTGGCTGAAGTAGGTTGACCCATTATCTCATGGTGTTTGCTGTAGTGGGCAGGAGAAAAATGTGGGTGACACAATCATAGACCAATTAATGGAGAAGGCTGGCTGAAAACCCCTTTAAGTAACTATATTATAAATTTACTTTTAGTAAAATGAAAAGGTCTTGGCAACTAGAAATCGAACCATCTCGAGTTCTATTATATAGGTGTCAGATACATTGCTGTATAATTTCGCCGAAAGGTGCTTCCATCCTGAGTAACTTAGTTTGTAGATCCATCAAATCTTTCGAATTTTGTTCATCCAGAACAAGTACAAACTTCGATCATAAGGCGATTAGTGATGTGCTCACCAATATGTGAATAGATATTGCATTCATTCACCATTAGCCCACAGATCAAACTCCCTGATTGTAGTTGAACGATGCTGTGCCTAGACATATCAGCAGTGAAAAGGGCACTGACTTAAATATCTCAAAACCCGTCTAATCCTACACACAAGCCCAGGGGTCCAATTTTGAAACACAGAGCAGGTGCAGTGCAATTTTCACCAGCTGACCAATCCAAAAACACAATTTCCACGAACTGAATGAAGACATTTTTTTTTTTTTTTAAACAAGCAGCCACTGCAGAGAGGATGTAGCTGCCGACTTTGGAGTTGGGGAACCAGGTTCGAGTTTCGGCATCGGCTCAACATTCTGTGATTCTGGGCAAATCACTTAGGGCCATATGTATGAAGCCAATTTGCGATCGCAAACGCCGAAATTCGCAGAATTTCGGCGTTTGCGATCGCAAATTAGCAGTGTGCAATGTATCACACTGAAACCCCCTCGCAAAATAAGGAATCGCAAATTTTGCGATTCTCCATTTTGCGATTGCATTTAAGGAATCGCTAATTTTTTAAAGTGCCATGTGGCGCACATACATGCCCTTAGGGCACGTTTGTGTGCCACATGTGCACACATGCACATTTCAGGGTGCAACAGGGTGTCCTTTGACACCCTGGCACCCTTGAAATTGCATTCTCAATTTGCGATTTTCTAATTGCTAATCGCAAATTGAGAATGTCTTCCCATTCATTCCTATGTGCATCTAGGCCCATAGGAATGAATGGGAGGTATTCCTTAATTGCGAATCGCACTTTGCGATTCGCAATTAAGGAATATGAAGGATTCGCAAAATGTATTGCAAATTCTACATACATAGCGTTTTGCGATTCTCAAATAGCGATTCGCAAAAAATCGCTATTTGAGAATCGCAAAAGGACATTTTGATACATATGGCCCTTAATCTCCCCGTGCCTACCAAAAATTGTGTCCTTGTGTAACGCAACTGGTGCTCATGTAAAGCGCTCCAATACCTTCGGGTTGAGTTTGTGCTATATGAAACTGCAACAAAAACAAATTGCAGCCATTGTTTTTACGGGCGGCGATGTTTTTGCTTTTTTTTGTAAAAGGTCATTGTGTACTGAGGTTGCTGCATAATTGTACCACACCAGTGCAGGTTTCAATTAATCTGGCCACCAGATATACATGTCTTCTTACATTTTGATTCCAAGCAATATTTTCATAGAAGGGAAAACATTTCAAAAACAAATAAAGGAACACATCCAGATCTCAGAGAGTCATCACATACACTTTGTAACGTGCTGTCAGCTGGTCATTAAGCATGAAGCAACCACAGTGCAAAAATGAAAAGCACACAAACAAACAAACAGCCTGCGGTTTGATTGATTGCAAAGCTCACCGCACATAAATGAATTGTCTAATCAAGACAGGCAGCAAAAGAACTGGGTTTAGGTTGCAGAATATAAAACCTTGCTTCAGAGACTCAAGGCCCTGTCTAGAAAAAAGGAGCTCTTCATTCAAAGCATAAATACTAGGGCGAAGATTTACTAAAATGTCATGCAATGCAGCAATGGAACTTGCGGAGCTGTGTTGCGTGGAAGGAAGGAAGCGGAAATGTACAGCCGCGGCCGCTGCAGGTAAGAGCGGTGGGGCCAGGTGAGGGGGCATTTCGAGAGACGACCACGAGGGAAAATTAATTATTTATTTAATTTTCCCTCGTGTTCGTCTCTCGAAATCCCCCCTCATCTGGCCCCACCGCTCTTACCTGCAGCGGCTGGAAATGTACCTTGCCCTGGCACACCTGTGGCAGCCTAGCACCAATGCAGGCACCCTGGCGCAACAACACAAGGGTGCCTGTTTTGCACTCAGAACATTTTTGGTGCAGGAAGGGATACTTTGCTGCTCAAAAACGATTCCACAGATTGTAGGGGCAAGTTGAAAAGTGAACTTTCAAACAGGCTGAGATAAAAGGGAAAGTCTGTATGATCTCTTACCAAACAGGTGGGCGACAGTAACCAGGGTCGATCCTTTGCATGGGCAACCGAATGTTCGACCCCACATTGACACCAGTTACACCATGAGACGGTGGATCATTGCAGGTCGGTAGTAGAAGTTAGGTCAAGACCAGTCACTGGTACGAAGTTTTGCAATGACAGTGGTAATGGTTTTTATGATACAGTAGTGAAGGAGGGGTTGGTTATAGTAACCTTGGTGGGAGGAGGGTGTGGTACAAGAGGTCTGTGGTTCAGGAAAAGGCAGTGGTAAGTTAGTAGTGTGGAGTCAGTGGTATTTGTGTGGCTATAGGGTGATAGCTCAGTGCTATGGATCTAGGGCCTTGTTTATGAGGTCTTGCAACACTTTTACGACTCTGTTGCATGACTTTTTGTGACGCCCCGGTGGAGTAAAAAATGTGCCATGTTGCGCCCTATTTACAAAGTGATGCATCTATGCAGATGCGTCACTTTGTAATGCCCAGCGCTACATTATACCTGCTTCAGGTATAATGTATGCAGGGTGTGCGTTCCCACTTAAAAAGCCTCGTAAAAGTGGCGCAGTGAAATCTGCCAGATTTCACTGCGCCACTTCTAGGACACTACTGCGTCAAAATCTTACGCCTACCTCACAGCAGGCATAAGACTGACGCAGGCCCTTTCACATGGGCTTGCCCCATGTGAAAGGACACATTGCTGGAGTTGCGTCACTTTGTGGCACACTCCAGCAATGCGTCATTACTGCGCCTACAGATAAGTCAGAAATACTGATGCATCTGTAACTCCTTGCGACATGATGCGTCATACAGTAAATATGACGCATCCATCATGTCGCAAGGAGGGCACGGTGAAAACTGTTGCATCGCTGTTTTTTCACGCAGCGATGCAACAGTTTTCATAAATAAGGCCCCTAGGGAGGAGGGGAGGTGGTAGCAGGCTGATACTAGCAAGTAGGATATGGCAGCAAACAGTGTTTGAGAGTTAAGGGTGACAGTGGCAGGAGGACGGGGGCAGAAGATCACTGGTAAGGTGGTTAAGTGGAAGGAGGTAGTTCTATGACAGGCCTTTGGTAGGGGTTTGTGGAATGACAGTGGGTGGTTTGCATATAAAAGGTCAGAAGTTCGAAACTAACATGTCAGCGTTGAAGGTCGTGGAATTTATAAGTAATTTGTTGGAGGTAGTGGTATGACTGGCCAGTGACAGAGGTTTATGGTATGACAGGCCAGTGGTAGGGGGTTGTAGAATGACAGTGGTGGCTTCAATATAAAAGGTCAGTAACAGGAGATTGGTCTATTGTAGGAAATTTAAAGCTAAGATGTCATTGGTTGGAGGTCATGGTAGGATAGGTAGGTGGTAGCGTGTTTAAATATAATATGTTACAGCTATGAGGTTGAGTGTGGCAGGCCTGTGGTGAGGCGCTGGCGTTTGCTAGGTCAAGGCCCCTAGGCTGTGCTATGACAGGTCAGTTATAGGAGGTAGACTATGTGAGTTCGGCGGAAGGAGGTTGGAATATGGGATGCAAGTGGTATTAGGTTGGTATATGACAGAGAAGTAGTGAGAAGTCGGCATATGACAGAGAAGTTGGAATATAACAGTACACTGCTATGAAGCTGTAGTCAGGTAAAAGTATAAATGCTGGGGCCCAAAGATTTGTTCAGAAGCCGGCGACCGGTGCTACTGAATGTTGAGGGTGTTGAATACCACGACTGTGTAGTCTTGATTCTACCTCATGCCTCTTTAATCCATCATCAGCTACTCCATATTCCTTTAAATCACTCCTACAGGTTCTTTTTCATACCTGCTTTCTCCTTTTGTCGCGGTTTTTCCATCTTTCTCTGCCTCCTTCCTTCCCCCTTGTGTGTTTTTCACTCTCATGCTCTCAGGGAAAGTCTGATGAGGAAAAATGAGTACCCGTCCCCACAAATGAGTGCCGGTGGGCCCTACCTGCAACCACTGGCTCAATTTGTGCGCTGACAACGAGACAGCAATAGGTTGTTAGCGGATGGTTGTTCAGCAGACGGATGTTTAGGGATGGTTAATCGGGGTATGAGGGTGGAGAACATCAGGCTTGTGGTAAGAGGTTGTAACATGACCGGTCAGCCGTACGCCGGCTTGCATGTAGTCGGTTCTTAGCGGGAGGTTGTGTTGTGGTATGGCAGACTAGAAGTTGGATTATAACTGATAATCGGTAGGAAGGTTTCGTGTATGACAAGGCAATGTTCTGGAGTTGTGATGTCGGGTCCATTTTAGGGAGCTGCAGATGAGAAGCAAGTGAATGAGGCAGTGGCATAAAAAGAGCCCCGCAGCCCTCCCGGTGCAGGTGGTGGGCCCAAGCTCCAGCGGGCCACTCTGGCATTGGCAGGCCCCTGGCCTGAGAGCTCGGGACTGCGTCCGGAGCATAGGGGGACCCTACATGCATTTTGCAGGGGGGCCCCCTCAAGTTTCGTTATGCTACTGAGATGAGGTCACAGGTCACTGGTCACAGGTCACTGCAAGCAGGTTTGATATGACAAGTTAGATGTCGGGGCTTGGAGATGTTCTGATGGTAGAAGGAGTGGTATTAGGACAGTTCAGTGGTAAAGGCTGAGATATGACAGGGCAGCGTTCAGCGGTTGGCAGGGGTGCTGGGTGTTCGGGAGCTGATCGAGGCATAGCTACCATTGGTGCAGTGGCACAGGGACCTGGAGCCCTGAAGGGCCCATTTAACCCTGCTAATTGCTCTATTTAACTGCTCGACCACAAAAAGCGCTATTTTCCTTGCTGCGCCAAGGCCCATGCAATCCTTGCTACCCTATTGGAGTTGATGGATGACAGGTGAATGGTAGGGGGTGGCAGGTCAGTGGAAGCGTTAGAGTGGAGCAAAGTCAATCAATTGGCAATGGACAGACACGTGATAGGGTTGCAGGAAGCGGCGGAGGCAGAGCAGAAATGTTTCTGGTACAATCGAGTACTCTCCAGTTACTCGGGGAGTCAGCGAAATAGCAGCCAATTATGAGCAATTTTCTAGAATCCTCATTGTCTGGTGGGCTTCGGGGATTAGGAGGTCGGTCGCAGGGGATCAACTCCTCTTGTGAATTAAATAACAAAGCGGGCAGAAAAAAGACGCTCTTTAAAAGGAAACACTGGAACTTACAATAGAGGATTAAAGAGACGGAAATGAAAGAGTTCTAAGAAACAAGGAATTAAGCCGCCCCTTAAAAGGTATATGTGTCTAGAGGGAAGGTAAAGGAGGGGCTGGGTGAAGTGAGGCCAGGAGGGAGAGTTGGTGAGGTAAGAGTGGACAGAGTACGGAAGTGAGACAGAAAAAAGAGGGAGAGAGTGGAGAGAAATAAAGGGAAGAGTGAGAGGAGAGAGAGTGGAGTGAATCAGGAAAAAGCAGTGAAAGAGAAGGGAGAGAAAGTGAGCTGGGAAAGGAAGTGAGGCAGGCAAACGAGAGAGAGGGAGAAAGCAACAGAAGAGGGAAAATACCGAGAGATAGAGAAAGGGATATTTATGTAAGATAGGGCGCAATAAGGGGAAAAGCGGTGAGAAAGATGGAGAAACTGTGAAGAGATTGAAGTGTAGGAAGCAAAACTAAAAAAAAAAACTTAAAGAAAAGAGGAAATACTGTGAGAGAGACACCAGGGCTGGACTTGTACAAAAAATAGGCCCGGGCACCAAAATGAACGTGGCCCCCATTAGCGAAGCAGATAGCCAAAAAAAAGTGGCTCACGTTTGCAAATCAGGCCACTTTTGAACTTGTAAAGACATGCTGTATAGGTGTTTTGTAAGGTATGGGAGACTGCATGCATTTGTGTTTGCTGTAAGCAATTTTTGCGGTTATATCAGGGAAATCAACATTAAAAACCAGCCGACCAGACCACAAAACAGGCCCACAAACTGATCTAAAATAGGTCCATACACTGATCTGTCAGACCAGTCCTCTTTGCCCTATAGGAAGTGTCACTAGAATTATGCGATTCTGCGGCAGCGACTTTTTTCGCATAATTAGGGATTTGACGTATTTGATACATAATCCATCATCTGCTACATAATATGCCGATTTTAATATAAAAAATTGTTTCTAGGTCAAGAGGACAAAAAGTTACAAAAAATGTGGGGATATGTGTTTGTGCGTTGGAAGACCCTTTCCAAAGGTTAACTAGTCATCTCTCAGTTGCTTATTTATGTATTTTGTTGTTAACACTAGAACTATTGTGGTGAAATCTCTGCCCAGACAGTAGTACTATATGTAAAAATTACAACTAATGAAGGAATACTATAAAAAAAGTGCACATTATGCTGCATAATTTGCCTTTTCTCTACGCATAATTTAGTCATCCCTGCCTTATAATTAGGTGCTCTCCTGCCACATAATTCCAGTGGCCCTGCCTATAGGCCAGTCGAACTCAGAAAGACATGGACAAAGAGAAAGTGTAACAAGGGGAAGGGAGAAAATGCTAGAGAGATAGGAAAAGGGAAACTTGAGAGAGGGGAGAGAGAGAGAGAGAGATATAGAGAGAGGCAGAGAAGCCAGAGAGAGAGGGAAAGTGATAAGAACTAATGCATGAGAGTGTGCTTGGGGAAGAAAGAAAAGGAGAAACTGAGAGGAAGAGATGGAGTGGAGAAAGGCTGTGAAACAGAAAAGGTAGAGAGAGTATCAGAAAGTTTGGTGAGAGAATGAGGGGAATGGGAAGCGATACGTGGAAAAGGGTAGGAACCACAGACATGATAGGCGAGAATGAGAAATTGTGAAAAAAAGGAAAGGTATCGAGTAACAATATAATGTGAAACAATAAAAGAAGGATAGAGCATAAGAGCGAGGGAGAGACAAGTAAAGAGAGAGAAGGGAGGAAGGGAACAGAAGAAGTAAGACAAAGGAGTAGAGAAAAATGACAGGGAAATTAGGAATGTGTAGTTCAGAGGAGAGAGTTGATGAGGGCTTTGACCTCCCAGGGGGATGGTCAAGAACTGGTCGTAGGTCAGACATCAGATCACACCCCACCCTTTTAGATATTACATTCCTGCATTCTGGAAGTAACATTGTAATATAACTGAGTATGTCTACATAGGGAAATTGACTGCTTGTAGGTGGCAGTGCAAGAATTATAATTTTGGCACTAGGCAAGCCAGTACAGGGAATAAACATTTGCAATTATGCTTTCATTTACTACTTTTAATTTTTCATTTCTTTGATTATGACTGCCCAAAATTCAGTACATAAATTGTGTGGACCGCAACCGACTGTGCGTTTAAAATTCTGTTCTGCAAATGCTAGCACGCCATATAAAATATTTAAAGATCTTTCACAGTGCACGGAACAACATTTCTCAACACACAAAATCATTTATGTGCATTAAACAAATTATGTGTGAGGTACAAGGCGTTGGCAAAGCCATTGGGTCTTGCTATTTTTAAAGAAATGTGTGGCATTGACATGCTCATGCCCTTCACAGAAGCTGAATATATATTCACAGAAAAAAAGGTTATAGGGACGTTATAGTTAGGAAATAATATTTTTAAAAAACCTTAGAAATTCACTGAAAAAAACAAAGGTTATAGGGACATTATAGCTAGGCTCAGATTTCTGACATCATCCAGTAAGTGTAAGTGTTTTATAAACATTTCTGAGACTTAAAGATATATGCTAAGCTACAGCATAAGTAAAATTACTATTGTTTCTGTACTAGTATTTAGTCATACTTTTTCCAAAATATGTCATCTGAGTGATTGTGTGTCTCTCTGTATCAGTGTGTGAGTGGGTGTCTGGCTATATGGTGTGTGTGAGTGGCTCTATGGGCAAGACAGTGGCTGTATGGGTGAGTGAGTGGCTGTGTGAGTGGCTGTATGGGTGAGTGACTGGGTGTGTGAGTGGCTGTATGGGTGAGTAAGTGATTGTGTGTGTGACTGGTTGTGTGAGTGGGTGTGTGAGTGGTGTATGGGTGAGAGAGTAGCTGTTTGAGTGAATGTATAAGTGAGTGGATATGTGAGTGGCTGTATTGGAGATTGAGTGTCTGGGTGAGTGGCTATATGGGCAAGTGAGTTGGTGTGTGATTGGTTGTCTGGGTGTATGAGTGGGTATGTAAGTAGTTGTGTGGGTGTGTGATTGGCTATATGAGTGACTGTATGGGCGAGTTAGTGTCTGTATCAGTGTCTGTATGGGTGAGTGAGTGGCTGTATGAGTGGTTGTATGGGCGAGTGAGTGGCTGTGTGAGTGGCGTATGGGTGAGTGAGTATTTGTGTGAGTGACTCTATGGATGAGTGGCTGTTTGAGTGGCTGTATGGGGGATTGAGTGGGTATGTGAGTGGCTGTAAGGGTGAGTGAGTGGCTGTGTGAGTGGTTGTATGGGTCTGTGAATGGGTATGTGAGTGGCTGTGTGGGTGTGCGAGTGGGTGTGTGACTGGTTGTGTGGGTGTGTGAGTGGTACTGTGGATGATGTCTTCAGTGAAGTCATTTGAGATGTCATCAGTGATGTCATCACTCATGTCACTGACCTTGTCATGAGTGATGTAATATGTGTGGTCATAAGAAGTGCATTGTGGGGGCGTAAGTTATAGTTACCTCAGGTAACTATAACTGCTGAATTTCTATGGTTTTGTGCGTGTACAACCTGAGCCTAACTATAATGTCCTTGTAACCTTTGGTTTTTCCAGTGAACTTCTAAGAATTTTTTTATTCTATTTCCAAACTATAATGTCCCTGTAACCTTCAATTTTTTCAGTGAATTTCTATGATTTTTCTAAATTGTATTTCCTAAGTATAATGTTCATGTAACCTTTGTTTTTTTAAGTGAATTTTTATGTTTTTTGAAAATTATATTTCATGGATGCATGGGTGTCTTAGTGAGTCTGTGAGTGAGTGTCTGAGTAGATCTCTGAGTGGGTGCGTAGGTGTCTCAGTAAATATGTGAGTGGGTGTGTGAGGGTCTGAGTGGTCTGTGAGTGGGTGTGAGAGTGTTTGAGTGGGTCTGTCAGTGGGTATGAGAGTGCCTGAGTGAGTTTGTAAGTGGGTGCATTAGTGCCTCCGTGGGTCTCTGAGTGGGTGCGTGAGTGTGGAAGTGAGTGTGGAAGTGGGTATGTGAATGTCTGAGTGGGTCTGTCAATGGGTGTGAGAGTGGCTCTTTGAGCAGGTGTGTGAGTGTCTGTGTGGGTCTGTTGGGTGTGAGTGTCTGGGTGGGTCTGTGAGTGGGTGACTATGTGGGTCTGTCAGTGGGTGTGAGAGTGTCTGCGTGAGTCTGTGAGTGTCTCTCTGGGCCTGTGAGTGGGTGTGAGAGTGTCAGAGTGGGTCTGTCAGTGGATGTGTGAATGGCTGTGTGGGTGTGTGACTGATGTGTGAGTGTCTCTGTGGGTCTGTGAGTGGGTGTATGAGTGTCTCTTGAGGCCTGTGAGTGGGTGTGAGAGTGTCTGAGTGGGTCTGTGAGTGGGTGTGTGAGTGTCACTGTGGGTCTTTGAGTGGGTGTTTCAGTGTCTGTGTGGGTCTGTGAGTGTCTCTGTTGGTCTGTAAGTGGGTGTGTGATTGTTTCTGTGGGTCTGTGAGTAGGTGTGCAAGTGTATATATATATATATATATATATTACAAACAATGTGCCCTTGAGCATTGGGAGGTCACTCGACAGAGCTTCGCCATACGGCTCCCTGATGCAGCCTGTTTGAATGATCCATTTCATTAATGTCTTTGCCAACGCGTTTCAAGGTTAAAAAACCTCTTCTTCCTGGGCTGCCACAAACACATCTGAGCCTCGCATTCAATTGACTTTTGCAGCTTTATTGATTTCCCTCACAGAGGGCAGGTGCTCAGTGCAGTTCCTCAGTGCATGCTGGAACAGAGAGTTCTTAATTAATGCGAGTAACATTGTTCACTTTCAGTAAGTCCAGATGTGATTTGCTTAGTTAAGGCATATTTATTTCCTGTAGTAGGATTGCAGATCATTAGGCAGACTTGAATTAGCATATAAAGCGCTGTGCTGAGAACAGTCTTGGTTAGTGCAAAACAACAGCCTCACCTGCTGGATTCTGTATTTCCTTTCCAGCCGGTGATGATGCCCCTCCCCACGGCGAGGCAGCCGTGTTAAAATATTACAAACAATGTGCCCTTGAGCATTGGGAGGTCACTCGACAGAGCTTCGCCATACGGCTCCCTGATGCAGCTTGTTTGAATGATCCATTTCATTAATGTCTTTGCCAACGCGTTTCAAGGTTAAAAAACCCCTTCTTCCTGGGCTGCCACAAACACATCTGAGCCTCGCATTCAATTGACTTTTGCAGCTTTATTGATTTCCCTCACAGTGGGCAGGTGCTCAGTGCAGTTCCTCAGTGCATGCTGGAACAGAGAGTTCTTAATTAATGCGAGTAACATTGTTCACTTTCAGTAAGTTCAGATGTGATTTGCTTAGTTAAGGCATATTTATTTCCTGTAGTAGGATTGCAGATCATTAGGCAGACTTGAATTAGCATATAAAGCGCTGTGCTGAGAACAGTCTTGGTTAGTGCAAAACAACAGCCTCACCTGCTGGATTCTGTATTTCCTTTCCAGCCGGTGATGGTGCCCCTCCCCACGGCGAGGCAGCCGTGTTAAAATATTACAAACAATGTGCCCTTGAGCATTGGGATGTCACTCGACAGAGCTTCGCCATACGGCTCCCTGATGCAGCCTGTTTGAATGATCCATTTCATTAATGTCTTTGCCAACACGTTTCAAGGTTAAAAAACCCCTTCTTCCTGGGCTGCCACAAACACATCTGAGCCTCGCATTCAATTGACTTTTGCAGCTTTATTGATTTCCCTCACAGTGGGCAGGTGCTCAGTGCAGTTCCTCAGTGCATGCTGGAACAGAGAGTTCTTAATTAATGCGAGTAACATTGTTCACTTTCAGTAAGTTCAGATGTGATTTGCTTAGTTAAGGCATATTTATTTCCTGTAGTAGGATTGCAGATCATTAGGCAGACTTGAATTAGCATATAAAGCGCTGTGCTGAGAACAGTCTTGGTTAGTGCAAAACAACAGCCTCACCTGCTGGATTCTGTATTTCCTTTCCAGCCGGTGATGGTGCCCCTCCCTACGGCGAGGCAGCCGTGTTAAAATATTACAAACTATGTCCGAACCGACAGCACAGCGAGCCTAAACTACTAAGGGAACTGCCTCGACCATTGCCCTCCTACAAAGGTTAAGAAATGCTTTAACTTTGGCGCTTGGAGCCCACTGAGGGTAACAATTAACTCTTTTAGGACCACATGTCCCAGCGTGCAGTCTGTTTCAAAGCGCACTCAGCGCGGCCCACTGGGGGCCATTAATCAATCAATTATGCATGCAGAAAAGAGACGTCGCAAGCGCCAGAGATGGAAGAAGCTAGCCCCTGATGAGAGGCGAACGGCCTCGAAACGCGTAGGGCGTAACAATTACTTACCGGGATGCCGAGGCAACAGGCAAGCTGCTGAGTGACTCCTTGAGGTTTAGTTTAAAGGAACAGTGGTTCTAGAGTGGCCTAAAAGGTCCAAGGGGAAGTAACCCTGTAAAGGGCACTGAGATAAGTAAAGGGATAGAAACTTAATTCATAAAAGAGAGCAGTAGGAAATATAACGAGGGACATATAGGTCAATGTATGACAAATATTTATTACACAATGAAGGTATTCAGGTGCTCACACAGTAAGTGACAATAAGCGTGACGTGAGAAGTGAGGGTGAACTTAAAATAATGACATCGCATTGACAACAGAAATAGAAGCTCCTTTAAAGATTTTTACAGAGTATAAGGAGTTCATGTTGTAGGGGGTCGACGACGTTTCGAACTCAATTATTCGAGTTCATCTTCAGGACAAAAAAATGTGAGCAACTTGAATCTGAAATTAATGGGAGCGAGGGGAGAAAGCAAATAATAAAGGATAAATAATAAATAATTATCATAGTTAAGTCCCTAGATATACCAACATCATTTTTAGGTCAATATTAAAAAAAGAAAGAAATGTGCTCTCTAGTGAGTGGTACAGCACAGTTAGGTTATGCATACAGTACCTAAAAAGGAGAAACATAACATGGGATGTATTACGGTCCCTGAATAATAAAGTACAAAATCAATTAGAATGAGAACGGCCTCGAAACGCGTATGCACCTTGGATATGTATACTCACCTGAGTGCAATTGCTATAATAAATAAGGGAGAAATACTGGTGTCTTTATGCTGGCTGTCATTCGGTAGCAGAGAGCCTTTGAAGAAGGGCGCATGCCCGAAACGCGTCAGGCTCTACTGGCGCTGGTTGTACCTGGCTCTCCTCTAATTTGGAAAGCGCTGATCAGGGAGTGTGCCCCGCCCTTTGGGTAACGTGTGGACATTTATATATATATATATATATATATATATATATATATATATATATATGTATATATATATATATATATATATATAGCAAAAAGAAAATGCAGAGCCTGATGTCGAAATGAAAAACCATGCATTTATTTTCCAGATGAAAGGTAGTTGCAACCTCATGTCCTTACGCGTTTCGGCCGTTAGGCCTTGATCACAGGTGAGAAAGATTGCAATCACTGGAAGGAGCTTTTGCTACATACACACCCACGTGGTTGATGGCATCATACTGCAAGTCCCAAGATGCATCAGTGCTGTTGTTATTGCGTCCATACACATGGTGCGATGTTAATCCTGCTGAATAGCATTAAAGTTACCACTGTATGGATTGAAATATATGTCCATGCATCTTGTCTCTCAAATTGAATATAAAGTGTCCACATGCATGTTAATTTAAAATAGCCAGTTTGTTATGTCCTGCTGGAAATTCGACACTGTCCAAGAGAGGCTGTATATATATTATATTTTTTCTATGTCTATTGCTGATTTGCACACGTGATGGTATACACTGAGCACTCGTCACTTAAAAATGAAAAGTTTACTCACTTCCGTGTCATGTGATCAAGGCTCTTCTTCCGAGCCGAAACGCGTCAGACCGAGTAACAGCAATAAAATACTGCAGCACGACATCGTGGTCCGTCTCCGTCCATGGTATGAATGCCGAGGAGTGACGGAGTGGTTGGATATTTGAAGTTGAAAAGTCTCCTTCGACTTTGGACGGACCCCCTCTCTCAAATTGGTCAACGCACGCAAGGAGGCACCTAGTTCTGAGGCAACCCGGAACCAGTACATTGAAGAATTCCCCGGAAGGAATCGAGGCGTTTGACCCCCCACAGCCCTGTGATTGCCGTAAAGCCTAACCGTAACTGAGGAGCCTGAGTCGGAGGACCCCACAAACGTGTCAGGTAGGCTGCATACGGGCAATTGTGGGGTAGAGAGGTGTGCATGGGGTGGGAGCGTCACATTTGCTGAGCACGGCCAGCTCCCCCATTACATCAATTAACAACATTGCTATGTCGGCCGACACAGTACGAGATAGAGAAGCAGCGGCTTTAGATATGTTTGATGATTGCTCGGCAATAACAAGTAGTGTTACAACATCTAAACCAACACAAAGTCAAGCAAACACGTTAAAAGAAAAATTCTAAATCCTAGAAAAAAAGAGCAAAGCGGAACAAAGCAAATGGTGGGAGTCCCGCTCTCTACAGCGCTATATCGATGTAGGCAGAATTCCCTGCGCCCTGCGCATTTTCTTGGCTCCAAGTTATGAAAACCCAAATACGGAAATGATGCGTGAGTGGGCAGAGTGCAATTTAGACTCTTCAAAACGGCTGGTAATGATACTCATTAAATATGCAGATATTGATCGGGCGGTCCTCTTGGAGGAGATAAACAAACTGAATGAGGAAATTGACAGCATGGGCACAGGCGAAGAGAGGGATAAACTCCGTAAAGAAATGGTGACCCGTCTTAAAAAAGAGGAAGATACTATTAAAGAAAGGAAAAAATACAAGTTTCATCGCGATAAAATGGATTATGACCGGGGGCAGATTTTTACGTTTGCCAAGAAATTTGAGGCAATGCGTACTTCCAAATTCAAATCTATCGTGTGCACCAAGTCGGGCACATCAAAAGGAGTTGAAACAGGTTCCAACACATCGCTATCTGAACTCAGCTCTACCGTGGACAGTGGATCTGAACATGAAACAAGTGGCCAAGACAGAGATGCACAGGCGAAAATAAACACTTTAGACGAAGAGTTAACTTTTTTATATTACGATCGAAGACAAACACTCCGCCCAAGAATACCGAGGCACAACGCAGAACAATCAACAACTTTAGGAGGTGACAAAGGCGGAAGGCAAACAGAAAGCAACGCAAAACCAAAGAAGCCAAGAGGGGGTTGGTGGCAGAACAGATAACATCATCAGATATGGAAAGGACAGACAAAACCATCATGAACTTAGCCAACGTCGACTTAAGCACTGAAGAGAAACGAATCCTTAGCCTGGGACTATCTTTTGCCCTAAAACCAATTTCAACTACGCTAACACCAGAATTGATATATATAAAAATGTAAGGAAACTTAAGTTAAAGAAATTTCATATGTTAACAAACAAAACCGGACCTATCACAACGACACCAGAGATCAGTTTTACACAGGATGATACTGCGGGAAACCTAACGCAATCAGATTTGCCGTTACTGGATACCCTACATGAACTTTGGATACAACCACAAGATATATCGGAAGGGACAACCAGCCCAATTGAGAATAATGCACTTGAATTACCGACATCTTCAGGTGCTAAGAACAAATATGGAACGTCGTTCAAACCCAAATCTACCTTTAATCCAGTGACCATACGTGATTCTATTGATGTATTTCAAGAACTAGTGACAGAACAAATCAAAGAATTAAATTTTAAAGTACAAGGTACGAAAAACAAATACCAATGGCAAGATCGAAAATACCATGAACTCATGAGAAAATTAAAAGACAACAATGCTATCGTGATACGTAATTCAGACAAAGGTGGCAACATCGTGATTTGGAGCAAAATGGATTACACAAAGGAAGCGTATGCTCAATTAAATGACAGATCCTGCTATGTGAGAATCAGCAGTTTGAATCTCAAGTCTGTTTACACTGAGTTTATCACAAGCTTCATGTATGGAAAAGAATGGGTTTAATCACAACACAGGAATTCAAATTTTTAAAAAACGATAATCCTGTCATACCCACTATTTATTTCATTCCAAAGGCTCACAAAGATCCAGTCAAGCCTCCGGGCAGACCAATTATATCAGCCCACAACAGCCTGCTTGAACATACCTCACAGTACGTGGATCATTTTCTCCAAACTCACGTGAAGTCGCTGCCATCATTTGTACGAGACACAAGTGATTTCCTGAGAAAACTAAAAGCAATTGAATGGAAAAGTAATTACTACATGTTGGCACTAGACGTGACGTCTTTATATACAAGCATCCAGCACGATGATGGTGTGAATGCCATGGAACATTTTTTGAACAAAGACTGTGAACACTCTAGTGAACATAAGAGAATACTTTTAGACATGGTGTTGTTTATGTGTTTATGTTTAACAGTGTACTGTACCAGCAAACAAGGGGCGTAGCTATGGGGGCCAGCTTCTCCCCAGCTATGCCTGCCTGCATATGGGGTGGTGGGAGGAGCTGGTCTTAAACACCACCCACTCACACTACGTCAAAAATAACATAAAATCATGGTTACGCTATATTGATGATTTATTCGTTGTGTGGGAAGGCACAGAAGAGTCAGCTAGGCAGTTTGTGATGGACATCAATATTAACGAGATCAATCTGCACTTCACAGCTACCATTAGTAATAGCACAGTAACATTCTTAGACAAACAAGTGTACATTGCAGATAATAAAATTGAGACGAAACTGTTCAGAAAACCGACATCAGGGAACTCTACGCTACATGCCAGTAGCGCCCATCCCCGGCATCTCGTCAACAGTATCCCCTATGGCGAGATGCTGCGGCTGAGGCGGATACATAGCAAAAAGGAGGATCTCTTGGCAGCACAAGCAGAGTGTAGCAGTAGGTTTCTGGAAAGGGGCTACTCACGAAAAATCATTGATTTAGCTATAACTAAGTCCATGGCCCGGTCCAGAGATGAGTTATTACAAGACAGATCAGACAATACACCTAACTGTACAGGATTGGACATTGGCGACAATAAGCACAACAGTAAAGACTTTAGGCTAATTTTGCAATATAGTAACCAGTACAAACAACTACAGGCCATCATTAAGCGAAATTGGCCACTGGTTCTGAGTGATCCGGTCATTGGATCAGATCTACCCCAAAGAGTATCCTTTACATATAGCCGGGGTCCTTCTATGAAAGATCAGTTAGTTGTAACAAGCCCAGAGATTATAGAGGGATCAAGTTGGCTCCAAAAACACAAAGGGTTCTATAAATGCAAAACATGCAAGGCATGTCAGCATGGAGAAAATAGAACTACCTACCAAACACCATTCAGTTCTAGAGTTCATAAGATAACGAAACTAGTAACCTGTAAAACTGACCATGCGGTGTATGTCCTTTCCTGTCCCTGCAACTTGTTATATGTTGGCAGCACGAAATTACAAGTGCATAAGCGCGTGCTGCAACATCTAAGGGCCATATGCAATCAAGACAACACCTATCCGGTAGCCCGACATTTCAGAGATAGTCACCAATCCAACAGTAAGGGTCTGAAATACTTTGTGATTGACGCTGTGCCGCCCAGCAGAAGGGGAGGGAACAGAGAAAGTACCTTGAGAAAACTGGAAACTAGGTACATTATAGAGTTGGACACAAAGCAACCAAAGGGGCTTAACATGTCGGAAGACTTGTATACTTGTTTATGATTAATTAAGGGAGAAAGATTAAAGTACGAGTATATCTTTATAGTTACACTGTTGATGATTTTAAATAACCACAAGAGTTTAATCTAACCATTTTAGCCAATGTTCATCTTTAAGATCTATGCATTATTTACATATGGAACAGTTAATGTGAAGCGCCTATTAGATTGCACATTTTAACAATTTATGTGTGTATGAATATGTATTGAGACAGACAATTGTTTTAGAGCTTTTAGACATTTTGCAAATTTTTATGGGAATATTTAATACAGTATTTTACTATAGTATTTATTAATAATATTTTTATAACAGTATCTATATACATGCATATTTAAATGGTTTGAACTGTATGTATCGTCATTCAAACGTTGATCAATCATTGGAATAGTAACAACATGATGTAACTCTGGGTTATGCGTCTATAGGCAGCACCAATGAGATCATAGGGCAGTCTGACAACTATAAACAACTAGAGGCATTACATAGAGCACCCACCAACCTCCCCAAGTACCTATCACACTGCAGTAGACCGGCAGGATTGGACATATCATCAGGATGCATATATACTGGTATTTACACCAAAATAGTCCTCGCACAGTATATGCGAAACGGTCACATAAGATACGACGCATAGAATAAACATTACCTGCCATTTAGCTAAGGGCAGCACATATCAAAGACGCTTTGCATTTGTATAAAGACAAACGAACATGCTAGGTATCAACAGCTCTGGTAGCAGTCAAAAATGTGAAAACGTTAAAAATATTGCACATTGACTGAGCGTATCGCATCAATTTTAACCCTTCCATAGCACTAAGCACTTTTAGCACTACCCAACCAGCACAATTTTTTAACACTTTTTAGAGATATTTTCCAACCTTTGCACATCCGTTTATGCAGCAATCAGCAAAAGAACCAATAGGACAGAAATGATGCGTAAAAATGTTAGTCATGTGGGACAACAGGTCTATGCACTTAGACTCAAAATGAATGAATTGATTTTAACGTATTACAACATGGAATTTAAAGGCACCTGCCACGACTTGTATTACCATTATTATGATTGCATATTTCCTACTATATATATTTATATATTTATTATTATATTTTTTCTATGTCTATTGCTGATTTGCACACGTGATGGTATACACTGAGCACTCGTCACTTTAAAAATGAAAAGTTTACTCACTTCCGTGTCATGTGATCAAGGCTCTTCCGAGCCGAAACGCGTCAGACCGAGTAACGGCAATAAAATACTGCAGCACGACATCGTGGTCCGTCTCCGTCCATGGTATGAATGCTGAGGAGTGACGGAGTGGTTGGATATATATATATATTTTTTTTTTTAATTCACGGCTAGATTTGCAGATCCACTGCGGGGCTAGACGGGGCCACGCTGAGTGCCACAAGGGTTCTGCGGATCTCAGGTGTTCGGAAAAAAAAACATTTTAGGCAATTTCTTGCCCAACATAGCTACTTTTTCTACCTCTGTTACAGAAATATGGGGTCAGAGAACCTCTACCCTGACCACTTCATCTGTTTTACACATTACTTTTCAGCCCCAGGGAATGTTTCCCGACACATGAAATGGCAGCCGCAACTTTTCTCTCAGGTTGCGGCCAGCCAATCAGAACCTTGCTGCGGCACACGGAGCCACGGATTCACCATGGGTGGATTCACGGAGGATCCGCGTCCCTAGATATCTATATTTCTTTTTCCTTTAATTTCTCAAGAACTGATTTACATGAAGTTACAAAAAGGTCGCTTTCTGGGCCAAAACCTACCTTTATGCCAAACTTGGTGTAATGCCGTCCAGAGGTTCAGGCTGTAGTTGTGTTCAAAATCTCTATTGGAATGCATGGGGAAACGTGTTTGGGATCCCCCCATTTTTCTCGGCCCCCACTTAATGAATCACCCTGAAACTTTCAACACAGCAGCTGAACCGACAGTCGTACTAGTTTTGAAAAGTTTGTGTAGATTCGTCAAACGACTCCAAAGTGTTGGGCAAAACAAAAAATGCTTTTCCTATATTACCTACTGGCGACAGCCAGTAGGTAATATCTATCTATCTATCTATCTATCTATCTATCTATCTATCTATCTATCTATCTATCTATCTATCTATCTATCTATCTATCTATCTATCTATCTATATAATATATATATATACATATCTATATATAGATTAACTACTGGCAGTCGCCAGTAGGTAGTTATAGTTAGTACCTAGTTTCCATAGGAAGAACATTTTTTGTTTTGCCAATAACTTTGACGCCGCTTGACGAATCTTCACGAAATTTTCAAAACATATATACTTTAGTCGGTTCAGCTGCTGTGTTGAAAGTTTCTGGCTGATCTGTCAAGCAGGGGCCGAGAAAAAAGGGGGGGTCCTAAAATGCTTTTACCCATTCATTTTCCCATAGGGAATTTCAACACGGCTACAGCCCGTACCGCTGAACAGAATTACACCAAATTTGCGGGAAAGCTAGATATTGGTCCAGAAAGCATGCTTTTTGTGATTTTGTGTAAATCAATTCAGTAATTTTAGAGATATTCAAGGTTAAAAAAATCTAGATATCTAGGAACATGGATCCTTGTAGTGGACTTGCGGATCCATTGTCCCAGTGCTGAAATTTTATTGGCTGCCAGCACTTCAACCAGGAAGTGTCAGCAGCAATCTTGGGACTTGGCTTGAAGCTGAGTCCCACAAAAATGTAAAAAAGAAAGAAAAAAGGACCGGGTAGGAATATCCTGACCCGCAGATCTGGTGGGGGGTTCCGTGGCAAAAATGGAAAAATAAGTGCAGGCTCCTACGCTTCATTTTAAGAAAGCCACTGAGTGGGCCATATCCCCAGGGCATTACTGCTGTTTATAAATTTAAGCCCAGGGGACCTCCACCTTCCTGGAGCAAATGTTAGTAAAATACTGTGGGGGGTTTCCGGCACCCAAAGCCCCGGGTACCGATACCTCCCCGGGCCTAAATAAAAAAAATGAATGCGGGGTCCGGCGTGCTCCCCTCGTAGCACCAGATACTGCCACCTCCCTAGGGCTAGAGATAAAACAATGCAGGGGGGCCACGCGGCCACCCCCAGCAGCCCTGGGGACTGCCACCTCCCTGGGCTACAATAAAATAATGAAGGGGGTCTGTCGTGATCCCCGGTCCCAGGGACCCCCACTTCCCATGGGCTAAAACAAATGCTGCTAGAGGAGCCTTAGATGGCACTGGGACTGCCACCCCCAGGGCCGGCTCCTGCTACCTCCTGAGGTGACCACCGTTGGAAGGCAGCTGTTTGCTTTTGCTTGGTGGGAGCTGACAGCTTCCACAAAAGCAAGCATAACTCTGTTTTCTATAAGTGTGGGGAAGTGTGGCTCAATGGTTAGAGCGGCAGACCCTGATGCAGAGATCTGGCCCGGGACCAGGGTTCAATTCCCGCCTCGGCGGGTCTTGGGCTCAATTTCCTCGGACCTGATAATTCTCGCCTCGGTGCCTATTCTAATCATGGGTCCCACTCTGCAACTCTGGGCAATAGCTTGCTTAATCTCCACAACGGCCCCACCAGCGCTGGGATGCCTGGCTTCACCTTGGGGGTGCCCAGGAGTGGACATTTCACAGGGAAAAGCCAGGAAGGGTTCCACAGCGGTATGCGTACAGCGCCAGGACACCCCTTTGGGGGTATAAGTGCGCTTTACAAGTACAAATTTAATTTAATAAGCATGAGCTGTTAAACAGATTTCGCTAGCAGAAAGCGGAGTTTTCATCTGTTTCCTTGCACTCAAATATGCATGCAGGGGAACAGATGAAAGCATTGCTCCAGCAAGCAGGTAGCTGGTATTTACAGCAACTCCCTGCTTGCTGGAGCAATGTTGGCTCCTGCAGGAGTGGGGGGAGCCGGCTGGAACCGCAGGGCATTGAGGCTCCTCCCGTGGTCCCATTGCACACTCGGTGCCTTGGGTAGGCTCTAGGGCACCCAGAAAAACATGGCTGAGCCCCAGGAGATGGGGTCCCCGGGGTTGAAGTTGGCCTAGGGAGGGGGCCACCATAGCCCCCTCCAATTAAAAAATAATTATCTGGCCCAGGGTGGTGGTGGACCCAGCGGGTCCACGTGGCCCCTCCTTTTATTTAGTTAATGGAGCCCCAGGGAGGTGGTGGTCCCTGGGGCCTTAAGGATTTTCTCAAAGATGTCATGTCATAATATCTGGGGTAATTAGCAGTGCATGGCGAGGGCATGAGTTATAGTTACCTTAGGGCGCGAGTTATAGTTACTTGAAATAACTCTAACTATAACTGCTGCATTTCTATGCTTTAAATGGATTTATACAGGTCCAGGGGCCCATTACTTAGAGTACCTGTTTGCTCCTGAGTTGTGCCGTTACCCTCCCATTAAATGTAATGGAGCAGTGCTGAGAAGTGCAGGTACTCAGGACAGGACAGTACGTGCCCATTTAAAGCACCGTATATATATATGTTTGTGTATATATATATATATATATTTATATATATATCTAGATAGATATATATATATATAGATAGATAGATAGATAGATAGAGAGAATCGAAAACAAAGAATGAGAATGAAAAGAGAACGAGAGAGAATGGATAGAAAAGGAGACAGAGGAAAGGAAAAGAGGAAAAGAGGCTGGGAAAGAGAGAAACATGGAAGAAAAAGAATGATGAGACCAGGAGGCAGAGACCTGGATACTTGGAAGAGAGGGTGTGTAACATTAAAAAAAAAGAACACGAGATTGATGATGACGGAGAAGTTGAAACATAAATAAGGAAGCGAGCAACAATGAAAGAGGGAGACAGAACCAAGAATATGAGAAAGGAAAGCGAGAGGGAGGACAGATAAATGAAGACATGCAGAATATGGATGGAGAAAATGCCTGCATTAGAGCGCCTAGCAAGGAGCATTCTCCTTTGTCAGAGCTTAACACACATACTGTAGCCGTCTTCGACTTTATGAATAATAATCAAGGCTTGAAGAGCTTTAACCAGCCAATTAAATCCTGCAAGATCCCGCTCTGCGCAGAGCCCCCGATCCCATCAGTTAAGCCCAGCTGTCAGAGACAGGCCAGCAAAGACTGTGATTTCATTATTCGCCCAGCTCTGCTCCCGGGCGCGGAAATCTGCACTGCAATTTAAAGCGAAATATTTACAAATAGGATCAGACTCCAACAGGATCGTGCTGCTTCTACAGAATTATAGGGCTTGTCTGGGGGTGTGCTGTGACTGCCTTCCTGCCCATGAACTGTTGCAAAGGCCCCCACTGGGACTAAATCCCGCCCACTCACCCTCCCACTTTCCAGGTCTGTGGTCAGGCTCTTGCAGCCACTAGACAGAGTGCTGTGAACCCAGAGACACCTGACGTCAGCCTGAATACGATCTTGGTGGATGGGATACTCCATCACAATGGATGTCCCGTCTGCCGTACTACAAGTTCAATAGGCCATAATGGGGCTGTAATACGGCAAACGGGATATCTGTCACATTTGTGACGGAGTAATCCTGTCCGCCAAGATCGTGATCAGGCCCATAGTGAACATCAGAGGGAGGGACTTCCACATTGGAATATTGGTGTAAGTTTCAGAGCTACTATAAGGGTAGCGCCAGCTCTACTCCACACAAATTCAAAATCAGTGAGAAATCCAGCATGGAAGGGGTAGATACAGTGGCGGCTCGCCGAGGGAGTGCTGCAAGGCGGCGGGGCAGGGGAGGGGCAGGGTGGGGGGGTAGTGGAGTCCGACATACGACGGACAGGAGTAAGGTAAGCAATTAAATAAAATAAAACTATTTACCTTGCGCGCGCTGCATCGCCAACTCGGCGCCGCCACTGGGTAGATAGAAGATATTTGGTTCTCAATGTCAGCAAGCAATGGCAAAGTCAATAGGTCTGTCCTTGGCAGGCAAGCAGGCATATTTTAAGACTTATTTTGTAAACATATGCAATACACAAAAACAATCTGTCAAACATAGTAAAAAAAAATTGATAGGAGTGACACAGCAGGCCAAGCACACTTGCAGTGGCATTGAAGTTTGCTTCTTTTCAAGTGGCGTGACACACGTGCTCAGGCAAAGTTACATCACACACAGTAAAAGAGAGCCAATGGATGAAGAGTACTGACCCATTGCCCCTTGTTGAATGCCTTGGTGGGCGGAAGTAAAATATAAATGACACTTGAACAGACTAATGGACAAAGTGGGCTGACGGAATGCACCTGTATGTATGCATTTTTCTGTGTATTTTTGTTATGATTTTTTGGGGAAAACATGAGGCTGACAGGACTAAAGCTACCTTTAGGCCAGCCATAAAAATGATGTAAATGTAGGTGGGCCTGATGCAAGTAACCCATTCATATCTAATATCTGGGAATGCATTTTACTGTTTCAAGTTGAATCTTTTTCATTTGGATTTGGAATGAAGTGTGTGGTCCGTAGAACAATATTGCAATATTGATCACTTATACAGTACACAACACCAGCCGAATTGTTTCTTGGTGATTAAAACATAGGCTTTGCGATTACGTAACATAGTGGCGAGAACCCCCACTACCTCCTCCAGTACATTCAAGATGCTTCTGCATCACAGACAATGCATTACAATTACCTCTACTGAGAAAGCCAATACTGACCATTACACCACAACAAATAGGGTAAGGACAAGGGTGTGCTTTAGGAATAATATTGTGAGGTTTGGAATTATGATAAGGTTAAAGTAAGAGTAAGGCGTAGTGTTAAGTTTAGGGTGAAGAGTACGATTAAAGTTGTGGTTAGGGTAAAAGAATAGATAGAGATAGGGAATTGGGTACCCAGTATCATGACTAGTGGGGAATTCTGACATTCTCAATGTTAATAGGGCTTGACTGTCCCTGTAACTGTAGTAACTGTGGGAAAAGTTCTGAGAGTTGTCAATTAAAATCTATTTCTTTTTTAATGATCCTCCTGTTGTGGTCTGTATCTCTTTCTTTATTTTGTAGTATTCTTTCCTCAGCGCTCAGATGCCTTCTGGTCTTGAAACTCTTGAACAAGTGAGATTGAATCAAGGGATATTTTTACTTAAATAACGTACAGTGATTTGATTTTGATCAGTCAGACAGACCACCACATCACAAGAAGTAGATCCCCAAAACCATCAATGCATTCCTGGGTAGCTTGATAATGCGAAAACGTATTTCAGTTCATGATGATGTTTGGTTCTTTCATAAAGAATCTGTCAATCCCTTGAAGAGCTTTCCAAATTCATCAACATCCCAATCACCTTCAGAAGGTCAAAGATGTTCTGTTCTTCATCTCCAAGGGTATGTACTAAAAGTGCATTCTTCCTCTGAGGGTCAACTCTCCTGCTGCCTACAGCAATCAGGTGTCTTATGAATATCTAGAATACAGTACATTATAACGCGATGTATTACATCGCATGCTTTTACAGCGCGGTCGTTACAATGACTGCGCTGTTGTTAGTACGCAATGCATTTACATCGCAAGTCATTAGAACGACTTGCTGTAGGGGGCGCGCTGGACTTAGGAATAGTATTATTTACTATTCCTACCCCAGTTTGCGCAACAGTAGGGAAAGTGTTGGAATTAATTTCCAATACCTCAGCGCCCCCTACAACAAGTCGTTGTAATAACTTGCGATGTAAATGTATCGCGTACTAACAATGCGGTCGTTGTAACGACCGCTTTGTAATAGTCTTGCGATGTAATGACAGCATTGTAAATGCTGTTTCCCGAATATCTAGGCCCAATCATTCCATTTAATTGAATGCTTAGGTGATGCTATGTTTAGCATCACTGTACTCCTGTGCAGACAAGAGTCAATGACATGAGCAACCACCATTTAATGGCCCAGAGGCACGAGGTTTGTAACACTCAGTGAGCTGCTAACAAAATCATAACAACAGGATGCTTCCACCATTAGAATCCATTTCATCACACAATGCTGCATAAGCAGGGGCGGCTCCTCCGTAATGGCGGAGCAGCATCGCCTCACTGGGCAGAGTCAGTGTAGGAGAGTAGGATCTGCCTCTTATGTTGCCCCCACTTTTTTTCTGATGTTTACACTGGTTTCTGGCTATAGTCTGGCTGGGACCCTGCTAATCAGGGCCCCAGCCTCTCTGTTCTCTCTAAACGATTTGGAGTGCACTCTAGGTGCACTAGTGATTGGATACTGTGGTACCTTATGAGTCCCTAGTATATGGTACCTTAGGTACCAAGGGCATAGGTACTTCACAGGCCTACCAGGGGCTGCAGCATGTATTATGCCACCCCTGGGAAGCAGACCAAATCTGACACCACAGGCCTGCTACTGCAGCCTGGGTGAGGAAGTGCTAGCACTCCTCACTGAGATATAGGTCCCCTATATCTCTCCTACACACACATATAAACCTATCAGTCACCCCTAAGGCAGGCCCTATCAATCCTGAGGGCAGGGTGCTTGGCTTCTATGTGAGGGGGTGCCTCTGCCTGAGCAGGGCCCCTCTGCAGCTCTCAGAGTCCATTCTCTGGTGCTGTTTGTGGATGCGGTTAAACCATATACTTTTAAGTGCATTATATCCTTGCGGTAAAATGCTAACTTTGGAATGGCTGCATCGAAACATGTCGTGTTTGGTGTCAAACATCTTGGAATACTACCCCACCCCCCCCCCGCCAGTCCTGGCGGCGAGGGTAGCATTCCACCCTTCTAGAGGGATAGACATGTACCTACTGTGGAAACGCGGTAGAATCCTGCAGAGCCCTGGCATCACAAAATGGATGCCACCAGTCACAGACACTGGGCTGCCCTCCTGCTGATGACCAACACTCGCAGTGGAGGAAGCCCAACAATAGATATCCTGTCCCAAGGGGGTGTGAACACCTTCCAGACAGGGTTTAGTGTATTGGGGCTGGGTGGGTGCACTCTTAGAGTGCTTTGAAGTCCTGCACTGGGGGAGCAGAAGGCTCCTCTGTGCATATGCCAGTTCAAACCGGCTCAGGGGCTACCTGTCCCTGCTCTGGCGCGAAACTGAACAAAGGGAAGTGGGTGTAGCCACCCACTCCCCTGACCCTCCCATAGGTAGGGTCATAGAGCTAGTCCCTCCCTTTCTTTTAGTATAAGAGGGGGAACCTGTGCATAGCACCCTAGATTTCCCTGGACGACGCTCTGAAGATGAATCCCGGACCTTCGACGTTCCACTACCTTTGGAAGACTGAAGAATCTCCCTTGGCAGGCACTAAAAACTACAAACAACAGTCGCAAACTACACCACTCCCGCCAAAGTCCGAAGTCCCAGCAGCCCAAGAAGTAGATTTCCTGACTTCTCAAAGGCCATTGTGAGTCCCCAGTGAAGCTGAGGCCAGTGGACCCCAAGAGTAATGAGGAACCGCGACCCCTGGGTACCGTGCACTATTGTCAAGTGCAACCCCTTCACAACGTTCCACGAACTTGTGCTTTGGACCACGTGTGGTCCTAGCTTCCAGCAGGAATCCCTCCGAAGATCAGAGGCCTACCATGTCCCGAGTGACCGTGGGCCCCTGTGAGCGAATCCTCCCGAGGCGTCTTCGCGATCCCTTGCCAGCCGGCTTGTGGGTCCCCAGAAGACTTACTAAAGAAACCAAAGAGGTCCTCTGGTTGCTCCAGGCCTGCCCTGACTTACCCTCACTGGGTGAGTCCCACAGACCTTGCTGGTCTGCGCCATTGCCTCTTCGCACTTTCCCCGAGACTTGCTGTTACCAAGGCTTGTTGGCTCCAATTGAGTCGCCAACACCGCAGTAAGCTACAGACATCGTGGGACACGCCGAATCCAGCTCTTGCTCATCGTCGACGCCTCCTGGACCTCGTGGCTGAAGAGTCAAGGCACCTGCGAACGACCTGAATCTTGCGACGACGGTGGGCATCCATCTTCCGTGCCCCGAGTCACTGCCAAGTGACTTTGAACACTGTCCCCTCTGCTTTCAGGTCTTCCATCTTCCGAATCCAGGCTTGGATTCCTCCGGACACTTCTCCTGTCGCCGCAAGCAGCAAGTCTTCACTGGCTCCCATTGAAAACGACGCCGCGACCCGACACCAAAGGACACCTATGCACCCTGCTCCCCTGGGTGAGGTAACTTCAGCACTACGGTGCTCCTGTGGGTGTGGGCCCTAGAACTACTTACCCTGTAAGTGACTTGCTTGTAGCTTCCCTCGAAGTGTCCTAAAACTCTAACTTTCTAAGTGCGACAATTGCGCTGACTCGTACAGGGTTCGCGTCTGTGTTAGACACACCGCGTCCATCTCCTTTGTAACACTATCTAAAACTGTATCCTTCGACTCGTACTGAGTCCGATCGGTGTTCGCCTCGAACACACAAAGGGCCTGTAACACTGAGATCTCCATTGCACTGACTCGCACCAGGTTCGCGTCTGTGTTAGACACAGCGCGTCCATCTCCCTTGCAACTCTATCTGTAACCGCGTCCTTCTACTCGTACAAGGACCGATCGGTGTGTTCACCTCGAACACGCAAGGGACCTTTAACATTGAAATCTCAATCGCGTCTGAGCGCATAGACTCGCACAGGACTCGCACCGGTGCCAGGTCACCGCGTCTGTCCCCTGTGGGTCTCCTACAACTACCTGGGGTGGTTCTTGGGGGTCCCTCGATTCTAGATGCCCTAGACCTAGGTCTAGCAAACTAAGATTGTGATATTCGATTGTGCTAAACTTATTTTGATAATATTTGACTTGTACATATGTTCCTGACCTCTAATCTCATAAAGAGATTAGTAGAGAGTGTTTATTAATAAATACATATATATTTGATATATATACCTGTGTGGTGTCTTTTCATTTGGTGATTCCAGAGATTGTGTGGTAAAACAAGCTGCTTTACATTCCTTCAAGACTTAGCCTGAAGGCTGCTCTCCACAGCTACCACTAGGATAGCTTTCTATAAAGGTTGTCTTAAACCTATCTACCATAAGAGTCGAATTGTTCTGGTGCAAGGTGTCCACTTTAATTAGTGAACAGCATATGCCAGGCCAACTTCTCACAGTCAGTCACAGAAAAGTAAAATGATAATAAAACAATAATATTTAATTTTTCTGTGACTGGCTCTGGCCGAGGCATGGGTGTGTAAGGTAGGGCTATGACAAGGAGGAATGGTGGGCATTTAGAAGTGCGCATGTCAGTTTGGCCGGCCATCTTAGGCCGGCCAAACAGACATGCGCACTTCTATTTCTCCAACCCAGCTGTGTTGCACAGCCCAATTGGAGAAAAGCCGCAGGTTCCCAGGCACTGTCTGAGTGGCAGACCAGGCCGCTCAGACCAATCCTGGTGCTGCTCTCATCAATCAATCAGGATTCATGAAGCGGGCTAATCACCCAATAGGGTACCCAGGCGCTTGCAGGCCCTGGAGGCTTTTTTGAACAGCCTGGTCTTGAGGGCCATTCAGAAATCAGGAAGTGAGATGATGGTTCGGAGGTGCGTGGGGAGACTGTTCCAGGTCTTTGCTGCAATATGGGAGAAGGAACGTCCTCCACTACTGCTTCGATAGATGCGGGGAGTATGGGCAACTGAAAGGGAGTCTTCTCGATGGTTGGTGGATGTTCAGGCGGTGGTTTATGTAGGCAGGTTGTGTGCGTGGGTCAGCAGCTTGAATTGGTATCTCTTCTTTACAGGGAAGCTAGGTATAGCATGAGAACAGCATCTGGATTGGGTGGGGAGCCTGTGGTTTCCCAGTGACTGCCGAGAGAGAAGCACCGAGGCGGCCATCGGAGGCAGAGGCAGTGACAGGTACATTTATTTTATTATTATTTTTCCCCTAAATTCCCTCGCACTCCCTCTCCACCCACTTTTGCTTTGCTGCGGCTGCCACTGTGCGTAAGTAATGGAGAGAAGAGACAGTGACGTGTAGTCGGTAGGATACGTCTTCACAAAACAGTCGGAGTCCTAGAACCTGAATGGGCACCTACTGTCTGAGAATATGCCAGTGCAGAGGGAGGCTGGCATGACTAATCACATTAACAGACCAGATAACTGTGAGGAGGTGAATTCCCTCAGTGTGCTACATCATTACAGCGATGTGCTAAAGGCCAATCACACTATTTCGGTAAGCGTGAGGCAGGTGAGCTGTGAGTGCAATGGCAGCACTGTTAGTCATGCCATATTCTGGTCTGCCATTCATAGAAGGACGATGTCAGACAAATGTGGTGCTTCACAGATGCATGTCACACCGGACATTGACCACAAGATGATCACTGTACCTTTGTTGTGGCCAAGTTTGTGGCACACGACCAACCCTCTGCCCCAAAGCAGGGGATATGCACATTAGCCTTGTTACCAGCCATCTGTGCCCCACAACAACAATCTGATTCTTGCAGTAGACATGGCTGCCCACCACAGTTTTTTTTTTTATTACAAATTCTAGTGAATATTGGTGCTCCAGGTGATCACAAGCATCAGCCTCGTCGCCAGTTGAAATGACAAGGCAGAGACCACTCCTGTTGAAAGTAGATGTATTCCAGAAGGAGTCAAGGGCCTGCACCTACAGATGTGCTCCGATGGACTCTCTACAGAAACGGGAAAAAGTCAAACCTTCACAAGATTCAGAAACAACATCAAAGAGAGGTGACAAGCAACAATGAAAAGAGTGCGAAAAACACAACGAAGAAAGGAAACAAAGGATAACACAAACACCCAGGGTTGTACGGCAGAACACACCAATCTCTATGTAGTATAGATCTGGGTGCAGTCTGGAGGCACATGGACAGAGCAGTCCAAGAAGCAGTCAGGAAATATGCTGCCTGCACATGGCCTGTCCATTGAAAAGGAACGGCATGTCACATGGCTGCACCTCTGGTGCTCTGCATCAACGAATCGTGAGAGCCTGGTATGTGTGTTAACCCTTTCACTCTGGCTTCCTCATGACCTGAAGATGAAGGCAGGCAGACATCGCTGATGAGTGGAGGACTTTTCTCCAAGGTAAACTCATTGACCCAGACGTCGTACCAGGAGGAGGGGGAGAGGAGCCGGCTGCTGATGCTGACATGTGGACAGAGAGCCATCCTCATACCCTTCCTGCCATACCCACCAACATTTCCTGGCATATGCCATAACTGTTAACTAGCCAGGAAGCTATGATGGATTATTTTGAACTATTCCTAATTTTCAGTTGACACCAGTAAGCCTGCTTTGATTTGTAGTTTCACTTTTTCCATAAATACGGGTAGATTTATAACTACATCCAGTGCTTGTTGTTAAAATCCCAGGGCGGGCTGAAAGTCCCTCTGAAGACACTCGCCATTTGTCAGCTGTACATGTCTCTTCCTGTCTCCTGGCCGCCGTCAGACTCCTGCCTCGCTTTCTGTGCAATGGAAAGCAATTGCTGAGTCCACTTTCTCTCTGTGGGAAGAGCCCAGCGGCCAGAAGAAGTAAGATGCGTCCTCCCTCTCTCTGAGCAGAGCCGACGTCTCCTGGATAACTGCTCGCAGGAGGACTCTTCCATGCCCAAGGCTTGGTGCTGACAGCCGGGATTTCGGCTCTAATTAGACACAGAGCTGCAGGGATGGCTTTGTTGTTGTTTACTCGCCTTCGGTTGGTTTTAATTAGAGCTCGGCTTGGGTCTCTTGTGCCACGTCTCCAAAATGGCTCAGCTCAGAGTGGATTAGCCGGCAGCTATCAGAGTGGAACACGAGGAAGGAAGTGTGGGGGATAGGAAAAGGAAGGAGATGTGTGTGTGTGTGTGTGCGTGCGTGCGTGCGTGCGTGTGTGTAGCGGTGCGGGGAGGGGGTGATAGCGCCAGCCAAGGGAGAGGATGTAGCCTAATGGCTAGCGCGGTCGACCACGAAGCTGGGGAACCTGGGGGCCTATTAGCAATAACCGGCGATAATTATCGCTAAGCGCAGTTAGCGCTTGGATAATTATCGTCGGCTATCGCAGGTTTCTATCGCGGAGATAGCGTGCTATCAGCAACGCTTATCTCCTAAGCGATAGAAACCCTGGAGAACAGTGTGAATATCGCTTGAAAACAAGCAATATTCACACTGTGACCAGTGTTAGCTAGGTGATAGGGCGAGGGGGATTTAGCCGTGTAATCCACCTCCCATTGGATTACATGGCTAAGTCAGGTCTGGACCAGGCGTTAACAAACCAGCGCTAAACGTGTTTAGCGCTGGTTCGTTAATCACCTCCCCTGCCTCGCTAATAGTCGCTTTTAGGTTGGGAACGCCTACTTTGCATGCCATTAGCGATAAATATCGCTGGCATGCAAAGCGGCACCCAACCCGGTCGCTATCGCCTAGAAGCTGTCGCTAACAGCAGTTAGCGACAGCTTGCTAATAGGGCGTTAGAATTATCGGCGCTTTAGCGGGAAAAAGTCCCGCTAAAGCGGCGATAGAGCCCTTGATAATATGCCCCCTGGTTCGGTTCTCGGCAGGGATGCTCAACATCCTGTGATTCTGGGCAAATCACTTAATCACCCTGAGCCTCACAAAACGAATCTGTTCGTCTATCACGCAACTGGTGCTCATGTAAAGCGCTCTGATACCTTTGGGTCGAATTTGTGCTATATAAAACTCCCAAAAAGAAATTTAAAAAAGCACTATAATAATCGTTTTTGGGGTATTTAATGCACCTCCCTTTCATTCCCGTTTGGTTTTAGAAGCAATGTCTTCCCGTAACCTGAATATAGACTGACCTCTAATAAACCTGGGATCGACAAGTGCAATTTGGGATCAGTGCTTGTGTTTGCCAGTGCAGCGCACTGGCAAACACATTTCATTTCATTTATTTCATTTCATTTCAGGGCGACTGCACTTATTTCATAACACCAGCACATATTTATAACAGTGCACCCCATGATGGTGCTGTCAGTCTACTTTTTAAAAAGCACATGAACATGAACTGTAAAGTGCATGCCGTGCAGGAACTGGGGTGCATGCATACAGGGGGGCACATGTTGTGCCCCCTGCATGCATCCCCATGCACATGGGCAATAGGGGGCCCTGTAGGTGTAGGGACCCCTTTGTTTCAGGTCTGCCAGCCTTTTCATGGAGTAAAGACCTCCATGACACCGCTGGCGGTCCTGAAACTCGTAATATGCATTGCAGTGCCGCAGTGGCGCCACCAGCATATTTCTGGGGTCCCTGAGCGCCGTGTCACAGCCAGGGAACGGCGGTTCCCTGGCAGTTGCGGTGGTGCAATGGCAGTCCACCACCAAAGGTGTAATATAGCGGTCGGACCGCCGGTGCGGCCGTGGCTAGACCGCCACCGCCGCTCCCCCGTGAGTCTGGCAGTCCTCGGACAGCCAGACTCATAATCAGGCCCTTAGTGTTGCCTAAATCCTCACATTTGTAGGAGTGTAATGGTAAGTAGGTGTCATTGGTACTGGTATTTGGCAGGGCTGGCGGGACAGTAGGTGGTCCAAACTGCAGTGACCTATTGAGAAATATTTTGGGCCCTGGCACAAACTAAGCACGGTTCAGGGTGCAGTGGGTTTGTCCCTTCAGGCCTGGTTCCTTTGCCAGTAGCCTGATGTCATTGAGATTTGCACCACTCTTTGATTAAATTAAGTAGTGGCCGAGGGGGCAGGAAGAGGCTACTCACTGTGCACTTAGCACTCACTTTTCACTCTCTGGTAGTCACAAACTGCTGAAGATGGAAGCTGCATGCCGACATGCTGGGAAACGAGAGCTGTGAAGTGCCGACTAAGCAACTCCAGATCCTTCAGTGCTTTCTCTGAGACTGGAACTCCTCTTGAGGCTCCTGCAGGAGCGCCCATTGCGGTCCACGGTGAAAGTTGTGTACCTGCCTTACATGGCTTGGAGGTAAGGTGCATCATGAGCCCGTAATTCTAGCCCCTCCATTGGCTCTTTGCTGCTGGCCTTCTGCCCTCACGTCAACAAGCCTTACTGCCAAGTCAAAGTAGTCCTGCTCGGACTCACACATTGTCCAGCAGCTGGCCTCTGGAGGTGCTGATTGGGTGCTTGATATATTATTTTATGTTAACTGCACTTGCTATAGCACTACGACTCACACCCGTAGGAGTATCTCAGCACTTCTCTAGACACAGGGACATCAGTTGACTTAAAATAGCCTTGCCTTCAGGAGTTTTTTTAATTTGGCATGGTCTGTACAGGAATGAATGTGATATGGAAGAGTGTTTCAAAATGAGGGGGCGAGATGGGAAAAGGACCTACCACCATATCTAGCCAAATGGATACGGGAGACGTTAAGCAAAGTCCTTGTCATTAGATCTAAGGTTTCTGATCGGACGATACTAGCTAAGCTTCTTCTGCAGGAAGCTCGGGCCCTTTCCCATTAGAGCCTTATCAATAAGGCAACAGAGATTGAAACCTGATCTTTTACTGACCAGCAGCCAATCTAAGGCTCTCAACAAAGGGGCGGAGGCAGAACCTGAAGGAAGATTGCTAACTAGCCGCAATGCATTATTCTGTACTACTTGCATCTTGGATATCAGAGTCTTATTAGCTGATGTTAATAAAGCTTTTCCTTAGTCCACCCTGCTAACAATTAATACTTGTGCTAGCGTTTTCCTCGCAGAGGAGGGAAGAAATGGAAATGCTTTCCTCAGCAAACGTGTTGCAGCAAAGCAAGTGCCACAGATGGATGGGACATGATCTTTCATCGACAGTGATTGATCAAGTTTAATACCAAGATTAATACCAGGGTGCTTACAGGCAGCTTTTGTTACTGCTACAGGACCTTGAACACAAATATGTGTACACTGGGCAGCGGGGTGGGGACATCCCACCAGCTCTCAACGCTGCTCTGGTAGGGTCCCCCTATCTCACTTGTTATTTCCCTGTCTACCTACTCCAGATGCATCTGCGATAGACCTTCTTCGAAGCCACTCCTGAAACTCTCTGCCTGTCAATTTGCTGTACCCTTCAGGATGTATACTTCAGATGGCCGAAGAGGCCTTAACATTACATTCCATCATAGCTTTAAAGAGGTAGTTATTGTTCTTCTGACACAGTGCTAGTGTTAGAATGTGGAGTTCAAGGCTCAACGTGGAATGCCGAGAAGAGCATTGAGAGACTATTTCAAGGATAGTGGGTTCTGTGCCCCAGTATGGGGTGAATTCACCCCTGCGCATCCCGCCTTTCAGATCTCATCTACCCTTGAATTTCTCACCTGTCCAAATTCAGAACTCTCAGTCCACTCGGGATATCAACTGCAGGGTGTACATCTTACCAGCCACTCTTAGAGGATCCAGCAACCTCACTACTCCCTGCCAAGTCAACACGTCAGAAAGACTTAGAGAAGAAGGGTGAAGATATCTCTTCATGAAGAGGATTGGTGTCTGGCTGTTCCTCAAATGACTGCAAACTTTCTTCTGGTTTTGGAGACTGACCTCTGCCGCTTCCATTTTTGGCATTAGATTTCCATAGCTCTTCTGCGCTACATGCATCATTTCTACCTAAGTATTAGGTTGTGTATTCTTTGAAGCTGCTTGACCCTATTGCAAGTTGCCTTAGTCATTCCCCTTTTGGTAATTCTGGGTCAAACTGTGCATTATTCTTTCTCCTGATTGCTGAAAGCAACAAAAAAGTTATTTGACTTAAAGAAGGCAAGAAAGGATAAACTGAGCCACAGAAAATGAATACTCTTATAACAGAATTTGAGTGTACCATTCTATCATTTATGCTTAGTTTTAGATATAATCTTCCTTCTTAGCCTGAACGGTTCTTAATTTGAGCCGGTGGTTTCCGGTGCTCGGCACCGGCACTTAATTGCCAACACCTGTACTTATGGCAGTCTGCCACATGGTAGCACTGTTTGTCTAAGTTAAAGATGAGCACACAACAGTTGTTTATTAATTAAATAAATATTTAAAAGGACTAATACCTGCTGCCCAACCCATTTTCATAGCTTTGGGGGCCTGGAATAGTCTGAATTGTCACTTTTGAGGGAGTGTGATGGTTAGTAGTTGTGTTGGTACCGTCATTAGCAGGGCTGGCAGGGGCAAGTGGGTGGTGCAAGCTGCATGGGCCTTCCGATTAGGGTCCTGGCACTTCTTTTTTTACAAATTAAGCACTGACTGAACATGGGCCAAAGCCATATAGCCCACAGCGCTGTACGATAGACCTGTGCGACTTAAGATGCGCCAGGTTAGCATGTGTAGCCTGTCACTCAGCTCTGACATGACAGAGAGCCACTAGTTTGCCCTTTTCCACTTACGAGCTAGGCCCAGATTTAGCTCTGCATCTGATAAACAGAAGAGAAGATCCCATTTTCCCACCATTGAGTGGGCCAGCGACCACAACACATTCCTGCTCACCTCTCCTAGAAGCCAATGGAATAGAATACTGAGCTGAGTCTGTAACATTTTGCTTTCTCAAGAAAGGTAGTTTTGTACACCTTGTTGGTGTTGGCAGTTTTCCTGAGTCTGTCTCCGATAATAACTGCAATTTGACGGTGCTTCTCCTTAATCTTGACATTTTATGGGGCTCCTGCCAGTGCTTAATTTGAGCTAGTGGTTTCTGGTGCTCGGCACCAGCACTCAATTGGCTTCCGGTGTTCGGTACTGGCACTTACTTGTCAACACTGCACTGATGATAGTCTGTCACATGGTGGCGGTGCTCATCTAATTTAGAGATGAGTAGCACAACGTTGTTTATGAATACAATGTACATTAAAAATTACTAATACCTGCCTCCCGAGCCATTCCTTTAGCTTTGGGGACCTGGAAAATCTGAACTGTCACACTTGCAGGCGAGAGAGATGGTTAGTAGTAGTTTTGGTACCGTCAATCGCAGCGATGACAGGGGCAATGGATGGTGCAAGCCGCAGTGGCCTCCTGGTCAGGACCCTGGCCCTTATTATCTTACAAATTAGGCACTGGCTCCTGCTAAATTAAGAATAATAGGTTATTATTCTTAATTTAGCATGCTCAATCAACAGTTCTGTGATCGACATTTAGGGCCACTTTACCCTTGAGAATTCACATTCTGGCTTAGTGTTGCTGTTCCCCTCCCCCAGCCTCCTCCTCGGAGTACAGGCTATCTGACTTTCACTACAATCTGCACACTGGCATTATCCAGCTCTTCACACTAGACCCGTGACCTCCCTTCCTGCCTCTGGGGCTGCTTTTTCAATCTCTTCATCCTGATGAAGACCCTCCATCATTATACGGTTGAAACACCTTCAACTTGATGCCAAACAAGCCTCTACTTTTGAATTCAGAATCATGTGTGGAGTGATAAATACGGAGTCTCCCATCTATATTTGTTTTTATGCCATTTTGGAATTTATTTTCATGAACACTTTTTTGACAAAATTATTTCTTGTGTGTTGTTCTTGTGCTCACTCTTCTTAATTTTACGGCAAACAGCAACGTAATTATATGACATGGCATAATAGCATAATTTTGGGAATTTCGCATAATGCAAAATTCCTGAAAGCACTTGAATTATGCAAACATAATATACATTTCGCCTGTGTCTATTCCATTGCCAGCATCACAGGATGAGTGTTTTGGCTTTTGCATTGCACAGCATTCACCAATTCCTCCTCCTGGTACTGGTTGCTGTCTCCAAAGTGCAAGCTGTAGCTTGGGTTTTGTGGCTGTATCACATGGAAGTCTTCATCGAGGTGGTCAGCCGTGTGCTCTTCTGCCTTTCATGGGGCGGGGAATGTGAATGGGAAGTGGTGGTGTTTGGAGTGGTGCCCTGTTGATGGCATCAGTTATGCAACCTTCTATCTGAACCATGTAAACTTGATCAGCGCTGCATTCTGTTATGTGTCCTTCAGCCATGATATTCCCCGGGGGCTAGGGAGCTGATAGGCGCAGCATGCATCACTCGGCTTGTCAAGAGCTGTATAAGGTGGAGTTCTAGGTTGTTAGAATGCTCCAAAGGAGGCATACTTAAGTGGGCTCTTACACCTACTCTTCACACCCAAGTCAACTAGAGTAATGTCCTTTGGCACGAGTTATTTGGGATTATTTGTTATTTTTGCACTTTCCTGTTTGCTAGTAAAATCATATGTGCTGCTGCGGGCATTAGGACATGACCCTTTGTCCTACCGTAGCATGGTATTAAAAGGATTTGTGCTGCTTGCAGTCCTCCCGCTTGTCCCTGTAACATTTCCCTTTATCTCGCAATCTAGCCAATAGTGGCCCATGCAGGTAAGCGCGGTGGGGCGGGCCGGGAATGGGGTGTGTGAAAGTGACAAATGATGGGATAGGGAATGTGAAATAAATAATTTAATTAAACCACTTACTTGTGCTCGCCGCATCGCCGACTCGGCGATGCGGCGAGCACAAGGTAAGTGGTTTTATTTATTTATTTATTTTACATTCCCTATCCATTCTTTTGTCACTTTCACCCCCCCCCCCATCCCACCGTGCTAACCTGCACGGGCCGCCACTGAACCAAGTATGGTGTTATGGGATCCGTGCTGCTGAAGATGATGTGCCTTATTCCTTGGACAAGCTCCAATCTCTACACTAGCATGGTATTAAAGTGATCTTTGGTACGGACAGTATTATCTTTTGTCCCTTTTAAATGCCATTTTAACAGCTTTGTACTTGCCTATCGGCCACTTTGCCACCAGGGTACTAATGGGCTGGCTGGAGAGGGCCAGTGTGTGTTCCATGTTTTCTTTATGGTCCCGTCACAGCCTGTGGGCCCAAAGCAAAGAATGTAGGGACGGGCGGACCGTCAGTATGTCATCGGCGGAGACTACTGTCTCCGCCGCCATCATAAATTTCCGTAGTCCTGACCGAATGAGGGCCGTAGGAGGTTTGGCCATGTGTCCTCCCACCTGATTTAGAGTGGGCAAACACATGGCCAGATTTCACTGTCTGTTACCGCCAGGTAACGCCTGTCAGTAAGGGGCAGTGAAAACTGCAAAATGTCCTTCTTGTCATAGGAGAAAACTCCCATGGTGAGTGGGGTATTGTTTCCTTTTTTTCTTTTCCAAAACAAAATCCCACTTTGGGTTTTTGTTTTGAAAAAAAACCATTGAAAGTTTGCCGTGCGGTTCAGTCAAACTTACAATGCTTTGACAGGAACCGCTGTGAAGGCGGTTCCTACGAATGGTAGGGATGTCTGCTGGGCCGCCTGAACATCTCAGAATTTGCCAGGCAGGGACTCCATCGAGGCAATGTAATAATGTCTCTATCACCGTAACTGAGTAAATCCCCATCCGCCAAACTCTAAACTGGCCTAATGGTCTTTTCTTTGGAATTGGGTATTCACATTACTTGTCCAAAGAATGAGAGCATTAATCCGGTCATCTGTGAAGTTGGTTGTGTGGATCTTAGCTGATGGTGCTAATATTGCTTGTCCCGTTAAAATGCCCCCTATCTCTCACCCAAGCATGGTATTAAAAGCAGTGGCGTAACAATAGCCCCTAAAGCCTCTGCAGTGCTGGGGCTCCTGTGGTCCAGGCCCCCACTCCAGCACTGTGCATGGGAGGCGGGCACCTGGCCTTAGTGTTCCTGACAGGGACCGGAGCATACGTGGCCCCCTCCGTGTACTTTGGATGGGGGCCCCTTCAAGTTTCGTTATGCCACTGATTAAAGGGCCCTGTGCTGCTGAAGATGCTGTCACTCATCACCTGTACGTGCCTCTTAATCCTTACTCTTGTTCTTTGGTAAGCGGATGTGCTGGGTGATGTATTCCTCATGTCCTGCACATGGTCCATGTCAGGCAATCAGCTTGATGTTACAGTGATGCCTTTATGTCAAAGGCTCCCAGACATACATGTCCTTTCTCCCTGTTACTGGCACAGAGGTAGAGGCAATGGGGCATATTATCAAGCGGCAGCGATAATTATCGCTGACCGCGCTTAGCGTGAGATTTTTTATCGCCGGCTATCGCTGGAAATTATCGCCATGCTAGCGCTGTATTAACAACGCTTAGCGCAATGGTGATAATTTTCCAGCGATAGCGGTGTTTTCCATGGAACATCGCTGGTTTTCCAGCGATGTTCCATGGAAAACGGCGATATCCTTGATGATAGGGCCTGTGGTCTTAGCCACACAATCCACCCCCCATGTTAGGTATGCCTTAGTCTGGAATTTAACAGACGTTAAATTCCAGCGTTAATTCACAGTTAGCGTGAAAAAAGTCAGCGCTAAACCGGACGGGGCTTCGTTGTTAATACAGCGAAGCACCGTTAGCGATATTTTCTAATGTAGGTGGAAGGGGCACGCCTACCTTGCATCTCATTAGCGATGCGAGGCGAGGCGATAGGAAACCGGGCGCTAAGGCAGGGAAACACGCGCTAGCGTGTCCTTGTTGATAAAGCGATTAAATTATCGCCACTTTTCTCCCAAAAATGGACGCTAAAGCGGCGATAATCTTATCGCGGCCCCTTGATAATATGCCCCAATGTCTCTTGCCAGAGAATCAAACTTTCATGCCTTATCTCCACTCCCTCCAACATTCATTACCTGTACATAATCTTCTGGGCTGCTTGAGATGCTGTCACTCATGGACGGCTCTGCATCCCTCTACCTCTAACCTAGTACTCGAACTTAGCATTGCATACTGCGGGGCAGAGCACAAATCACCAGACATTACAGATTCATCCAGACCAGGATCTTAAGGCCCAGCAACAGACTGGGTGTGTACCTAAGGTGACCAGGCGTCCCGGATTTGCCGGGACACTCCCAGGTTTTCACCAGCTGTCCTGGCAGATTTCAGGAAATTTAGCTCATGTCCCGGTTTTTAGAGAGGGTAGACTGAAAACAGTGGGAGGTGCCTTTTTATGTTTTCCAAAGAAGCAGAAGGGATAGTTAGCAGCTGTTACAAGAAAGCAATTTAATTAAGCAGTCTTACTACTGGCTTTAAAAATTGCATTTTATTTATGTTCTTACCAGTGGCGTAGATAGGGGAGAGTGGGGGGGGGGGGGCGGTGCGCCCCAGGTGGAATGAGTTTTGGGGCGGCCTCTTACTTGCCATCTCGGGCGGCAATAGCAAGCACCCCCTCCTCCTCAATGCATTTGCCGCTGCCGCGGGGTGGCAAACGGAGAAAACTCGCCAGCATGTTCTTCACTACGGCCGCCGCAGGGCGGTAAACGCAGGGACCGCCACGGGCGGCCAGAGGGATAGTTACGCCACTGGTCTGGTTCTAACTGCCTCTTCTGTAATTCTCTGCTGAGGATCGCTGTCATTCTGTGCACTCATTGGAGTAAAATTGTAGTCCTTCTTCTATTTTTGTCAAATGTCCCGGGTTTTGGCTTTAAAATTTTGGTCACCCTATGCGTACCTGATTCCTTGAATAGATGATGCCATGCGTTTGTGTAATTAGGGGCTTTGGTTTGGTGGAGTCTGAGGGGTATAAAAGTGAGAGACAGAGCTTAAAAGAGTGGTTGGGAGAAAGACAAAGACATAGAGAGAGTGAGATGGAGGTAGAAAGAGAAACATGGCATTTAGAAGAAAGGAGCAGTGAAAAGAGGAAAGAGAGTGAAAGGAGAATTATAGAGCAGGAATGGATTCAAAAGAATGAGAGCAGGGCCAGACATGCCTTTTTTTTGCTCCACTGGGCATTTCCCCAGTGGGCTGGGCCCTTGGAGGCCGGTTTTGCCAGCTCTGGACCCCCTTGGTGCCTCTGTCACTTTCCCCACTCCTAAGGTTACTTGCAGCTGGCAGGGGGAGGCGTCAAGAGAGAGGGAGAGAGCGGGAGGGAGGAGGAAGGTAGAGAGACAGTGATCAGAGAAGGAGAAGAGAGAAAGAAGAGAGAATGGATGGAGAGAGAGGGCGAGATAGCACGAGGAGACGAAGGGGGCGGGGCTGGTTTGAACATTTTTTTTAGTTCCCTAAAGAGGCATCTGTTTTGCATATTCTGGAAAGCCATTTCGGTTAATGGGCTGAATAGCTTTCCCTGCTCCGATCGCCGGTTCTCTCTTGGTCCCACGGACAGACAGACTGTGGCTCCCTCTGGTTGAGAGGAAGTGAGAGAAAGTTGTAAAGCGCTCAGACATCCCTCAGCCCGACCATTCCAAGCGCTGAGATATTACCCCACCTAGGACATCGCCGAGCCCTGCGACGTAAATCAGTTTTACTGACCGTGTACTTTCTGTCGCGCAGGTATATTAAAAAAAAAACTACATTTTTACAGCCCTGTCAGGGACCGACTTTCCATCTTGGTGACATTTTGCAAACATGGGTAACCACTGCCCCATAAACCGGCAGGATTAACTTTTACAGTCTGTCTTTATTTAATGAGGTCACTCCCGGCTGAGGGAAGCGGCTGGGCACATGTGGGGAGAGGGAGGAGAGACATTGAAAAGGACATTAGGAGATGGGGAAAGAGAGACACGTCTGTAGTAAGCGGGAGGAAGTCACAAAAGAGAGAGGTGTCTGAAGAGTGACACAAAGAAGATTTTAGGCGAGGAGAAAGAAAGGGCAACTGTGATTGGTCAATACTTGCGGTAATACATAGAGAAGAAAAGAAGCAAAGTGTGATGTCAGATTTTCAAACTTTCTGGTGCAATAAAAGTAACACCCCCCTCAGTAACACCCCCCTCAGTAACACCCCCCTCAGTAACACCCCCCTCAGTAACACCCCCCTCAGTAACACCCCTCTCAATTGCACCCTCTCTTGATAAAATTATAAAGTATCACATCATGCTATCCTCGACCCAAAAGCTATCACAGGAAGTGACGCCACATGACCTTTGCCTCAATTCTGTCACAGGGAATTGGCATTGCTGATGTAAGGAATATTACAAAGCTTGCTATATTAATTTTCTAAAGGGTTACTATAAATAAGTAAGAATGTAAGCTGAGCAGGTGTTGAACCAATGGTATTGTTTGGTAGAGCAGTATGGGGTGTGCAAGTACGCCTTTTGGTAGTGACAGTTTTACATTAAGTGCATGTGCTATCAGGGGCGGCCGGGAAAGGTAAGCGCGGTGGGGAGGGGCAGGGCGCGGCGGCGGGGGGGGGGGGGAGTCAACAGATGACGGAATAGGTATTATTTTTTATTTAATTATACCTATTCCATCGTCTGTCGACTTCCAACCCCACTCCCACCACGCCCCACCCCCGCCCCACCGCGCTTACCTGTGCCACCACTGTGGGCTATGTTAACTGATAACATGGAACTAGAACAGGGGTCTACAACCTTTTCTGTAATAAGAGCTCCGATGTTCAACGCAAATCCTCCTGAGCTACTAATACAGAGGTAATAGTAGCCACCTATGACAAGATTACATAAGTGGCCACCATATTCCAGATTACAAGCAGTATCCACCTCAGTGCATCAGGCACGGTTGCCAGTACTAATGTTAAAAATGCTCTGTCAATGTGGAGTGCACCTACATGGGTAATACATAACAGTCATATCTTATTTATTTATTTATATAAAGTTTTATATAGCGCGGACGTGACCCAAGCGTGTATCAGAGCGCTTTACAGAAGATCAAGGTACAAACAGAGTTGCAGGTCAAAAACAACAACAGTTATAAGCAAGATACTGGAATAGATAGAGGAGCAATATAATATATAAGTGCAACAGACAAATATAGGGGTTGAGCACAATCAAAAGTCACAGACATAGTCAAAAGCATAGGAACCTCTGCGAAAAACCATGTAGTAGCGTTAATCAGGTCGAGGCAGTCCGTGGAAAAGGAGAAAAGCCCGCAAGTAGCGGAACCAACCACAAGTGGTACCTGGTGGGGATAGCTGCAGTCAAACAAGGGCGTTCATCCATAGAGCTTTCACTTATTTTTTGAAAGATATCTGCGTTGCTTCTAGCACCAAGGTAATAACATTAGAAATATTCTCCCCCAACACCATTGAATTTTATCACTCAAATATCAGCTATAAATATATTTTGGAAATTCCACTAGTTTTCTCCAAATATCAGCCTCTGAATTCTGAAAATATACACATCTTTGTCTTGAATACATGCTTTTAAATTTTTATATTGATATATTAATTCAACCAAGCAAAAACATCTAATTTAATTAACTGGGCTGCACACATAAGAGCTACTTGCAGGTGGCGGGAGAGCTACCAGTAGCTCATGAGCTACTCATTGAAGAAGCCTGAACTAGAATAAAGAAGCATATTTTTGCACATCTCCATGGAAGTCTTTTCCTTACATCAGTGGCAATGACTTGCCCACTTAATCGCCTCAAACATCGAACCAAGAAATCTGTGCCACCCACCAGATGGTCTTTGCCAGCCCCACAAGAGTCTGGAGAGTAGCACTTGGGAGATTTTGAACACTTCAGTGGTATTGCTTGCTGCAGCCCTGCCCCTTGGCCAAGCCGTCTGTTAAAATCCTCATGGTTGTGAAGAAGGGTGTTTACAACCATATGGTGGTGAGTAGAAGCTGGTGGGAGATAAGGTACTGGAAATTCTTGCTGGTGGTAGGAAGCCGCCAGCAGACCCATTGCATACGTAGGCATAAAACCTCCTAAGCGAAATGTTGATCATCATCTGACACAACCTCCTGTCTGCAGAAGCATAGCTGTCATTGGTGGTGCCTCATTTATGAGGCAACAGGCATCATACACCAATCTGCAGTGCCTGGTAGCTATATATATCCCAAAACAGGTACATACACCTGGGCCCCACTAATGCAGCTTAACATGCCTGAACCCAGGCTCTCACGCTTAGACCCAGCATCACAATTACCATGAATAACCTTCTGTGTCCATGCAAAGCCTCGCATTCCCAGATACCTTCTCACACACTGAGGTACTGTGTGGTATGGCAGAGTTCAGAGCATGATCAGTCCCTGCTGTACAGCCAATGGACACCCCAAGGTATTGCAGCTTCTGCAAAAACCTTGTTCCACAGGTTATTTATGTGTAATGTACCTCTTATTAGTTTATGCAATTCATTAGATTACAGCTGCAATTGATTTACTGACAACCCAATACGTTTCAGGGTTATCACATTGTTTGGGGGTCTCAAACTTTCTTATTATTTTGGCTCTCATTAAATAACAAAAAAAATTGTAAGCAAAAATCAACACTTCAATTTTCAACTTAATTAATTCAGCTGAGCTCCTAAAAACATAGAAAAGGTGCAATATAGTTGAAGTCAGATGCACGTTTCCCTTTAGAGAACTTCCATCCGGAGTCTGATACCATGAGTTTGTGGCAATGCCACATTTCAAATCAGATTTTCTTTCAGTAATTTGTAAGTTCAGGCCAAATATGAAGATCATAGTAATGTCAAAGGGCAAGTTATTAGGCATGTATGTATCTAGACAATATTAAAGGGAAAATATTATGCTTTATGATATCCTCGAGCCTACAAGTACTGTGTGGATCAAGGTTTAATCAATTTGGTCATAAAAAGTATGATGGAGTCCTGAACATTAACAATGGCACCAAAGTGTGAGTGATTAGACTAAAGACGCATGCCATATAGAAGGAATCTATGCTATGCTATGCTCCAAACTGCACAAGTCAGTACAGTGCTCCCTAAAAGGTTTAAAAATATCTGGCTTGTGTATTGTGGCTTGGCCACAGTTGGAAAAGAGCTTAGTAGCCTGGAAAGCCGCCATTTTGGAATCAGAAGGAAAGATGTGATGGACCACAGGGTTGTTGCAATAGCCTGTAATCACCAAGACTTTTAATGCAAGTATAGTTTCATATGCCTAGTGCAGCCTCGTGTGCCCAAGCACAGCCTCCTGTACTCAGTGCAGTCACATTCGTCCACATGTAGGTTCACGTGCATGCTACATCTTCATATGTTTAAGTGCAGGCTCACCTGGGGGTCAAGGGTTTAAAAGTGCCACCTCCTCACTTGCTCAAGTAAAGCCTCACAAGTCCATTTGAGACACAAGGGTAACTGGGGGATTTATAATTATGATAATATTTAAATAATGAGTTCTTGAGTAAGGGTGTTGCTGTCCTTTTTAGGTCTCGCCTAGCGTTGCAGTGCATGCGCTGCTCGCTCGGCGAGATTTATTGTCAACGAGGAGTTTGAGAAAAGGGCTTGAAACCCCGCCCCTTATTTCCATTGGCTGACGTCACCGTTTATGGTAAATGGTGGGCTGCCATTGGAAATTAGCTGTTTGGGTTTCCTCCCTTTCGCTTTTTGGGCCGGCCCACCTGGACTGGCTCGTCTGCTTTCCCTCTGTCGCAAAGGTATTTCTTATCTTAGGGGGCCAGCCATCTGTTTTCACTCAGCACCGTGTTTATAAACAAGCGGCTGAATGAAAAGAGATGGCGAGTGCTTGTTTTCTTGTGACGTGATTGGTGCGCTCGCGCTCCCTGGCAGTGCTCACTGTACTCATGCTGGCTCCAGAGACCAGGCCGGCGGCGCGGCATTGTCTCTTCACACCCGCTCTCCGAGCTCACCTCTCGCTCTCTCTCTGGCATGCTATAGATCATGTCTGTCTGCATTCCCCGTATGTCACTCATCTCTCTCGCATGTTTCCATTCGCCTGTCTCCTCTCACCTCTCTGTAAAAACGCACGGACGTTTCCGCCCCCTCTCATCTCTCGGCCTCTCCCCCTCCCTGACACACCTTCTCTCATCCCCATCCCATCCCGTCTTTGTCTTTTATCGACCCCGTTGGATTTTCCATCCGCTGCCGCGACGGCCCCCATTGTATAAGCCTTTCTTCCATTCTCCACCTTATCTGCCTATCTCTCTCCACGAGCCTGCCACCGAGGCGCGGGGTCTGTATTAAAGCAGGGACACGCCCCGGGTCTGCCACCCACCCCCACCGGGCGCCGCTGCTGCGGGGAGCCCTCGCATTAAACCCCCCCCCCTTGTATTGGGGCGCTCTACTTCTGGGCCTAGCCCTACCCTTTACCTAAACTGTCACTGTGGACACCTGGGATACTATAAAATAAACAAAATATAGGGAATTCTTAGCTCAAAGCACCGCCAGTGTTCTTTATTCACAGCCAAGTCAATTAAATACTTCATTTAAAGCGTATCTACGTACTCCAGTCAGAATAATATACTACTGTCATAGCCCAATGTGAGTGTTTGAATGAGCCTCGTCCGTGTACTTCATTCAGAGCCCTCTCTGCGTACTTTATTCAGCTCCGTCTGTATATTACTATTGGTGCTCCCCGTGTGTGCTTTAGGGATATCCTTATCCAATGACACGTTCACTTTTTGTGTGTTTTTAGGGGGGGGGCCTAAAGAGAGGATGTGGCGTAATGGCCAGAGCTTCCGATTTTGGAGCTGAGCAAATCACTTAATCTTCCTGTGTCTGCCAAAATGAATGTGTCCTTGTGTAACGTAACTGGTGCTCATGTAACGCGCTCCAATACTTTTGGGTCGCGTTCGCGCTATCTAAAACTGCAAAAAAAGTGATTTGCCCAAAATCACAGGATGTTGGGTCGAAGGTCGAGACTCAAACCTGGATCCCCAGTTCAAAAATCGGCAGCTGTGGCCGAGTATGTATGTGTCACAGACAGATGATCTGCTAAACTCCCCTTCAAAGCATAGAGGCCGTGCTTCCAGAACCATCTTTATAGAGATTACAAGCAACACAGAGTAACGCCCCCAAACTGGAAGTTGCACTGCCTCCAAAAGGTATGTATGATACTCACGTGAGCAGAAGGGAGTTATTACAATTATAAAGTTGTGACATTGTTGGCAGCACTTAGTGAGGCACTAGGTTTCCGTGGTTTACGAGCATCGTGTAAACAGTGTGAACGTGTAAACAGGAAGACATGCACACAGAGCAGGTGCTTGCACACTTTATCGAAATAATTGTGAATATGACCACTTTGGTCAGGGGAATGCCCTTGCACCTACGACATGGGCACATTAGCAAGCAGGTTCACGTGCTGCATCGTAATGACTCCCACTCTCAATTTACATACGTGCACGTGCTACATGCTACTTACAATAAATCTTTACCGTCTTTGCGAACACGTACATAGCAGTCCCTGCCCTTGCAGTTCTATAGCATAAATGTAAAGAGGTGCACATACAAATGCCAGTTCACGCTGTGCATTCCGTTTTATAAACAAAGGCACGTGCTGTATGTCAAAGCCCTTGCACATACTACTCACATGCATGCACATAGATGGAAATGCTACGACGGAATGCTCTTGCACATTGTAAGCACATACACATGTAAATAGGTGCACATCCTGTAACAACCTGACTGTAAACGTCCTGTACTCTGGTTTATCAGACTGCCCTTGCACATTCCAGACAGATACTGTTAGAAGTGTAACATGGTGCATACAAACACCCTTGAAAGTGCATGCACCTGCTGCATCATCCCCACTCCCATCACACGTGTATATTGTGTACATGATCGTGGAGCTCCAGTTAACATTATGCGCCCCCCCACCCCAAGGAAAATACGGTGGCCTACAATTTTAATGACGGATCCCGTCACATGGTGGTGTGTACTGTTACCCATACTTTATGCAGGCTGGGACTGGCCTTAGAGGCACCTGCTGGAGGCACCACCATGCCCGGAGTCTAGCCTTACCTCAGAGGATGGTACACCAGCCACCCACTCCCCCCTCACCCCCACTGACTGCACATCAAGCTCCTGTCAATAGTGGGGTCGAGTACAGCTGTAAAACCTGGGGGTGGGGGTGTGCAGATTAAAAACACAAGTGGGACAGGCAACCTGAACATGGGCCGAGTTCTCGGTAGGGCCCTCACTCTGAAAGGCCACCTGGACTGGGTCACACACAGGTCTGCAGCCTGTCGAGGGACTGACTGCCCCACCCATGCTGGCTTTTTAAAGGCAGAGACCTGGTGGGAGGATGGCGACACTCCCCGGGTGGTCTTCTGTTTGGCAGTGCCACCCAATGTTCCTGCACCTTCAGCATGCAATGAACAAGAGTCCAGCCTGTTGTCAGCGCAGCCTTCCCCTTCCGGAGCTCGGCAGACAGTGAGCAGGGGCGAGTAGGCGTCCCTCCAAAACTCTCAGCATTAGTGAGGTCAGAGGTTACACAAAAAGGCCTCCTTGCGCTGTGCAAAGGCACTGCATAGTTGTGAAATAATCAGAAAGCAGGCATGAAAAACATTTCAATTCAGATATTTTTAACAGTCTTTTCTTCCACCGAGTGCTGGGAGTAATAACAAGCATTTGCAATGCAATAGGTCTCGCAGTTACGCGAGTATAAGCTATTGGCATTGTAAATAACAATGCCTTTTATTTAGGTTTTTAAAAAGAAAACAAAAATAAAAGGCATTGTTATTTGCAATGTCAATAGCTCAAACTCGCGTAAATGCGAGCCCTATTGCATTGCAAATGCTTGTTGATATTTGGTATGTTTTGATCTAAGTTCTCTTGTGTTGAAGGGGAGGAAAGTGACTGATAGAGAATGATACCTTAATGACAGGTCTCCCCTTGCATTCTGTTCAGTCTGACGCTTTAAATATAGCTCCTGCTTTGTGTCCACAATGTGGTTATTATGCTTTAAGTGGCTGATTCACAATTGGGCCATAGAGATAGGCATCTAAATGGGACTGTAGCCATCTAGTGATTGGCCTGTAAACCACCAATGAACATAGAATAACTAATGAATATTGAACTATCGAACATTCATGCTTTCAACACTCGTTCACACTGGAGACGGTAATTTGTATGCTAAAACAAGACCAAAGCCTTTGAAAGGAGTCTGCTGACAAAACTTGGCCCAAATTCTGAGTCAGGCGCTATCTGATGACGGACTTCTTTGTTATCTACCGGTATGGGATTAGCCTTGATCGCCCCTCCTGCGGCCTAGATATCATGCCATCTTGGTGACAATGAATGCCAACATTCTTCACTTTTGTGCTACAACCCTTAATTCTGAGTAGACCCCCAATAAAACACCAGACACTTGACAGCATTAACACTGTAAGCATAACATATCCGCAAGGGATGGTACCATCAGCAAGCGTTCAGTACAGGCGCGGCTGTGCAGGTAAGAGCGGTGGGGCGGGGGCAGGGTGGGAAGGGGGATGTGACGAGGGAAACAAAAAACCCCAAAAAACATGGTTTTCTTTTTTTTAAATTTAAGTTTCCCTCGTCATCGTACGTCGAACCCCCCGCCCCACCCTCCCCACCCCGCCCCACCGCTCCTGGTTCAGTAAATTCAGGGATTTCTTTAAAGAACACCTCTCTTAGTAAATTGTCATTTGCCATTAGTAACATGACCGAATGCCAGCACAGGGACTTTGCATAATTGTATCTCTTGCTGTGGTCAGTAATTAGTTGTCTTTTTTTGGAGGGGAGAAAGAAACTAATTCTAAAATAATATCCTCTAAATCCGATCCTTTAGCTCAAATAGAGAGTTCTGGTGTTTAATGATCTCAGTGTTGTTCATCCCATACCACTACATCCAATATAGATTCTATATTTCTTTGTGCAGTTTTGATGTGGTTACACCTGTACCTATTTGCTGCTTAGGTATCAACCAGGGTATTCCACCTAATTCACGAGAAGTCTTTTAAATCGATAGTATTCATTCTTTTTTCCGACAAATATATTCTCCCCAAAAAGAGGTTTTGCTAATCAGTATAGCTCATTCATGTTTTATTTAAAATAAAAATTTCAAAGTTAAAGGGACTTATAATTTACCCTTAGGGCCCAGGGGCTGTATCATGAACAGGTGCTCTTGTGCATAGCAGAGCTATACTCCTGTTTTTGAGACATGGCACTGTTAAGCGTGCATATACTAAACTCAGATATTCTTTGAGTTAATGTCTGGGCAGCAGATGACACACAGCCTGGTAAAGACATAAATCAATGGAATATTACAGCTCTTTCCACCTTGAACCAGAAACTAAGATTTGCCTTTCAATGTCAAGTGCTGCTGCACTTGAATAAACAAAATGCCACTTAGATCACAGGTCTCCAAAGTCGGTCCTAGAGGAGCAGATCCATAACAGATTTTTAAGATAACTGCATTTATCTAAATGGGGATATGCTACAAATCTGGCATGGATCCGGCCCCCCTGACTTAGATCAACCCGCAATAAGCGGAGGCCATGGCCAACACGTTTCGCTCTCATTAATACTTTCCTCAGGATATGTCACAAGAAAAACATCCGGAAGCAGTGCATCTAAAAAAGTTCAAAAGCATCTTTGTCACACTGCATAAAACATAGACATCTTAGGAAGGGCAACAACAGAGAATTCTGGAAGTCTTTCACTTTAGTTAGAGAACATTCCAAGCTGAATACCTCAACCCAGCAGCAACAGCCTATTCTAATAGCTGAAATAAACATTTTTGATTAGCAGAGTAGTGGTGCTAAGCTTTGGATTCTATGTCTCGACCTCCATGGAGCAACCAGGGAATAACCAGAAATGTTTAGGAGCATCCACGGTCTCTACACACTCTTTCAGTCTACTTTATGGAATTGAAAAGTCGAAGGATGCTTAAAATGGATCCGGGGGCTCATCTGCAGTTCAGATCTCATGAAAATATCTGAAAATGCACCTGTCTCGTGGCCTGTGCAAAATAAATTGGTCTTGGATCCACACTTTCAAGACATAATCCTATCAGTTCGGGTATTACCTCTTTTCATGTAATGCTTCATGTTGGATTTCTTACACTTTGAAAACATGTAATACCAGGTAATGCTATTAACTGGCTCAATGTAATAAGTTGATCAAATGTTGAACCAGATAAGTGGGGATTTGAACCTGTGACTGCAGAATGCATGTAGAAGGCAGATCACTGCTAAAGGAAACTCACTTAACTCACTGGGCTGTTTTACAGCCAACAGATGGAATTTGTGAGATGTGTCCAGTGTAACGGAGTGAAACTGAAAAGGTAGCGGTGAACAAAGGGACCAAGATAAATAGAAAACACAATAAAAGCCGTGTTGACCAGTATATTTTTGGGGTCACACCTGCAGTCCAGTGAGTGCAGTCGCTGAAAGCCATCTGCAGAACAATCAAAGATGTCACTGTATCATAAAAAAGGGCTCTCACATAGAGAAGAGTGTAAGGAACATTTAGAAGTGATGTTAGCTATTGCAAATCCACTTGTATCTTGTCCACATAATAATAGGTAATTTATTTTATTTATTTATGTTATTTATAGAGTTCCCTGGTAGCTAAACAGCTTGAGAGGGCTAAATCAGAGTTTGAGGATCATAGTTAAAAATAGAAAAGCTTAATGAAAGAGATACATTATCAAAGCATAATAAAACGTAGAGCCCTCTTTATGAGTACACAGGAATTTAGTGTTTGCATATTGGGGGACCAGAATTTCTGATTCCAGTCGGTATCCCTTCACCAAATCACGGTGATTACAAATTTTCTCAACGGAACGTGAAATTTTTGTACAGACATGGTAATACTGTCGTGTAGTTCCTATAAACCTATATAGGATCTGCGCTTTTAGACAACATAGACTGTGGGATTGGTGTCCAGACTGATTCCAGAGACGCCCACCGGGTATGTTCACCTGCATACTAGCTAGCTCACAGTGCCACTGTAAACTCCTTTTACCAAGGAGAGAATAGTTATTGGCAACTATCGAACATGACAACTCTGTCCCATCAGGGATCGTGGAAACAGTACAGCACTTTTCGCTTAGTCACTCGTGCTCACTTTGTGTCAGAGAGATACATAGACTAAACAGTGGAGACGTTTTCAATAAGTATTTATTGAACCAGCGTCATTCTAGTGTAAAATAGGTGTGCTGAAACAACCATAAGACAGAAACAGATATAAATAACTATAATCACCAACAGAGTAAAATGATGGTAGTTTTCTACCATAGTGCTAAAACAATGGATCTAGGTAGGTATAAAAATACATGATAGTAATAATACGTACTCCTACGATGCAACCCTAACTAGATGTGCCTAAGTGTACCTAGCATGTATGTAGGTGTGGAGCCAGGAATCCCTCTAGGATAAAGTCAACCCCGTTACCTGAAGTGAGAGACTGTGGGACCCCATCTTGGTCTCGAGATGGACACCTCGCGAGGAATATCAGACCACTGCGAGCTGGAGTGCCTGCATGCAGGAACCTCAGCGTCTTGCGTCACTGTGTCAGCATGGAAGTCCTTTTTCTCCTCTACCTGCCTCAGCAGATGTTGGAAATGGCCCTTTTTGCAGGGTTAGCCCCAAACTTTTTGCTTCTTCCTCCTATTTTTTCCTGACCTGTTTGTGTTGGCTTTAGGACTCTGGGCACTTTGCCACTGCTAATCAGTGCTAAAGTGCATATGCTCTCTGTGTAAATTGTGTTATGGATTGGTGTTTCCATGATTGGATATTTGATTTACTTGTTAGTCCCTAGTAAAATGCACTGAGTGTGCCAGGGCCTATAAATCAAATGTTACTAGTGAGCCTGCAGCACTGATTGTGCCACCCACGTGAGTAGCCCTGAAAAGGTAACTCAGACCTGCCATTGCAGAGTCTGCGCGCAGTTTGTAACTGCCATGTCGACTTGGCCAGTGCACACACTTGCCAGTCCCTAACCTTCCCTTTTCTTACATGTCAGCCACACCTAAGGTAGGCCCAAGGTACCCCTGTGGGCAGGGTGCAGTGTATGTGAAAGGTAGGACATGCCCTGGTGTGTGTGGCATGTCCTAATAGTGAATTACTGGCAATTTCGTTTTTCACTATTGCAAGGCTACCTGTTCCCCATAGGACAGAATGGGAAGTTTGTTTATAACATCTTATAAACATAACTGGCCCTGGGAACTAGGTAGGAAAATAAAGTTTAGTATGCCTGAACTCAGAATCTAAAGATGCATCTTTTAGTGAAGGTGATTTTTACATTCTGTGTTTGAAAATACCACTTTTAGAAAGTTGGTATTTTCTTGCTCAGTCATCCCGTGTGCCTCTGCTGGAATGTGGATTGCCTGTCTGGGTTTTGGATGACAGAAGGCTGGGGAGCAGGAGTGGCTCCAGATAGTCTAGGTGGGTCAGGAAAGGGCTGAATAGACCAGGGCTGCAATTGGGGAAGGGGGAGGAGATTTCCTTGCACCTCAAAGGGCCTGGTCTGCCTCTGACAATGCCGTCTCCACCTCCTGCCAGGAAGTCACACCAGAGAAGGCAGTACTGGTTCTGGCTAGGCACAGACACTCTCTGCCTAAGAGATCAATGGATTTTGGGATATAAATATTGGGGCCCAGACCCCTGAACTTTAGAACTCTTTTGCACCAAGAAGACTGCCAAGAAGAAGAGCTGGAGAAGCTGTGAGGAGAAACTACCACTTTGCTGGGTGCTTTTTTGTGTTGGCCTGCAGTGGCTGCTTCTGTCTTGGGCAGTGAAAGGACTGGACTGAACTTACTGCAATCTACTTTTGTGAGTTTCTCAAAGGGCTTGAGGTAGAGCTTGCCCCCTGTTCAAGAAGTCTCAGGAACAGCAAAGACTTCAAGCTCTTCTGCCTCAGCACTGGGAACTGTGTGTTTTGTGCTGCAACAAGAAGAAAAAGCAACCCGACGCCGTCTACGACGCCGCTGCCAACTCCATGTCCTGAAGGCACCGCAGAGGGCACAACCGCAATGCCGCACCGCGACCCTGGTTTCACCGACGACGCCTGCTGACACCGCCACCGAGCCGCTGCTCGCACCACGACCTGTGGGCACCACACTCTGCACCGCCTCGCTTCACGACGACGCCTTGGTATCCCCGACGATGCCGCTCCACGCCGAAGTCGACGCCGCTGCTTGCACCGTGGTTCGAGGGCACTGCTCGTAAAGTTACACGATGCACTGCCCTCATCCCGCACCGCAGCCTTGGCCTACCGACGCCGGCGCCATCGACTCCAGTTCGTCAGCCGACGACAGCACTTCAGCAACGAAGACGCCGCTGCTTGCACCGTGACCTGCCAGCACTGTGACGAGCACCGCTGTTGCTTCGCACCACGACCCTGGTCTCACCGACGACGCCATCTGACGCTGCCACCGAGCCGCTGCTCGCACCCTTCCTATACACAAGGAGGGTTTAACATATAGTAACCAAGTGGCTCCATAACATCAGGATGACACCTAACAAGAACATGGTTAAACAGGGCCCTACTGGGAACATATTAAAGATTACACTACTAAAGCACGTGTATGTTGCATTGTAGCTTTATCACTAGTCACAGCTCCACCTTTTCCCATTAACATGTATACAATGCTTGAGCAAGTATGTTACATTTCAGGCTTTACGATCTTGTCACAGCTCCACCATTGCCCATTATCCAGGAGAACAACATTGTCAAGAGCCTTGGCTATCCGGCAAGGGGGGTAGAACTTACTTTGGCTGTGCCAGTCTTTTGTGCTTCTCTTGACTTGCACCACATCCTCTACTTCCCAGTTGGGAACTTTAACGCCATTCTTATGATCATACCATTCTTTGTATTTGGTTTGGTGCAATTCAATCTTCTTGGTACCCTCCTCAGGATTGTGGGTTGACACCTTGCCTCCTTCCAGCCAACTAGGGTTGAACTTTGTGCACGGCTCTCTTCTGCGGAGGGAGACGAAAGGGGAGATCCCCGTCTCTGGGTTAGGAGATGTATGGTAGGCCCATAGACATTTGCGTAGGTGAGCTTCTACGTCTTGACCATTGCTCACGGCTAACTGTATGTGTTCTTTGATCAATCTGTTAGCCCTCTCGACAAGACCGTTGGCTTTAGGGCAATATAATGCCGTCAGTTCATGTTTTATGTTCATGTTGTCTAGGAATTCCTTCATGGTCTGGGAGGTGAATTGTACCCCATTGTCCGTGATCAACACAGAGCAGTGGCGGTGCGTCCATTGGGGGCGTTGGGGCGTTGCCCCCCCCCGCCAGCAGCCCGCAGCTGAGCTCCCTCGGCGTCTGACTAGTTCAGAGACGCCGAGGGAGAACTGACTGACAATCATGTCAGTCAGCATGACGCCGGACCGCCCACCCCCTTCAGAGTCTGAAGGGGGTGGGCGGTCCGGCGTCATGTTGACTGACATGATTGTCAGACCAGCCAGGGACAGACAGTCAGCAGCACAAGTGCGCATGAGTGGGGAAGGTGAGCACATTTTTTGCCCGTGCCCAGTCATGCGCACTTGTGTTTGCGCTGACTTGCGCATGCCCATTAGGAGCCCCTCGGTCTCCTAATGGGCAGGCTTCGGGCGAAGAATAACCGTGCCCTAAGCCAATCCTGGCGCTGCAGCAGCGCCAGGATTGGCTGAGGGGCTGCCACTCCAGTGCTGTTCCTGAAGAGGCGCCAACGCGGACCAGGAGCAGAGGCGGTCAGGTAAGTTTTGTGCATTTATTTTATTTACCCTCGGTCCCCCCCTGCGACCCATGTCAACCCCCCCGTGAGTACTGCGAGCCGCGACTGTAAGTGGATCGGGTCAATTTCATTTCCATTGTCGGGTCCCCTTCTGTTCCCTTACAATGCTCGTTCACTTCAGTAATTTATTTATTTCATATTCTTCAATATTCCTTTTTGATGCTTTACCCGCTTTCTTTTTCCAGTGTAACAGCATTGATCTTACACAACATTTGTATCCAAGTGTCTCTTTTGACTGATCTGGGAGCGTGATGGGCGTCTGACTGAAGAGCTGTGACTCATGGGCAATTATTTTGTTCGCCAATATTTGAAGTTCCATGCAGGATAGCTTATATTTCTTCTAGTATTCCGCCAAGCTGTGATCAGTAAGTGGGAGAGAAATTAATATTTAGATGAATTTAGGCTGTATTGAGTACTGTGCGGCAACCAGACATTGATGTGTGCGTATGGTCGGCTGACAGAGAGCAGCGGGCAGCCATATTGGAATCTGCCTAACATATGTCAATGGAGCATGAAGGAAGTCTGCAAAAGACCTAATTTGGGCAGCATTGCCACGACTGGGCTCTTCAGTTGATATGCCACACAAGCACTACTACTGCTGCTTGACATTCGTAGCTTTTGAACAGCAGCACTGTAATGAGGCCATCGTTTTATTGTCAAGCAAGCCAGCCAGCACACAACAAAGGTTTCAAACGCGACATTGTGGCAGTTGCCTGCATTCAAGATTTTAATAGTGGTTTTTATCACACAGCATTCGTGCCGCTGCAGGACTTTAAAGTCCAGTCTGTCCCTACAGAAATCGGACTGGGGTTTCTTGTGTTCCCCTTCAGAGGAGACCCGGCCTGGCACTTCGGGCTGGACTATTCCTATTGGAGACTGGGTTACCCATGGCCGTTTCCTGTCTACATGGTCGGGGTGAGCAAAAAACACAACTTGGGTGCACCAGTGGCTGAGATCAATGCAAGCAATCCACCCATCACTCTTTTGTGTCCCTTTGTGCCAGCACTACAGCCACGTGACTGAACTACAGGAACCCAAGCTGCCTTCTTCGAACATTTCCCTCTTCAAAAATGTGATTAGAAACGTGAATGTCAGGGTAATCTCTTGAACCTTTGTATGATAAAGTCTTTTTTCTTCTGTGAGGCTAGCCAGCTTCCTCCAGTGTCATGGCATGTTTGCCTAGGGGCCGACATCCAATCCGCAGCACTCCTCTACCAATAACAATGCAATTTAAATGCATGTTTTATTCATACCATATGCCTCTGGTGTCATTGTGTGTTCGTCTTGCACATGAAAGGCAACAGGGACAGACATCATTAGCAAACCTTTGCAAACTGCAAAGAAAGATGCATCCTCAAATGCAAGTTTAAGGTAGCGCTTACCATCTGTGCCTCTGTTGTCATGACATGTCGTGACGTTGCATGTTTATGTCATACATTTGACAGGTCAGTGTCAGACATCTGCTGGCACTTCAAGTTCACAGCACCAAATTTATTTTAAAGTACCAAATGTTCGCCCTTCCTTTGTTGAAAGTTTGTACCTGCTTCTGATTTCTCTGTCATGCAAGAGCAGTCAAACACCGTTTCACGAGGCTGTGCATCAGACATTATTTCGACGTTCGTGAAATATGAGTGGCGTCGATTAATATCAATCGTTACAGCTGAGAAACGACAGTAACTAGGCGATTGCAACTCACAAATGTGTTTATTCCCTACTTTTATTCGACCACACGTCAGCACAATTCAACATCTGAGCAATTCAACCAAAATGCATCTACTTCTGCGAAGTTAGGCAGATGGGGTCGGCAAACACTAGTGTAAAATTGAATTTCAACCACCCTGTGAAAGTTTCAATGGGGGACTTATTCATTTAGTCTTCTTTTGGCATTCCTGATCGTCACAGAATCGCATTAAATTAACACATGCAAACACGAGTCAAAGTTTAAACCCTCAGCAATTCTGGGCTAAACAAAGCTGGTCAAGTGGTGAGAGCATGGGGCATCTGCCGCGATAGTGTTTCTCATTTTGGAATATAAAGCTGTTTGTCAAAGTAGCTGACAAATATGTGTCAAGGAATTATATGTTATGTTAGGTGGTGCCTGTAAAAGCAAACGCCAGTCAATGGTTCTACTTTTTTGGCACTAGGCATTTGTTTTTTTACTGCAAATATCAAAATATTTTTTGATCCACTCCTAATGATAGAGGGCTGATAGTTTCCCCAACAGAGAAAATATAGTCAGATTTTTATATGAGCAATATCTATTGTATCAGGCTCTGAGTGTCAGTGCTTTTTAAATGTGAGGTTTTTAAAAAAAAATCAATGCAGCTCTGTTCATATGTTGAGAACTGGAACTTCTCTGTGTTCATAAAGTAATTCTTTGGAGGAATAAATATTAGGCAAAGCTTTTATGCACATCTCCCCTGAAATCCATTGGCAGGCCTGGAATGCATTTTGCTGTGGATCTGCAATATTTTCAGTGAAGCTATACATTCAAAAGACAAGTACTGCTTTTATTCTCTAGTGACTTTTTGGGACATTACTTGTGCTATGCTACAAGTATGGAATTGTACTGTAATCACATTTATATAATGCTTCACATGCCTGAGGGTACCAAACAATACTAGTGGATAGATAGCATGTAGCACAGTAGGTAGTGATACTGGTCAGTAATAGACAGTCTGAGGATCTGTTGATAGTTACTTCAAGGCCCAGAGCTGATTAGATCGCATGTTTCATTGCATCGGGATCCTACCATGGAGCAGGGGGTGTGTGTGTGTTTTTCTGGGCTAGGCTTTAAACTGTCTGCCTCATTATAGCACTGAAAGAGATCATTGAAGCGGCTCAGGCTGGGATGCCTCATATGGAGAGTGAATTGAGCACAGTTGCTTGCACTTGATTCTTTTAGGTATTGAGATTTTGATTACAAATAACTTTAGAAGAACTTCACAGAGGAGCGGAGGTGTGCAGGAAGTATTTTTCAATACTTCAGGATTGGACAATTATGGAAAAGAGGGTGAGTGTTATGAGTGTTGTGTCCTCTTTTGTCTTTCCTGGTGAGTTAGGGTCATGTCACGGTTGTGTGTGTAGAGAAGGCACGTGAATTTGGCGGGAAGCTGATTTCATATCATTTTTATTTTTTGTAATTTATGTTCTATACTATGTCTGAAGACTCTGGAACATCTCTGCATAGTAGGTTCAACTCACGAGACCACTGACACAAATCTATTAAATCTCCCACCAAAGACTCACCAAAGACTCCGGATAGTTACCCGTGATTGCTGGTCTCTTTATTAATGTAATAACTGCACTTTCACAATTGCTTTATTAACCTTCCTGCTTTCTCAAATTTGCTTGAAAATGCACCATTTGTCCACTCTTTTTTCAAAATTTTCTCGGGGGGAGAACCCCCCCGAAACCCCCCTTAGGTTGTTCGGGCTCGCTCGCTACGCTCGCTCGCTGCGCTGCAGTATGCCAATCATTTTACGCCCCACCACTTTCAAATGTCACCACCCACCACTGACACAGAGGGTATGCCTTCCTTTGAAAACACTTCTTTGAGGAACTCCAGGACTGTATTTGTGTTAACGCGATGTACGAATTTCTGGGTAATCCAATGTGAAGTGTAGTCTATTAGGACCAGCATGAATCTCTTCTGGACACCCAGGTTATCCATAGGCCCTATGATGTCCATGGCTAGTTTGTTCCAGGGCTTGGTTGGTACCTTGACGGGGGCTAGAGGTGCTTTCCGCAGTGTTTTACACTTGTCACTCTTGGCACAGCTTACACAATACTTGACTAGTTGTTCTGCCATGGTGTCCATCTTGGGGAACCAGAAGTTCTCTCTGATTCTCCGTTTCGTGATGCTGCGTCCCAAATGTCCTTCATGTGCCAATTCCACTATTCTTTTCCTGAGGTCAGTCGGCGGTATTACTCTGCTTTGGCGGTACACTCTGTTCCCAATTAGACTCAGTTCATTTCGAACTTCCCAGTACTCTCTGAGACCTTCCTCTAGGTCGCTAACCTTGTTGGGCCACCCTTCTCTCGTAATAACCTTGAGTCTGCATAGTATCTTATCGCCCTCCATGTGCTTGTCCCATTCTTCTTCCGTGATGGCAGGGTCGTCTACTGTCATGATAGGACTGTCTAGCATCTCTTCCTGGTCCACTGTTGTTAGCGGAGTCCTTGATAAGAAATCGGCGACTCCGTTTTCTTCCCCAGGTACATACTCTACTTTGAAGTTGAAGTTCTCGAGTCCTAGTATCCATTTGCCTATGCGCGGAGTACAGTTCTCCATTCCTTTCACCGTAAAAATGGAGGTGAGGGGCTTGTGGTCCGTCCGGATGGTGAAATTCAACCCCCACAAAAAGAATTTGAAATGTCTTACGGCCCAGAAGCAGGCCAGGGCTTCTTATTCGATTGCTGAGTAATTGCGTTCTGCACTCGTGAGGCACCTGGATGCAAAGGCAATGATCTTCTCTTCTCTGCCTTCCTTTTGTGTCAGTGTGGCTCCTAGTCCTTTGTTTGAGGCATCTGTGGTGAGAATGGTCTTCTTTCTAAAGTCAAATGACCCTAGCGCCGGCGAGTCCAAAATCTCCTTCTTTAGCTCGTCCATTACTCTACTGTGCTCATCCTTCCATGCAAAATCTTCATTTTTTTTCAAGAGGTTTCGCATGGGTTCACATTTTGCAGAGAAGTTTTAGATATACTTGGACATGTATTCCATGAGCCCCAAAAACGATTTAAGTTCCTCCTTGTTCCTCGGATATGGGGCATCTTTGACAGCACCAAGCAGGCTATTTTTTGGTCTGAATCCTTCCTCCGAAATAGAGTGTCCCAAATAGTCAACGGATGACACTCTAATTTTACATTTGTTCCTTTTCACTGTCAACCCAGCGTCCGTGAGCTTCTGAAAAACCAATTTAAGGGTGTAGTCATGTTCTTCTATGGTGCGTCCATACACCAGGATGTCGTCTTGAAAACACATCGATCGGTCCACTCCCTTCAAGATTAGTTGCATAATTTTTTGGAAAACCGCTGCCGCAGACGCTAATCCGAACGGCATTCTCTTGAACATGAACGCACCTTGGGGAGTGATGAATGCAGTGAGTGGCCTGGATTCTGGGTGGAGATCCACTTGGTGATAAGCCATGGATAGGTCGATCACGCTGAAGTACCTTGCCTGGTCCATGGTGCTCAGCATCTCATTAATATTAGGCAATGGGTGCCTTTCCACCCAAATCTTTTCGTTGAGGCTGCGTAAGTCCACACACAACCGAATGCCTTCGCCATTAGCCTTGGCTGCGATAACTACTGGGGCCAACCATTCGGAGCAATCTACAGGCTCAATGACACCCATGTCACACAATTTTTCCAATTCCTTCTTCAAAGGTTCCCTCATCTGTTGTGGTACTGGACGCAATTTGTGAACCACCGGATTGGTGCCGGACTTTAGTTTGATTCTGTGTTGGAAATCATGTAGGCAACCCTGTTTCTCTTGGAACAAAGCCGGAAATTCCTCGCAAATGGTGTCGCTTCCTTGGTTTCCTTCGTCGCTTCCTTGGTTTCCTTCGGTAAGTAGGACTTGTTCTCTACTGTTGGGGTCTAGGATGATGCCTAGTTCCTTTTGGTGTTGCCATCCTAGCAGGTTGGATCCCGATTCGACAATGTATATTTTGCCAAACGCCTTCCTGTCCTTGAATTGTATATTCATCTCCTTCATTCCCATGAGAGGTATCGGTTCTTTGCTATATCCTGTGGGGGAAATGTCCGGTTGCAACAGGGAGCTTGCCTTTATCTCACCCATTTTCTCAAAATCATTTTTGTTTAACAAAGTGAACGGGGAACATGAATCTGCAAACATGGTAACATTTTTGTTGTTAAGTAATATCTCGCATTTAGGATAAATGGCATTTATGGAGCCCACATTACTTTTAAGCTGTAACACATAATTCTTTTCGCTCATGGTCACATATTTTACTTCTTTGTTCTGTGCCTTACTAAACTCCCTCTCACTGTCTTTAGTGTGCGGTTCCCCTTCTCTGCATACTCTGGCAAAATGCCCCCTCCTGCTACATTTTTTACAGGTAACGCTTCTGGCCGGGCACTGGGTGTAATTCGCAAAGTGATTGCTACTACCACACCTGTAACACTTAAAGTTTCTTTCATTGTCCATTATTTTGTTACTCATGCCTCCTTTACTTTTTACTTTGTACACTTCCCCTTCTTCTTCTTCCTCCTGAACACTAGCTACAACCTCCGTGTTAGGCTTCATCTCTTTTATACACTTTGCAGTATGCTCCACGGATTTTGCAATCTCCACAGCTTCTCTCAAACCAGGGTTTTTAGATGATGATAGTACGCTTGCGAAGCGCACCACAGTTGAAATTGAAGGCGGCACCAGGAAATGATTAGGCGGCGTCACGTAGATCGGCGTCTGACAGCAACTCGTGAGAGGAGGATTTTGACAGGATGGAAAAGACTTTGCGGCGTCACGACGACTAGAACGCTCCCTCGTACACGGCGGTCCCATAGATCGCCGTCTGACAGGAACTCGTGAGGGGAGGAATTTGACAGGAACTCCACAAACAATCACCTTGTGACACTCCGCGGCAGCCTTCCTTTGACCACAATGCTCCCTCCTGCACGTCGGTCCCAGTACTCAACACGCTTGCCAGGAACAGTGAGTAAAGGCAAACGTGACGGGATTTTGTATGAAATTTTGCTGACTCCGTGACCCACTGCCGGCAAGCAACCAGCAGAACGGCTTCTGATGCTCTCGTTGGATCTCCACTCACCACACGCCACTACGAAGCTGGTGCGGCGAAAGGGACTGCTTGAATTTAAAACGGCGAGGATCACTCCAACGTGCTATATGGGGTGAGTGATCTTGATTTTCTGGCCACCGCTTCTTTCTAACTTCCCCTTTGGTACATGTGTTGACGGCAGAGCGGAGAATGTCTATAGGTTTGCTGAAACAGTACTCACAATTTGTTTCCTTTTCTTCATTGGAGACTAGCTAGCACATACTTGTTCTTAGCGCGTTCTTCCAGATAGCATTCGCATAGGCACAAACGGGAACCTTGACGTCCGTTAGATATAGGATTCTTCTTTCTGTTGTCTTCTCGTTGCTGGAAAAGAGGGACGGACACTCCACAGGAACAAGGATGGAGAGTTTACTCAGAGGGGAAATGGCCAAATCTGCCCCCTACGCAGAATATCGTCGCCAGTGTTAGAAGTAATAAGCCAAGAGACAGGAATAAGGATACTTCTTTATTGGCCATCCAGCTCTCCCAACTCCTCAGGTGAACCCAACATTCTAACATCAGCTCTCTCTGGGTGATACCAATCAGGAGGGGAAAGGAGGGGTGGACAGGAATGGACCATGACGCAATGTAAGATTACAACAGAGCTAATGCTCATGTAGTTCTTTTTTAACCAGTTGATGAAGAAGATGGCAAGTTCATTGCTTGGGAGCACCGTAGCAGGTTGGATAAAAAGGGTGGATTAGCAAAGGTCTTAGTGATAGAAACCAGAGTCCGGGAGGAGTTCTCAGCCTCCATGATTATAGAGCATAGGTAGTTGGATTCTTCTTGTCTATGGGACTTCCTGTACATGTATAGTTGGGCTTTATAAACACTTTTCCCCTTCAAATATCAGATACCAAACTCTATACATTCTCTTTGTATCCAGTTTCTGTGCTCTTTTGATCCTGTGGGAGACTTTTTGTGGGAACATTTCTTTCCAGTGTGTCACAAATAACAGTGTTCTTCTGAGTCAGAATACATTTAAGGTCATTGTATGCTCTCTCTTCTGATACACACGCAGAGATTTTTCATAATATCAGAGATGCATCTTATCTCTTTGGTGATTGGTGGCAGTCACCCTAGCAGACATGCCATCCAACAGATAGGGCACCCTTATGCTAAAATGGATAAGACGGTTATCAGTCCAGCCAAACAAAGTACTTCATTCAAGGTTATCTTTAGCTAAAACCAGGTTCACAGTGTGTGTCCCCTGAAGGGTTTTCACCCAAGACAAGTTGTACTAGCCCAAGAGTTTCTAGGGTGAGAAGAACGTCTGTCCCTTATTATCAGTCCATGAGCATGTTGAACCCTCCTAGCGCTGTTAGTCTGGAGAAAGACTTGCCCCCAGGTTTAAGAGGGCATCAGTATTATTTTGGAAGAGCCAGGAGGGTGACAAAGTAACGCTAATGTGTAAGTGTGTTCATATTTGTGAATATTGATGCATCAATTGATGAATCAAAGCATTATCTGCCCCAATCACAAATCCATGCACTTGCGAGGGAAATTTTAAGTCCTACTGCTTCTGTGTGTCCCTGTGCTGTTTCTCTATCACAATAGATAATTTTGAACTCTTCCTTGACGGCTTAGGCAATATGAAGGTGGCAAGTGTATTCAGCATTATGGTCCCTGCCAAACTGTAGGTTGCTACACCAGAAGGAGTGAACAAGCATCCAGAAGTGCTTTACAAATTACACAGTTTACCAGTGTAGAGATGTTATTCATTTATTTATTTATCTGTTTATTTGTTTGTCTGTCTGTTTGTTTGCTTGTTCATTTTTTTGTTTTTGTTTTGTTATTAATTTGTTTATTTAGTTATTTATTGAGCACAGGTTACACCTAAATGGTTTCGCGGCCCTTGGACATCACAAAAATAGACTCAACAGTAAACAAAGCAAAGAATTTATTCCAGGTTTTCTGCTCCTGATTTCTAAGGATCAGCATGTAAGCCTCCTCTGTGCCAACCGGGAGCCGTATTTGCCGGCAGCAAAAAATCCACATCCCTGGCCAATCCCAATTTTGGGATGGGAGACATTATTTTGTGAGGCAGAGTCCGAGAATAAGCCCTAAGTTCCTATAAATGTGGACTAGTGAAGCAGAAATGCCCCATCCCTGATTGGACATGTACAATAATTTCAGTGACAAAATCTGGAAACAAGGGGATGGATGGTAAGATTCGGCTGGCCCATTTAACAAGCATTGGCATCACCAATATGTCTAGGTTTAATATGGTAACTCATGCAGCGTTAGCACATTAGGTCAAGAAAAGGAAAGAGCTACGGGAGGAAGAGAAAGGAGTTTGAGGCATCTGCAGAGATAAAAGAGAATGAGACAGCCAGCAAGAGTGGGCGGATGGCTGATACCGTAAAGTAGTCCCTCATGCAGTTCAATGGAAGCACTTCCGTGGAAATGGAAACATACACTAAAAGAGCTAATAGCATTACGTTAGAGATGAATACTCCAATGGTGTGATCCAAGAAATGATTGACATAGTCTTAAGACAATGACTGAAAGAGGTTGGTCGAAGAAAGCCAATGTTTGAAAGGCACTGACACCATGCAATGCAATGCACTGCGTGCAGTGGGAATTCTGCAGCCCACATAGGAAAAGCAAAACACCGTTATTGATTGTTTATGTGCAGGAAGGTGTCCCTTCCTGCACATAAAAAATAGCAGAGGTATGCTGAAGTTTAAGCAGGGTTAACTACGAGCACATTTTTGCATGCCCAAATGAGACAGATAATGTTAGCAAAAAAGATGTTAGAACGGCACTCTATACGCATTACAGTAAGGCAAGACTAGACAGGGAGTCCAAGAAACCAACCTTAGCTGCTTTTATGTCAACCGAGAATACCTTTTATCAGCTGGCTAGCTACCTCACAAAGCCTATAGGCTGGTGGGAGAGGAGACTCCTTTTTCGCTTCAGAGCGGGCACTGTGACATTTTTACTATGCTTCCCCCTCGGTTTTCATGCTAATCCTGATCTCTTGCCCTGCCCGTGTGATGGCCAGAGTGGGCAAACTACATTTCATTTTTTATTCTTTTGTAAGTTTTATATGAAGTATGCTAGATGGCTTTAAATACCTTATTTTAAAACCAATTTACCTGTTCACCTCAAAACTGCATTTAGATCTATCCTACTCCTGGAAGATGATGAGCTGGCCTTCCGTGTAGGCGCTTTTTTGAAAACTGCTGTGCGACCTCGCAATGTAATGTGCACTTTATGATTAATGTTTTATTGTACCCTATTTTATATCTGATATTATGATGCAATTGTGTATTTTATACGTTGAAATGTGACTTGTCCTTTTATGGATATGCTTTTATCAGAATAAAGAGATATATAGAACATAAACAATCATTAAATAATGACGATTTGCTACTTCTGTGTTCTGCATTCCGCAGCACACACAGAAGTAACAAATCACCATTAACGATTGTTTATGTGCAGGAAGGGACACCTTCCTGCATATAAACATTCATTCCTGCTACGCAGGCACCATCGTACTATGGTGCAAGGGTGCCTGTATTGTGTGCAAGGGTGCCTGTATTGGCACTAGGCAGCTAAATTTAGTGCCAGCACTAGAGAAACCACAGGTGTGTGCTGTATTCTTGTGAATACGGCACATCCCTGCGTTTTGAAAATGTCAGAGTGCGGTGCTGTCAAATTTGGCGCAGCACTGCGCTCCGACATTTTCTCGTAAATATGCCCCTTGGTCTGCTTGAGAGCTACACATTCAAACCAGACGTAATAAGGGCACTTTTTTGGCAGACTAGCATAAATATTCAAAGTTTTAAGTGTTATTTCTTTGGCCTCAGTATTTTGGTAAGAGGGAGACAAGGCCTGCATTTGTAGCCATATATGTGTTTCCCGCTCCAATCGCAGCTCGTTGCCATAATTATCTCTGGGTTTAGTCAACAACATTAAACAGCTTTTAAGAAAGCAGTAACCTTACCAGGAGCAGTCCGTGCAGGTAAGAGCGGTGGGGCGGGGTTTGGGGATGAATCGACAATGCGGCGAGCACAAGTAAAGTAGTTTTCTTTTTTTTAAATGTAATTTTCCCTCGTTGTCTGTCGACTCCCCCACACCCCGCCTCACCGATCTTACCTGCATGGGCCACTCCTCAACCTTACCCCATTTCAAAGTTGAGATGAAAGGGTTTCATCATGGTGCCTCTTCGTCTACCCTGTTACCTCCGCCCCATCCGCCCACAGTCTATGGGTCCACCCTGGCATGCAGGTGATACCAGCATGAACAATGTGAGAGGTGCTCGCTTGACCATTGTTCTCCTAAAATGAGTTATTGCTAGAGCCCTGGGTCTTCAGTGTGAGAAGTGTAGAAACAGCAGACAAGTTAGATGTATTATGTGAAGGGAGAGAGAAGGAAAGATCTAAAGGGGGAGAAAGAAGTGTGAGGAATCTGCAGATATAGAAAGAGAGTGAGACAGACAGGCAGTGGTGTAGCTAGAGCTATTGCTGCCCGGGGCGATTCTAGAGTTTGCCGTCCACGGCCGGCCGGTGGAAGTAAGAGCAGGGGGTGAGGCAACAGACAACGACGAGGGGGGGGAGGCGACAGACAACGACGAGGGGGGGGAGGCGACAGACAACGACGAGGGGGGGAGGTGACAGACAACGACGAGGGGGGGAGGCGACAGACGACGACGAGGGAGAGAAAACTTACCTTGCGCTCGCTGCCGACGCCCCCAGAAAAGTGGGATTCCCCCCGCCCCCACCCCCTAGCTTTGCCACTGCAGACAGGGCAAGGGAGCGGAGAGCTCTCAAGCGAACTAGCCTGTGATAAAGATGTTGCAAAGCGAACCAAGAGGAAAGACTGACACTGGAGAAAAATGAAAAACCAAGAGAGAAAACATAAACACTGTGTTACTCATACTCATTAGGCAGGAACAATGCTGTGTTTGAAATTACCAGCTCACTCTGCTAATTAAGGCTCTTTAGAAAAGACTGATTACAGATTGAACTAATGCAACTCGCTGACAATATAGAGGCAAAGAGATGTCTGAGGAACTGTCTCCACTAATCCAGCTCTGAATGATGCTGCAGAGGTCTCATTTACATTCTCCTCACAAGCTCTGTAGGGCGGTGCGCCTCGTCTGGAGAAGATGAAAACATGTCAACGAAGCACTAGGACATGCAATATTCAAAGTCACCCTATCAAGCTATTCGGTCTTGTGTATTATGCTTCTTAATATTGTCAATTTATATTATGCAATGGCTACTTCTCCCCCCCCAATTCTCTACCCATTTTCTATAGAAATTGCCAAATATTAAAATGGGTTCATCTTGTTTTTGCAAGTAATTTTGCTTATTTGTACTTATATAACAACATTTATTTACTTATATATTTAGTTAAATATAAGTTTTTAACACCAAAAAAGCTAATGAGTGTTGAGATTTTAAATTCTTCAGAAAGCGTCTTCAATATCTGGGAAAACCTCCAACAGAGGTAATTCTGTCAGCTGAACAGAAGGAGTGAGAAAACATTATTGGACTGAATTGAAATCAGTGGGAGAGAAAGAGAAAGAGATATAAAACGAAGGAGATGGGAGAGAAATGTAAACATTTACTGGAAATGAAAGAGAGCAAGAAATAGAAACAAGCACAAGCAACGCCAATAGGTCTCAACTATGAAAGAGCTATTGGCTTTGCCAATGTCTTTTAGGCATGTTGTACACCAGCATGGCTGTGCAGCATGGCTAAAAGTAAAATGAGAAAAAAAGCTCTATGATGCGGCCAGCACTGGTGCTGCAACAAAGTGTTTCTTTTGGAGCAGGACGGGCAAGAGAGGACAGGGAAAGGGAGTTGGGGTATGGGCAAACAACGACGATGGGGAGGATGAGGAAATGGAGAATGGGTGGGTAGGAGGGAGAAGAAGCAACATGAAGAAGGGGTGGGTAGTAACACGGAGAGGGGGGTGGGAGGGGCAGAAGTCAATCACAGTGTGAGCAGTAGACGAACACTAATCAAGAAGAAGCAATCTGTACTTGGTCCATGCTCCACATAAAGAAAAGGAAATTATGCCCAGCACACGCTATTCAATTAGGAAGTAGCAAAGAAGAGTGAAAATAAAGTCCATGAATGGTAAAAAAGAAGGGGCGGGTAGGAGGGGAAGAAGCAACACGGAGAGGGGGTGGATGGGAGGGGAAGAAGCAACACAGAGATGGGGTGGGTGGGAGAGGGAAAAAGCAACATGATGAAGGGGTCGGTAGGAGGGGGAAGAAGCAACACGTAGAGGGGGTGGATGGGAGGGGTGGAAGCAACACAGAGAAGGGGTGGATGGGCATGGAAAGGAGCAACACGGAGAACGGGTGAGTGGGAGAGGGAAGAAGCAACATGGAGAAGGGGTTGGTAGGAGGGGGAAGAAGCCACATGAAGAAGGGGTGGGTAGGAGGGGAAGAAGCAACACGGAGAGGGGGTGGATGGGAGGGCAAGAAGCAACACGAAGATGGGGTGGGTGGGAAAGGGAAGAAGCAACATGAAGAAGGGGTTGGTAGGAGGGGGAAGAAGCCACATGAAGAAGGGGTGGGTAGGAGGGGAAGAAGCAACACGGAGAGGGGGTGAGTGGGAGAGGGAAGAAGCAACATGGAGAAGGGGTTGGTAGGAGGGGGAAGAAGCCACATGAAGAAGGGGTGGGTAGGAGGGGAAGAAGCAACACGGAGAGGGGGTGGATGGGAGGGCAAGAAGCAACACGAAGATGGGGTGGGTGGGAAAGGGAAGAAGCAACATGAAGAAGGGGTTGGTAGGAGGGGGAAGAAGCCACATGAAGAAGGGGTGGGTAGGAGGGGGAAGAAGCAAAATGAAGAAGGGGTGGGTAGGAGGGGGAAGAAGTAACATGAAGAAGGGGTGGGTAGGAGGGTGAAGAAGTAACACAGAGAGGGGGGTGGCAGAGACAGAAGTCAATCACAGTGTGAGCAGTAGACAAACACTAATCATGCTCCACAGAAAGAAAAGGAAATGATGCCCGGCACACGCTAGTCAATTAGGAGGTAGCAAAGAAGAATGAAAATAAAGTCCATGAATGGTAAAAAATGGACGGTCTCCAAGCCCTTTATTGCAAACAATACACCTCACGGCGACATTGCATGCACTGTTGCAGGTGAGACCTAAAAACAAAGGGCCAATAAAGAGAGATGGAAAGAGGGACAGAGAGATGCGATGGATGCGATAGGTGGAGAGTGCCTGCTGTCTACTCAGACATGACTCTTCCAGAGGCTCTGGCATGTCCAAAATATAAGATTATTCCAGAGATGTCTGTTTTTCATAGTCTCCAAATAAACTTTGAGTCTAGTGCTTCAGCTGTGGTTTCCTCCTGACAGCACTGGAATCGATTGCTTGAGCCTTTGCTTCTAATGCTTTCAGCTTGACGTGTTGTTTGACTTCAAATTTGATCATGTAGCGTACAGGACCGTCTAAGCTCTATTTCATAACACTGCAATCATTTCTTATTTTCTTTTATATCTGTTGATTATATCACAATCTTCATTTCGCCTTTCTGGATTGTCACTGCATTGAGGTGATCGTGTCCATTTATTTTCGCAACATCATCGTGGCCTCCTTCATCATCACAGTCTCCTTCTTGCAACTAGGCATTTCTGGCTGCAGATAGGAAGAAGCTATTACCATCCACATTACTTCTATCCTATAGATATTATACCATTTTTGTTTAGTAAGATCCTCCTGCTCTTTATGTTTATTGCATTTTGTGTACATTTCAGAGATTCTAAACTTCTTTGTAAGTCTTCTGGTTAGAAATGTAGTTTTAATTTTCCTTGACCAAACCACTAACTGCTTCAATTCAATTCAATTCAATATAACTTTATTCGATCTAAAAGACAATAGTCCATAAACGTTCATAGAAATATTACACATAGCTGTAAACACTCAAGAAATTAAAATAATTATGCAATAAAAACCAGTTAAAAATGAGTGTATAAAAAATTACAAAGTTTAAGAACACATCGGGAAGTGTGCCAGATATCCATACATTGGATGAGCAAGGAGATACAAATTAAAAGTCATGTTTCAATGTGCGGTATAATATTCTTGGCAGGAACTAAGTTTAAAGCATGTGAAGGGGAGATAGAAAGAGGACAAAAACCTCAGAATAAGGTCCGCCATGCACTCCCAATATCCCCTGTTGAAAAACAGTGTCTTTGCCTAATATATATGAAGAACCACACTATTCATAGCAATTCTGACATACTAGCCCAGCATAGTGTGTCTCGCCCTAAGTGCTGCTTTCAAAAAAGCACAGACTGTCGTGATAATTTTGGGAGAGCTCAGAGATTGTAAGTGGAGGAGGGCTAGTCTACAGCAGCGGAGGCCAAGCTTCCTTAGTAAGGGTCTCAAAAAGTGCCTTTGTGCTACGCTGTGCAAATTACAGAAAAACATAAAGCACATTAAAGATTGTGCTAAATGATTATTGCAGGGGCAGGAGGAAACTAAGTTCCCTTGAAATCAGAAAAATGTTTAAAGAAAAACGACCAATAAATCGTCCCTACTCTAAAGCAGAAAAGAATAGACCGCTCCCATTTTGACAGTTCCATCGACAAGTACAGTGGGGAAAAGTCTGTGTATAAAAGAACGTAAAAGTGCAACACTGAAGGTTTAGATCATTCGTGTTTCAGCCTAATGTTTGCACAGTGGTCCTTAAACAATTTTATCACCTCCGTCCTAGCATTTTTGGGGATGTGACTGGGTTTCGATAAACTACCAAGCTATACAGAGGGCGCAAAAAATATCCCGTATGTAGCTCAACCAGGGTATAGAGCGGGCCCTATCCAGCGTCATACAGTCAGATAAAATATCCCTGCAGAGTTTAGCGGCAGGGTTCAACCATACACTAACCCATAATAAGAGAGGCGCCAGTTAGATCTTGTCCTCGAATAACTGCATATTTATTTTGAACCAAAACAATCTAAGACATGAGAGGGATCTAGTGTATGGTGACGCTATTGTGTTTTACTTTATGGTATCTACGAAAGTTTTGCTTTTATTTCCTCTCTATTATTCTCTGTGAGTTAAATGAGAAGAAGTTAGCTCTAAAACTGGCAAGTCCAGCTGGACTTCTCAGGACAATGTTGGAAATAGATTTTTTCAAGGATGTGTGGAAGGTACTGAGGAGGGGGTGCTCTGGTGAAGACAAAATCAAGTTGTGCATTCTTCGGAGTGGGTAAAGAAAGGTTAAGACAACTGGTAGATATTACCTTTGCTGATAGATTTGCAGCCAAAACGATGGGTACTTTGAAAATAAATGCTAAGAAGGGGATGGCCAAGATAAAGATGGACAGCTGTTTTTTAAATAGCATAAGATGGAATCAGACACAGGTTAGTGATGGTGTGGTTGTGAGGTATATCATGTAATATCATAATTTTCAAGGTACTTTGTTTTCCTAAAGACAGTGTTAGACCTATCAGCCTTAGGGTGGTCTTTCAACAAAATATTTGCATGCTCCCCTCCTGTTTGCTGAAATTAGTTTTTGTTGGCATTAGTACACTTTACCACTGCTATCCAGTGCTAAAGTGACTGTGCTCTATCCTTTAAACATGGTACAACTGGCCTACACCTGATTGGCACCTTTAATTTACTTATAAGTCCCAAGTAAAGTGGTAAAACATGTACCCAGGGTAAATTGAATGCTACCAGTTGACCTGCAACACTAATTGTGCTATTGAACACTGTGTGCAGTTTTAAACTGTCAATTTGAGCTGGCAAAATACCCCTTTTTGCCAGCCCATACCCTTCCTTTTTAACCCATATAAGTCACCCCTGAGGTAGGCCCTAAACAGCCCGTAGTGCAGGATGCATTGTATTTGAAAAGTTGGACATGTGTTTTTAAGTTTTACATGCCCTGGTAGTGGAAAGCTCCAAAATTCATTGTTTACTGCTGAGAGTTCTACCTCTCCCATAGTATAATATTGGGTTACCTTATTACATCTAATAAGTGATAACTTTTGTTTGGGAACATGTAGAAATGGCATGCTTGGTCACTAAAGAATTATAATTTTAAATCCTCTTTAATGGTAAAGTCAGATTTTAAGTCACAACTCTGAAAATGCCACTTTTAGAAAGTTGTTATTTTCTTGTCCTAAACAATTGATGCCTGCACCCTGCAGTTTGGGTCACATGACTGTAATTAGAGTGGCAGTTGGCTTTTGTGTTTTCCCCCCAGATAGAGAGGGGACTAGGTGTTGGCAGGATGGGTCATCCTGAAGGATGGGAGGGAAGGAGCTGTCTCAGCACACTCACAAAGAACTTTGCACTAGTCTTTGGTCACCCCAGACACCTTGGAGCCTGGCCAGGGAGGAACGAAATTCCAGAGCCATTTGTGGGGGGAAACTCTAGAAGTTTCTTCCACCTCAAAGCTAGCACAAGGTATAAAAAGAGGACCTTGCCTCGAAGTGGTGCTCACCTAGTCCTGGACCCTTGGAAATGGGGCTAAAGGTGCCCAAACAGCCAAAAACAAAAACTTGGGACTTAGAAAATTGTCTTCCAAAATGTGCCCTAGGAACCTACAGAAGATCAGGACCAACCGGCTCGCTGATCTGCCCAGGGTGCATCGCCAGTCGGCATGACCTCGCGATAGCTTCCCCTACGTTCTTCTCTGCAAAAACAAATCCTGTCCAAAGGCTCTGCGTAGGAAGGATATCAGGCCTTGTGGAGCCCTTGTTGGCTACAGCCTGTAGCTTAGTCCCACTGGAGATTTTCGACTTCCAAAAAAGTACCTGATGCCAAATAAAAAATCTTCATCCAGTGGCTCCTGACGATGATTCTTCTTCCTTGGATACCATCATCTGCCTTGCTTTGATGAACTTTACCTTCTCAGACATTTTCTTGAAATTTCTTCTAAGTCTGAAGGCAAGCATAGACCGGGCCCAATCTACTTTGTGCATTTAAACCGCACTCCATTATAGTAGACCATAACTTTCAACTTTGCCCCGGTCTCACCACAACTAGATGCCTGCGGTTGGCGCTTTGATCTTTTGGACGGTAGTTTTTGCAAAATATTTTTTTAATTCATAAGTCCGGTTCAACTGATTGGATGTTTGCCATTTTGGTGCCATATACTTTATTTAATGTAACTCTATTTTTTTAAATTGATGTGCGATTTTTGACAATTTATTGGCATAGGGTCTCATATCTCGGAAGCAAATTGGATAAAATACCTCACCAGTCACTTTAACAATCACACAGAAATTGCAGGAGCACAAATGGTTAGCAGCTGGATTTCAGAGGGACAAGCCAAACCAAGCATATCTGAGATAGGGGAACAAGAGATTCGAACCACAGGAATCAAAGCATTAGGCGAAGTGAGCTGCCCGTTGTCACTCTTAATTCAAAAGCAGATTGCTAAAGGGAGGAAAGAAGGAGCCCCGGGACCAAATGGCATGCCACCTGCCCTGTTTAAAGCGAAGGGAAAAGATTGGGCGGATATCCTACAACCCCTCTTTCTGGAAATTAGGCAGTTAAATAGAATACCAGAATCTTGGAGGGCTCTACAATAGTCCCAATACATAAAAAAGGGGACAAGGACGAGCCTAACAACTACCGCCTAGTAGCTTTAATTGATAATGAAGCAAAATATTTTGCAGGCACCATACTAGAGGAGCTTACACTCTGGGCTGAGATGAAGCAGATAATACCGATGAATCAGACCGGTTTTCGCAAAATGACTAGCACATCTACAAATATCCTTGCAATCTCACTAATAATTCACGCAGCAAAGGCTTCCAAGTCCCCTTTGCATTTATGTTACATTGATTTCAGTGCTGCCTTTGACAACGTCGAGAGAGGCAGACTGTGGGGGAAACTGGCGCGATGGGGCATTCCACAGTCTATTTTAAACATGTTGATTCTTCTACACACAGACACTTGGGTGCAGGTGAAACTAGGTGGTGGCACCCATCTCTCCTCAAAAGTACCAACAACAAAAGGATTGAAACAAGGTTGCGTGCTTGCACCAACCCTGTTCAACTTATTCATGGCTGACCTACCAAAGGTGCTTGACGCCTGTAACTCCCACTCTCCGAGGGTAGGAGGGAGAACTCTGACCAATCTCATGTATGCAGACGACGTAGTCCTGCTTAGCCACACTTACGTCGGTCTTCAACATTTACTGACGGAAATGCAGAAATACGCAACAGAAAATAATTTAAAAATAAACCTGAGTAAGACAAGGACAATGTCAATAAATAACAAAAAGAACACACAGAAGAGCTGGTTCCTTGGTGGCACTAGAATTGACTCTGCTTCTGAGTATAAGTACCTAGGAGTCATATTCGATAAGGAAGGGTCGTTCTGGTGCCAAAAAGAGGAAATAAGAAGGAAAGGTTTGTTGATTGCCCTAACATTGAAAAATTTGGCTAACCAATTGACGGGACCGACTTTGACCCCGCTTCTGAAGGTAGTTCAGGCCAAACTTCTCCCCTCGATCACCTATGGTAGTGAGGCGATGCGGGGAAGAGACGCTAAGGAGTTGGACAGTACGCTGGTCAAAGCTTACAGAACCATGTTCTGTCTTCCACCCTATACATCACCTGCTCAAATAAGGCTGGAGTTTGGCCTTCAACAACAAGTTTTAGCCAGGTATGGTGCATACATCATTTGCTGGCATAAGATAAGAAGCGCCACTACAAACACGCTTAACTATCTGTTGTGGTATGATATACAACACAGGGAGTTCTCCCAGGCAAGAAACTTTCTTCAGTTAGCCTTGGATTCGACCAAACTCTCCGGACTCTGGGACGCGCAACTCGGTTATCTCAATTTTAAAAAATTAGTCTGGAAAAACATAAAACTAATCTCCATAGTGGAGGACAAGGCAAGCTTTGCAAAAAGATCTCATGCCTGGATGACCCTTAACTCTTACAAATCACTCGCCCCACAACAATACTTCAATCAGGGTTATCCGAGGGCCATAAAAATGAATTTCCTAAGGTACAGAATGGGGATCCTTCCATGTACCCAGCATCTACCACCATGGCTGAGGATAAAAGGACAAAATACTTGCAGGCTGTGCAACACCAAGAATGGCGATATTCTTCACTTAATTTGCCTATGCGAAGAACTGGACGAAGCGCGGCAACAGCTTCTAAAAGAACCTTTTAAACAGAAAGGGATCCGTTCTAGAAGGCAAGCAGTGTTGGCCTGCTTCAACCCAGAAAACATTCAATTAAACTGCAGATTGGCAACATTTCTGTTGATGGCTGAACAAAAAATGCCAAAAATAACAAACAATGTTTTACAAAATTAATTGCCGCAAAACTGACAAGTAGATGAAAAAAAAAAGGGTCTTAGCAGGATCTCATCAAAGACGCTTATTAGTAGCAGAGAGACAAATCCTGCAATAAATATAGACAATGAGATCGGAAAAATGGGCAAGTGGTGCAGGAATACAGACAATGTGAGACAAGCACATGACAGCATCCAGCGACCTATTGTCTTTATCTTAAATCTAGCATAATCTAAATGTGATTTTAAACTGCAATGAATGTTTGATTTTTGAATTTTAATTAGTTTTAATAACGTTTTAGAATTGTGTAGTGTCACTATTGCAATGGTTTTAATTAACTATGCTAAAAAAATAAACTCTCTCTATTTTTTTAAATTGATGTGCGATTTTTCTTGTGTTGGGTTTTCACTTTGTTACTGTTTAAGGGCTGCATAAATACTTCACACATTGCCTCTAAGTTAAGCCGGACTACTTTTGTGCCAAGCAAGGGATAAGCACATGTTTATTTAATGACTTTTGTGTTTCACCCTAAAAAGGATTGTGGTTGTTGCTTGAGCAGCGTTTTCACCCCCTCAGCTAAAAATCTAATTTCTAACAAGCAGGTTATGAAAAGTTTGTTCATAAGCTGGGAAGAATCAGATATAGCATCAGCACAGATTTTAGAGACAAGAGTGATGGCAGTGCTGATCAGAAATCAGCAATGAAGGTCTGAAGTCAGCAGCAACTATAAAGAGAAGATGGGTGAAAGTGAAATAAAGATGCATTCAACACAAAACTGGTCAGTTTTATGGCTCCAATGGCCATGACGATTATGCTCTACAGAAATTATTACACATGGTGATAATTATGTTGAATTCATACTTAGTGCTTGAGGCTTTTAACAGCATCTGAGACCAAAGTGGGACATTCTCAATGTCTGAATGTGGTTGAAGTTTCCTAGTCCAGTTTCTTGTCTGCACGAGGCAAACTCCTTCTTGAAGCTGCAATGCGTTTCCACTACTGGTTATACTGTCAAAGACAGGTGCCTGCAGTAGGGTGCAGAATTCTGGAGGAAAAGACAGCAGCACAAAAAACTCCAGGATGATGGAAGATCAGGAGGCAGAGATGTGAGAGCCTTACAACACTGTGAAGAACAATCTTGAGACAGGATTGAAGCTATGAATTCTGGCTGATTCCAAGGAAATTCCAGGGGAAAAAATAGGGGCAAAAAATTAAGGCTAGCAGGCATAGAAACCACAGAAAAATATGGGCAGTAAGAAAAAAGAAATCTGTCCTTAAATAGTAGATAGACAGGAAAAGGAAATGACATATAAGATCACCTAATGACAGCTGCATGAGATTAACGGACCTCCATCTTGGAACTACCAGGCAGAACACAGAAAACGTGAATTGGATTTAATCCTTTAAAATGCTTTTGCAGGGCCAAGAATGTGGCGGAGTAGCAGCCATCTCGCGGAGCTCCGCCGGGCGAGGCCGAAATTTAGCAGAGTTGGTGGGCGTCCCGGGCTGTTGGTGACCTGCACATGAAGCGGCTGTGGTGTAGGAGAGGAGAACTGCTTGGCGAGTCACACAAAGCTCGCACAATCGACGGAGACACCGCGGGACCTGGGGGACCGGTGGAGCGACTGGTGCAATTATTGAAGGCGGGACGCCGGATCCCCAGACAGCAGAGCGACAGAGGCCCTCCCGGGGTGTGGAGAATAGCGAAGTCGCTGCAGCAGCGGATGGCGACAGCGAGAGCCGCGGAGAGCCCCAGCGGGCGGTCTTAAAGTAGGCGAAGGAGAGGCACGGACTGCGGGCCCTGGGCCGGTTGGGCCCTCCCTGACTACTGCCCGGAGGAGAGGCCCGGGAGTCCCTGTGAGAGGTCGGGAGTCCGCTCCCCTGCAAAGTGAGGTGAGGCGGCTGGGGCGACAAACAAGCGCAAAGGAGAGGCCTGCGCTACCACGGAAGTGTAGGAGAGAGGCCTGGGACAGGAGCGGGAAGGGGCCCTGGGGTCAATTGAGCCTCCCTGCTCGCAAGTTCAGCCCGCAAATGGCGCAACGGGTGGCTTCGGGTGAGAGCCCTGATCCACTGCAACAACACAGAGGCCCCCTGGCAGAGGCTCTGGGAGACATCGCCCGAGGCCCCCGGCTAGAGTGGATCTGCATGCAGGACAGAGGAAACACAGATTGAGACACCGGGGGACTATCGGGCCCCAGGGACCTATTCATGCCTAGAGGAGGTGGTGGGGACAGGCTCTAAGCGTAACCGGGGTCTGCCCTGGGAGTGGAAGCAGCCAGGGCAATCTAACTACGGCAGACTACCAGACAGCCCGATAAAAAGACAGCGTCACGCAGATCCCTAAAGCCAGGGCTCCTCTGGTCTAAAAGGTGGAAAACCGGAGAGACCCGGCAGAGATAGCACGAGTGAAGCAGGTGCGGCAAGGCTAAGGCCCACGGAGAGGATCGCATGGGGTGAGGTTCAACGAGGAACCGCCCGACTGAGCTCACCGGTAGTCAGGCATATTCAAGGATACTGGAGACGGCCTTGGACCTGCTCAACGCACACCGGGGAATCAACTACATTGACGTCCAGCCGTACCAAGAAGGAGGCTAACATCAAAGACCTCCTGCAGAAACCAGGGGGCAAAAGACCCGACAGGCAAGCTGCGGATTTGCCACCCTCTCAAAGTCGGGAATGGGATCTAGGTCAGTCTGACCAGGAGAAAGAGGAGCCGATCACGCGGCGCTTCTTGGAACAGCTGTTCACCAAGTTACTGGATGACTTTGCGGGGTTGCGGCAGGAGGTCTCCACCGAACTAAAACAGGTCAGAATGTACATTAACGAGCTGGGGGACCGCATGGACACCTTGGAAAAGGCAGGCGATGGTAGGGAGGAAGAACTCTACACACACGCACGGGAGCTGATGGACTTAAGTGACCGTAATGAAGAATGATGCCTGCGACTTGAAGACTTGGAAAATAGGTCTCGACGCTCTAATATTCGCATTAAAGGAGTTTCCCTTTGCGCAGATGCAAGGAAACAGGAGGATTTTGTGATCCGGCTTTTCCGCTACGCTGCCACGGCATTGGGAGACCAGGAGATCGTTTTGAATCGCATGCACAGGGAAGGCCGCCCGGCGAAGAACCCAGGCCAACCCCAGGACATCCTCACCTGCCTCCATTCCTATTGGCAAAAAGAAATTATTATGGCAGCCACCCGGGATAAGGCAAATATCCAGTTCGAAGGCCTACAATTGGGCATCTACCAGGACCTCTCCCAACTAAGCTTCAGCTTCGTAGGACTCTGCGCCCTGTCACCACATTCCTGCGGCATCACGAGTTTCGCTACAGATGGAGTCATCCCTTTAGACTACTCTTTGTATGGAATAAAGAGACACATGCAGTGCGGTCCCTGCAGGAGGCGCAGACAGCTCTGGAGGTTCAGTTCGTGACCGGTGGATCGGAGAATCAACACCCGGGCGACGAGGGAGCTGAGCAAACATTGAAGTCAAGAAGAGGGCGCCGCACTGGAAAGGACTCACGTACACGACCCTCAGAAAAGGAGAGTCATAAGGAGCGAGAGGCACTCATTAAACAGCTGCAGGCCAGGGAGGGCAGGGGAGACCAAGCAACAGAATGAATGTGCCCCAATCACGTCTGCCAGATCGTTGCAACCTGCCGGCGGATCCAGGACGATGTAATAGAATGGCCATCGTGGGCGGAGTCCGTCCCATGCCAATTGTATGAAAGGATGGTGCTCCAATGTCGCCGGCCAGACGGACCCCTGCGCCATGGCGCTACAGGTGCCCAAGTGTGGGCAGTCTCTTTGTCGTTGACACGTTCTAAGTTCCCTTCCCGTAGTTATTCTTTGCTCTTTTTCTCTCTCTTGCGCCTCTTTGACGCAACCCCCTCCAGCCAGGAACTAAGAATTCACGGACAACTCATGGCTGCGTAGGATGCGATTATACACTGGCATCGGTATACAGGCCAAATGAGGGGCAAGAAGCGTTTCTTCGGTACGCGTTGAGTTCGGTCCTGGAAACCTCAGGTGAGAATCTTATAGTGGGGGGAGACTACAATATAGTACAGGATCCTGCCCTTGACAGAACCACACAGAGGACAAGTCACCCTGGGGTGCTTTCGGCGTCGATGCAACAGTGGATGGCGGGGGTGGGACTTGTAGATGCTTGGCGATAGCGCAACCCTATGGCCAGTGACTACACCTTTTTTTCAGCGGCACATCAGTCTTACGCTCGCCTGGACTTCTTTTTAACTACACCATGAATCACTTTAGGGATACTAGACACTACCATAGGCATCGCATCGCTTTCAGACCATTCTATTAGCCTCTCTTGGCAGTTAGTGGGGGACTGTCAGAGACATAGGGTGTGGAGACTTAACCATATATTGCTTACGTATGATGCCAATATTAAAGGAGTCCAAGAGGCCATACAAAGCTTTCTGGACATCAATGATGATGGTCTCACAAATGTACATCTGCTGTGGGACACTCTCAATTCGGGGACAATTTCTCGCAATAGCGGCCAAGCTGAACCGGGACAGAAAGGAAAAAAGGGACCAACTGGAGGGGCGGGTCAAAGAACTGGAGACGGTGCACCGTCGCACGGGTGCTGTCCAGATACCCCGCCAACTCACAAATGCTCGCAAGCAACTGAAAGAGTTGGACCTCGGTAGGGCCGAATACTCCCTTCTGTGCACCAAGCAGTGCTTTTTTGACGTGGGGAATAAGGCCGGGAAACTACTGGCGTGCCAGGTCCGCTCCCAAATAATTAAACGCTGCATAGTAGAGATCGAAACCCCTCATGGTAATACAGTACAAGAAGACAATCTAATAGCTCTTGAATTCGAAAAATTCTATACAGCTCTCTATACTGCAGATTCCCTAGATGAGGACGCAGCTGCGGCATACGTAGCTCAGGCGCAGGTCGCCTCTCTCCCGACTGCGAACGCAGAGAAACTGGACGCAGACATCTGGCCAGATGATGTATTGAGAGCGATACAGGGCCTCGCGTCGGGCAAAGCTCCGGGGGAAGATGGGTTTTCCTCTGAGTTCTATAAGGCCTTTGCACCAAGCTTGGTCCCGCAACTCACACAACTCTTCAACTCCTTCAGCAAAGAAGGAACTATACCTCCCTCCATGCGCATGGCCGCAGTTGTGGTCCTACCAAAGCCGGGCAAGGACCCGAAGAAGTGTGCTTCGTATCGCCCCATTTCTTTGTTAAACGTAGACCTAAAAATCTTCACTAGCATACTAGAGGCCTGCCTAACACCATATATGCAAGGGCTGGTGGATCCCGACCAGTCCGGATTCATACCGGAAATAGGTTAAAGCGACGGCACCAGGCGATTGTGCCACCTTATCAACAAGACCCAGCGCTCCCAGAAGCCGACCTTGCTCCTGTCAGTAGATGCCGAGAAGGCATTTGACCGGGTCCAGTATCTGCGCATGGCCTTGGTAAGATTCGGATTGGGGCCGCGGTTTTTACAGTGGGTCAATAGCACATATAACGCACCGGAAGCAAGAATTAGTGTGAATGGGGTCAAGTCCCGACCCTTTAAGATCTGGAGAGGCACCCGACAGGGGTGTCCCTTATCACCCCTACTATTCGCTCTGTATATGGAGCCTTTTGCGGAGCATATCCGTCAATAGCCCGCAATCACTGGGATCTATATGGGGGATAAGGAACACAAGATCTCTCTTCACGCCGATGACGTGGTGCTCTTTCTCACTCAACCACCTACTTCTATACCTCCACTCATGCAGGAATTCACTGAGTTTGGCCGGGTCTCGGGCTTTAAGATTAATATTCAAAAGACACAAGCTCTTAGCCTAACCATTTCCAACACTGACCTAGGGTGGCTAAAAGCAGACTTTCCCTTTGGGGGGGCTAAGTCGGGTATCCCCTATTTGGGCCTCCAAATATTCTCCACGCTTGAGTGTACGATACGCGAGAACTACGGCATCCTACTGACCAACACATGGGCAGAACTCCAATGTTGGAGACAAATCACGCTGTCCTGGCTGGGTAGGGTGGCCGCCGTAAAGATGACAATACTTTCCTGCATACTGTATGTAATGCAGACTCTCCCGCTGCAGCCCCCCATCAGGTACTGGCCAAACTGCAGCACCTACTGGTGGACTTCATTTGGGGTGAAAAAAAGGCCAGTATGGCACGCCAACAAGCGTACTTGAAACAGGTGGATGGTGGGCTGGGGGTCCCACACCTAGTGCGGTACTACCAAGCGGCCCAATTGCGGTACATGATAGAGTGGTACAGGCAAATGTTCGAAAAGCACTGGTGCTTCATTGATCGGGCAATAGCGGGCATACATATGTGGAAAGTACCATGACTTCCCAGGCGACACCGCCCAGTGGGGGTCTACAATTCCCCGGTGTTGAGGGCCACGATGACTGCATGGGATAAGGTTCAGGTGGTTCAGGGTCTATTTACTCCTATGTTCCCTTTGACTCCCTTCATAGGCCACCCAGAGTTCCCACCGGCTCGCTCTGGACAGGATTACCTCAAAAGGCAATAAGCCAATTGCAAAAGGGTGGGCGATCTCTTTGATGAGAACGGGATAATGGACTTCCCCCAGCTGTCAGCGAGCTACTGCCTACCTAAAACAACGTATTGGCAATACCTAGCCCTAAGGCACTGGGTCACACAACCGCACATTAGCGTACACGCAGGTCGTCCCTTAACGAAATTTGAAAAATGGTTCATAACTAGACATTCAGACAAACGCCTACTTTCAGATATATATGCATTTTTTATTTCACCCACAGAGCGAAGTAAGACTCCAGCGCAGCGTAGATGGGAGACAGAATGCGCGCAGGAATTTTCTCCAAAAGAATGGCAGGACATCGTACACAGAGCCAGAGCCTCCTCCTGCAGTACAGTGGGTAAGGATATGTTCCACTAAATAGCGCATTACTGGTACTATACTCCAGACAGGGTGGCGTGCTGGAAGCCAGGGGGAGACGCTCAATGTTGGCGCTGCTGCGGCCAAGTAGGCACTTTGACCCATCTGCTGTGGCAATGCCCCAAGATACAGCTCTTCTGGGACTCCATATTACCTGACATAAATACTACCTACAACACCGACCTACCACGATTCCCAAGTTACATACTACTTGGCCTCCCCAACGCTCTAAAATACCCCTTGGGATCATGCCGGGGAAGAGTTATTACGCTGGCTCTGGGGGCAGCCAAACAGGTGATATTGGCTAGGTGGGGTACGGAGGGCGTTCCGACCAGGTTGAATTGGTTACATAAGCTATGGGAGGTAGTAGGAATGGAAAAGATAACAGCTAGCATATCACGTAGACTCCCCCACTTTGAGACCCACACTAGTGTTCTTATCAACTGAATTTAACAAACTCACATGTCCCATGTACCTACGGGTGCTCGGACTCACCAGGGATCTCTCCCAGGACTCGAAGACAGCCTCTCATCAGGAACTTAAGACATAGGCCGATGTACGCTAGTCACACACAATAATAGCCAGTGCTGGGTTTCTAATTCTCCCCCTCTCTCTCTTCTTCCTTTTCTTTATAGTCATAAATTCTTTCCTCCCCCCATCTATTTTATGATGTTTCCCCACCGGCCTGTTGGATGTAGGTGGTGGTTTTTGTTTTGAAAACACAATAAAAAGATGTAAACCATAAAATGCTTTTGCAACACTTTAGACAAGTGATAGCCTTCCTCCTTCAAAAGGCCATGAGGTTGCTGGTGAGTCTCGGCCTCGCCCCTTTCCATCACCCAACAGAATAGAGTGCAAACATGGCGCACACAGAAGCCATCAAGGGTCCAGAAACAGAGCATTACTCGAACACCCTTGACTGCAGGTAAGTCTTATCCTCAGATTCAATAAATGGCAATAACTCTGCTCCTGTGGGAACCTGCCAGGAGGAGTTCTTCTCGTGGGAGCCCGCAAACATTGAGGGTTTACTGTAGAAGCCGCCTGCCAGCGAATACGCTATGGTCGAACGGCCATGGGTGTGACAGATAAATAGTTTAACAATATGACATTTGTTACTCCGAAACAGAGGCGGGTGATATGTGGTACTATGTCTAACAAACGTATGGCAGGAAAAGTAAAAGGTTGGCAAATAACTTACATTCTACTCAGGATTGTGAAGCCTCGCATCTTGATTTCACTATGTTCTCTTGGGCAGGTTACTAGCACAAAAAGCTATATGGTGGCAAAATATTAGTTATGACTGTTATAAAAATGAGTATAAAATAATAAAACATAAATCATTGCAGTTCAACCATCTTGCCTCGGGGATCTGTCCCTGACTCTCTTGAAACAGGATAGAACACAAAATAAAGGCTAGGCAGTGCTGCGTCAGTCACGTAAAGACTATTCAAGAGAAATTCCTAGATTTTTTTCTCAACAGATTCACGATTATTCAAGCTAAGCAAGGAATTTTAATAGCTGGTCTGCGGTTGACTTAAAGCATAACTTGAAGGCAATGCTTACAGAGTTGGTCTGAATATCTAAAACTCCTTAGCTTCAGGCTGCAGTTTTCCATTAGAATAGCCTATATTAAACAAGGGATAGAAGGGCACCAGGCAAGGAACAATGTAGAGCTCATGATAAAGGGAAAAGGAAGTGCAATAGGAATAACGCTTCAGAAGTTTGCTCAACCACAGGAACAGAAATGAGAATTATAATTAAGCGGAGTGAATCTTGTGCAGTGCCAGACTGCCCACAAGGTCAATCCAACACTGTGTGCCACTTCCATTCAAATATTTGCTTGGGCACTTTATATTTTTAATTAGGTGATAAGGACTTAATCTATGCCAAAGTCTTGAACTGAAAAAGATGTATCTTTAACATTGAATAGAAGTACAAACCTCAGGGCACCTAAAGGTCCTCTGTCTGTCCGTAGGAGATTGCCTCTGACCAATCAAAGGTTGGCTACCTGATTAGATCTCTAACCGGAGCCACCCTTGGCTGGGCCACTCCACTGGTGTACGACGAGGATCCTGGTTTAAATAATTACTCACACTTCCTAGAAAATTTAGAGAATGTTTAAATGACCAGATATTTAATTTTCGAAAGAAGAAGCTCTCTGTGATATTGCCCAAGGATCAAAGGATGTTCTGCCTTCTATTACCCGATTTTGGACTTTGACCGCAGAGGCAAAATGGATTGAGTGCACACTGATGACCTTGTCTCAAAGAGGGCGCAAGAAAGAGATCAAGGATGACCTTGATCAAATCTTCATTAGCAGAGTTTCTTGATCAAGCTGTGGTGATTGGACAACAACTTCAAGAGAGAAGGACAGAAAAGTGGGTACATTTTATTAATAAATAAAATATGTGTAGTTTTGAAAGAATAATATAGAAAATTATATTTGATGCAAACATAATTGGAACAATTTATGTAATGTTAACAAACAAATCAAATCAATTAATTTCCCAAAAAATGATAATAATTTTCTTTAATAAACTTAAATTTAATAAATAAATTAATTTGAGATTTTCATCCACAACACAAATATAACCAATTGATATTAACTGTTAAATTATAAAAATGTATTTGCAAACATACATAATTGCTTTCTTGTACTGTTATAATATTAAAAATAGTAGTTTATTAAATATTGTTATTAATTATTTTGCAAATTACATAAACGTATCTAAAATCATTTGCACAATCTAACTACACTAAACAAATCAAACAATGGAAGGTAAACAAATTGTAAAAAAATACATTAATAATTGCCCTATAAACATTTTGAATAAATCTGAGGGGTGGGTATTTACTATTATAACGCCAGTCCACTGTAAATGAGGGGAAGTGCAAACATTAAAGGTGGATGAAGATTTAATATTCTAACTCCAATCCAATTTACAGTAGGAAAATTGCATATTTTGGGGACGGAGGGTCAGATTTACCTTTCTAACTCCCGTCCATCAAACACTGAGGAAGGTGAATGTATTTGGGACGAGCATATTTGCTGCTGTAGCTCCAGTCCCAGCTAGATTACAGAAAGCCATTAAATTGTGGAGTACTGATTTACTATTCCTAATCCAAGCCTGTATAATTTGCATATTTTGGGAGGGCAGATTTACTATTCCAACTCTAGTCTATCTTATATTGGGAAATGCATGCATTGCGAGGTGGGCAGATTTACTATTCCAACTCTAGTCTATCTTATATTGGGAAATGCATGCATTGCGAGGTGGGCAGATTTACTATTCCAACTCTAGTCTATCTTATATTGGGAAATGCATACATTGCGTAGGTGGGCAGATTTACTATTCCAACTCTAGTCTATCTTATATTGGGAAATGCATACATTGCGAGGTGGGCAGATTTACTATTCCAACTCTAGTCTATCTTATATTGGGAAATGCATGCATTGCGAGGTGGGCAGATTTACTATTCCAACTCTAGTCTATCTTATATTGGGAAATGCATACATTGCGAGGTGGGCAGATTTACTATTCCAACTCTAGTCTATCTTATATTGGGAAATGCATGCATTGCGAGGTGGGCAGATTTACTATTCCAACTCTAGTCTATCTTATATTGGGAAATGCATACATTGCGAGGTGGGCAGATTTACTATTCCAACTCTAGTCTATCTTATATTGGGAAATGCATACATTGCGAGGTGGGCAGATTTACTATTCCAACTCTAGTCTATCTTATATTGGGAAATGCATACATTGCGAGGTGGGCAGATTTACTATTCCAACTCTAGTCTATCTTATATTGGGAAATGCATACATTGCGAGGTGGGCAGATTTACTATTCCAACTCTAGTCTATCTTATATTGGGAAATGCATGCATTGCGAGGTGGGCAGATTTACTATTCCAACTCTAGTCTATCTTATATTGGGAAATGCATGCATTGCGAGGTGGGCAGATTTACTATTCCAACTCTAGTCTATCTTATATTGGGAAATGCATGCATTGCGAGGTGGGCAGATTTACTATTCCAACTCTAGTCTATCTTATATTGGGAAATGCATACATTGCGAGGTGGGCAGATTTACTATTCCAACTCTAGTCTATCTTATATTGGGAAATGCATGCATTGCGAGGTGGGCAAATTTACTATTCCAACTCTAGTCTATCTTATATTGGGAAATGCATACATTGCGAGGTGGGCAGATTTACTATTCCAACTCTAGTCTATCTTATATTGGGAAATGCATACATTGCGAGGTGGGCAGATTTACTATTCCAACTCTAGTCTATCTTATATTGGGAAATGCATACATTGCGAGGTGGGCAGATTTACTATTCCAACTCTAGTCTATCTTATATTGGGAAATGCATACATTGCGAGGTGGGCAGATTTACTATTCCAACTCTAGTCTATCTTATATTGGGAAATGCATACATTGCGAGGTGGGCAGATTTACTATTCCAACTCTAGTCTATCTTATATTGGGAAATGCATACATTGCGAGGTGGGCAGATTTACTATTCCAACTCTAGTCTATCTTATATTGGGAAATGCATACATTGCGAGGTGGGCAGATTTACTATTCCAACTCTAGTCTATCTTATATTGGGAAATGCATGCATTGCGAGGTGGGCAGATTTACTATTCCAACTCTAGTCTATCTTATATTGGGAAATGCATACATTGCGAGGTGGGCAGATTTACTATTCCAACTCTAGTCTATTTTATATTGGGAAATGCATACATTGCGAGGTGGGCAGATTTACTATTCCAACTCTAGTCTATCTTATATTGGGAAATGCATACATTGCGTAGGTGGGCAGATTTACTATTCCAACTCTAGTCTATCTTATATTGGGAAATGCATACATTGCGAGGTGGGCAGATTTACTATTCCAACTCTAGTCTATCTTATATTGGGAAATGCATGCATTGCGAGGTGGGCAGATTTACTATTCCAACTCTAGTCTATCTTATATTGGGAAATGCATACATTGCGAGGTGGGCAGATTTACTATTCCAACTCTAGTCTATTTTATATTGGGAAATGCATACATTGCGAGGTGGGCAGATTTACTATTCCAACTCTAGTCTATCTTATATTGGGAAATGCATACATTGCGAGGTGGGCAGATTTACTATTCCAACTCTAGTCTATCTTATATTGGGAAATGCATACATTGCGAGGTGGGCAGATTTACTATTCCAACTCTAGTCTATCTTATATTGGGAAATGCATACATTGCGAGGTGGGCAGATTTACTATTCCAACTCTAGTCTATCTTATATTGGGAAATGCATGCATTGCGAGGTGGGCAGATTTACTATTCCAACTCTAGTCTATCTTATATTGGGAAATGCATGCATTGCGTAGGTGGGCAGATTTACTATTCCAACTCTAGTCTATCTTATATTGGGAAATGCATACATTGCGAGGTGGGCAGATTTACTATTCCAACTCTAGTCTATCTTATATTGGGAAATGCATACATTGCGAGGTGGGCAGATTTACTATTCCAACTCTAGTCTATCTTATATTGGGAAATGCATGCATTGCGAGGTGGGCAGATTTACTATTCCAACTCTAGTCTATCTTATATTGGGAAATGCATACATTGCGAGGTGGGCAGATTTACTATTCCAACTCTAGTCTATCTTATATTGGGAAATGCATACATTGCGAGGTGGGCAGATTTACTATTCCAACTCTAGTCTATCTTATATTGGGAAATGCATACATTGCGAGGTGGGCAGATTTACTATTCCAACTCTAGTCTATCTTATATTGGGAAATGCATACATTGCGAGGTGGGCAGATTTACTATTCCAACTCTAGTCTATCTTATATTGGGAAATGCATACATTGCGTAGGTGGGCAGATTTACTATTCCAACTCTAGTCTATTTTATATTGGGAAATGCATACATTGCGAGGTGGGCAGATTTACTATTCCAACTCTAGTCTATCTTATATTGGGAAATGCATACATTGCGAGGTGGGCAGATTTACTATTCCAACTCTAGTCTATCTTATATTGGGAAATGCATGCATTGCGAGGTGGGCAGATTTACTATTCCAACTCTAGTCTATCTTATATTGGGAAATGCATACATTGCGAGGTGGGCAGATTTACTATTCCAACTCTAGTCTATTTTATATTGGGAAATGCATACATTGCGAGGTGGGCAGATTTACTATTCCAACTCTAGTCTATCTTATATTGGGAAATGCATACATTGCGAGGTGGGCAGATTTACTATTCCAACTCTAGTCTATCTTATATTGGGAAATGCATACATTGCGAGGTGGGCAGATTTACTATTCCAACTCTAGTCTATCTTATATTGGGAAATGCATGCATTGCGAGGTGGGCAGATTTACTATTCCAACTCTAGTCTATCTTATATTGGGAAATGCATACATTGCGAGGTGGGCAGATTTACTATTCCAACTCTAGTCTATTTTATATTGGGAAATGCATACATTGCGAGGTGGGCAGATTTACTATTCCAACTCTAGTCTATCTTATATTGGGAAATGCATACATTGCGAGGTGGGCAGATTTACTATTCCAACTCTAGTCTATCTTATATTGGGAAATGCATACATTGCGAGGTGGGCAGATTTACTATTCCAACTCTAGTCTATCTTATATTGGGAAATGCATACATTGCGAGGTGGGCAGATTTACTATTCCAACTCTAGTCTATCTTATATTGGGAAATGCATGCATTGCGAGGTGGGCAGATTTACTATTCCAACTCTAGTCTATCTTATATTGGGAAATGCATGCATTGCGAGGTGGGCAGATTTACTATTCCAACTCTAGTCTATCTTATATTGGGAAATGCATACATTGCGAGGTGGGCAGATTTACTATTCCAACTCTAGTCTATCTTATATTGGGAAATGCATGCATTGCGAGGTGGGCAGATTTACTATTCCAACTCTAGTCTATTTTATATTGGGAATGCATACATTGCGAGGTGGGCAGATTTACTATTCCAACTCTAGTCTATCTTATATTGGGAAATGCATACATTGCGAGGTGGGCAGATTTACTATTCCAACTCTAGTCTATTTTATATTGGGAAATGCATACATTGCGTAGGTGGGCAGATTTACTATTCCAACTCTAGTCTATCTTATATTGGGAAATGCATACATTGCGAGGTGGGCAGATTTACTATTCCAACTCTAGTCTATCTTATATTGGGAAATGCATACATTGCGAGGTGGGCAGATTTACTATTCCAACTCTAGTCTATTTTATATTGGGAAATGCATACATTGCGAGGTGGGCAGATTTACTATTCCAACTCTAGTCTATCTTATATTGGGAAATGCATACATTGCGAGGTGGGCAGATTTACTATTCCAACTCTAGTCTATCTTATATTGGGAAATGCATGCATTGCGAGGTGGGCAGATTTACTATTCCAACTCTAGTCTATCTTATATTGGGAAATGCATACATTGCGAGGTGGGCAGATTTACTATTCCAACTCTAGTCTATTTTATATTGGGAAATGCATACATTGCGAGGTGGGCAGATTTACTATTCCAACTCTAGTCTATCTTATATTGGGAAATGCATACATTGCGAGGTGGGCAGATTTACTATTCCAACTCTAGTCTATCTTATATTGGGAAATGCATACATTGCGAGGTGGGCAGATTTACTATTCCAACTCTAGTCTATTTTATATTGGGAAATGCATACATTGCGAGGTGGGCAGATTTACTATTCCAACTCTAGTCTATCTTATATTGGGAAATGCATACATTGCGAGGTGGGCAGATTTACTATTCCAACTCTAGTCTATCTTATATTGGGAAATGCATACATTGCGAGGTGGGCAGATTTACTATTCCAACTCTAGTCTATTTTATATTGGGAAATGCATACATTGCGAGGTGGGCAGATTTACTATTCCAACTCTAGTCTATCTTATATTGGGAAATGCATACATTGCGAGGTGGGCAGATTTACTATTCCAACTCTAGTCTATCTTATATTGGGAAATGCATACATTGCGAGGTGGGCAGATTTACTATTCCAACTCTAGTCTATCTTATATTGGGAAATGCATACATTGCGAGGTGGGCAGATTTACTATTCCAACTCTAGTCTATCTTATATTGGGAAATGCATACATTGCGAGGTGGGCAGATTTACTATTCCAATTTCAAAGTAATGAACATTTGGAAAGGACAAGTAACTTCAGGGTCACAAACTGTGGTGGAACTGCATACATTGTGGGGTGGGTTATATTTTACTAATCTAACACCTGTCTCACTTACACTGGGAAATGTGCATATATAGAAGGGAGAGGGTCAAAATGGTTATTCTAACTTCAAGTTCACAAACATTGAGAAAGGAATTGTTTGGGGTGGGGTTATGGGAAAAGGTTATTAAGAAATTTAATAAAACAAGATATACATGCCCTGTATGCATTCTCCTGCTATATTTTAATGCTGACGATATTTTGACCACTATATTATAGTCAAATGATATATTATATTCGATATTCACCTTCCACACCTCTCTGAGGAGACCTTTACAATGAGTCCCAAAGGGTCTGAACCATAACAACACTAACCCAGAGTTTTTCTAAAACTTCATCTGCAGATGGAGTAGATCAAGAAAACAAAATCTTACCCCACAAAAGGAAATGTGAGACTGTATAGTGAATGCGATGTAAATAGGAGACACACAAGCACAACCGTGTGTGTGTAGAAAGTTATTTAAAGACAGACCCTTAGCTACTTGAAAACACTGAAACCACTACTTGATAACACTGCAAGCAAAAAAAATAATTTCTTTGCAGCATCTGGGAAAAGAATCTTAATGAGTGACCCTGGATTGTACCAGATGACCCAACACCATGTATCCCAGTCTGAGTCCTTAGTGCTGTGAGTTGAAGAAAGAGTTCAGGAGGTAGGCAGAATTAGTAGGGGGAAGGCATGTCTTTCCCCTGTTTTTTAGGTAAGTTCAAGGGAAACTTGCTCTGGAGTCAGGCGGTGTAGCTAAAGAAAGGGGAGAGGATGTGGTGTAACAGTCAGAGCTGTCGACTTTGGAACTGGGGAACGAGGTTCGAGTCTCGGCATCAGCTCAACATCCTGTGATTCTGACCAAATGACTTAATCTCCCCGTGCCTACAAAAAATGAATGTAATCTTGTGTAACATAACTGGTGATCATGTAAAGTGCTCCAATACTTTTGGGTCAAGTTTGCGCTGTATAAAACTGCAAAAGAATTAACTAATTTCATTGTGCTTAACTGATCTTTAGCCATGACCTTAGCCATTGCACCAAAACCAACATAAAATCTCAGCTAGATATTCCTGGAATAACTTTCTCCTTATGAACACATGCTGCTGTGCATACCATATTTCAATCTGTGTCCAAGGATTTTCACTATACTATTCTTTCTGAATAACCATTAAAAGTTGACACTGCTAATACGATACTATGACCACGATCGTAAGTAGGACGTGGAAGGTGAGGGTTTTATACACCCAGTAAATACTGATACACAGGGTTGCGTTATTTACCAATTGTGGTAAATACCCCTGATTCTAAGTAGTCCCTTTAAAAATTGCATGCAGAATTGACTATTTGATGCAAATTAGCTATGTCTTGGAATTTACCCTGCATTCCCCTACCTCTGTGGCAAGCTTTGGCATGATTGACCAGTCATAATTTTGCTGTGGAACATTATGCATGTGTGATGATTGCTGTACATCTTATACTTACATACATCACTGTGCAAACAGATGTTTGTGCCGGCATCGGAACCTACCCCTTACCTTATAATCAGGTGCTGGTTGGTCTGTTTTGCCGTCCTTCTAGACCTCCCTGCTCCCACGTTTGTGGAGTCACACAGCATTCTACACTCACTACATTCGACCATAACTACCTCAAAACAGTATCGTCCACATATTCCACCGTCTAGTTCGCACTTTTTGTTTACACTATGACTATGTATTTGTATCTATTTCATATAATTGTATATATTCCACATGTAACCTGTATCTTTTTCATGTAAATGTATTTATTCCATATGTATCTCGTGTAACCTCTACTTTCAATTAATCAGGGGTTGGTAAAGCGCAGCTACTCACCGCGTGAGGGTCTCAAGACGCTGGGGGGGGGAGGAGGGGGGCGGCTCCGTTGAGCGCTGGGGTCATCTGAAGAGCCAGGTCTTGAGGTCGTTCCTGAACTGGAGCAGTGTGGGGACATGCTGGACGTGGAGGTCGTTCCAGGCCTTGGCTGCGAGGTAGGAGAAGGACTTTCCTCCTGTTCTGGTTTTGTAGATGCGTGGGATGGTGGCCAGAGAGAGGTCAGCTGATTGGAGGTGTCTTTTGGGCGCGTGGAAGGAGAGGCGGTTGTTTAGGTATGCTGGTCCGATGTTGTGGAGGGCCTTGTATGCGTGAATGAGGAGCTTGAAGGTTGTTCATCTTTTGATGGGGAGCCAGTAGAGATCGCGGAGGTGCTGGGTGATGTGGTTGTGACGGAGGATGTCCAGGATCAGTCTTGCTGTGGCATTTTGGACAATCTGGAGTTTGCGAAATAGTTTCTTGTTGATTCCGGCGTAGAGAGCGTTGCCGTAGTCCAGTCTGCTACTGATGAGGGCGTGCATGACCGTTTTTCTGGATTCGGGTGGTTCCATCTGAAGGTCTTTCGAAGTATGCGGAGGGTGTTGAACCAGGCCGAGGAGACGGCGTTGATCTGGTGGTTCATCGTGAGTGATGAGTCTAGTATGATGCCGAGGTTCAACTTTGCCAACTCTGTGGAAAGATCTGATGCCTACGGGTCAAGTTTGCGCTATACTATTTGTATACACTGTGAGTCTGTATTTGTATCTATTTCATGTAATTGTATTTATTCCGCATGCAACTTGTGTAACCTGTATTGTGCCAACTCTGTAAAGTGCTCTGATGCCTACAGGTCAAGTTCGCGCTATGCAAAACTCAATAAATAAATAAATAAATGAATAAATAATTATTTTTAAGACTGGTGCTAATCACTACCTTTTAATTTCACTAAAATTATGTACATAAATAAACTTATAGGTGATTTAGGATAGTAATCTTCAACCATAGATCTGTTGTTGTGTCTTTTACATTTTTCTTCTTCCCTCCACAACATGGGGGCCCAGTCAGCGCACTTCATCCGTAGGCTAACTCCATGGTGAGTGCCAGCATTTTGCTCTTTCACATCCTGATCAATCATGAATAAAGTAGTTCCCTTCAGTGCCAGGGACTACTATGCCAATGTGTGCTTTTTTAACACCCAATTTTTTTTGCTTCTACCCAATTATTTCCTTTATATTGGCTAGGGACCCGGGTCTCCCCTGCCCTCCATCTGACTATAAAGTTACACAAAACAAAGCACGCACTGACAAAGCCAAATGGCTAGAAGCCTAGGCCAGCCCTATTGGCTTTGCCAATGCTTGTTTCCCCAGACCATTTCCTCACTCAATTGACAAATTCAAGAGGGGCGGGGAAAGGGCCACCTTTACCTCTCCAAGGTGCGTTACTACTACAGGGCCTGACCAGTAGGGCAGCAAGGGTGGCCTGGGTCCTGGTGCCAGCAAGGAAAATGGCCCCTTAGACTGTTCTTGGAGTTGTAAAGTACATCCATTAACAGGACTCAACGGGCCCCTCAGAGCTCTGTCCCCGGTGCCACTGCACCTGTTGCGCCTCCGAGAGCCTTACCTCCCCCGCACATCCCGAAGCCCGCCAAAGACAAGCGCTCCGGGGACAACACAGGCGCGCCATCTCTTCCAAATCGACATTTACCGAATCGATATCCCAGGAAGAACAGAGGCGGCGAAGAGACGCAGCTGCAGTTTGATATATAATGTAATTATCGGCCGCTTCCACGCGCGGAAGCCAGTGCATTTAAAAAGGGTTAGTACTCATCAGGGTTTTACAAAAGAGCAAGGAAATTAAAGGGATGTTCAGATAAAACGACGCTTGCTTCGCTTTTCAGCTCCCTGAACGCATAAAAAGGTGAATATTCCGAGCGGTTTCACTTCACAAGCACCCGCCGCTTCCTGGAACCGAGCGGGGCGCTCACTGCCAGTGCTTTTTTTATCACAAAGGATGCGAGAAAGTGGTCACAACGACCTGCTTGATGCAAATCACATTCCATAGTGGAGCAGTGGGCCTGATTCTTAACGGGATGATTTCCTCCTGAAGGTTTTCACTCAGAAAAGCATATTTTGCAGGTGTACTCTAATTTACAAGTTCGTGGTCTGCTTGCTTAAATTTGTGCCTGAAATGGAGTGCTTAATTTGTAAAAAAATAAATAAGTGTCCTCGTCAGGAGGCCACCGCAGATTGCACCACACATTGCCACTGTACTTACACAGCTAGTTACCATCACACACCTACAAGTGTGACAATTCAGACTGTTGGAGACCACCAAAGCTTTAAGAATGGCTTGGGTGGCAGGTATATTGAATTAACAATCAGCTATTTTCTGCTCATCTTTATATTGCACAAACAGCGCCACCATGTGGCAGCTGTCATAAGTGCAGGTTATGGCAATTAAGTGCCAGTGCCGAGCACCGGAAACCACCAGCTCAAATTAAGCACTGCCGAAATGCATAACTTTCTTTGCGCATGCATAACTTAAGTATGCCCAAAAGACAACTGAGTGCAAGAATGTGAGTGGCTGAGAGTCCAAGGAGAGATCATGGAAAAGCAATGCATGTAGAGAAGAGCAGGCACAATGTCAATGTTTGACTTACAAAGTCTGTGTTACATTGTGAAAGGCTTTTGCACAATTGTAAATGTATTCATTTGTGCAACGAGTTCACCAGGGGCACCACTTCTACTTTGTCAACAGTGACTTTAGGGTGCAGGCGTTCGCCAGCCATATCCAGGTGCACCCTTGATCGTTGTGTCACCGTGCAGCGCTATATTGACCCCTCCTTCTTTCAGAGCCAGGACTACAAGGGCCGAAGCACTGAAATCTGTTCCAGTGCCAAAGTCAGTTTTTCCCTACATGCCTCAGTGGCTACCAGGGCCGGCTCCTCCGTTATGGTGGAGGAGCGTCGCCCCCAACCCGCTGAAAGCCAGCAGAGGCAACGGACAAATGTAAAATAATAATTAAAAAATGTATTATCATTTTACTTTTCGTCCTGCAGGCTGCAAGCCAAGGGAGGGGTGGGGCCATCTATACTGACGCTGCAGCACCAGGGAGGAGGGGGAAGTTGTGGGCACTGCTAAGTGCGCATAATGGTTTGGCCGGCCCTCTGGGGCTGGCCAAACCGTCATGCGCACTTAGCCTTTCTCCTTCCCGAGCTGTGTTGTACAGCCGGGTGGAGAACCAACACAGGCTCCGAGTCCATGTCTGAGCGCCAAACCAGGGCGCTCAGACCATTCCCAGTGCTGCTCTCATGCTGGGAATACTATTCCCAGCTGGGATTGGCATCTGGGAGCCTGATCAGTGTGCAGCAGTTCCTGGACATCCGGCACTCATTTTTGGTGACTAACGCTTCTTTTTCATCACCTGACTTTGTCCCAGTGCAATGAACAACAGCAATGAATGGATATGGCTGGCAAAGTAGTTTGGAAAAGTTTCACCCAGGCTTATCCTTGATGGACTTACTTGAGACCAAACAAGAGTGCATGGCAAACGTGGGCATAGAAAGAGAGTTCCTTCAAAAAGCAGAAAAAAATCTTGGTGGTGTTGAAAACTACTGCGCGTCTGGTACTAGGTAAAATGCAGTCGCGGCCCATGCAGGTAAGTGTGGTGGGGTGGTGGGGCTGGGTGGGGGGATTTTGACAGATTACGACAAGGGAAAAAAATTATTTATTTAATTTGCCATCGTGGTCGTCTGTCAAATTCCCCCCCCCCAACCTGGCCCCACCGCTCTTACCTGCACTGGCCGCTCCTGGTAAAAAAGTATGTGAATTACACTATAGTCATGCCTGTCAGAGGTTTTGTGGGGCCCAGGTCAAAAAGAGTATCCAAGGCCCCACACTTTCCATGCCGTGAGCACCTCATGTCTATGAAGAGTTTTCTGTAGAAAAGGTTTAACTTTACTAGGCAACAGCAGGCATTTCCAGATATCTTCCTGAGTGCCGTGCTGTTTATGCAGCCCCAGATGAATACCGGGGATACCCCACCCTTTCCCGGGCTGCGCTGGCCTGTGGGTTTCACCCCAGGGACTCAGAGGATTTGCCAATGCTGGGACAACGAACATACTATTCGAGCTGCAGTCGTACAATATTTGGGGAAAGTGCAACTTTCCACAAAAGTGCCCAGAATGCATATATCAAATGTCAACTCGAATCCTGGAATGTTTTAGGGAAAGTAAAAAATTCTCCAAATATTGTAAAACAGTGTTGAAATTTTGTAATTTAGCATCTCAGCACCATCCCAGCAGCTGCTGCCCTCATGATGCAGCTGAAGCCCTAGTATTATTAATACCAACTAGTGGCTGTTCATCGGTAATCCAGGATTAGATCGACTGAGAGAGCAACCTTCTCATAGATTTGTGCAGCAGTGTCTTAGGAGAAACGCTGTAGATACTGTGGAAGGTAGAGTGGAACTTTTTCTATAGAGTGCAAGTTCAGACGTGCTGTAGAAGCGATAGCGCCGATTCACAAATTGTCATTCCAAAAAGTCATACGGCCGGACTAGACTATAGGGCATTTAGGCAGTGCCAGAAGGGCTGGCCTGAGAGGCCAGTGTGTCAGCCAGTTTTTGGCTGTTTGTGGACCTGTTTTATGGTCTGCTGGGCCGGTTGTTAGGGCTCACCTACACAGCGCATGCGCTGTGCTGTGATACGTACTGTTTACAATTCAGTAGGCTCACAACCCCCCACAGCATACCATTAGTTGTTTTCGTTGTCACTCTCATTTGCAATCTTGTGATTGCTTAGTTCCCTTAGGCTTCCCGTCCTTTCCTGTGTTAGCTCCTCCCTGGAGCATCGACCAAGTACAGGTGCTATTCCTCGTCTTTGCTCTCTGTCGTCTGTTTGCTACACACAATTTTTTACATTTTATAAGCATTTCGGTATTATTCCTGGGCATGCAATGTGCATTCCTACTTTTAACAGAGGCATACCGATTCTTATTTATGTTGCTTTCACCCTATCTGCCAGCTCTATTGGCGCTTTAGTTACTTACAGCCACAACTGGACGACTCTATGCTATTCCACTTCACACCACTCCATTCAATGCCACTCTACATCACTCCACTCTATGCCACTCCCCTCTACTCTGCGCCACTCTACACAACTCCATTCTATACCCCACTACTCTACTCTATGCCACTCTACTCTATGCCACTCCACACCACTCCACTGTATACCACTCTATGCCATTCTATGTCACTCCATTCAACTCTACTCCACACTTCCCTAGGCTACTCTACCATATGCCACTCCGCTCTACTTCACTCTCCTCTACTTCACTCTCCTCTACACCATCCTACTCTACGTCACTCAGCTGTGCGGAACAGTATCCACAGAGCTGTACAACATGGCTAAAAGACATTGGCAAAGCCAATACCTCTCACACAGGTGAGACCTATTGGCTTTGCCAATTCTTGTTACTGTTGATTTTTCAGCAGACATTGCTTGCAGAAAGCACAAATGTATGTAGTCTGCCATACCTTGCAAAACCTACATAGTGTGTCTTTACTGATTCACAAATGTTGGACATTTTCTTCTTATCTGATTCCCTAATGGGAGAATTTTGATGCTGGTAGCCTATTTTCTGACCCAGTCTGACCCTGAATAGTAATCTTGCAGCTGGGTGCAATACATTGTTCTAGGGATGACGTTGGCTTCCTGTTCAGCCCTGAACGCAGACCTTTCATGATGACATATCAGGACCTCACCTTTTTTGTCTCTGTGCCAAACTTGAAATGTATTTGCACATCTTTTAAACTAACATCTCACAAAACACTGAATACAAAGAACCTTGAAGGATTCACCCAGAACATGAATATATATACAAAAAAGGCTCTTAAATAGATGCAGAGTGACATCTTTAATGCTATAGAGGGCTCCCAAGAAATAATATACAAATGTATTCAATGGGTGACTTGGCCTTGGAGGCTGATGGCGCATTAAGGGGCAGATTTACAATTAACTAACGCAGCACGGCGCAGCAAGTCATTTTGCTGCGCCATGCTGCGTTAGTTTGGAAAGCACAGGGATGCGACATATTTACAAGAATATGTCGCATCCTTGTGCTCCCCTGCGCTGGCGCACAAACTGCAGCCTTGCGTCGGCGCAGGCACCCTTGCACCATGGTGCAAGGATGCTCATGCGTCGTGGGAGATTGTTTTGTGCAGGAAGGGGAACCTTCCTGCACAAAAACAATCACTACAACCATTTTCCTCTTTCAATGCGTGCTGCAGAATGCAGCACGCATTGAAAGAGGAAAAACGAGGAGAAATGAAAACATTTCTCCTCGGTGCGCCTCGCTACGCCACCTCTAGGGTGGCGTAGCTTTCAGACGCATCTCCAGAGTTACGATTTCTCGTAATTCTGGAGATGTGTCTTGTTCCATGAGTGCTGCGTGGGAACACCCACAGCAACACCCATGGAACGCCCCTTCACCGCAAAGTGCTGCGTGTGAAGGGGCCGTATTTACAAGGAGAGGAAAAGTCACGCAGGGTGGCTTTTCCTCTCCTTGTAAATATGGAGCAGCCACCTGCGCCACCAGTACGTCACAAAAAGTGACGTACTGGTGGCGCAGGGAACTTGTAAATCTGCCCCTAAGTGTCTGAAAGAACAGGTCTGGCTTGTAATTTGAGTTTTGACAAAACATTAAGTAAACAATCCTGCTGCAGGGAAAATACATAAAAATAAAGATTGCTTTTTGTATACAGTACATCTGTCAGGTAAAGAAATGAATGTGTGGTGATTCAGAAGACTTTAAAGATGTATAAGTATCCCACGTGCAATACAATGCAAGCACACTAGAGGGGGCTGAATGATACATCAAACAGCCAATAGCATGAGGGGATAGAGAAACACACCTTTAAGTGGAGTAAAAGTCCACTCTGTGTATATTTTAAGATTCAATTTTTATTATTATTATTTCTGGAAAGAACAGAAAAAAATTGCAACTTATATATTCACCCTTCCTGGCGACTCGACCATCTGAGAGTTGTGGCATTAGTGAGACGTTTGAAGAATCACAGGTCTGTTGCCAAACAGAGGTAGTATCTCTCTGTTCAGCATTCAAGCCCCCAAAGTACTCAAACAGGATTGTACTACTGAATATGGACCCCCAGAATTTTGTGGTACAAGAATATCAAGGGACAAAATACAGAAAGGTAAGTGCATAAAGGGAAGTATAGATTTACTATTCCTAACTTCACATCTATGTACCTTGAAGACATATGTGTCGTGTACGTACATACATGTGGAGTTAGGTATAGAAAATCCTGAATTTTTTACCTGTCAATGTTCTTTTTCAATACTTAGTCCTCAATATTGTGTCCCATCAATATTCTGGGGTCGATATTCAGGGTGTACCCTCAAACATTAATCACATCTTCTGCAGTAGGATGTGCAGTGCCCTCAAAGTCCTAGGGCAAGGGAGTGATCTGTCATCTTCAGCAAAAAAATCCAGCAATGTAGCCATTTTGTTATTCAAGAACTCCTGTTCTGTTTCTGCCAAATCATGAGTAATCTTGTCCACCCCCATCATTTGCCAGAGTCCGTGGCACTAGTCGGGCACTGCGTTTCTGCCTTTCCCAGCTACATAGCAGTCTGTTGAGTTGCCACCAAAAGTAACATCACATGTACAATGGCACCCTTTGACAACACTTACTTTACCACTGCCTTCCACCCAAGTAAGGTACTTTCTCTATGGATGGGACCTTAACATCTGTTAATCTTAATATGTTGTGTAGGGGAGAGGTGTGGCGCAGCGGCCAGAGCGGCTGACTCCGCAGCGCAGGGTTCACGGTTCGATTATCGGCGGCAGTTCAGCTCAGCATCATGTGACTCTGGGCAATAACTCACTTAATCTGCCCGACGCCCCCCAGCACCTTAAAACCTTAAAGGGTGATATGTTTGCACCTTACAAATAGGAATTATAGAGCAATGCTCCAGAAGCAGCGGATTTTGGGACAATTCCACAATATGTCTGATTTGCTCAAATGATTTTATAGTCCCCTTGCCCAACTTCAGACCCCTCTAACACTCCCAGCCCTGCTTCTCCCTTCAGTCCTGGTGGAACCAGAATTCCCCAACAGACGGGTGAGCAGAGAGGGATAACACCTCTATGTATATTTAGGGAAACTGGTACAAATAGGTCTTACCAACAGCTGTGCTGTAAACCAGACCTAAAAAACACTACTGCCTAGTGTTCCTGGCTTTGAGGAGAGAACAGCCACAGGTGCAAGACAGGCTGCCAACTTATATATTAATAAATTGCAGGTATGCCTGTACTCCTCCACTTACAGAGAAAGGCAGGAATGCAACTTGAATGATGTGAAAAAAGGATATATCTTTAGATATTGAGGGAAGTGGCCATCTGCTTATCTTTACTTAGGATTTTACATATCAGGAACTTCTAAACCCCGATTTTCCTGTGGAAAATACAGACTCCAGACTTTCTGTGATTGTGGAGGAGGGCATCCTTGGCAAAAGACTATCCTCACTTACTCTAACAGAACAAAAACTTTATAAAAGTTAAGAGCATTAAATGGCAAGCAGCCACAGAACTAGATGAGTAAATAAGAGGCTTGGACTGGCAGTCTTTAATGTAAGCCACATTATCAGGGTCGATTGGTTGATAGGGTGCCTAGAAGTGAGTGCTGTTGCTAGCAGGAGTGATAGACATCAGTGCGGACACCAAGAGGCAAGGGCAGGCATCGGCACGTGTGCTAAAAAGCAATGCCAGGCATCCATTGCTGGTGCCAGGAGGTGAGGACAGACAGTTTGATAGTAGTAGCAATAACAGACATTAACATTGGCACCAAGAAGACTAGCCAGGTCACTTGATAAGAATGTTAACCATTAGCGCTGGTGCCAAGAGGTTAGTTAGTTAGTTTGTAGATTTATATAGTGCAGCTTATCACCCATGAGGGTATCCAGGCGCTGTCCATGGGAACACGGGAGATTAGGTGATTTGCCCAGAATCACAGAATGTTGCGCGGACGCCGAGACTCTAACCCGGATCCCCAGCTTTCGAGTCGGCAGCTCTGGCCGCTGCGCCACATCGTGGTGAGGCACATCAGTGCAAGTGCCAAGATGAAAGGGTAAGGAACTTGATAACAGGAGTGTTAACCATGAGCGGAGGTACCAAGAAGAGAGGGCAAGCTTTCGAGGAGGGGAGGCAAATTGACAGTGTCAGCGATAGCCATTAGTGTGGGTGCCAAGAGTCAAGGGCATACGAGAATGTGAGCACCTAGAGGTGATGGCGGGCAGTATGATAGGAGTGATGACTAGTAGTCCTGGTAACAACAGGCGAGGGGAGACTTTAACCTGAGACCCAAGACGGAAGGGGACCCTTTGGCAAGGGCAAAAAAAGGCGACGACAAGGAACTTAATAGTAGGCCTGGGTAAAATTTCATGCACGCCGGCGTCACTAACGTAATTTTTAGAATTTTCTGTTACACTTGTATTGCGAAATTCCCCAAATGATGGCATTATGCCACATCAAACATTTAGACTGCATTTGTGGTAAAATGATCGCACAGGAGTATGGACACAACATAAAAAAAACAGAATGATTGTGGCTGTTCTTCGCAGCACGTGTGCTTTTGATGCTATTTTTTTTGTGTGAAATGCATCCTCATGGTTAAAATTCACATAAACACACACTTTTCTTCTAGAATGTAGTGTAAAATGCTTGAGTTGCATTTTGTGTAATTTTGCATATTCTTGCATAATTTTCTAGACATTTTGCTAATTATGCAAAAGCAAATTACAGATTCCCCACACCCCTAAATTGTAGAATTGATAACCATTAGAGTTTGCACCAAGTGGTGAGGACAGACTTTAACACATGCATCCAAAAGCAAGGGGAGGCCACTTGATAGTTGGTGTCATAGCAATAGTGCGGGTGCCAAGAGGGAAGGGCAGGGCAGAGCACTTAGGGCCTAATTACGATGCCGGTCAGTCAGACGACCGACAGCCATCGCAGCGGGAATAGACTGGCTGACAAGGAGTCGGCGATCCCACACACCATATTATGATAAGACCACTGTGTAGGCAGTCGGAAACTGTCTTTTTCTACTGCAGCTTGTGCTGCGGCCCAGAAAAGGGCCGCAGCACAAGCTGCAGTAGAAAAAGGCACTTTGTGCACATCCATTCACCGTGTGCCAGGCACCATGTGGTGCCTGGCACACGGTGCATGTATGTGTAGGGGGGCACTACAAGTGCCTCCCAGGCCACTTAGCAGTGGCCCATGGGGCCCTGCATGGGGACCCCAAAGTCCCTTTTCAACAGACTTTTCGTGGTGGTGGGACCGCCATGAAAAGGCTGTCGGAAATGGGCATTGCAATCCTGACGGCGGCGCCTGCGCAGGCACCGCCTCAATTCAGGATCACGATTCCGACCGCCACCTCATCAGGATCAGTAGATCCTGCCGGAGTTGGCAGTCCACCCCTGACTGTGGAGGTGCATTACGATGCAGGCAGTTGGCCTGGAGGGCTGTCTGTGGGACCGAAACAGACAGCCTGTCAATGGCAGTCCCACCGGCATCGAAAGATGCCCTAATGTCAGGAGTAATGAACATTAGTATAAGCAGCAAGAGGCAAGGGCAGGCATTAGGGCAGGAGCCAAGAGGTAGAACGAGTGATAAACATTAGTGCAGGGTCAAGAGCAGAGAGCAGGCAATAGTACAGGCACCAGGCGATGAGGCCAGGCAACTTAACAGGCGGAGGGGTGATATACATGACGGTAAACCCCAACATACCAGGGAAGAGGATGTAGCATAAGGGCCAGAGCGGCCGAGTTTGGAACTGGGGAGCGGGTTTTTGAGTCTCGGCGTCGGCTCAACATCCTGTGATTCTGGGCAAATCACTTAACCTTCCCGTGCCTACAAAAAGGAATGTGTCCTTGTGTAATGTAACGGGTGCTCATGTAAAGCGCTCCAATACCTTCGGGTCAAGTTTACGCTATATAAAACTGCAAAAAAAATAGACTGAGAATAACAGTTTGTAGCAGGCGTGAGCTGTGGCCACAACATCTTGGTTTCTCTGTAGCCAGAAATAGTACATTGGCCCGATGGTTAGACATGAGGAATCCGAGAAGGAACATTGAATCCATCAGTGAGCATGCTCAGTGGAGTTTGGGGTGCCTGTGTATACTCAGTGCAGAGTTCTGTCTCTAGTCCATTATGCCTTCCTGGACACTGAATGCAAGGATCCGTCTCCATCTTATCCAGTGGCGGCTCCTCCGCTAAGACGGAGGAGCATCCCCCCACTGCTTTGCAGCAGTGAAATAAAGGAAAAATAAAACAATAATGACTTGATGTTATTATCATTTTATTCAGTCCTGCTGTGGCAGCTTTGCAGAGCAGGCGGGGCAGGGCATCTCTGATGACAGAAGAGCAGGGAGAGTGCTGAGCACACTCTGTGAGTGCACATGAATGTTTGGCCAGCCGCCTCAAGCCGACCAAAGATTCATGCACACTTTGCATGTTCTCCACCCAGGCTCCCACTGCCTGTCTGAGCACCAAACCACGACGCTCAGACCAATCACAATGCTGCATTGCAGTGTTGTGATTGGCTTAGGGAAGCCTGGGTGTGCTTCCTGTTCCGGCCGGATGAGGGGCGACAGAGGAGAGACGCCTCGAGGAAGCAGTGAGAAGGGAGGTACATTTTTATTTTCTTCTTTTTTTTCACCCCCTCTCCCGCCCACCACCCCCATCCGTGCCGGCCGCCACTAATCTTTTCCCCAGAAGTCATTCTCACTTTTTGGAAGCCTGTTTCCTCGATGCACAATTCTTCCAGCAGGTGTTTCTGAAACGTGCCTCTGGCTCCAAATGCGCCAACACATCAAAAGCATTTCTCAGTATCAGGACCACAGGGCTTAACTGTAGTATAAAGAGGAAAGAAAACAGCGAAATATGATGTTCCACCAGCCATTCATCTAACAACTCATCCAGCAAATTGCTGAAATAACACAAGTGACATAACTTACAAAGTATTTACTGTGAGCGGCTTGGTTCCGGCTCAAATGCACAAAACCACTGAAACTCGTGCCATCTGCCTTGTTCCAACAACAATTTGCTGACTGCACAGAAACAAAAAAAAGAGCTAAGACAACAATATGGTGGACAGCATGAGTTACGTTTTATTTTTGTTTGTTAATAAGTGTTTTGTATTAGCAGGTCACTTACAACCATTTCATTTATTTTCCCTTATTCCTGTCCATTTTGAGTAAATATTCTCCATTTTCTCACCGCTTACCCCACAAATTGTATACTTATGCGCTAGGTGATGTCATCGACTGTGGTACAGATTTCTGTAAGAAAAGATAGGAGAGGCCGAGATGAAGATCTCCACCAGTAAGTTTGTGAATTGCATTTTGTAGTAAGTAAGTAGTGCCACTTTATGTACAACAAAGTTTGTGAAAGAGGCCCTATATTCGTTTGTACCACACACATTCTTCCCTACCTCAAACCTGCCACCTTGGTGTGCCTCACCTCTTACTCCCAAAGGGCATCATTGGTCATTTAGTTTTATTCTATTGGTTTTCTTTGTTTCATTGCTGTTAGCAGGCTCTTATTGCCTGACCTAAGGATTCTGGTAGGGCTCTAAGGGACAAAGGGGCAAATGTACAACATAATAACGGAGCTTGGTGTTAAGCAAAACTTGCTAACGCCACGCTCCACCATTCTGAAAACACAGGAATGCACCGTATTTACAAAGATACAGTGCACCACTGCGTTTCCCCTAGCGCTGGCGCTAAATTAAGCTGCCTAGCGCCAATGCTGGGGCCTTGCACCAGAGTGCAAGGATGCCTGCATTGGGGGGGGAAATGATTGTTTATGTGCCGGAGGGTGTCCCTTCCTGCACATAAAAAATCACAAATGGCAATTTGTAACTCCCATGTGTGCTGCATTGTGCAGCAGACATAGAAGTTGCAAATAGTCATTTTTTTAATGATTGTTTATGTGTAGGAAGGGACACCTTCCTGCACATAAACAATTATTCATGGTGTTTTGCTGTTTCTATTTGTGCTGTACACTGCATCACACATAGAAACTGCAAAAACAAGGAGAAATAAAGCATTTCTCCTCTTTTCGCCATGTTAAGACCAGTTTTTCCCTGGTCTTAATTTTGGCGCTGACCCATATTTACGCCACCCTTGTAAATATGGGGCAGCATCAAAATCCATGGGTGTTGCGGCGGAATGCCCACCGCAACACCCATTGCCCACCCCTTTCACGCTCAGTATAGCGTGAAAGGGTGCCTTATTAACAACGGCGGCGCTAAGCCACGTTAAATGTAAACAAGGTGAAGCCCCTGTCATCACAGGATCGTTGTAAAAAGTGACATTCCTGTGGCAATAGGGGCTTGTAAATATGCCACAAACAGCTTACTGAGATATTTGGCTCAACAGCCTCCTTCTCTGTGCCAGTCTGCTTCCCCTCTGTGGTATGACAAAGCAGAGATCCCGGAGTAGCTTTAGGCTAGCATCATCAGAGAGAGTCGGCCAGAGCCTCCTCGCTGCAAGAACCAGGGATTATTTAAAAGTGGAGGCAGATAGGCAGTCACTTCTCTAGGACCTCAACTATAATTGGTTAAATTAGATTTTGGAATTAAATTACAGCTCAGTGATCATGTCTAGATTGCACAGATGTTGCAGATGTGAGGATGGTGCGGACAGCCTTCCACAGCGAACGAAAGGCAGTGAACAGACTCCTCCGAAGGCCACTTCTACAGAAGGGTGAAGACGTGTAAATGAAAGGAGAGTGAAGGGTTAGTTTCCAGCACAAATTCTAGGAGGAGATACCTTGATACATGAAGTTGCTTTCTATAAGTAATCATGAAAAAGTGCATATGTGTAGCTTAGCATGTGAAAAAAGAGCAAGCTGAAGCACTCTTGCTAACTTTTTCTTTCTTTTGTTCTTTCTCCAGGAGGAACATAGTTTTCCTACATGGAGAAACCCCTTCCATTAGCCCCCACCAATTTTAGACGTCCTGCCTTAGAAATCAATTTACTCCTGTAATTGACAGGAAAGAATCTTTCAACGTTTCAGTGTGAAAAAAAGTTGAAATGTTTTATTAATACATTAGTTCATAAATTTCCTGGGATTTTTTTTCCAGGAATGCCCACTTTCCATCAACACGAGTAGGTTTGCTCTCTCAGAAACCTCTGTGCGAGTAAAACTTATTAAAGTGCGAAACTAATGTCTGACAACTATGTAAGATATTTTGCAAACATAACAGAATATGAATCCTTCTATTGACCATGCTTTCTGATTATTGATAAAGAAGCCCTAATACAAATGGTAATGAATACTAGGCTGGGCAAGCTCTCAGCCACTCTATAAAAATAATTATTTACGTGTTTTTCAAATTGTTTAAAGTTATTTTTTATGTTATGTTTTACGGACAAGCTATGAAGTAGATTCTCTCACGTGCATAGTAGACATGAATATAAAGTGTTATGTATATAGGTGTCTGTTAACACTAGAAAGGGCACCCAGCAGTGAACAGGCATTGTTAAATAAAGTCAAAGACTATGTGGGTGACAGTGTGGAGCAAGGAGGCTCATTTTTTTTTGGCAGAAGGAAGGTTTTGAGTTTTTTTGATTGAAGGCAGTATGATGGGGGCTCTGTAGATTAGCCTGGGGAGGCTGTTCCATAGATTGGACCTTACACAGTGAAACATCTACCACCTCTTATAGGTGTTGAGCTGAAGAGGTGGTGATTTGTAAGAGGCTGGCGAGGAGTATGGTTGGCTCAGAACGTAACAATTGATGGTGTACTGCCGGTATTTGTGAGTGGGATCTGAGAAGCATTTATAGTACTGGTAGGTGAAATTGCTTATTATTTCCATGCATAGTCTGCAAAAAGTACATGAAATTTCTTTAAAATTCTGATCATGATGTGAATTTCATTTAGCAGTTGTCTGCATGACTATTGAATGTGAGATGCATACTCAATCTATTGGGTGGTCCTTTCCATGATAGCCTTGAGTATAAAATGATGGAAGATACCTGTTCAATGTACTGGGTGGTCATCCACATGACATTATCTACTGAGGTATATGCAAAATCACACGAAAAGAGCAAGCATAAGAAAAAATGATTCCACAAATTATGTGCCAATCAAAAATTGAAATTTATGAAAAGCTATACATGTGTTTAAACATTTAATTTAAGGGTTAAACACAGGATTTTTGACTTGAGTCTGGTCCTCGGTGTAGTAATGTAGGTAGCAGAGCAACACAAATCCTTAACTGGGATTTGCTAAGCCATGCAAAGCCACTTTGCGTGGTCTAGTAAATACAAAGTAACACAATGCAGTGCATAGCGCTATCTTGCTACTTTGCTTCAGGTAGGCATTACATGGGTGGACCCTGGGCATTCCTATGCATTCACTCATGTATTTTGATGCATACCCAAGATTTACAAAGAGTTGTAAATCTGGGTTTGCGCTAATATGGTGCACCTACCCGAAAGAGGTGTAATGAGGTCAAATATTTTTATTTCTCCTTGTTGATTCCTCTTTCCATGAGTGCTGCTTTCTGCAGCACACGTAGAAACAGGAATATGCCTCTAAGGATTGTTTTTGTGCAGGAAGTTGTCCCTTCCTGCACAAAAACAATCCTGCCCGTAATGCAAACACCCTTGCTCTATGGTGCAAGTGTGCCTCCATTGGCGCTAGGCAGCAGACAGTACTCCAGCGAAAGGAGAGAAATCTCATTTTAAGTGTCTGACTAATAAATTAATTGTAGTACAATTAAGAGCTGATGTAGCTTTAAATGAAGCAGATTGATTAAAGGTTCACCATACGAGACAGGGAGAGGGCAGAAATGCTCCATGTTTACAAAGATGCAGAGCATTTCTGCCCTCTACCTGTCACGTAACACAGCGCAGAAAGTTGTCTTGCTGTTTTGCATTGCATGGAAGAATGGCAAATCTTCCCATGTGCGTATATGTGCATCTGCACAGGGTTTATTTTACTATCCTTTTGGGGTCTTGCATGTGATAACATATTCACGCTATGAGGACTTAATTGCGCAGTGGGGACCTGAAAACAAATCCACCAAAGGCAATGTCCTCTAAGTGCACTTTGGGGCATATGTACAAAGAAGTGGCGGAGTGAGGCGTCAGCCGTCGTGGCTTAACGCTGCACTCTGCCACTTCAGAAACCCAAGGCTGCAAGAATATGGTGCAGCCTTGCATTTCCCCCTGCGCCGGCACTAAGTTTAGCAGCTTAGCGCCAATGCAGGCACCCTTGCATCATAGTGCAAGGGTGTCTGCGTGCAGGAGAAGATTGTTTATGTGTAGGAAGGTGTCCCTTCCTGCACATAAACAATTTTGAAATGCCCTTTTGTCACTTCTATGTGTGCTGCTTAATGCAGCACACATGGAAGTCACAAAATGTCTTTTTTTTAATATTGTTTATGTGCAGGAAGGGACACTTTCCTACACATAAACAATCCAGGGCATTTTGCTTTTTTCATGTGTGCTGCACAAGGCAGCACACATGGAAAAAGCAAAAACGAGGAGAAATAAAGCATTTTTCCTCGTTTCGGCAAGTTAAGACCAGGTTTTCCCTGGTCTTAATTCTGGCGCTGCCTCCAATTTACGCTGCCCTGTAAATAGGGGGCAGCGTCAAAATCAATGGATGTTGCGGTGGAACGCCCACTGCCCACCCCTTTCACACTAAGCATAGCGTGAAAGGGGGCCTTATTAAAAAGGCAGCGTTAAGCCACATTAGGAGGCTTAACGCTGCCTTGTAAATAAGGCGAAGCCTATATCGCCACAGGAACGTCCTAAAAAGTGACGTTCCCATGGCGATAGGGGCTTGTACATATGCCCCTTTCTCTTTTGTTTCCAGTTTCACACTTAGCAGAGAAATTGATCTTTGAGAGAGAAAAGGAGAGGAAGCAGAACCTATCTCAGGACCTGGTGACACACAGGTATGCTTGGTTCCCAGCTCTTACTGCCCTGCCCTTATCTCTTTCTGTTTAAAAAACACAAACTTGATCATGTAAATGTTCACTTCAACGGTCGCTCCTCCGCAATTGCGGAGGAGTCTCACCCCACAAGCTCAGAGCCAGCAGCTGAAAAATAAAACGATATTTTATTATCGTTTTATTTTTCAACTGCTGGCTGAGCTAGCGTGTGCATGGAGGGTGGGGCCAGGCAATGGAGGGGGGAGGAGTAGTAGGTGCACTTTTAAGTGCACATGTCAGTTTGACCCGCCGTCTTAGACCGGCCAAACTGACATGTGCACTTAGGTTTCTCTAACTCAGCTGTATTACACAGCCAGATGGAGAAACAGTACAAACTTCCTGTGCCTGAGCGAGCGTTAATCCAGCCACTAAGGCCAATCCAGATGCTGCTATCATACTTGAGAGCAGCGCGGGGATTGGATGGGGAGTCCGTGATGCTGTCTAAGGGACTGCTGAGACCAGGAACTGGAAGCAGAGGAGTGCGAGGCGGCCAGCAAGACCAGGTAAATATTTAACTTTTTTTTAATTACAGCCCCCGCCGCGATCACCCCCTACCCTCCATCCCGCACCCACTCCACCCGCTCCACCACTCTTTATCTGTGTCGGCTGCCACTGGCTCACTTCCTCTCGGCTTGTCCTTGTCCAAGACAACCCTTGGAAAAGATAAATGTGCAGGTTGCAGCATGTTACCTTCGCCCAAGTGAACCTGTATGAGCCTCCGCTGGGCAATGAGGGGGGACATCCGCAGGCGAAGCTGGTTTCAGGCGGCAAGATGCTTGTGCCTCGTGATCATGTAGTAGGGCTAAGAGCATATACAATATTTAAAATAGCCCTTCCTTCTAACAAAAAAAATACTTATTTTAGTACATAATAATAATAATAATAATACGTGAAGGAAACACCAAATAGTATGCACATTTTAACAGCGTGGAGAGCATGGTGTATATACCGACCCCCCCCACCCCCGGCATCTAAAAAATGACAGAATATAGAAATTCTGAAAACGATAAATGTATGATGAACCTTTAATCAATCTGCTTCACTTAAAGCTACATCAGCTCTTAATTGTACTGCAATTAATTCGGTAGTCAGACACTTACAATGAGATTTACAGCTTTTTCATTAACTGCTCGTTAGACAGGCCATTAATATCTGAACATGAATTACTGTGCATTACAGTGCCTTTCTTATTAATCTAGTTCATTCAGATGCTTCCAGTCTAATATGTAATAGACTGAACATAAAAGGAACGGCATAGCACGACTACTGAAATCCAATTTCGAACAAGAGCAAAGTAACGGTTCCAAAAATATATATATACTGCCATTTCCAAGATGGCTGCCAGGAAAACAGCCCTTTATCGCAGTTCCTCCAAGAGCTACTGATCACCTGCATCTACCTTTCCATTTAGCCATCCATACCCCCTTTTAACATCCTCGATCCTCTAGAAAACAGATAGCTACAGTTACTTGTGAGCACTTTCTTCAGCGCAGTATTGAAGTGCTTCTCCCTCACACATGGTGGCCATAAAACATCAGGGGACTTATTTACAAGGCCATTGCACCGCCGGTGCATCACTTTTTTTGACGCACCTCCAGTGCAATGGGCTTGCCCATATTTACAAGGCCACGTAAAGTCACCCTGCGTGACTTTTCATGGACTTGTAAATAGGGGGCCCTTTCATGCGTTACTCTGTGTGAAAGGGGTTGCTGTGGGTGTTCCCACGCAACATCCATGGAACTTGGCGCATTCCCAGATTTACAACATTGTGCAAGACTGGGAATGCGTCATAATCCTACGCCGGAATGGCGCAACGAGGAGAAATACTTTTATTTCTCCTTGCTTTCCCTTTCTCAGAATGCAGCACGCATAGAAAGAGGATAATGCCATTAATGATTGTTTTTGTGTAGGAAGGTCCACCTTCCAGCACAAAAACAATCATCCTCGCAGTGCAGGCACCCTTGCAAAATGACACAAGGATGCCTGCACTGGCGCATGGCAGCCAATTGTGCCCCAGCGCAGGGGAAAGCACAGGGATGTGTCGTATTGTTTCTAATACAACGCATCCCTGTGCTTTGAAAATGACGCATCACGGCGCAGCTAAATGACTTGCTGCGCCGCGCTGCGTCATTTTCTTGCTCATGAGGCCCCAGGTTCTTAGTCGTGTTGCTTATGGAACTCTCCCTCACTCCTCCCCTCCCTTTTTCTATGGCCAAACTCACTCTCTCCATTGCAGATGCTTCTTCTGCATCTCTTCGCTTAGCTATCTCTCAGTACTAGATCAGGTCTCTCTCGAGTTTTCCCACCTCTGCTCACTCACGAGGGCCTATTGGGGTCCCTTGCTTTACTTAGATCATATTTTCAGTACTTCACTAGCCTGCCTCCTGGATGGTAGAGATGGGGACGCAAGCTGTGCGCACCCTTGTGCAGTTGTTGAGATAAAGGTTGCATTGAGCACTTGGCCAATGGCTGGGATGGTGCATCTGTCACCCAGTGTTGTAACCTGGAAGTGGGAGGTTTGGTGGAGCTTTGCTGAGATCTTGCTCAGACAAGCACCAAGGATGAGTAGGGGGGGACCAAGGAGTGGTCGCTGGTGTTGGGCGAGAACCCAGTGGTTGCTTGTGGCTTTTGCCCATGGAAGAGTATGAGGATAAAAGTGCCCAATCACCATTGTCATCTGGAGCACCAGACATGTTGGAGGTTGTTGAATAAAGGGTGCCGTAAAGGATGAGTTTGAAAATCCTCGGGGGATATGGGTGGAGACAGAGTGAGCTAAGTGGGATAGTTGAGGGAGGCAATATGCTACATTCGGTTCAAGGTGAACAGTGTTCATGCTGTGTTTCTTAGCACTGCACTGTTCTCCCAAGTGAGTGGTGTGACAGAGGCATGTTCTTTACATTACCTCATACAAGGTAAGAGATGGGTAGAAACTGTTGGGTTCTGTCTTGGAAGGGGGAGTCGAACTAGAGAGGCATCTATTAAACTGCTTTTTGTATCTTGGAGCTTCGGGTTTGGATGGTGGTAACATGTTGATGCTGAAGTTTACTCTTCTGCAGTGGAATTTACTCCTTGCCCATACATCTGGGTGTTGAGTCTATGGATTTCAACTTTATTTCGGTCTTAGACCATAAAAGTGCAAGTGCAGTATACATCATACAAAACAATTTAAAAACCAATGCAAATATCTATTAGAACATAAAATACAATCCATTATGCATTAATACATTAATAGCCAGTTAAATGAAAAATCTATCTATCGGGACATAATCTGAAAATCCATTATAGATTTTAAATGAACATGGATGTGGATATTGAACTGAGACAACAAAAGCCTTTGCCTATTCCAATAGGACGACCAGGCCTGCTATGCTGGCTGGGTTCTATGAATATTTGCACACTCAAGGCCGATGAGAGATTATCAACTAAACATAAAACATAGCAACAGGATTGATTTAAAAACATTATAAATACTGTTAGATAAAAAAATATATATATATTAAGGGCATGTGCAATGTACTCACCCTTTCAGCAGATGCCTTCTAATTGCCCACATGTGTCCCAAGAACTTGGCAACAGAGCAAATGATTGCCGGGCTGGGATCTGATCTTAAGATACGAAGTGCTTAGGGACCTAAGGAACTTATTCTCAGAATTCAAGAGGGCATCCATCTTTTCAAACCCCCACAATTCGTCTCCATAAAGTGCGGAACCTACAGCTTTAGCCTCATAGATCTGAAGTGGGGCTGCCACTGGTTTGCTAAAATAGGTGCTGTGTTCTTTAATCAAGGCCCCTACAATTTGTCTATGCTTGAGGGTCTGCTTATCTACATGGGGATTCCATGACATGTCTTCAGGGATGGTAATGCCCAAGTAGTCAAAGGTGTTCACCCTCTCCAAGGGGACCCCTCCTAGTGTTAGATTACCTCTAAATGATGTGTGGGGGTTGCTTGAGTCTATGGTGGGGACATGGGATTGGAACATGAGGGATGGTCCACAAGGAGGGTGTGCTAGGGCACTTATCCTGGCTTTTTCCATCCTTCCATTCCCTCTCATCCCTCATCAGCCATCCCAGCTCTTCCACATTTCGTGCTTCAGTTGAGTCTGAAAATGCCGTTTGAAAGGATGGATGTGGGAGAGCGAGTCCTATTGGAATGAGCCTACCTGCTGTCTCCCCCCCAGCCCCCTCCTTTTAAAAACAGCAGTCACTTCCTATTAACAATCGCCAGCTCTCCCCTTCTGCTGCCTTACCATTGCAAACCACCTTTTATTTGTATTAGTTACCTTGTATCTTATGTATCTGTCTCCAGCATTCCTATAATGTTTCTTAATCATGAAATCAACCCAAATGTCTCCCCTTCTGACATCATATGTTTGCAAAAGTCGTATGTTTCCTCTTCTGCCCTCTTATCTCATAAACCAATGGTGGCTTCCAAATGATCCCCCTACCATCTCATGTCTTCATCTAAACATCTCATACAGTCTCACTCACCCTCAGGCGCTAGATGCTGCGAAGTCCAGGTGGCTTCATAGCATTGGCGACCACTGTTGCTTCGAAGCTCCAATGAATCTGCACCAAGGACATCAATATCAATATATACATCAAAAATATTGATTGATGAAATATGGTTCAACTTGTGGGCTTTTCCTTGCATTACATAATTCTGTGATGTTCATGATGCTGTCTGGGTATCCGCATGGCAGTCATGGGGCAGAGATGGTGACCAAACTGGTGGCTCTACATCCTCTCCCTGTAGTGTGCCTGTGCTGCTCCTTCTGCGCCCTCCTTGGTGTACCCATGACCCCACAGTTTCATGATTCATTGCACCCACCTTTGGTGTCCCCCTTGTCCCTTGTAATGCACCATCACACGGATGATGGGAGCCACAGAGTTCCATCACTAAGTGCAGCGCATCAGAGAGGTTTTGTGGATGTTGTGTTCCCTATGATGCCATGGGAACAGGAGCCGCTTCTCCACGAGAGCGGAGGAGTGCTGCGCCCGCTAAAAAAATGCCCCAGAGCTGACAAGTAAAATGATAAGAAAGTTTATTTATTACCATTTTATTTTTCAGCAACCTGTCCTGAACAGAGTGTCAGGACGGGGCGAGGCAATTCCTGTTGAGTGGCAGCAGGGAGTTGTGCACTTATGTTTAAAGTGCACGTGTCCCTTTGTTCGGCCGTCTTGCGACGGCCAGCCAGACATGCACATTTTAAACTTCTCTAACCTAGCTGTCTTCACAGCTGGCTTAGAGAAAGAACAGACCTCCAGTGCTCTTAAGAGCGCTGAGAGACAGCTTCCTCCAATCCTGACACTTCTCTCATGCTATTAACAGCATGAGAGAAGCGTCAGTATTGGATAGTGCAGTTTCCTGGCTCCCAGAGCTCCAAGCAGAGATGAGGAGGACGTAGTGTGGCAAACCAGGAAGGTAAGTGCCATTTTTAATTTATTTTTTATTTTAGTACCACCCGCCTCACCACTCTAAATACTTGCCAGCCACTGCATTAGAAATGTGGCTCTGTTGATCTTTCGGAAGATGGGTGACCAGGGGCAGAATGAAGGAAGGCATACCATAAGGAGTTTGAGTGGGTATGAGGGATAACTATTTGTACTGGCCCATAAGACCCCAGCATTGCTGCACAGAAAAGGACACGTCAGCAAGACACAAAAATCAAAGCATTTACAGAAACCTACACTTCCATAGGGAAGACACCTACGACAACTCTACTGGTAGTCTTTGGGCCTAACTACATGACAGAAGTAGGTTCTGAGTTTTTGGTATTGTGGGGTGTAAGGAGTTTTCTTAAGTGAATGATTTTTTAATGATGTTTACATACCAGCCTTCTTTGTCTGTAAAACGTATGTATTCGAAAAGGTTTGCGATTTTTAATATAATCCAGGTATTATGCACAGAACTGATTTACATACTTTGTCTAGTGACCTCTGAAAATGTTTGCTCAACTACAAAAAATGCCCCTCCCATAAAGGACAGTGTGATCACCCTTAAGAGGTTCCACCTCACACTACAGAAATATGTAAACCAACTCTGGCTTTGGAGAATAACTGCTCTACTTTCAACACTCAAAACCAACAAACAACTCCACACACAAAACATTCTAAGCAACTTTGATGACTCTTATTTGGACATTCAGCAGCACCTTAGACCCAAGAATAACATCACGTAAGATGAATGCACTTTCACTTAAAACTGGTCAGACATTGCCAATACAGACCAGTCAGAGCCCTCTCACCATCCTGTGCACATAGTTAGGAAAGCGTCGCCAAATCAACAGCACTGTCATATACCACACCGACATGGACCACAGGAGCAAGCAGATGTAACCAGCATGAACAAAACACATCTTCTCAGGCAAAACATTACATCCTATAACATTGACATTTGATGGCAATTCACATATAGAAAGCATTAATTTGAAAGAAAAGTTGAAAAATGGCCCAGGCACAAATTTGCACGCAAACATCTGTACAAAAATCCTCCTAGATTGACACATTTTACTTTCACACTGATGAGCATATTTACAAGCCCTATTCGCCACCGGAGCGTAACTTCTTTTGATGCTCTGGTGGCGTAGCGCCATTTTTTAGATTTATAATGTGGCTGTAGGTCACTTAACGTGGCTTAACGCCACCTTGTAAATATGCCCCTGTCCGCCGCAGTCCTCTGCGGTAAAGGGCGTTCAGTGGGTGTTGGAGTGGGCGTTCCACCGCAACACCTATTGCTTTTTGCCGCTGTCCCAGATTTACAAGGCTGAGGTAGCGCCAAAAACTAAGGTGTTAGCCTGGCGCTCCTTGTTTTTTGCTCTATCTATTTGTGCTGCACTCTGCAGCACACATAGAAAAAGCAAATAGCCATTATTGATTGTTTACGTGCAGGAAGGTGTCCCTTCCTGCACATAAACAATCGCCCCTGCAGCGCAAACACCCTCGCAACATGGCCGCAGGGTGCTAGCGCTAGGCAGCTTTTTTTTAGTCAGCGCTAGGAGAAAAACAGGGATGCGCTGTGTTCTTATGAATACAGCACTTCCCTGCGTTTAACAAATGTCGGAGCGTGGCGGTGTCAAATTTGGCGTAGCACTGCGCTTTTGTAAATATGCCCTTAAGTATGAATAATAATTTCAAAACCAAGGGGCTTATTTATAAGTCCCTTGCGCCACTTTTGCGTCACTTTTGTCATGGAAAAAGTTACGTACGGGGGCGCAAGGGGCTTGTAAACAAGCCCCCAAATGTTGAGAGAATTCTATGTTGAAAACACACAGACGAACCGCAATAAACAACATACACTAGCCAATTCTGGTTTCTCAACCTCTGCACATTTCCTCTTGCTACTGACAGGAATATCTTGTCTTGTTTTCGCAATGGTTTTGATTAGCCCATTTGCTTTTTGGCTGATTGGGACACTTCTAGCCACTGTGAATTTGACTTCCACGTTTTGAAGCTTTGACACGTGTTTGTGTGCATCATAGAAACTAAACTTACAATGAAGGAAGTGTCCTGTGATTGCTTGTGTCTGCAGGGATGCTCAAGTGTGGCATCTTCTCATTCACAAGGTCCTTCCAAAGTCAGCTTTATTTTGTTCTTTCCTTTTTTCTTCCTGGCTTCTCTTACCCTCTTTCAGTTCAGTCGCTCTCTCCTCCTTCCCTTTGAGGTTCACTTTTTCTTTTTCTGCTCCCCCGTCTGCTCTCCTGGATTGAGTAAAAACAGTGGCTATTTCAGTGGCAGACATCTAAAGATACAGTATGATTTATTCCCTGTGATTATCTCCTTTGCTTTGCTGCATCAGCAAATCAAGTATTGATTAGGAGAAAAGGAGGGCCGGGTGTGATAAGTGGGAGATTCAGAAATGGAATAAAATATGATTGTGCGCCCACGACCGAGAGGAAAGAACTGAAGGTACCTTTTCAAAGGGCTCCTTGAATCTTCACCTTATGAACAAATCATTGGGGGCATGGTCTGCTGGCATCCAGGAAGGTCTGGCTGCACCAGCCTGGAAATGTGTTTTTCTCCAAGCACCAAGAGCCACAGAGAGACCTCTGCAAGAAGGGGTAGATCAGAGGTCCCCAACCTTTTCTGTACTGAGAGCTACTAAAGTTCAATGAAACACATTGAGAGCTACTAACATTATTGGTGGTGTATAATTTCAATTTTGTTATATGTATATTAATTCAACCAAGCAAAAGCTTTCTAATTTAATAAGCTGGGCTGCACAAGGTGAGATACTCAGAGGTAGCTGGAGAGCTACAGTAGCTCACGAGCTACTTTTTGGACACCCCTGGGGTAGATCTTTTATTGTTGCAGACTTAATTTAAAAGAACAAAGGAGATATTGTGGATAATATGACTCAGTTTGGTTAGAGTCACCCTCTTTGAGGGCTGAAAAGTCTTCTATAAGGGTAGGGAAGACTTTGTTGGTGTTAGGCACATTGCTTGGCATAGAGCAACAGCTGGCAATTCACCAGATTCCAGAACTCCAATGTCTAGTTTGGTTTTCTGAATGACCAACAGAATGGAAATAATCTATGTTCAAAGCTACGGCATGCTAATTTTCTAATTCAGCTTCTTCATGGTTAGTCTGAAATACTGATTACATGTGATTGTTCATTGAGTGAATTCACTCAGTCGTAGTACATGGACAAAGATGCATTATTCAAGGGAGGAAAGGATGGAGAGGCGTAAGCATAGGTAGGCCTGAGTCTGAGGCTACACAGATCCTTCAGATGCAGCCATGTGTGGTTGGCTCTGAGTTTGGTGGTCTCTTGCTTGTAAGGATGTGAGTCAGAAGGAATGAAAGCCATAAGGAATGGCATGCTTTGGTGAAGTCAGGTTTGGAGCGAGATGTGGAGGTAGTCCACCCAGTATTAGATGAGCTGATTAACAACAGCTCCTTGGCCTCGGGCGATGGAAACATGCTATGGTGGTTCCACTCCTTTAAAAACCTTTGCTGGATCCCACCAAGCAAGAAAACCATTGTCGGATTTCGCTGCTACCACTCTTCTCCAAGATTACAGAGAAGTTTATTAATCAGTAGCTTTCGAGGTTTATTGAGAGAAATGACCTGCTTCACAGGACTCAATCAGGCTTTCATCCCTCATAAAGTACTGAGTCAGCTTTGTTGCTAGCTACAGAGTCAATCCGTCAGATTGTGGACGCCGGCGATTTGGTGGCACATTACTGTTGGACCTTAGTGCCACCTTCGGCACTATGTCCCATAACATGCTGATTGAAAGACTCTGCAACTCTGGTGTGGGCCATAAAGTGTTGAGTTGGGTCGCTTCTTTATTGCAGGAGTACACCTTTCAGGTGTCACAAAAATCTTATCAGTCAAAAGTACGTCCACTGAAGCAAGAGGTGCCGCAGGGCTCCTCGCTGAGTCCATCCTTATTTAATGTGTACTTGTGTCCTCTGGCTGAGGTCATCGAACGCTATGGGTTTACCATTATCTCATATGCGGATGATACGCAGCTTATTATCATGCTATCACAGAATTCCTCCCACATGCCTTTATGCCTTTCCCTTGCAGAGGTTGCTAGGTGGATGGATTCGAATTGTTTCAAACGTAATGCTGGGAAGACCGAGGTTCTTACCATGGGCAATCAATCAAACATCTGGTCCACTGCTAGATGGCCTAATGAGTTGGGCCCATTACCCGTACCCAAACTCAAAGTCAAGAATCTTAGCATCTGGTCGGATAAAAAACTGTCTTTTGACAACCAAATAACTGCAGTGGCAGGAAAGTGCTTTGGACTGCTCAAGATGTTGAGGAAAATCCTGTGCCTCCTGCCAGAGTCAGCAAAAAGAACGGTGGTTCAGGCCTTGATTGTGTCCAGACTTGACTACTGTAATGTTCTGTATCTTGGAGTCACTCAGGGGTGGATTAAGAGACTCCAAAGAGTACAGAACTCTGCTGCATATCGCCTATTGAATCTGCCAAAGCGGGCGCCTACTGGGGCTGGGCTAAAGAAGCTTCATTGGCTTCCGGTGAAGCTGAGATACTCTTTCAAAGCCTTGTGCTATTGTTATAAGGCATTCGTCAACAAAGGCCCACGGTACCTTCAATCCTTTGTCAGACCATATGTACCATCGAGGAATTTAAGATCGGCAGGGGCCTTGTTGACCAGTGTTCCCAAAGTAAAGAAAGCAGGGTATTCCCTTTTCCAGTGCCCGTGTGAGAGACTAGTGTCTCTCATGTATGGCCTTTCATCATTGTGCTGATCAGTAGGTAGTAGGCTCAGGAACTTAGATTGGTGCACATGAATACCTCACCGCCTCAATGAATAACTTTTCTCTCCTACGCAAGCTGTGTATCCTTTTACCCCGAGGTGCATGTCCCAGATCTTTACCACCAGGAGAAAAGAGCATTTGTGCCACCTATCCCTGCGGCCTATCACCAAACCACTATCTCACCGGAGAGCCCTTTCAATGGGATTCCCACTAGATGAGCCAGCGACTCCTTCAAGCGACGCCTGCACTGTTATCTTAGTGTTATTTTTTGTAGTATAGAAGCCCACTTTAAGCCGTTTTGTCATTTATCATTCACCAGCTTCCAAATGGGTATCACTGCTCCTAGGACATTACTCCCAAGTGGCATTTTTCTCCTGACACATTATTTTCAATGGTTATCAGTCTTTTCCACAATAGCTCTTATGAATATTATCTGACATAAAGCGACCGAGAAGCCATTGTAACTAGATGAACAGCAATAGTCATGTGAATAGATGAAAGCGTAATTCTATATGGTGTCAAGTACCCATTGCTATACATTATAAGAGTATTATATGTTACTGAGGAGTTTCATCAACATGGAGAACAAGGCCAAACGTCAAGGTCACAGAACTCAAAGGTGACTTCCAATATCCTTTTAACGTGTAGCAGAGGGTGTTTTATTCCATATAAAAGACTGTCACACCATCAGCCTTCTCACAAAGTGCTAGTATCAGTGAGGGCTGGATCTTTCATGTGAAAGAGATAGCATGGTTGCAGACATGAAGAATAGAAGCGAAATATGTAGCGCAAAATGAATGCACCAAAAATACATAACAATGTGTTGTAAAAACATTAAAATCAGTTTAATGTAAATCAGAATAAAAAAATTATGTAGCTCAGAATGTGTATTAAAATGCAGATGGATTCTCTATTTTTCTTGTAAGGACTATTAGCATGCAAAGATAAACATTTGCATAAATATTTCCTTTCTGCTGATCACTGTTCATTTTAGAAACACAGATCGAGAGAAGAAAAGTCAGTACTTGTTTTTTTTATTTATACTGCAGCTGTAGTAATGCCCTGTGACCTTGGTTGCTGGCAGCAGGAACTATGATGTCACAACTCAAGTGCAATAGCATTAAAATTGAGCAGCTAAAACTTCACAACTCGACTGTATTAAGGACATTAGAGACATGCTTTTGAACAGGGAACCAGGGATTTGAGGGATTGTAGGCTCTTGTGTAATAATAAGATTAGATTGTGATGCCTTTCTCTAATGGTTTCATAGAAAATGCAGGTTATTATAAATAGGAGGCAGCGCCAAAATTAAGACCAGGGAATACCTGGTTTTAAGTTGGCGAAACGAGGAGAAATGCTTCATTTCTCCTCGTTTTTGCTTTTTCCATGTGTGCTGCCTTGTGCAGCACACATGGAAAAATCAAAAAGCCTTGGATTGTTTATGTACAGGAAGGTCCCCCTTCCTGCACATAATAATCTTTAAAAAAAATGACATTTTGTGACTTCAATGTGTGCTGCATTAAGCAGCACACACAGAAGTGACAAAATGGCATTTAAAGATGGTTTATGTACAGGAAGGGAGACCTTCCTGTACATAAACAATCTTCCCCTGCAGGTAGACACCCTTGCACTATGGTGCAAGGGTGCCTGCGTTGGCGCTACACTGGTAAGTGTAGCCCCAGCGCAGGAGGAAACACAAGGCTGCACCATATTCTCGTAAATATGGTGCAGCCTTGCGTTTCTGAAGTGGCGAAGAGAGGCATTAAGCCATGACGGCTAACGCCTCACTCCGCCACTTCAGTTGTAAATATCCCCCTAATTCTGCTAGTTTCAAGGTAGGTGACAACTATTCGGACACAAAGCCTCAGGGGCAAAACAAACAACCAGATGCTGTCATCATGACTGGCTTCAACTACCACGTTTCTGTTGGGGAAACCCGACTGGATATACATGCATCTAAAATGCCGTGGGCTGCTTAGACGCCAAAGAAGGACTTTGGGGAATGTTGAGAATGTTGCAAAAAGTAATTCCACATACCTGCTTGCCATAACAGGGTTTTTATCAGACTCAATAACAATGATTGTGTATATAGACGTCCACACAAGCTGAGCTATCTGTCTGCAGGCCCTTGGATCATAGGGTACTACTCTATTAAATTCTTCTTAATGGTGGACATTTTATTGTGTTATGCTGTTAAGGTATTCCTTTTCTGTGTGTTCTATAGCTATGTCATTGTAGAGTTTCAGGGTGCGTGGATTCCATGTGTGTCAGCTGGACCAGTGCTGGCAGGAGGGAAGCCATGTACTTGGCAGGCTGTGAATAAACTCAGTTTATCCTATATTCTGAGTATCTCCAGTGTCTTCACTACATATTTCCATTCAAAAGCTTAGAAGACCTACCGGGTTCTTCGTCAATTTCCTGGCTTTCTTAGAGTCCGCACTCACCTTTGTGATCTATCTAACAGCTAAGAATGCCCTGATACTTGATTCAAGGTCTCTCTCCATCAGATGCACAATTAATTAATTGTTTAGCAGTAAAGAGTGCTTTTCATTTGTTGTAATGGGGTTTTTATACAGAACAGGGGATCTGAGGACTTCTTTACCTGGGCAAAAGGCACGCATGCTGAGAAATGTTTCACATCTGCACATACAGAGGTTTACAAATGAAAGGGAGGCCCGGTACTCGATCAGGTTTAGAAGAGATTTTGCATTAAACCCAGAGAGCATGTCTACAAATGTGGTGGGGTATTCAAATACAAATTCAAAGGGGTCTCAATAATACAGGCCAGTCAATAATCAGGGCTGAGGTTAGTGGTAGCAAGAAAGCCCGGGTGAGAAGGATGCATGGGAAAAATGGGTAGGACATTAGACAGGGCTAGGGTATTGGGTAGGATGGGGGTAGATGGAGAAGAGGAGAATGTTTTGTTTTATACTTTCTTAAGATAAGGCGTCTGCCGCTAAAGAGAGAAGCAGAGCTTCACAACCCACAGCATGCTTGAAAGGGACAGAGGAAGAGCACATGGGGATATGGGAGGGGAAATTAGGCAGTTGTCTGAATGCAGTCAAGCGAGGCAGAGGATTGAGGAAATGCTTGGGGACAAGTCGCTGGGGACAAATCTTGAAATCTTTCCATGCTCAGTGGGCTCTACTCCTTATCATTCAGTGCTTGAATTGTGAGGGGTTTGGCCACGGATATCGCCTGCATGAAGTTGTCAGTTCCACTCCTGTGCAAAAACAGGGGCTATGGGGTAGACTTGGATCGAATGCGAGAGAATTGCCTAACGGTGCTCACTAGCTATAGGAGTGGGGAAAAAAATTCACTGTAACTATCTTAAATGGGTTTCTACCCCAACATTTCCCTGAAATGTGACTCATAATCACCCTCTCTACTCACTTATTTCCGTAATCGAGTGTATACTAATCAATGCGGACTGTAATCTCAGCCTTCGAGAATGAAACAGAGTGAATCAAATCTGCCCTCTACATTGGACTCAGGTTCTCCTCGTTCACCCAGTGATGTTTTCCCTGCCAGTCCAATTTCTACGGCCATAACTTAGACTGGGGCGTAAAACCCAATAAGATGATATACAATAAAGGAGTCCTGTTGCTGTAATACACTATGACCTGATCTCCTTTACCGAGAAGTCAATAACTAACAGAAAGGACCAAACAACCAAACTGACTGCGATCAGTGAGAGAATTAAATAAGATCGCTTGTAACCCCATGATTGATTCAAAAATCAATTTCTATCAATTTCCACTTGATGAATCATCTTTATCTTGCATATAGAGTGCACTGCACCGGTCTGTGTCACGTTGCACCCTTAACAGAGTGCACCTGGCACAGACCTGTGATCCCAATTACAGAGAGTGTGCGAGCACCAACTCCTGCTTGCACAGGTAAAGGTGCATTAATAAAGACAGATCAGCTCTTGAAGCCACTGTCCCACTTTTCACTGAGACAGCACACCTTACCTACTATTAAAGGGAGCAGGAATCTCACTGAAGACAGGTGTAGTGAGTGACTGCACAAACTTACTATAGGATGCCAGGAGGGCCTGTGGGACCCCTGTGTCGCAAGCCAAAGGGATGCCCTTGGGGGCACACTGACTGTGTGCAACTTTAAAAGAGTTGTCAGCATACCAGTCTACAGATACAGAACCAATGTCTCACTAATCTTTCCTTCAGTTTTTCTTTTTATTCCATGCTTGCAGTCAGTAGAGTTCAAACCAGCCAACACTTGTTTGGTAACTTTGGGTGTTACCCTACGACTTCGCCAGGAATGCTGTTATTATCAATAGCACTATAATTCCATTTAAAAGCACCAGAGGTATTCCTTAGGACTGACAACCTTCTCAAGAGTGTCCCACCTTGTACCTCATGCTTGTAGCGATGTTTACCGTATGCACAGTCAGTGTGCATTACTCGCAGCTCCTTTGCCTCTGCGCCCAAGTCTGTAATTCGGTAAGGTGACGAGGTGCGGTGTTCCCTCAAGGGAATGAAGCCACGCCCCATGCAAATCATTGAATGCCCCCTCATCTTCGCACTGCAATAAAATGTGTGCCAGGATGACCCTTATTATAGACAGGGCCACACAAGCATCTTTGCCCACCTCTATAAACTAATCTGCCCGGGGTTGCAAAAAGGAGGGGCTAATGCACATTGTTGCCCCAGAGCACATTTGTAATCTAGACCTAGTTCTAAATTATTATCCCAACAACAAAGTTCACAACCTTTAACCTACTATGTTCAACCTCAAAATGCTTCAGATAATGTTTACTGTACTCGTGGTTGGACGGAAATGTCCCCTTCATGGAAAATGGTCCTGTACCCTTGTCCTGGCTGCATGTCAATATGGTATAGCTGTGTATCCCTGTCCACGAGATACACCAGATAATCAATTTTTAAAAAAAAGGATATGAACATTTCAGTCAAAAATGATTTTACTCTATAAAACTCTGTAACATCAGAGTTTACAACATGAATATGTAACATCCTGCGGGATTTAAGGAGTGTATCAGGCAATATCATCAACAGAGGCGTGTAAACAAATTAAAAACATTTTCACTGCTAAAATATTGCTCATTAGAGAAATAGCCTTGGAAAAAGCCTTGCCTCGAGCCATAACACCAGCAAAGAACACAGACAACATTTCTTTACAAAAACTAATTGCTGTAATATTATGAGTACAGACGCGTAAGCCTTTGAATGCTCATTTGGTCTCATTAAAAGGCCATGACTTCAGAGTGGTCTATGGAGTCTGACCTCTTCCTGGGGGGATTACTGTCCAAGATTCATGTGATTTTAGTTCCCCGGCCCATTCACCTTGTTTAAAACCTGTATTTATTGTTTCTTTTGTGGAGACATGTGTCGCAGAGATCTTAGAAGTCAACAACAAAAAACATCAGACCACCAATGGTGCCTCGATTAAAAATATGTGTATATATCTGATGCATTATACTGATAGGCTCTGCTGACTTGAACGCAGAAGGGGTTTCATCCCACCTTTGTTCTTTTTCAGCTTGGTTGACAACAATGCAGAACTGGTTTCTAGTGAAAAACAGGACGAATATTTACACGCACCAATCGCTACCGGAGCGTCACTTTTTTTTTACGCTCAGGTGGAGCAGCACCATTTCCCATTTTTAAAAGCTGGCACTAAGCCACTTTACGTGGCTTAACATCACCTTGTAAATATGCCCCTTTCCGCCGCAGTCCTCTGCGGCAAAAGGGTTGCAATGGGTGTTGCTGTCGGCGTTCCACCGAAACATACATTGCTATTTGACACTGCACGATTTACAAGGCTGAGGCAGCGCCAAAAACAGCGCCATTCTAATGCCATGGATTACCAGGCGATAGGAGGAAAAATCAGTAATTTAGCACATATAGAAAGAGCAAATCGCCATGAATAATTCTTTATGTGCAGGAAGGTGTCCCTTCCGGCACATAAACAATCGCCTCTGCTGCTCAGTCACCCTTGCATCATGGCGGCAGGTTGCTTGCTCTGGCGCTAGGCAGCTTTTTTTCGCGCTGTGTGAAACACTGGGTGCGCCATATTCTTGTGAATACGCTGCATACCTGTATTTTAAAAATGTCGGATTGCAGCGCTGCTGATTTTTATTTATACAACCATGCTGTAGGTTTCTATAGACCTTACCTAGAACCTGTAGTTAATACCCAATGTAATTTTATCAGCCTTGGAATTATTACATGCTGAGTACAAAATATTTCAGAGTCGAAGTGGCTAAAACGTCCACGACCCTCATCTTGTATAAATGAGATATCTTGATGAAATTCTCCTTGTCTCTGTGCAGAATTCAATGGCAGTGCAAGGGACAGAGGCATGCATTTTATAAGCTAGTCCATCTAGAAAATATGACTGCCCAGGTCTTTTTAGGAACACTTCTCTTTCTCCGCTCACTGAATGTTTGAAGCAAAATCCTGCATTCATGATGTTAAAGAAGGTAGGCATGGGTCAGCGCTCGTTTACAAATTAACCTTCAGATTTACGGAGACTAATAGAGTGTGTTTATCATAGGGTTCTGCTTATTGTCTCAAAAAATGTTTCCCAAAAAGCATGGTAAATAGACAATAATCTTTTGTGATGATTGAAATAGTCCAAACGTGTGGTAGGCACCACCAGCACTTAGTTTGGGGAACTCGGACTCTGCCTCCTCATTCATTGTCATGGTCTGCAGCTGCTTTAATATACAGACCTACAGCAACAAATGATGGATGGAATGCTGAATGAATCAAATATTCACCCCCAGTCAAGAGATCCGGGTTAAATCCATATGGCTGGGTCCAAACTGGGTGGCGTAGTGAGCAAAAGAACGCTGGATTTAACTCAGATCTTTTGACTGGGGGTAAATGTTTGATTCATTCAGCATTCCGTCCATCATTTGTTGCCGAAGCACTTTTTGCCTTAAGTGGGTTGGCTATGCCCAGACGTGGGTCCCTTGCTCACTGTGCCACTGGATTCAAGCTAGCCTGGCTGATGAGGGGTGTTACCCCAAAACCGGTCTCAGGATGCTTGTTTCCGGTCCAGGAAGGACCCGGCTTGGCAGTTCGGGCTTGACTGCTCCCATGAGGGTCAAGACTGATTTGCATATGGCTGGGTCCAAACTGGGGTGGTGATGTGAACAAAAGAACAATGAATTTAACCCAGATCTTTTGACTGGGGTGAATGTTTGATTCATTCAGCATTCCGTCCATCATTTGTTACCGCAGCACTTTTCAACCTAAGTAGGATGGGTATGCCCAGATGTGTCACTGGATTCAAGCTAGCCTGGCTGATGAGGGGTATTATCCCGAAACCGGTCCCAGGATGCTTGTTCTGATCAAGGGAGGACCGGGCTTGGCAGTTCGGGTGGACTGTTCCCATGAGGAGCAGAGTCAAGAATGATTTGTATATGGCTGAGTCCAAACTGGGGTGGCGTAGTGAGCAAAAGAACGATGGATTTAACCAGATCTTTTGACAAGGAGTGAATGTTTGATTCATTCAGCATTCCATCCATCATTTGTTGCTGCAGCACAATTAATATACAGACCAGCAGGAAACAGCAGATACCTTTTTCTATTTCCACAATAAGCCACGACAGAGCATGGAAATAGAATAAAGACAGCCAATACATTGATTTTTTGCCTTTTAGTCTATTAACAGCCCTTCACCTATTTCCACAAACCACAACGGAACAAAAAAGTGTGCATGCTGCTCCCCAGCCAGGCAGGCTGATTGTACAGCAGACAGTTGGGAGGCTGAAAAAAGTGGTTACAGGTTTCGGACAGTAGTGGAGTGGCACTGCAGCTAAAGGAAAGGCTAAAAGCATCTCCTCAGGAAATGTTTAATAACCAGCATTTATAATTTCACAAATTAAGCACTGGAAGTGTGGACCATAAACAACATTTTGTTGGGAAGTTGACTGGCAGAGACCTCAAGGCAGACCGGGAGGGGGCTGTTGTGCAAAACAACTTAAGTATATCTTATCTTTAGTAGAGTTAAAAAGATTCACCTGGCTCTTGTCCTTCACAAAGTGGAAATTGAGATTAAGTCCAGCAGTAAAATCCCCAGAGAAAATGATGTCTTCCACTTGGCTGATTACGTATCACAAGCCAATAAGGCAGTGTTCTTGGAATAAAAAGGATTTCCCGGTAACTCCAGGAGTCATGGTATATTATTGTTACGGACATCAAGCAATATTAATCAGAGAGCACCACAGTGTTGCATAGAACATTGAAAGGGGGGGGCGAGTCAAGATCTTGGACATGTGGGACGTGAGTGGTTTGAGTCTCATGCTGTTGGGCCTTGAGGCCAGGGGATCTTGCATTTCCTTATCAGTGGTGGATGAGATGCTCACAATGAGATGTTCCTAAGTTTATTGAGTATTTGTATCAATCTGCATTTAAAAAATGATTCTTCAGAGCATGTACCTTGTAAGTGAACTTACAGTGTCTTCCCGTGAACATCAACATTTGCTTATGCAAATTCTGTTCATATGTTTCATATGAAATATACATTTGCATAGTCATCTCATGTTCCTCTCTTCCTACTAAGACTTCTTAGCTTACTCAGAGCAGCAACTCTTTTGTGCACTTTACTTCACAGGTTTGTGAAACAACTGGATTTATCTTTTCAGCCATGGTAATCCCTGTGATAGTTCTCCTTCCGCAGCTGAAACTCTTTTCTGAACTGCAAAATTGACAATGCTGTGGCTTATTGTCTAATGTTAGCAACAGCACCCACTTCTGAAGTGTGGTTGTGGTACATGAACAAGGAAGGTGCTGGACCTCCAATTGTGCATCACCTGGTGCAGTGCTGGCATTAGCGATGGCGGCGGCCGGTGCAACACTCTTTTTGGTGCATCCATGACCTCCTTCTCCACGATTCCCTCACTACCATCCTCCGACAATGTTCCTCAACTCTCCATAGCCCCTCTCTCACATGCACTTCATTTGTTTCATAGAGATATTTATACCAGTGTAGGTTGTCAGAGCACTGTACATCACATGCACACATTATACAGAGGCAATGAATCATATGTGTGTAAATCAGTCTGTTGGAAATGTTACATAAAACAATGAGGATTACAAGGTGTAAGAATCATGTCACTGATACTAGTAGGCATTATATTTTAAGAGTGTTAGGTCTGTAGAAGCACAAACTCTGGATTTAAGATATAACACAGTGTTTGGGATTTGCATTACTAATAAGAATGTATTTCTACCCAAACAAACCCTATTTCGCAACATTAGTATAATGCAAGATTGGAGAGAAAACATGATATTCTAACCTGTGCAATGCAGTTTGCATGTAACTCTTTAAAGACAGTTCATAGGTCACTGTACTTTATTAAGATTGTACCTTATGATTGTACCTTATGAACTGTAAGTAACAAAAGAATCTCTGCCACAAAAGCAGTAACACACCGAGAAAATCCACATAAAATACCCTGGCCCTCATTTATGGGGATTTGGCATCAGGCAGCTCTGCAAGTCTGCTTGCTGCTCTGCCCTACGCCAATGTGACAGGGCAGGAAGGCACCGTATTTATGCAATTAAGTGCATTCCTGTCATTTCACCCTGCGCTGGTGCACAATGTGCTGCCTAGCGCCAACGCAGGCACCCTTGCACCCTGGTGCAAGTGTGCTTGTGTTGTCGGCTGGATTGTTTTTATGCAGGAAGGGCTCCTTCTAGCACAGAAACAATCCTAAGAGGCGTTTTCCTCTTTCTATGTGTGCTTCAGAATGCAACGCGCACAGAAAGAGGAAAAAGGGAGGACACATAAAGCAACTATTTCTCCTCATTACGCATCACCTCTGGAGGCGTAAGGTTTTGGCGCTTCCCCAGGTTTACACGCTCTCATAAATCTGGGGACGTGTCAAAATCCATGGGTGCTGCGGGAAAAAACCCATGCAACGCTCATGGAACGCCTCCAGAGCGCAACGCAGTGATTTGTGCTGCCTTACCTTACTGCATATCTATGAGGCCATTTAAAGCCACGCATAGTGCCTTTGCATGGCCTCATAGATATGATTTGCGCCTCCGGAGCATCACAAAAGGTGGCGCTCCGGTGGCACAAGGGGGTAACAAATATGCCCCCGTGATCTGCATGATACACGTTCTTTGCAGCAGGCATATTATCCCTCTGCGCTACTATATGATGAGTTAAAACTGCCCCCTGATAAAACTCCATCTCTCTCCCGCAGGAACATTAATCACCAGAATGTATTTTATTGCTGCCTGAAAACTGTTGAACACTCAAGGAACTCTGCAGCAGGTGCTTTTACACCCTTGTGATATTTCTAAACACACCAATCTCAAAAAAGACCATCAGTCCAGCAACTGCTTGTAGATGGAAGAAAAAGAAGCAACCATTGTGCTAAATGGAGCTATGTTGCAGTTTCCAACTGTGTTTTTTACTATGAAAGTGCATACTTTACAAAGGGCTCCGACAAAAGAGCAAATGTATTTATGTTTCATGAACATTTAGGGCCATATTATCAAGAACGGCGATAACATTATCGCCGCTTTAGCGGCAGGAAACTGACGCTAAAGCAGCGATAAGGGGCTTGATAATATGGCCTATAGAATTCCAATAGAAGCCCAGGTTTGATGTCCTTCACACCAGAACCTGGGCTTCTATTGGAATTCTATAGGGCATATTATCAAGCCCCTTATCGCCGCTTTAGCGGCAGTTTCCTGCCGCTAAAACGGCGATAATGTTATCGCCGTTCTTGATAATATGGCCCTTAGTCTTAATAAAATAAATAATGCTCAGCTTTTAGTTTCTTTTGTTTCACACCATCTCTTCTCCATCTTGCTGGCAAAAAGCAACTCCAAACAAACAAAAAGAAACCTACTAACTGGATTTAGGCGAAATTTGGCATACAAATAGACCTTTACTCATGGAAGTTCCTTTGCTTGCCTGAGCTAAAGAGATTCACTAGTACTTGAGAATTTGCCATTTACATTTTTTTATGGGGGTTTGAATTGGTTAAAAGTTAGATATCTGGGCCGTTAGACTGTAGATGGTTGTTTTGGATTATCCGAATACTATATAAAAAAATAAGCAAATCTGAGCTGAAAAGAGTTTTCTGTGATCCATTTAAGACATTGTGCCAGATTGGCTTGTTGTAACAGAGAAAAATATTTTGTTGCTGTCATTCCAGGACTCCCTGCATCCTGAAAAAAGGAAAGGAACCAGAATGGAAGAATGGTCGTATTCTCTGACACCCTGGATCAGAGGGATTTAAAAGACACCCCCTTAGATTAAACGTATTTTGAAAAAGTAAATTTTGCAACATGGTTTGTGGATCCCAAAATGGGGTTTGCAGATCCCGTCATGTCTCCCATGTCCGCGACCCCTGCCACGGGGTCCACAAACTCCTAGAAGGGCTCTAGGACTATTACTGGGCAACTCACTGAAATTGTAGACCCATAAGGGTCTATGAGTCTGCAAGAGTTCTGAAACCTCTGGGTAGGGTCCATTAACACATAGAAAGTGAAAATAATAATAATAAATATTTAATAATGAAAGGGAAAAGCCCTTTCTTTGGCCAGCAAAAGGCATGCACAGTGAGTGTTGGAAGCTGTACCTACTCAATAGCCAGGCTGTCTCTGTGGCCAAACCTCACTGCACACAGCTTTGAGCAGTGTGCAACAGGGATTGGCCTCCCATAGTGAATTGGCCGCATGGTCTAGTAAGGATGTAGGCCAGACTCTGTGGCCATCCCCCACTGTGCACAGCCTTTGTGGATTTCCACACACAACTGATTGGACACACTAAATGCAATGCTTGTGATTTCACAAAACGAAAAACAATAATTAACAACACATTGAAGCACACATAAATACATAACAAAACATTCAAAAAATAAATACTATATTCATTGTCTCACTAGTGTTAAGGCTACTGTGATAAGTAACACAAAAAGATGATGGCCGGAATGTAGAACTTTGGCAAACATTCACCCCCAGTCACAGATCTGGGTTCAGTCCATCATTATTTTGCTTGCCACACCATTCCAGTTTGGACCCAGCCATATGCAAATCAGTATTGACCCTACTCCCCGTGGGAACAGTCCAGCCCAAACTGCCAAGCCAGGTCCTCCCTGGACTGGAAACAAGCATCCTGGTGCTTGTTTTGGGGCATCTCCCCGCATCAGCCAGGCTAGCTTGAAACTGGTGGCATAGCGAGCACGGGACCCATGTCTGGGCATACCCCTCCCACTTAGTTTGAAAATGCAACACAAAAAGATGATGGCCGGAATGTTGAAGATTGGCAAACATTCACCCCAGTCACAGATCTGGGTTCAATCCATCATTATTTTGCTTGCCACACCATTCCAGTTTGGACCCAGCCATTTGCAAATCAGTCTTGACCCTACTCCCCATGGGAACAGTCCAGCCCGAACTGCCAAGCCAGGTCCTCCCTGGACCAGAAACAAGCATCCTGGGACTGGTTTCGGGGCATCTCCCCTCATCGGCCAGGCTAGCATGAAACTGGTGGCACAGTGAGCACGGGACCCATGCCTGGGCATACCCCTCCCACTTAGGGTGAAAATGCAACACAAAAAGATGATGGCCGGAATGTTGAACATTAGCAGACATTCACCCCCAGTCACAGATCTGGGTTTAATCCATCATTTTTTTTCTCACCATACCATCCCAGTTTGGTCCCAAGGCATGTGCAAATCAGCCTTGGCCCTGTTCCCCATGGGGACGGTCCAGCCTGAGCTTCCAGGCCAGATCCTCCCTGGACTGGAAAACAAGCATCCTGGGTCTAAACTGATGTGGCATGGTGAGCAAAAGAACGATGGGTTGGGATTGCACCCCGAGCGAATGCCAGTGGTTGGACAAATTGCAAGCATTCCTCGGATGTGGCCCCGCCCCAAAGAAACAAGCTGATTTTTGTTCCCGGTGTAATTTGCCGACACCAGGACACATTCAGGGGCACTTGCACTTTGTCTGCTTTGCCTTCAGAATAGTAACCTGCATGGGGTGAAGTCATTTTCTTAGTTTCATTTCAAGCTGGACCCAACACAAATGCCTCACTTAAAGAGCTGTCAGCACTCCCTTTGTTCGTGTAGGCTGGGCGCTAGCTGGGCCTAACACCTTGAAGTCAAGGCCATGGATGGAAACAAATACACTCAGTTTGTTGCCACTCCACAAGTGCTTAAGGGCCAATCTGTGATTTGGACGCAGATGTTTTACTTTTTCAACACCATAAAGAACCAATATATACACACTGTAAGAAAGTCCTAAGAGTCTGTCTATGTGGGTCAACACTAACCATCTACATAGCAATTGCTATTTTTTCATTCTTTAATTCATCTTATACTGCTATTCATTCCAATGTATGTTGTTGGAGTGTTTGTCATTACACAGATATTATACTGAGAAAATGAATAATAGAAGTGTGCAACTCAATATAAAGGAAATGTTTTGGAAGTCAAAGAGAGTTACGAGATGCAAGAGTCACATACCATCCATTAAAATGGGCATTGCATGTTAAATGCTCTAGGTACAGAACAATACAAAGTGAGGATTTAAAACATGTGTTGAGCCTACAAATCATTGATCTGCATGTGACGTGCTTTGTAGCAGGCACAGCCACCATCTATGCTATTTCATGATGAGACAAGCCTCCACAAGGATCTCTCCAGCAAGTGCATTAACCATCAGAGTTATCTTACTTCTATTATACCCTAAAAGTAACTTGCACAAAAAGCTCTCGCGACAGGTGCCTTACCAAGCAAGATATTTTAAAATACACCAGGTTTATGATCAACTAAGTAAACCAGAAAAGATATGTTGCCAATTTCTTTGAGCACACCTTTAAAAGAATACGTTTATAAATTGCCTCTCATGCTCCAATCCTCTTGGCTCTGCCCTGCGTGACTCCACCCCCTTCTGCTCCCCACCTTGACCCAGAATGTGTGGTGTCCATGAATATTTTATCCATTTTCAGCAGTCCTGGCACTACTAAATTGTGCCTTTTCTGTATCTCTGTATGCATTGTGGTGTCCACACCAGTGGAGGCCGACACAATGAAGAGGTGGTGAGCAGGTGGAGGGGGCGCGGGAGAGCGCAGGAGGAGGAGCGCAGGGGGGGTTAATAATTTTTAAAAAACACCTAGCTGAAGCAGCCGGCTGTACCTCTCCTCGCGCCTCGGTGTTCTGCTACTTGGTCCTGGCAAACACTGGAGACAACAGAGACTCCCTGTGAAACGCCTGCGCTGCTCTCATACTATGAGAGCAGCGCAGGGATTGACCTGAGTGGGCTGTTTTGATGCCCTGCTCAGGACAGGGAGTCTGTGCTGTTTCTACAACCCGGCTGTTCAATACAGCCCGGTTGGAGAAACCTAAGTGTGCATGCCGGCCAAACAGACATGCGCACTTATAAGTGCACAAACCAGTCCTCCTCCCCCTCCAATGGCCCGCCCCTCCTGCACATGCTGACTCAGAGCCGGCAAATGAAAAATAAAACAATTGTTGTATATCATTTTATATTTCACCTGCTGGCTTCAAGCCAGTGGGGCGATGCACCTCTGTCATTGCAGAGGAGCCGCCCCCCCCCTCCCTGGTCCGCACTACTGCTGCACCTGTATGCATCTATGTTTGCACTGCTACCATCAGACCTCAGCTGCTTGGATATCTGTTTGAATTACTATACTATCCCCACACCTATGATGCACCTGGATGCATATGTTTGAACTATTATGCACACACTTCCACTGAGTGCATTTCTGTTTTCCTTCTAGTCCTACACCTCTGCTGCAGCAGTATACATGTTTGCACTGCTGGTCACATACTTCTGTTGTATGCCTTTTATTTGCACTGCTGTCCCTACACCTCTCCTGAAGCTGCACACATACATATTTGCACTGCTATCAGCACACATTAGCTGTTTGCATTTCTGATTAAACATCTGCCTCCACACCTCTGCTGCAGGCATATGCATGCGTGCTTGTACTGCTATTCACACACTTATTCTGTGAATTTTTCGGCTTGCACTTCTGTCACTAAGCATCTCCTGCACCTGTATGCATACATGTTCGCCTGTTATATTCACACATCTCTGCTGTGTGTATTTCTGTTTGCACATCTGCCCCCACACCTCTGCTGCAGCTGTATGCATGTTTGTTCTGTGTTCATACACATATTCTGTGCATTTTTAGGCTTGCACTACTGTCACCACACCTCTGCTGCATCAGTATGCATGCATGTGTACATGCACTGTTATTCACACACTTATTCTGTGTATTTTTTTCAGCTTGCGCTACTGTCCACACACCCCTGCTGCAGCTGTGTGCATACACGTTTGCACCGCTATTCACAGAGAGCAGCTGTTTATATTTCTGTTTGCACATCTGCCCCCACACCTCTGCTGCAGCAGTATGCATGCATGTGTGCACGGTTATTCACACACTTATTCTGTGTATTTTGCGCCTTACACTATTGCCACAGACCTCTGCTGCAGCTGTATGCATGCATGTCTGCCCATTATTCACACATCTCAGCTCGTGTACATTTATGTTTGCACATCTGTTCTCACACCTCTGCTGCATGTGTGCATGGCTATTTAATCACTTATTCTGTGTATTTTCTGGTTTGCACTACTATCACTAGACCTCTGTTGCAGCGATATGCTGACAGGTTTGCACCGCTATTCATACACCCCAGGCATTTTAATTCTGTTTGCACTTCTGCCCCTAAACATCTGCTGCAGCAGTATGCATGCATGTGTACGTGCACTGCTATTCACACACTTATTCTGTGTATTTTCTGGCTTGCACTACTGTCACCAGACCTATGCTGCAGCTGTATGCATAGAGGTTTGCACTGCTATTCACAGACCGCAGCAGTTTATATTTTTCTTTTGCACATCTGTCCCCACACCTCTGCTTCAGCAGTATGCATACAGGTTTGTACCCCTATTCACACACTTATTCTGCGTATTATGTGGCTTGCGCACATGTCACCAGATCTCTGCTGCACCTATATGCATACAGGTTTGCACTGCTATTCACACACTTATTCTATGTATTTTGCTGCTTGCACTGCTGTCACTAGAGCTCTGCTGCAGCTGTATGCATACAGGCTTGCACTGCTATTCACAGACCGCAGCTGTTTATATTTCTGTTTGCACATCTGCCCCCACACCTCTGCTGCAGCTGTATGCATGTGTGCACTGCCAGTCGCACACTTATTCTGTCTATTTTTCGGCTTGCACTACTGCCACCAGACCTCTGCTGCAGCTGCATGAAATGAATAAATATTTGCACTGCTAGCCACACGCCTCTGCAGTAGGTATTTCTGCATGCACTCTGCATTCACACGTCTGCTGTGTTCCTGTTCACACCACGTTCCTGCTTGTTAGCTGTCTGTATTGCTTTCCACGTTGCAGTTCCTGCAAAAACACCGCATGGATCTGTGTTCTCATTGTAAACCTCGACTGTATACATTTCTGTGTGCACACTGTCCTCACCTCTGATGCAGGTGTTCGTGCTTGACTCGGGAGCTGGGGCTCAACAACCTGTGATTCTGGGCAAATCGCTTAATCTCCCCGTGCACATAGACAGCGCCTGGATTCCCTCACGGGTGATAACCCCCGCTATATAAATCTACAAATTTGAATGTAATACACAGTCCCCCTCTCACACCTGCTGTAGGACTCCCTGTTCACTTCGCAGCGCTTGGAAGCCTGCTGCTTTCGTTTCTGCTCGCCTTACAGTCCCTGCTGCCTCCCGCAGAAGCCCCGCATCTGCCCCCTCCGCGCTGCGCTCCGACACGTGTTACTGCTGTTTGCTGAGGCTGACCCTGGAGGCGCAGTGACTCCAGGTCTGTTTGCATTAATTAGCCGGACAGTTATCTCCATAAATAGTATCACGCCTGGCAAACAGCTGCAGCTGGGACACAGACACATCATTAACCACAGGGAGTACGCCATGCATTGCAGTCAGCAAACAAAATTAAACCTTCTGTTATCAGAAGAGGCCGCCTGGACCTCTGCGGCCCGCCTCGCTGCTGGAGATGGCTGGTAATGAACTGCCGGCGCTGTCAAAGCACCGTCTGCTGCCTGTAATTCCTGCGGCTCTAGAGAGGGGCCGTTGCTGCAGACACAGGCCACCGAGGGCCCGCCTGGAACAGCACAGCCATTGCTGGGAACTCTATGGATTAGGCCAATTAGTGAAGCCCATTCCTGACTGTCCCAGCACAGACTAATGAAGCAGTAGAAGCTGAGAATGCCCCAAGTGCTGAGAGAAACCCAGGGTTCATTGTCTGTGGGCCCTCCGAAGAAACTATGTGAGAGGCTGCTGATTGGCCAGCATCTTAGATTGGTACGTAGCTCCTTTCACCTCACACCAGTGCTATGGTTGCCATCTGTTGGTTATCCATCATGGCAGACACCACCTTCCCCTGCTGAGGTCCTGGACCGCCAGACCTGTTCAGTGCACATCCGGCCTGTTCAATGCACAGAAACAGTGCCAAAAACCAGTGGCAGCTCTTCCGCTAAGGCGGAGGAGCATCGCAACCTGCTTTTCAGCAGTGCAAAAAAGGAGAAATAAAATGATAAAAGCATGATGTTATTATCATTTTATTTTTCGCTGCTGAGGCATTTTTGCATTGCAGGCGGGGCTGGGCTGCTCACAGTGCTGGGAGAGGAGTGGTTGGGGCACTTTCTTAGTGCACATGATGGTTTGGCCGACTGTCTTGAGCCGCCCAAACAGTCATGCACACTTTGCATGTTCTCCACTCTGCTGTATTGCACAGCCTGGGTGGAGAACATGCACAGGCTCCCAGTCCCTGTCTGAGTGCCGAACCACGGCGCTCAGACCAATCACGACGCTGCTGTCATCCTGTTGGCAGCAGCTTCATGAATGGCTTAGGGGAGCCTGTGTGCTTCCTGCTTCCGTTCCGGGACTTGTTGGGAAGAGAAGCAGAGGAGAGACGCTGCCGAGAAGAGGTAAGTATATATTTTTTTCTTCGCCTAGCCAGCCCCGATCTGTGCCAGCCGCCACTTCCAAAATCTCCTAAAGAGATCCCTGGTCTGTTGCTCTCCTCTGAAAATATGCAGAGGGACCGGCTGCATATGGCCTACCCCCTTGTCATGCCCGCAAGTCTCATTTAATCTCTACAATCTCCATCTGGGATATCGGTCCAGCCTCCCTCGAGCCTTTCCTGGTTGCCCTCATCGCTGCCAATAGGTGATTGTGGGAATCCGCACAGCTCTGGAGACTGCATCCCGTGACTTCCATCTTTCTACATCTTGCTCCTTGATGTCCTTCCTTAGAAAGGACTTCTTGCCAGGCATTCATAAGCATAGGCATGGGGTACTTCACCAGAGCAAGGAGGTAGATCTGCTTCTAGGTCTGGGATAAGGGGGAAAGAACCAATAAAGCAAGAGACAAAATCCCACTTGACCTGTATTTCTTCTTTTGTGTCTAAACAGTACTGTGTTTTCTGGCCCTGGAAAACACTACACAATATACACGCTTTGTAGGATTTTGTCTCTTGCTTTATAGCCATGGCATGGGGTGCTAGCTGCAACCAAAATGTGTCCATGAATTTTCACAACCTTCATGTGCATAGAAAAAAATACCATGTCTTTAACTATAACATCAACTATGGAGATCTTGCTACATCACCAAATGTAATGCATCTGGAGTTAGAATAGTAAATCTGCGGTGCTGAAGCTATGATCATTCTGAACTCACATATTTGAAAGTGCTTTCATACATGATAATGAAGAAAAAGAAGTTTGGTGAAATAAAATATTTGCCTAAGATCACACAGTTTAAGGGGGGAATCCGCAATTTATCTGATTTCACTTTGTACACATCAGCTACTAAAGAGGTATTTATTTGTCTTTCCTTATGTTAACTCTTTATGCATTTTTCTGCAGCTTTTTATAACACGCGAACTCGAATCAAAGGTTTTGGAGTTCTTTGCATGACCACCAGTTACATTACCGCAGCAGTGGCCACTCCTTCTCCTTCATCGCTGCCAAGACCTAGAACAACCTTCCCCTCCAGCTCCGTACAGCCCCCTCGCTGGCAGACTTCAGAAACAGACTGAAGACCCGGCTCTTTGATGGAGACAAGGCACCCAGATACCCCTAGGGATGACAGTGTTGCGCCTTACAAATGCTGATTGATTGATTACACATGGTTGCATTCATTTAATTTAATTAGGCGATTTACTCAGAATCACAGGATGTTGAGCAAATGCCCTGATTCAAACCTGGTTCTGCCAGTTCCAAAGCTGGCAGCTCTGGCTGTAACGCCACAACCTGGGTAGAGGGAGGATGGCAGGCAGAGCCCACATGAACGCTCGGCTCGTTATGGGCTTGAGGCTGCAATAGGACCTCGAGCCGAGCCAGAGCCAGGCTTCAGGCCTGAGTGTGGCTCCAGCTTTCTGTGGCTCGCCCACCTCTAATAGGTAGTGATCACTCACTGTAATGGGGTCAAAAATGTGATAATCATCAAGAGACTTTCTGGATGGGAGGTACGAAGACCTACCAGAGGAGGCCCCTGAAGGGGAAGGTTGAACTATATACCCTAAAGCTAGAAATGTGCTGAATAGTAGGACAAACAAATCGATGCAACTCCCCCTCCACTGATAGTTTCGCAATGTTGAATTGTGATGGCGGCTAGATGAGCGCGGATTAGAGCAACCCGGATAAAGAAGGATATAAATCTGATTGCAGGTGACACGCCTGGGGGGTGAGAAGGGTGGGGGTTAGTTGGGGTGGGTAACATAGAATAGAGATTGCATGGACCAATTGAGGCGAACTTTATGGACCAAAGATGTGTATTGTATTATTCATTTGCAGGGGGTGGAGGGCTTGGGGTCTGGTCCATTGATATGACATTTTAAATAGACTCAGTAAGTAATAGATGCTTACTGGATGACACTCCTGACTAAATGTTAATTGTATGCAAGCAATTACAGCTGGAAACCTGTGTAAAATCTAATAAAGTTTGTTTAAAAAAAAAAAATCATCAAGAGACTTTCTGGAAAAAACAGAAAATTAGAAAAAAGCGCTATGACGTGGCCAACGCTGGCCATTCCATAGTAATTCTTTTCTAACTTTCTTTCTAACTATACTTTTAGTCACTGTGCACAGCTACGCTGCTATACAAAATAGCTGAAAGACATTGGTAAAGCCTATAGCTATCACATAGGCACGATATATTGGCTTTGCCAATGCTTGCTGAATGTACCTCACAAGTGCCTCTGTTGCTGTCAAACCATTCATTTCACTTGAACATGCTTGTTTACCCCACCATTGACCCCTGGTCTTTCACTTACAGAGACTTGAACAATCTCCATTGTGCGTCTGTCATACTTCCTTAGAAAGTGGGTGCAGTGAAAGGGCTGGAAGGATGTAGAAAATTGGGTTACTGGCTGAGGGGGTAAAATCCTACTCAAGCAGCAACCACAACTTTTGTCTGTGTGAAACACAAGCAAACCTCAAATTGACTTGTGCTCAGCCCTCTGGCAGCTTGGCACAAAGCAGTCAGGCTTAACTTAGAGGCCATGCGTAAAGTATTTATGCAGCACTCCAAACAGTAAAAATGTGAAAACACAACACAAGGAAAATCCCACACCAACTTTGAAAAATAGAGTAAAATGTAATAATTTTTAAGTTTCGTATGTGGTGGAGGGGGCCGTGAAGAGCAGGGAGAACATCATAGATGGTTGTCGCTGTGGGGCGAGAAGAGCAGGCTGGGTGTGGCGGACAGACGTTATTGTACCGTGAAGATCATGTTGGGCACCGCACACAGTCATTGCTGGAGATTCGTGATGGCAGTCACCGCGAGCTGTCTATGCTGTAGAACCAAGTGCAGATCTTGTGCTGCCTGTCATCGCTGGCAATCGCTGTATCGTGAGGTGTTGGATTTACCAGAGCTTTGCGTTGGCGGTTGGCACAAGCGGCAAGATCTCACAACTGAGTCTCATAGAGCCAAAAACTTCAGGATTTCTCCTTTTCTTGAGGAGGCAGCTCAACTGATGCCACACCAAGGGTCCAGGGCTTGAGGCAGGTTCAGGGAGGCCGCTGGAGTTCGTCATGTTCCTGTAGCTCAGAACAGGAGGTCAGTCAGCTGACCCTTGGAGTCACCTTGGGCTGGGATGAAGGGGCAGGTCCAGTCTTCCTTCTCAACAAGCAGGGGAGCAGGGCAGCAGAGTAGCAGAGTAGCAGTTCTTCATGCAGCAGAACAGCACCCCAGACTTTATTCTGTAGTATCCATAGGTCCAGAGGTGTATTGCAGAGTTGGGTCTGAGGGTCCACTATTTATCCTTGCTCCCAGTTTTGAAGTAGGAGAAGTTTCTAGAGTTATGGCACTACAAAGGGGTCTGGAATTTCTTGCCTCACTGTCCTGGCCCCAGCTTGTTTGGGGGCACAAAAGACTGGTGTCAAACCCTTTGTGAGTGTGCTGAGGCAGAGACTTTGTGATGTGCAAGTGTAGTAGGTGACTGCTCAGCCCCCCTGTCAAGTCACAGATACTCCATTTTGCCAACACCTATTCCCCCTTTGTCTTGCTGTCTGGGAGCAATACACAAAGACCAACTGCCAGCTACACCTAGAAATGTGATCCAGGATACAGGCACCAAATGGTTGGGATAAGAAATTGCCAACTTTCTAAAAGTGGCATTTTATAGAATTGTGACTTAAAAGCATCAAATTATTAAAGAGGCTTTTAAATTACAAATCTTTAGACACCAAACTAGATATTCCTACCAGCTCTCAATTGAAAGTTATCGCTTGCTAAAAGTAATAAGGTAACCCAATGCTATCTTAGGGAGAGGCAGACCTTTCAGTAGTGACAAACAAATGTAAGAGTCCAACTTTTTTAAATACACTGCACCCTGCCCTATAGGCTGTTTAGGGCCTACCCTAGGCGTGATTTATATGTATTAAAAAGAAAGGTTTAGGTCTGGCAAAAGGTTTGTTTTGCCAGGTCGAAATGGCAGGTTAAACCCCACACACAGGCTGCAATGGCAGGCCTGAGACATGTTTAAAAGGCTACTTAGGTGAGTGGTACAATAAGTACTGCAGGCCCACTAGTAGCATTGAATTTACAGGCCTGCAGTACATGTAGTACCACTGTACTAGGGACTTATAAGTAAATGAAATGTGCCAATCGAGTGTAAGCCAATGTTACCATGTTTTAGGAAGTGAACACACACACGTTGGCACTGGTTAGCAGTGGTAAAGTGCACAGAGGCCTAAGGCCACTAGAAATGAGATCAGGAAAAAAATGGAGGAGTAAGGCAAAAGTTTTTGGAGAAGACCCCCCCAAAGGTATAAAAAAGCATACCTTTAAATTCCACATTGTTGACTATTGGTCAGCTTTCGCACTTTGGCTCGGCAAACATGACAATTAGGATGATGCCGGGCAAAGAACCAATAGTTTTTTTTAGAGGTGTCCAAAGATGGAAAGCATGTTGACTCTCAACTGGGCTGTTTTTTTGTTTTTAATTTTGCAAGCGTCATTAATTTTGAAAACCCCAATATTAAAAATAAATAAATAAGAGGGGCTTCAAAAGGCCAAGGCAGCAATCCTCTCTCACATCCCTCAAACCTAGCATCCACCCTCCAAACAGTAAGGTCCGGGTAAATGCACTCCAGTGCCATTCTGCACCTTGTACCAGGGCAGCCGCCCCAATTCTAAATTTCTGCTGGTGAAAATCTACTACGTGGTGGATTTATGGGCATTTTAAATGAAAGTGCACTTAGCATTTAAAACATTTCAATAATCCTGATTCTGTGATGCAGAAGGCAGCAATTTGGCCTGCAAATATGTTTTGTGAGCACTCAAGTTATGTTTAGGTGCAGAGTGAAATCCTTCCACATAGAGTGCCAAAGAAATGTCTAAAATTAACAATGAGAGCTCTCTGAGCCCCATTTACTTCCTGTAGTTAACGTTTATTGCCCTGGGTTCCTGTATCACAGAATAACATAACAGGGTCGTGAGGGTATAAGGCAGGAGACCTAAGGCCCGATTTCGATGTCGGGTGGAAAGCCATCCGACAGCTTGTCGGAGGCTTACCGTCTGACATTGATGGTTTCCCTCCGACCACCGTATTATGATGCTGGTGGTCGGAAGGAAACCCGCGGGGGAATTCCGCTGCGCTTCCGATGGACTCAAGGAGCCCATCGGAGTGTCGGAAGGACCCATAATCTCAAAATGACGGCAGAGCCAGCCTCAGCTCCGCTGTTGGGATTATGATGTCACTTTCCGACAGCCTTTTCATGTCGGCCTTTCCAACATGGAAAGGCAGTCGGAAAGGGACTTTGGGGGCCCCTAGCAGTGCCCCTGTCCAACCGCTGCCTCCACTATGGCGCCTGGGGGGAAACATCTCTGCACCGTGTGGGTGCAGGGATGTTTAAAAACATAAATTTTTCAATGGCATCTTTTGCTGCAGGCCTTTTCCACCCGCTGGACATGCTGCCATTGCAAAATAGATGTTTCTGACCGCCCACAGGTCGTCGCATCCAAATTGTGCGGTCGGAACCGCCAACCTATGGGCGGGCGGTTCCAATCCGCAACAGTGTCGGGCGGATGCAAGTCCGCCCAACATCGTAATCAGCCCCAAAGTCAATCCTGTGATGTCATTGGCCAGCAAAGCGTGCAGAGTGACAGTTAAAAATGGTAAGAGTATTTCACAGTAAATTTTAGGGAACCAAAAAAGTTTTCAGTGAGTTAAACACAATGAAAAGATGTAAAGGGTTCTCTGCAATTTCTTCGGCTCAATTTCTTGAAAATTGCAGTATCAATTTACAGTCCTCTATGCATTTTACTTTTTCTCTCTTTGCTGTCTAAGAGCTGGGTGGTCACAAAAATTGTGGAATTTGGGTGGCATTGGTGTCAGCCATGGGAAAAAATTCTGCTGGTGCAAAGTCCACCACCAGAATTATTACTATCACTTTGTCGGAGCCAATTCTGTGCCCTGATTTTCAACTACTGGACAGTTCAACAATGTTAGACCTATACATCTGCCACAATTAAGTGGATTTGAGGTTAACCCACTCCCACCCCAAAACCTCCACTATGCCAGTGATAGTGTCAGATGCAGATACTATTTTAGCTGGGATGTTTGAAACTGATCCACCTTTTAGCCCACTGTGTACAATTGAATAGAGAGTGTAGTGGGGGTAGTGGGGGGATTTTTGATTTGTAAGGAGGAAAAAAGAAAACTTTGTTTCATAATTTTGTTAGGACGGGCTGCGTAAGACTGTAAATGTTATGATGTGATACCTCGAAAGAAAGAACACTTACACATTCGCTTGTAATGTTGAGTTTTATAAATGTCAATAAAACTTTATTGAAAAAAAAGAGAGATGCTTCATTGGAGAAAATCCCATATGCTGAAGCATGAGTGCTCCATAAGAACCTACACACTCTCAACTGTTTTTCCTTGACCTTGAATGTCTAGCACCTTTGCAACTAATATGGTAAAACGTATGGATAAGGGTGCCATCAGCCATTCAGAGAGCATCAAAGGTTATGATAGGTGATATTTCATTACCCAGCACCATCCACCTCTCCTGGATTGCATATTCCAGGCTAGGAGTGTTATAGAGAAAGGGGAACCTTTCCATCCTGTATGAGGGACAAGCAACTATCTGCTAGAGCTCCACCTCTTTGAATGATAGTTATGGTACGTGTATATGTATAGCGCACTACTCACCCGGGAGGGAATTCTGGTGCATTTCTATCTAGATTACACCCTAGTAGTTTCTGCTGACTTTGTTGAGGCCCATAGAAGGACCAAGTGCAACACCACCAGCAGCTGATGCTGATCACTACAATTTGTATGATTTCATATTTTCTCTGGCTATCCCTTATAGGTCACATAGTGGGTCTGATGTTTCCAATGGGACCTGCTGACACAATTACAGAAACTGCAGAAAAAGAGGATGCAGCTGCACTAATTGGTTCATGAGAGAATGAGAGTCCATTTAAGGTTTATTTTTCCTCTTTTTTGGAAAAAGTGACTTATTACATACCTCTTGTACTTTCTTTTAGGGAAAGTTTGTTTGTTCATAGATTATGGGCCTCATGTACAAAGGCTTTTAGCATTCAGAAACTCTTAGATTTGGTAAATCAGAGAGTTTGTGAAGCTAATACCCTTTTTCAAATGTACTAATCTCATTTAACAATTCAGAATGTTTTTTCTGGATCACGAAATGGGTTTAGAAATGGTTTCAGAATCACTTTTTTAAGGGGCGTGTTTTGGGCAGATCACTGACATAATATCAATGAATACAATATTGAAACCCAAAAATATCGGAAAATAAATATCAAAAAAATATTACCTTTACTTATACTTAACTAGTAAAACCAAAAATATCGAAAACACAAATATCGTTAAAAATTTCGATTTTTACTTGTAGCAAAAACATAAATATTGGAAACAAAAATATCGTCACTTTAAATAAACATATAATATGCCAAAAGTATTGACTCACACAATATAGACTACAATAATATTGCCTCCCAAAATAATTACATTATCATTAATAAATATAAAAAAGCACTTTTTAAGTAAAACAATTATGCATAATAAACATAAAACATTCCATACACATGTCTGAATTAAAAAAAAAAATTAATCACCAAAATATTCTTAATTCACCCCAATAAAATATATAACTAAATTCATAACAACAGAACTGAAACAATATGTGCATTAACTACAAACATTTATACAATAATCTAAGTATTAATAGATGTATATATTCAAAACTATCAAACATTATAAATAAAACCGAAATTAGCATTTACCATAAAAGGATATTACTAATAAAAAAATTCAAACTGAAACTAAACTAACCAATAAAATCAACCTTAACCAATAAAATCAGAGTAATAATTAAATAAACAATATAAAAGGCACACTCATTTTATCAACTAAATACTTCAAAAATGACAAATGCTGCAAGATGAGGAAACTCTGCCACAATCTCTGACCAGACCCTTAAAGAAGAAGTATGCACGTCTCGACAACTATGGGGCCGATTCCGATCTTGGTCGGAGGCGCACCTAACACCATTCGGTCGGGAAAAAAGCCATGCGAATGCCTGTTTCCCGACCGATCCGCACATTAATCCGAACGAACAAGTACGATGCGCACAACAGCACAGATTCCGACCCAGTCGTACTCACCCAATCCAGGTCCTGTTCCCCGACCGAGCCGGATCCGTAAACGCAGATTCGAGTTGCCCGGAAGCCAAAAAGCAGCCCCGTCCGGCCGGACAAGTACGATGCGCTTCCCGTACGCGCCGAACCCGTCGCTACGCACGGCACGTCAAAGCATCCGGGAGAGGCGCACATAAGCTCCGATTCGCGCCACAACACGATCCACGGCTACGAGACGAACACGCAAGCGACGAGGACGAGGCGAAGCAACGACAAAGACGAACGAGACGAACCAACCATGAATCCCATCGTTCCGATCCTACCAATATTCCACATCTACTACCGGAACAGGCACGGACGCGTACGGCGCAGAAGGTAAGTCAGACACCAACCACAAAATCAAACTACACGTACCAGACATATCACACACACACAGAGGGATGCAGAAATTACTTACACCAGCAACAGCAGCACCATAGGGGCGGGATGCCCATCACCAATGCCACATATACACATAGGGGCCCGGTTGCCTGTCACCACTACCACCTCGATCCAGGGGGGGCTGGATGCCTGTCACTACTACCACCCTTACCCAGGGGGTGCCAGGTGCCTACCACTACTACCACCTCTACCCAGGGGGTGCCAGATGCCTACCACCACTACCACCTCTACCCATGGGGGGCTGGATGCCTACCACTACTACCACCTCTACCCAGGGGGTGCCAGGTGCCTACCACCACTACCACCCTTACCCAGGGGGTGCCAGATGCCTACCACTACTACCACCTCTACCCATGGGGGGCTGGATGCCTACCACTACTACCACCTCTACCCATGGGGGGCTGGATGCCTGTCACTACTACCACCCTTACCCAGGGGGTGCCAGGTGCCTACCACTACTACCACCTCTACCCAGGGGGTGCCAGATGCCTACCACCACTACCACCTCTACCCATGGGGGGCTGGATGCCTGTCACTACTACCACCCTTACCCAGGGGGTGCCAGGTGCCTACCACTACTACCACCTCTACCCAGGGGGTTCCAGATGCCTACCACCACTACCACATCTACCCATGGGGGCTGGATGCCTACCACTACTACCACCTCTACCCAGGGGTGCCAGGTGCCTACCACTACTACCACCTCTACCCATGGTGGGCTGGATGCCTACCACTACTACCACCTCTACCCAGGGGTGCCAGATGCCTACCACTACTACCACCTCTACCCAGGGGTGCCAGGTGCCTACCACCACTACCACCCTAACCCAGGGGTTGCCAGATGCCTACCACTACTACCACCTCTACCCATGGGGGGCTGGATGCCTACCACTACTACCACCTCTACCCATGGGGGGCTGGATGCCTACCACTACTACCACCTCTACACAGGGGGTGCCAGGTGCCTACCACCACCCTTACCCAGGGGGTGCCAGATGCCTACCACTACTACCACCTCTACCCATGGGGGGCTGGATGCCTACCACTACTACCACCTCTACCCATGGGGGGCTGGATGCCTGTCACTACTACCACCTCTACCCAGGGGGTGCCAGATGCCTACCACTACTACCACCTCTACCCAGGGAGTGCCAGGTGCCTACCACTACTACCACCTCTACCCATGGGGGGCTGGATGCCTACCACTACTACCACCTCTACCCATGGGGGGCTGGATGCCTACCACTACTACCACCTCTACCCAGGGGTGCCAGGTGCCTACCACCACTACCACCCTTACCCAGGGGTGCCAGATGCCTACCACTACTACCACCTCTACCCATGGGGGGCTGGATGCCTACCACTACTACCACCTCTACCCATGGGGGGCTGGATGCCTGTCACTACTACCACCTCTACCCAGGGGGTGCCAGATGCCTACCACCACTACCACCCTAACCCAGGGGGTGCCAGATGCCTACCACTACTACCACCTCTACCGATGGGGGCTGGATGCCTACCACTACTACCACCTCTACCCATGGGGGGCTGGATGCCTACCACTACTACCACCTCTACCCATGGGGGGCTGGATGCCTACCACTACTACCACCTCTACCCAGGGGGTGCCAGATGCCTACCACTACTACCACCACTACCCATGGGGGGCTGGATGCCTACCACTACTACCACCTCTACCCATGGGGGGCTGGATGCCTACCACTACTACCACCTCTACCCATGGGGGCTGGATGCCTGTCACTACTACCACCTCTACCCAAGGGGTGCCAGATGCCTACCACTACTACCACCTCTACCCAGGGGTGCCAGGTGCCTACCACTACTACCACCTCTACCCAGGGGGTGCCAGATGCCTACCACTACTACCACCTCTACCCAGGGAGTGCCAGGTGCCTACCACCACTACCACCCTTACCCAGGGGGTGCCAGATGCCTACCACTACTACCACCACTACCCATGGGGGGCTGGATGCCTACCACCACTACCACCTCTACCCATGGGGGGCTGGATGCCTACCACTACTACCACCTCTACCCAGGGGGTGCCAGATGCCTACCACTACTACCACCTCTACCCAGGGGGTGCCAGGTGCCTACCACTACTACCACCTCTACCCATGGGTGGCTGGATGCCTACCACTACTACCACCTCTACCCATGGGGGGCTGGATGCCTACCACTACTACCACCTCTACCCAGGGGGTGCCAGGTGCCTACCACTACTACCACCTCTACCCATGGGTGGCTGGATGCCTACCACTACTACCACCTCTACCCAGGGGGTGCCAGGTGCCTACCACTACTACCACCTCTACGCATGGGGGCTGGATGCCTACCACCAACAACACCCCCACTCACAGGATGGCAAATACATGCCACAAGAAGCACACACCAGCAGAAAGAATGCAACACAAAGACATCCCCCCAACACCATGACAAGCATGTGTAGACTGTGTCAAATGCCTACAACACTGAACAGGACTGTGAACATACAATGTGACCCCCTATCACAAGTGCCACACATAAATGTGTGTGGCACCCACAATGCAAGCAGGCCATGACCATTGTGGCAATGGGGTCCAAACCCCCATCATCACAGTGCCCAAAATGTAAGTGTGAGGTCCATAGCTGAAGCACATTTAGAACATTGTGGCAATGGGGTCCAAACCCCCATCATCACAGTGCCCAAAATGTAAGTGTGGGGTCCATAGCTGAAGCACATATTGAACATTGTGGCAATGGGGTCCAAACCCCCATCATCACAGTGCCCAAAATGTAAGTGTGGGGTCCATAGCTGAAGCACAAATTGAACATTGTGGCAATGGGGTCCAAACCCCCATCATCACAGTGCCCAAAATGAAAGTGTGGGGTCCATAGCTGGAGCACATATTGAACATTGTGGCAATGGGGTCCAAACCCCCATCATCACAGTGCCCAAAATGTAAGTGTGGGGTCCATAGCTGGAGCACATTTTGAACATTGTGGCAATGGAGTCGAAACCCCCATCATCACAGTGCCCAAAATGTAAGTGTGGGGTCCATAGCTGAAGCACATATTGAACATTGTGGCAATGGGGTCCACACCCCCATCATCACAGTGCCCAAAATGTAAGTGTGGGGTCCATAGCTGAAGCACATATTGAACATTGTGGCAATGGGGTCCAAACCCCCATCATCACAGTGCCCAAAATGTAAGTGTGGGGTCCATAGCTGGAGCACATTTTGAACATTGTGGCAATGGGGTCCAAACCCCCATCATCACAGTGCCCAAAATGTAAGTGTGAGGTCCATAGCTGAAGCACATTTAGAACATTGTGGCAATGGGGTCCAAACCCCCATCATCACAGTGCCCAAAATGTAAGTGTGAGGTCCATAGCTGAAGCACATTTTGAACATTGTGGCAATGGGGTCCAAACCCCCATCATCACAGTGACCAAAATGTAAGTGTTGACAAAGAAAAAGCTGCAACTGCCAAACTGCATGGATGATTCCTGGTCACAGAACAACAAACACATCAGTGGCAAAGTAGTGCTTGTGTCCCATAGCAACATAGAATGGGGGAGGCAAACAGTGCAGTGCAAATAAGACATACCTTTGGCCATGTGCAGACAAACATCACCCATGGGGGCTGACACTGTCAACATTCATCAATGACACAATGACAGAAGTGACCATCAGAATGCAGACCCACATATTTGCACCAATTTGCACACAAATTCAGATACCCAGTGGAGACTGTAGATGTGAGGTGAACAGATACCATACCATGGCAGCAATGGGACACGCACACAATGATCATTGTGCTGACTGATGACCTAGGAGTCCCAGGGACAGCAGGGCAAACACACCAAACAACATACAGCCAATGGCACACCTAAGATATGCCAATGCAGTGGTGCCGATGCACATACACAAACAGGCAGACCCACACTGCACATCAAACACAACAGGTGAGGGAGGGGTACCAGTGTCCCCAGGCAACCACACAACACATGAGGAGGCCTGAATACCAATTACACAGATGTGCATACAGTGCCACACAAAGGTAACTCATGGATCCAAATCCCCTATGTGGGCAATGAGGCATTGTCAGATGAGAGGGAGCACAAATCACACATGTCACACAAGCATGTAGGAACAGCAACTGACACAGCAAGACACAGAGACACCACAGCACTACCCCCAGGGCCCCCACAATGTGGTGACCCTGGGCTGCATTACAATCCCACTGTGATGACAAAGCTAGATGTCGTTCACACTGTGAACCACAGTCATGTGTCCTGAGCAACAAACTACCATCACACCTCACAAGCACAAATCAATCAGCACGGCCTGTCAGCCAAGGCCAACATGGAGGCAGGGGTCTAGCCGGGCAACAACCCTCATCTGCACACACTCAACACCACACACCTCGACCTCCAACAATGTGCAGCAGTGAAGCTCACAAGCACTGGTGACATTGCACATGCACCCATGACAATCCCAGGGGGGGGTGGTGGGAACCAAGGTGCAGAAACACATCAAACATGGCCACTCAACCAGACTCCTGAATGTCTGACACACTGCACACTACGCTGTACATGGACATGACGGCAATACCACACCAACCAATGGGATCCCAGCCACAGTCACACACCTATGAAGAAGCCAAGGTCACCCACAAAGAACACACATAGACAACTACCAACATTGCAGCCCTCAGGAGTGCCAGCAGTCACACACACAACGTGTCACAACCAATGAAAGCTAACACAAACAAGAAATCACATGACAGGAGTAAACAACAAGTGCAAAGGGGAATCCTGACTGTGACACATCAGCGTCTGCCCACAAACTCAGCCCTGACAGCAAACACACCTATGGGTGACACCCTGATGACCAGTAATGTGCCATGCACCCACATCACAGAGAACCCTGGGAGAAGACTTTGGGGGAACATAGGTCAACTCAGCAAGCATCACAAACAGGAACATCACTAGGGATCCCAGCATGCACAGCAAAATGGAAGTGAACACACAGACATGCTCATACAACACACACCTTGGGCGCACGAGATGTCACAGGAGTACACACTGCCATGAGGGGACTCCACTCCTGTGTGAGGAAAGTTGTGCCATATGTCGCATCAGTAGGGCTCCATCATGTCAGCAGAACACTTGGTCACACAGTCAACAATTAGCACTAAATGAAGGCTCCCGTCACATCAGCCTGGTCATGGGAATGTCAACGAAATCAACAGCACAGATCCAACACACATGTATAGCAAGTTGCACTGACAACACAGATGAGTCCTTCCCCATTGATGCCCAAATCTGCATGTCCAGTGGAGATGGCCACACGGTCAGGGAAGTAGACTAATTGAACAATGGCAAACACAACAGATGTGCATGGGTGGAACCCACAGATGTGACATTGCTAATGTAAGTAGGAAATCCCATTGCCAAATATTGAAAACATTACACCCTCAGATGCTGCTAAGGATGACATGGATACACCACAAGATAGGACACTGTCCCCCTGGACCACATGGGTTTCTGCACAGTAACACTTCATTTTCATGAGACCAAATATCACCATCACTGCAGCAAGTGCATGGTTAGCGTCATCAACATCATGTACATCAGAAGTAAAAGCACTAGTGAACAGAAAGTTGCTTTATTCAGCATATGTGGGTTCATAACTTGGAAAAACTGTAAGCAATCAACAAAGGCCAATGGCCAGTCCATCAAGGAAGTCAATACAGGGTGACAGTGGCAGATGTCACCCTACGCATGCCTGCACTGATCAAAACCAGGGACAATCCCCTAGGAGGGGCATACGGGGGGCAGGCCAGGCACCGCAGGGACAGGATCAGGGCTCACCAGGAGGAGGCAGGGAAGGGGTGGTGGGTGCTGGAGAGCCACTGACAACTGCAGTGGAGTTGTCTGACATGGTGTGTGCCGGCACAACTGGGGGCATGACTCAGATGTTGTGGGTGCCGGCACGACTGCAGTGGACCCTGCAGATGGAGTGGACAGCTCCGCCACTGCAGTGCCCAAGTCAGACAGGGTGATAGTGGACTCCACTGCAGTGCCTACCTCCAGGGGAGGAGAATGGGGATCAGGTAAGGTGGGCAGGACAGAGGGGAGGACACCCTCACCACATCAGTGGTACGGACAAGCGCAGCGGGGGTGTGGGGCCGGAAGAGCAAGTGGCAGGGGGTGAAGGCCTGACCCTTCTGGGGATGGTGTATCTGTGGGTGGGGAACCTGGGGCAGGGTGTGGTGGGGGCACCTGTGGAGTGGGGGCCTGAGGGATGGTGGAAGGAGACTTGGTGCCTGAGCTGCAGGGCGGCGGCGGGGTCTTGCTCTTCCGCGACCGGGGGGACTTGCGGGTGGGGGCCTCAGTCGGTCTGCGCCTGGGGGATGGTGTCCGGGGGCCAGGGGCACTCCGCTCCGTGTGGGTGGGCTTCCTCTTCCCCCTGAATGCTGGATCAGCTGGGTCGGAGGGGAAGAGGCCAAGGTCACAGAGGAAGAGCCGCTGTGTATTTGGGGTTGCAGGTGAGGCAAGGGAGGCAAGGGAGGGGTCTTTGGAGGGAGAGGCAACTGAGGACTGCGCAGTGCTTGTGGATGCGTGTGTTTGTGCCTGTGCCCCATCCCCTGTGAGTGTGGTTTCAGTCCCCTGACGGTGCGTGCGTGTGCGTCTTGTTTGTGGCGTGTGTGTCTGTCTGCTGCATGTGTCTGTGCTGGTGTGTGCATGTGCCAGTGTGTGTGTGCTTGGGACGGGTAAGGTGCTGGGGAGTGTGGATGGGGCAGAGGCAGGAGGGGTGAGGGACTGTCGGAGGAGGGACACTGCTGCCGTCAGGGAGGAGTCCATGGACCTATTGCCCCTCTGTAGGTCAGACATGCCCGATGAGATGCCCTCCATGAATGACACCAGCTGAGTCAACAGACTGGTGTGTGCATGGAGGACACTCAGCATCGCTGTCTGTCCTACATGGAGCTGGCGGAGGAGGTACACAGACTCCTCACTCAGAGCAGCAGGGGACACAGGGGCAGGGGGTGCGGTGCCTGGCCCGAAGGAGACACGCTCCCGAACATGGGAGCCTCCACGGACCTCGGGAATGGGAGCCAACGGGAGGGCGGTGGTGGTGGTGGCGGGGACAGCAACACTAGCTGGGGTGTGGTGGCTGCTGACACCCGCCTCCATAAGGGAGTCATCGTCCGAGTTGCTCTGGTCCTCAGCTGAGGTGGATGGTGCTGAGGACTCCTCGGTGTGGCTCCCCTCGCCCTCCGTGCCACTGGGTCCCTCCGACCACTCCTCGGCTGCTGACCCAGTCTGGCTCTGCGGCTCCTCCTGGTCCGTGGAGCTGTCCCCTCCTGTGGCCGTGGATGTATCTGCAATCAATAGGGAAACAGACAGACATCAGTCACCTGCACCGAACGCACACACCACAGTAAGTACAGCACATTACAGAGCAAGCCCTGGCATCCTTAGTTGAACATTGCTAAAACTGCACAAACAGAACAGGAGAAGTCAATTGTCAGTCTGATGGTCAACCATGGCACTCACATCCCACCTGGCCTTGCACCCATCTGTCTGGTGTCTGTTGGATGGCAATACCCCAGTGTGGACACATGCACCACCTACACAGTATTTGGACAGTGCAGAGAACCCGGTGAAGCATGTGGACATGCACACATCACAACTCTTGCCACTGAGTCAGTACAGGTGTCCGGATGTAAGGGATGCTCAGAGTCAAATAGGAAATGCATGTCATGCATACCAGCGACAGACACCATGATGCACCCATGTCCTGATAGCCATTGCCACAATGGTGTGCATGTAGCACATGTCACTCCCCTGCAGGATCACTAATAGGAAGTCACATGCCATGGCACAGCCATGCCTGCTAAGTCATACATCACTGTCTCCAGTCACATGGGCAGGGCAGCCAGACAACAACACTCTGCACTGTGTCACAATAGTAGATCATGGGGAATGCAAGTCCTGGAGCTGAACAAGTGCACATGTACATCCCCCACACACCACATCATCTGAACCCTCATCTGTCCAGGTCATACCCATTGGACATATGGGAGACCTGTAACACTACCCTCTGCACCTGAGCACCTCACAATCTGCTGTGAATGGGAAACAGCTGCCTGAACTTCATATTCGCATACCCCAGTCTGCAGGGTCAGGTGATCAAACACCTATGTGTCACACAAGTATCATCTCCTATGGTCACATCTCCGGTGGCATGCGGAGCCCCAACCTAGGAACACCCCAGCAGACCTGACAACGAAGCCACAGCACACTGACACAGAGGCAGACACCTGAGGGGACAAATCACTGAGCAAAACGTGTCAGCTGATACACGGCAGTGGTAGTACAGAGTGTATTGTATGGCCTGGAGTAGGCATGACTGTCCTGCCCCACATGAATGAGGGATGAGCCCTGGACAGTAGGCAGCTGGCTACGTATGTGTGACACACATTATATACACACTCCTAGGGCCCAAACATTGTTCCCACCCGCAGCAAGGGTGTGTGCCAGATACCCCAGGCACATGTGGTGGATCAGCTCAGCAATTGGGCCACATATCAAAGTAACACGCAGAACACATGTCAGAACACAGGCATTGTGTAAGCAATGGACCCACCCATGATGCCCACCACAGAGTCAGGGAAACAGATGCTGTCCCCCACCTTGAGTCAAGCAAACTGCAGGGACACAGTACCCAAGTGACACAATACCCTGACTGTAAGGGCCACACCTGGGTATCAGATGAGGAGTGGGCAGTGCACAATAGAGGGACATGGGTCCTGGACCACAAGACTGATGTACTGTGGAAGTTTAACCAGGCCAGAGGAGGGCACATAGCATGGCAGACATAGTTCACAATGCAGACATGGACTCACCCCCTCCTTGCTGCTCTCTGGCCTTCAGCTGCCCATCCAGATCAGGGAAGACCACCGCCAGGATTCTGAGCATGTGGGGGGTCAGGGTCCGGTGTCCGCCCCTCCTGCGAGGAGGCGACAGCTTCAGCTGGACCCGTGTGATCCTCCGGGTCCAGCCCGAAGGTCCTGCCACCTTTTCTGGCAGTTGCGGATCCAGCGCTTGTAGTCCCCCACGGATCTCACTGCCCGGATGATGGTCAGCCATATCTTCTGCTTCTGGTGGGCATCAACCTGTGAGGATGACAAAGTGAGAATGCCATTACTACACATGCAACATAACCGTGCATTACACAGTTGGATTTACATGTCTCAATCACAGGGGCACATGATGTACACAGGCAGTGCAACGATGGCCATGGACAGTATGCCAGCAGTTACTACATGGTATCATTGCCTGGGCAGTAAAACCTTGTTTAAATGCACTGTCACTGCACTATTCCTGTCCAGTGCATATGACTACACACTATGGGGGGTGACAACTACTCAGTGAGCCTGCTAGCCAGTGGCGTGCAGACTGTTAGCCTTGCTAGTCAGACAACATGCACATTTAGAAAGGCAGTGGACAGAACACTCACCTGCTCCCCTGGTTTCCCATACAGCTTGCTGTACTGTGGAAGGAGGCTGTCCAGCAGGGCCTGGTTCTCCTCAGTGCTGAAGGCTGGGGCTCTCTCCACAGTACGTGCCATTGCAGGGTCCAGAGGGGGCAGAGACAGCAGCAGTGTAGTGGCAGATGTCGTCCTGGAGCATGTAGTGCAGGCAAGTGAGCTCTCAGGGGAACAGCCAGCATTATATGTGTGCTGCAGAGGCAGATACTGTCCCATGTGTCCAAAGTGATAGGTCCAAGTCGTTTGCATCTTCTGAATCTGGCCAATCCATGGAATCGCACCACTTACACACGCCCCCAGCATCCTTCAAATGTTCAACTTCATGACACCCATGAAATTGCAACATTGTTGTGGGTGACCAACTGAATTTACAGCATCAGACTCGTTCAAATCTTGAAAACGCGTCCGTTGCCAGGCCAGGCCATAGCCAATGGGTGCGCACCGATCGGACCATTGCCGTTCAACGCGTACCTAGGATACAACGCGTACCCGCACACATTGAATGCAATGGGCCGGCCAGGCACACCGATCGGACCATTGCCGTTCAACGCGTACCTAGGATACAACGCGTACCCGCACACATTGAATGCAATGGGCCGGCCGGGCACACCGATCGGACCATTGCCGTTCAACGCGTACCTAGGATACAACGCGTACCAGCACACATTGAATGCAATGGGCCGGCCGGGCACACCGATCGGACCATTGCTGTTCAACGCGTACCTAGGATACAACGCGTACCCGCACACATTGAATGCAATGGGCCGGCCGGGCACACCGATCGGACCATTGCCGTTCAACGCGTACCTAGGATACAACGCGTACCCGCACACATTGAATGCAATGGGCCGGCCGGGCACACCGATCGGACCATTGCCGTTCAACGCGTACCTAGGATACAACGCGTACCCGCACACATTGAATGCAATGGGCCGGCCGGGCACACCGATCGGACCATTGCCGTTCAACGCGTACCTAGGATACAATGCGTACCCGCACACATTGAATGCAATGGGCCGGCCGGGCACACCGATCGGACCATTGCCGTTCAACGCGTATCTAGGATACAACGCGCACCCGCACACATTGAATGCAATGGGCCGGCCGGGCACACCGATCGGACCATTGCCGTTCAACGCGTACCTAGGATACAACGCGCACCCACACACATTGAATGCAATGGGCTGGCCGGGCACACCGATCGGACCATTGCTGTTCAACGCGTACCTAGGATACAACACGTACCCGCACACATTGAATGCAATGGGCCGGCCGGGCACACCGATCGGACCATTGCCGTTCAACGCGTACCTAGGATACAACGCGTACACGCACACATTGAATGCAATGGGCCGGCCGGGCACACCGATCGGACCATTGCTGTTCAACGCGTACCTAGGATACAACGTGTACCAGCGCACATTGAATGCAATGGCCAATGTGTGCGCACTGATCGGTCCATTGCTGTCCAACGCGTGTTGCGAATACAACGCGTACCAGCGCACATTGAATGCAATGGCCAATGTGTGCGCACTGATCGGTCCATTGCTGTCCAACGCGTATTGCGAATACAACGCGTACCAGCGCACATTGAATGCAATGGCCAATGTGTGCGCACTGATCGGTCCATTGCTGTCCAACGCATCCCTGTACAAGTCACTGGCATATGTCACCATGCCTGTCACAGGTGAACATATGCCAGCCACATATACTTCCCAGGGAGTGAGGGGCACACCTACAACACCACAGCCTGTCCAAACTGTATCCTACGGCATGTAAGGCTGCATTACCTATTCCGTGTATGGGGGTGAAGATGTTGTTCTATGGGTGTCACTTGGGGGCAGCCACCCCCAGGCTGTGCACGTGTTCATGGGGACAGAATCCTTGGTGTTTCGTGTACATGACCACTGTGATGTGCAACTGTTCATATCTGAGCATGTGGCATAGTCACATTTCACGGTGGTGTATGTGTATGTCATGTCACATACACCCTTAGTCTCATGTGGGACGGTATGTTTAACCCAGGGTGACCCATTGGCACAATGGTGATGGTCCTCCACAGTCTGTGTGCATGTTGTGTTACCAATGTCTCTGATTTCATGTGCACAATGGGAGGCAGTCTCCACATCCACGTTGTTTGTGCATGGACTTTGATGTTGTGCGTGTGTGTGTCACAGATGTCCATGTCTGTCCTGCCGAGGCAACAGGGACCACTACCTGTGGGGGTCATGGTTGTTTTGCTGTGGTGTATACATGATACACCATGTCATGCCAGTGTCCATGTGGCAATACAGGGTCCCTGGGAATCTACGTGTCGTTGAGCTGTGATGCCTGGGGCACATCAGTCCTCACATGTCACTGTGGGGTGTGTTTGTAATTTGGCAGCAGGAGATGGGAACTGGGACACGGCCTCATGATATCCAATGGCACGACCTGGGACTTATTGATGCCACTTGTTGAACTGTGATGTTAGATGTTGGCCATGTATGTGCCATACATATCCTTACAGAACTGCACACATCATGTACTTGTGCCTCATAATGATGTATCATGTGATGTTGAGTGTGTTCAATGCCACATATGTGGGGTGACTGACAATCTTTCTTTCTTCACCTATGCACTGCAGGGCACCAGCTGTCCTTAGACCATTCCCTGACCTGGCAACGATGGTGGAACGTGACAGCATCCGACGGTACCACTTCACCAGGCAGCTGATTGAGGATTTGGCAGTGCGCTTGGCACCACACTTGCAACCTGGCCGTCCGTACCCTACAGCGCTGACCCCCAAGGTGAAGGTGATGGCAGCCCTACACTTCTTTGCTACCGGTACCTTTCAACACACTCTGGCGACTGCTGGTGGGATGTCACAGACCATGTTCAGCCGTGTGCTCCGGGATGTTTTGGAGGCTATGTTGATATACCTGAACCAGTACATCTATTTCCCTAGACTCCAACAACTCACTGGCGTGAAGAGTGACTTCTATGCCCTGGGGAGGATGCCGCATGTCATTGGCTCCATTGATGGGACACATGTGGCTTTGGTACCACCACAGGCCCAAGAGCAGGCCTACCGTAACCGCAAACACTACCACTCGGTCAATGCACTGGTGGTCTGTCTTGCAGATATGAGCATCACACACGTGTGTGCCCGTTTCCCTGGTTCTGCACACGATGCCTACGTGATGAGGAGTAGTCGCATCCCGAGGATGATGGCACAGATGCCAAACCAGCGTGCCTGGCTTGTTGGTGTGTACTGACTTTGTACCATTGTGTGTGTTCTGCTATGTAGTGTTCCACCCTCTTTACCAACTCTGCTAATGTGCAATTGTCTGTATGTAGGTGACTCCGGATACCCCAACATGCCGTGGTTGCTGACGCCTCTCAAGAACCCTGTGACACCAGCCCAGATGCGCTACAATGAGGCACATGGTCGGACGAGGAGAGTGATTGAGCGGACATTTGGTCTCCTGAAGAGCCGCTTCCGCTGCCTCGACAAGACAGGAGGGTCCCTCCCATATGCCCCAGCAAAGGTGTGCAAGATTATCATCGTCTGCTGCATGCTCCACAACCTGGCAGTGCGGAAGGAGTTGCCTCTCATCCTGGATGACGATGACCAACGTCCGCCACCTGTGGAGGATCCTGGCCTGGACCACGATGCCAGTGATGATGATGATGATGATGGTGATGTCCGCACACAGCTCATCACCAACTTCTTCAGCTGAATGTGAGTATCCAGAGATGTCATGTCAATGATGTGAGTTGGCATGATATGTGTTGGTGGTGCTCTGGTGCTGTTTGAGTGTGTCCATGGGCTACATGACTGTATGCGTGTAGCGATGTGTCCTTGCAGGTAGTCTGTACTCCCCAACAGTGTTGACATGCTAACTTGGTTCTGTGTGGGTATCTTGTAACATGTATTGTGCATGAGTATTGCAGTTCTGTCCTGTTCTTCAGTGCTTTTGACTGTGTGTCATTTCTGTCCTTCACAGGGTACTTTCAGAGTCATTTGGTCAACTGTGTTCCCCAACACCGTGATTTGACTTCCCGGGTGGTAGCTGTTGTGTCCCTACAGGTGATGTGCACCACACCCATGGACTTCCTTCCTTCTACACTTGTTGACTATGTGCCCGCTGCCAGGTGGGATTACCTTGCATCTGTGGTGGTTACAACATGTTGCAAATGTGTAATTAACCTGTGCTTCACTTTGGGATGTGCGTTGTCTGTGATCACACATCTGACTGACATTTGCTTACTGCACCAGTGGGCTAGTTAACACAGACTGTGAATAGGTGTTGGGTCTGTGCAATGCAACGTATTTCCTGGCAACATCAGTGTAGGCGATGAGTCAGATGGCCATGGTGTGTATGTGTTGTGTAGCCCTGGTGGTGTGCCTCCCTCATATGTGTGATGTCGCCATGACTCACATGCCGGTGTTGTACTTGCTGTAGCAGTTAGCATGCACAGTGTCATTTCCCAGATCATCATAGCCACTTCTGAGACAACATAGGAATCACAACAGAGGCAAGTATGGTGTATTAGTGAGTTTATTGACATACATGTGTGAGTATAGTGCACAGGATGGTGGGTGTTGTACATTGTGATTGTAATCCAAAGTTCCTAGATGATTTGGAAGTCCTGGTAGCAGAAATGTCCAGAGTGAAGTCAACAGTAATCAGAGACATTGGTCCAACTTGAGCTCCCCATGTCATGTGGGAGAGTTGTGTTGCAGTCAACAGGGTGAACAGTTTGCGCACAAAGGTGATTATCCAGAACAGGTTTTGGCTTCCTGGGGGTTGCACATGGCCATCGGCCTCTCACTTGCCCCTCCTCGGACGGCCCCTCTTCTTGGGGGGGGACCCTCAAGTGCAGGCTGCTGCGGTGCAGGGGACTCTTCGCCAGAGTCATACGCCCTCCCTGTGGCAGTTGCAGTTGTTTCAGCAGCAGATGTTGTGGGCACACAGGGAAGTGTTGACTGGTTGCTGCTCATCTGGCGGAGGCATTGTAATATGTCCCTATGCACCGCCGTCATCTCTTGCAGTGTGTCCCACTTGGACTCCACGCGGGCCATGTGTGAGTCCAAGCGGGCATGATGGGCAGCCTGCTGCTGTTTAATGTCCCTGAGGAGCCCCACTACCTGGCTGAACTCTCCGGTGCTGGACTGGTACGCATCGGCTATGCGTGCCAGTTGTGGGTCATCATGCAGTCCAGACCCCTCTGTGAGCAGCGACCTATGTCTCCCACCCCTCCCACCACCCCTGGCGACACGTGCAGTACCTGAGGTGGCACGCACAGGTGACCCTGGGCCCCCTTGTGGGTTGTTGGTGGTGTCCATGGCCCCACGTTGGTCCAGGGTCCCTGTGCTGGTGGTGGTGGTGCTCCTTGGTCTGTCCATGTCGGCAGGGGTGGTATGTGTGTTGACAGTCGTTGGAGGGGTGGGTGCAGGGGGTGCAGCTAGTGGTCCTGCTGGTGCTGCATGATGACTTGCTCCGGAGGTGCCAGGTAGGTCTTCTTCATCCGAGGAGGGCAGAGGCTGTTCCCCACCAGTGAGCTCCGTATCCTCTTGAGCCTGGGACGAGGACTCCTCAGCGTCTGCTGCTGTGTCCCCATCATCACCTGTTTTTGGGAGACACACACAATGTATGTTATGTTTCTGCAGGCATGAATGGTTGACACACCTGACAGTTGTGACTGTGCCTCTGGATGCGGGCCTGTACATTACATTGTCCTAAGTTGTCACAGTCAGGGGTTGATATTGGTGTAGCACATTGTCCTGCATTATTTGGGCATTTCTATGTGAATGTTGGGGTGTGTACATGATCTGCATTGGTTGTATTTGGTTGACATCCGGTCCTCCTTCCCACCCAGCCAGATATTCCACCATGGAACGTGCTTTCATTGCAGGGAGTGCAAGTTGTGTTTCAGGATGTCAGTCAGTGGTGTCCTGCTGTTGGTTGTTGCACAGTTCCCAGCATGGCCTTGTGCTCCCCACAACAGAGCACCAGTGTCAGACATCTTTGATGGGGCTTTCCACTCTCTGTGGGGTGTGCATGCTTGTGTGTGAGCTTGCTGGCCCATGTGGGTGGGGGATGTTGAGCTATGACTACCACTCCCATCATGCTATTGCGTCCACCCCACTTCCCAGCATGCCCATACTTACTTGCTTTTGGCTGGACTTCAGTGTGTGTGAGTGTGAGAGCAATGGCAAGATGGCTGACAGTGGTGTCCTGCTGTTGGTTGTTGCACAGTTGCCAGCAGGGCCTTGTGCTCCCCACAGCAGTAGCCAGTGTCAGCCATCTTGTGAGTCCTTTTCCACTCCCTGTGATGTGAGCATGGTTGAGAGTGGTGTTGATGGGCCAATTGTGAGGGTGAGCAATATCTGTGCCTGCAACTCCCATCATGCTATTGCCTCCACCCCCCTTCCCAGCATGCCCATCCTTCCTTCCTTTTGACTCTGCTTCCCTGTGGGGTGGGCTGCCTGTGCTGAATGGATGGCTGGTAGTGTTGTCATGGCAGTTGTTTGGCTAAAAGTCCCAGGAGTGTCCCTGTGCTTCACACAGCATAACCCAGGGGGGTGGTTCTTTGTGGGATCTTCAGTTAGGATGTGAGGCATTGCATTCTCCCAGGTGGGTTATGTGGAGTTTGTGTTGAGGGGGTGTGTGAGGGGAGGTGCTTGTGACTATGGTCAGTGCTGTGAGTCCTCCTTCCCACCCAGCCAGATATCCCACCATGGAACGTGCTTCCATTGCAGGGAGTGCAATTTGTCTTTCAGGATGTCAGTCAGTGGTGTCCTGCTGTTGTTTGGTGCACAGTTGCCAGCAGGGCCTTGTGCTCCCCACAGCAGTAGCCAGTGTCAGCCTTCTTGTCTGTTGTTTTTCACTCCCTGTGATGTGGGCATGGTTCATGGTGGTGTTGATGTGCGCATTGTGAGGGTGAGCAATATCTGTGACTACCACTCCCATCATGCTATTGCCTCCACCCCCCTTCCCAGCATGCCCATACTTCCTTCCTTTTGAGTGTACTTCACTGTGTGTGGGTGTGACAGCAATGGCAAGATGGCTGACAGTGGTGTCCTGCTGTTGGTTGTTGGCCAGTTCCCAGCATGGGCTTGTGCTCCCCACAACAGAGCACCAGTGTCAGACATCTTTGAAGTGGCTTTTGACTCCCTGTGAGGTGTGCATGCTTGGGTGTGTACTTGCTGGCCCATGTGGGTGGGGGATGTTGGGCTGTGACTACCACTCCCATCATGCTTTTGCCTCCACCCCCCTTCCCAGCATGGCCATGCTTCCTTCCTTTTGACTCAGCTTCCATGTGGGGTTGTGTGCCTGTGCTGACAAGATGGCTGACAGTGTTATCCTGGGGTTTGTTTTGCTACAAGTCCCATGTGTGTCCCTGTGCTTCACACTGCATGACCCCGGGTTGTGGTTCTTTGTGGGATATTTAATTGGTGTGTGAGGCAATGCTTTCTCCCAGGTGAGTTGTGTGTAGTTTGTGTTAGGGGGTGTGTGGGTGGAGCTGCTGGTGACTATGGTCAGTGCTGTGAGTCCTCCTTCCCACCCAGCCAGATATCCCACCATGGAACGTGCTTCCATTGCAGGGAGTGCAAGTTGTCTTTCAGGATGTCAGTCAGTGGTGTCCTGCTGTTGGTTGTTGCACAGTTGCCAGCAGGGCCTTGTGCTCCCCACAGCAGTAGCCAGTGTCAGCCATCTTGTGAGTCCTTTTCCACTCCCTGTGATGTGAGCATGGTTGAGAGTGGTGTTGATGGGCCAATTGTGAGGGTGAGCAATATCTGTGCCTGCAACTCCCATCATGCTATTGCCTCCACCCTCTTCCCAGCATGCCCATCCTTCCTTCCTTTTGACTCTGCTTCCCCGTGGGGTGGGCTGCCTGTGCTGAATGGATGGCTGGGATTGTTGTCCTGGCAGTTGTTTGGCTAAAAGTCCCAGGAGTGTCCCTGTGCTTCACACAGCATAACCCAGGGTGGTGGTTCTTTGTGGGATCTTCAGTTAGGATGTGAGGCATTGCATTCTCCCAGGTGGGTTATGTGGAGTTTGTGTTGAGGGGGTATGTGAGGGGAGGTGCTTGTGACTATGGTCAGTGCTGTGAGTCCTCCTTCCCACCCAGCCAGATATCCCACCATGGAACGTGCTTCCATTGCAGGGAGTGCAATTTGTCTTTCAGGATGTCAGTCAGTGGTGTCCTGCTGTTGTTTGGTGCACAGTTGCCAGCAGGGCCTTGTGCTCCCCACAGCAGTAGCCAGTGTCAGCCATCTTGTGAGTCCTTTTCCACTCCCTGTGATGTGAGCATGGTTGAGAGTGGTGTTGATGGGCCAATTGTGAGGGTGAGCAATATCTGTGCCTGCAACTCCCATCATGCTATTGCCTCCACCCCCTTCCCAGCATGCCCATCCTTCCTTCCTTTTGACTCTGCTTCCCTGTGGGGTGGGCTGCCTGTGCTGAATGGATGGCTGGGAGTGTTGTCCTGGCAGTTGTTTGGCTAAAAGTCCCAGGAGTGTCCCTGTGCTTCACACAGCATAACCCAGGGTGGTGGTTCTTTGTGGGATCTTCAGTTAGGATGTGAGGCATTGCATTCTCCCAGGTGGGTTATGTGGAGTTTGTGTTGAGGGGGTGTGTGAGGGGAGGTGCTTGTGACTATGGTCAGTGCTGTGAGTCCTCCTTCCCACCCAGCCAGATATCCCACCATGGAACGTGCTTCCATTGCAGGGAGTGCAATTTGTCTTTCAGGATGTCAGTCAGTGGTGTCCTGCTGTTGTTTGGTGCACAGTTGCCAGCAGGGCCTTGTGCTCCCCACAGCAGTAGCCAGTGTCAGCCATCTTGTGAGTCCTTTTCCACTCCCTGTGATGTGAGCATGGTTGAGAGTGGTGTTGATGGGCCAATTGTGAGGGTGAGCAATATCTGTGCCTGCAACTCCCATCATGCTATTGCCTCCACCCCACTTCCCAGCATGCCCATCCTTCCTTCCTTTTGACTCTGCTTCCCTGTGGGGTGGGCTGCCTGTGCTGAATGGATGGCTGGGAGTGTTGTCCTGGCAGTTGTTTGGCTAAAAGTCCCAGGAGTGTCCCTGTGCTTCACACAGCATAACCCAGGGTGGTGGTTCTTTGTGGGATCTTCAGTTAGGATGTGAGGCATTGCATTCTCCCAGGTGGGTTATGTGGAGTTTGTGTTGAGGGGTGTGTGAGGGGAGGTGCTTGTGACTATGGTCAGTGCTGTGAGTCCTCCTTCCCACCCAGCCAGATATCCCACCATGGAACGTGCTTCCATTGCAGGGAGTGCAATTTGTCTTTCAGGATATCAGTCAGTGGTGTCCTGCTGTTGTTTGGTGCACAGTTGCCAGCAGGGCCTTGTGCTCCCCACAGCAGTAGCCAGTGTCAGCCATCTTGTCTGTTGTTTTCCACTCCCTGTGATGTGGGCATGGTTCATGGTGGTGTTGATGTGCGCATTGTGAGGGTGAGCAATATCTGTGACTACCACTCCCATCATGCTATTGCCTCCACCCCCCTTCCCAGCATGCCCATCCTTCCTTCCTTTTGAGTGTACTTCACTGTGTGTGGGTGTGACAGCAATGGCAAGATGGCTGACAGTGGTGTCCTGCTGTTGGTTGTTGGCCAGTTCCCAGCATGGCCTTGTGCTCCCCACAACAGAGCACCAGTGTCAGACATCTTTGAAGTAGCTTTTGACTCCCTGTGAAGTGTGCATGCTTGGGTGTGTACTTGCTGGCCCATGTGGGTGGGGGATGTTGGGCTGTGACTACCACTCCCATCATGCTTTTGCCTCCACCCCCCTTCCCAGCATGCCCATGCTTCCTTCCTTTTGACTCAGCTTCCCTGTGGGGTTGTGTGCCTGTGCTGACAAGATGGCTGACAGTGTTATCCTGGGGTTTGTTTTGCTACAAGCACCATGTGTGTCCCTGTGCTTCACACTGCATGACCCCGGGTTGTGGTTCTTTGTGGGATATTTGATTGGTGTGTGAGGCAATGCTTTCTCCCAGGTGAGTTGTGTGTAGTTTGTGTTAGGGGGGTGTGTGGGTGGAGCTGCTGGTGACTATGGTCAGTGCTGTGAGTCCTCCTTCCCACCCAGCCAGATATCCCACCATGGAACGAGCTTCCATTGCAGGGAGTGCAAGTTGTCTTTCAGGATGTCAGTCAGTGGTGTCCTGCTGTTGGTTGTTGCACAGTTGCCAGCAGGGCCTTGTGCTCCCCACAGCAGTAGCCAGTGTCAGCCATCTTGTGAGTCCTTTTACACTCCCTGTGATGTGAGCATGGTTGAGAGTGGTGTTGATGGACCAATTGTGAGGGTGAGCAATATCTGTGCCTGCTACTCCCATCATGCTATTGCCTCCACCCCCTTCCCAGCATGCCCATCCTTCCTTCCTTTTGACTCTGCTTCCCTGTGGGGTGGGCTGCCTGTGCTGAATGGATGGCTGGGAGTGTTGTCCTGGCAGTTGTTTGGCTAAAAGTCCCAGGAGTGTCCATGTGCTTCACACAGCATAACCCAGGGTGGTGGTTCTTTGTGGGATCTTCAGTTAGGATGTGAGGCATTGCATTCTCCCAGGTGGGTTTTGTGGAGTTTGTGTTGAGGGGGTGTGTGAGGGGAGGTGCTTGTGACTATGGTCAGTGCTGTGAGTCCTCCTTCCCACCCAGCCAGATATCCCACCATGGAACATGCTTCCATTGCAGGGAGTGCAAGTTGTCTTTCAGGATGTCAGTCAGTGGTGTCCTGCTGTTGGTTGTTGCACAGTTGCCAGCAGGGCCTTGTGCTCCCCACAGCAGTAGCCAGTGTCAGCCATCTTGTGAGTCCTTTTCCACTCCCTGTGATGTGTGCATGGTTCATGGTGGTGTTGATGGGACAGTTGTGGGGGTGACCAATATCTGTGCCTACAACTCCCATGATGCTATTGGCTACACTGACTTGCCCAGCATACACATATTTCCTTTCTTTCAGTGGGCTTCACTGTGTGGTGGTGTTGTAGCGGTGGCTACTTGTCTGGATGTGTTTGTCAGTTATATTTGTGCCACTGCCTAGCTGTAGTTGTAGTTGTGTTTGTCTATGTGATGACACAGTTAAATGTCACTTTGAGATGGCATGTGTTGTGTTTCTCTGAGTGACATACACATTTTGGGATGATTCTGTTCTGGTTGCTGTGTATTTGCTAAGAGTGCATGGTTTGACTCTCCCCTTGACAGTGATGTGTGTGTGTAGTCGCAGAATATTGTGTACATTTGTTGTGTACTCACCAGGCTCTGGGATGTTTTCTAGTCCATAGACGCTCACTGGTGGTAGGATGGCCCGCACCTTCTCCTCCCAGGGCCTGAGGTATACTGGCTTGGCAGGAGGGCCACTGCCGGTGTGTTGGCTCAAGAGGTAGTCCTTCTTCAACAGCTCCTTGACCCTCCTGCGCACGTCATACCACATGTTCTGGATGTCTGTCTTTGTGCGCAAACATGGTGATTGTGTGTTCACCCTGTCGACGATCCTCTCCCACATCTTTGTTTTCTGTGACATGGGTGTCTGTTGGACCAGTGTACCAAAGAGCTGTGGCTCTACCCTGAGGATCTCATCTACCAGGACTTCCAATTCACTATCTAGGAACTTATGATTCTTCTTTGGGGGCATGGTGATGGGTGGTGATGGTGAGTGATGTGTGTGTTGGTGTGCAGGTGAAGGTGTGTGAGTGTGTGTTTTGCTGGGTGTATCTGAGGGTGCTATTTGTTGAGGTGCTGATGGTGTGTGGCTTGTGTGATGGATGAGCTGTGGGTGTGTGGTTGCTGTCTGTTGAGTGCTGGCAGGTAATTTGAATTTGCAAAGGATCATGGTAGGGATTTGTGTCCTTTATATAGGTGGAGTTGTGGGTGTGTCTTTGTTCCCTGCCCCTCCCCCCCCCAGTATTTATTGGCTTTGTAATTGCTTGTTTGGCCTTTTTTTGTGTATTTTCCCTTTGTACTTTTCGTGCATGTAGGAGACGTTCTTGTGACCGAGTCGGACCCTGCAGTTGTCTCGTACGGGCTTATCCGTTTCGTTCACGCTGTGTTTGTGCTGTTTTCTATGCTGTGTACGCGTCGGTCGCGGTGTTTTGGGTTGCTTCGCCTCGCAGTTTTGTATGCGTGTCGGTCGTACGGTTTGTCCTCCGTGCGACTCGGTCGTGTTTTCCACGCCTTGCATCGTACTTGGCGGGTGGGAGTCTGTGGGTACGTCTCGTTCGGTATTGTTCCGGGGGCGAGTCGGTCGGTTCGAATCGTGGGTTTTTCCGGCCGGATTGCTGTTTTCCGCGCGGCTCGGTCGTTCGGCTTGTGTTCCGTACGAGTCGGTCGGGTTTTGCTCGCTTTTCATCGTACTTGGCGGGTCGGGCTGCACCGGTACGTGTCGGTCGGAATTAATTCCGGCTCCGAGTCGGTCGGTACGTTTTCCGGCCGGAATCGGAATCGGCCCCTAAAAGTAAAAGTTATGTTTAAACTAAAACTTTCTTGTAAATATAATTAAAAATGTAAAATAGCACATAATTAACAAAACACTTTCCAAACTCCTTACATGTACTTTCTAAAAGAAAACACTGCAACTTAAAAAATTGATAACCTGCCGGAAAAAAACACACCTATCACAAACCATCAAAAAGTTATAAGAAAGTAAGTATGCATAAATTATTAAAAAATACAATCATCACCCAAAAGCAAGAAAAATGAAACCTAACCAACTCAATCTTTACAAACTACCAACAAATAAATGTTTAAATTGAGAACTGGCACTTTTTTTTCTTCCAACAGAAAAGCACCTGCTCCACATTACAATACCCCCAACTGAAAAGTTGAAAAACAGTGCGAAACATCAAAAAAGAACATACATGTAAGTATAAATAAAATAAGTAGCTGAATAATTTTATATGTTAATAACAAATGTATAATTTTTAAAAACAATTATTCATTTATACTGTTACACTACTTTCAGATACAATGACAGAGAGAGCTAAATATATAACATTCCAAAAAGGAAAGCAATTACTAAGGGCCTTATTTTAAGTTTGGCGGTCCGTTGGACCGCGCTAACCACAGTGGTGGTGCATTTACCACTGCACCAGCGCTCCGACCGCCCTATAACAATTTGGGCAGTTGGTCCGCCATGGGACTGCTGCTGCCTGGCAGTCTTGCAGAGGTTTGAGGACCCTAATATGCTGGTGATGTCTCTGCGGCACAGCCAAGCATATTAGGAACTTCCTCGCCAGCACAGTTTTCATGGCCGGCTCACCGTGTGATGGTGAGGAAACAAAGGGGGCCCTACAGGGCCCTCTGGTGCCACTGCACCAGGGGGATGCGTGCAGTGGGGCACATGGTGTGCCCTTCTGCCTGCATGCACCCCCAGTTCCTGCAGGGCATGGACTTGACACCCAATGCCCTGCAGTAACGTGCAATGGTGGTCCCATTGCAGTGCCTTGCTAAGGCTCATGTATGAGCCTTAGCACTGCACCGCCATGGGCCAGCCGCAGTAGGCTGCCCGACCTGGTTTCCTGTCGGATCCGGCAGGCGGTCACATTATGGCTTTGGCGGTGAAGCAGCGGGGCGCTGGCGTGGCAGCCTGCTGCCACACCCCCAAAGTCATAATAAGGCCCTAAGTCACATGGGCTACATCTACAACCAAGAAAGTACATCACCAGAAAATGTGAATTGGAAATATACCATATATTATTCTTATGCATGCTATGGGAGGGCCACTACAAAATATGATGTTGTCATTAATGTAAGCGAACACAACCACCCCCCCAAATGTAACAGAAATAGAAGTAAGGGAGGTATGGCGGAATATAAGAAAGACAAGTACTAGCTTCCAGGAACCCACAACCAAAATCCTAAAAGATATAATCTCAAAAGTCCCCAAACACATCACAAGCTAAATACCCCCTATCCCCACTTTAAAACTTTAAATCCAGAAACTATATACACTATCAGCGATACTATCCCTGTCTCTAGAAGATATCAAGACATAGAAATACATGAACATTTAAAAATGACACATAATGAGAAACCATTCCTGTTATATCACAACCTAAACAATGATAAACAAATCCTAATATTTTCTACAGCAGAAAACCTATTAAAACTAAGCCATTGTCAAACCTTGATGACGGCTGGGACCTTCAAACTATGTCCCAAACCATTGACTCAGATATACACCATACATGGTGAATATCAAAACACAAATATCCCTTTTATTTATGCCCTACCACCAAATTAACGAAGCAGCACTTACTATGAAATCTCAAACCACATTAAACAAACATAAAACAAATCACTGCTATCGACAAACATTTATCATAGGCTTTCAGCAAACTATTATACATCCATTTTAAACACTTATCCCCACACAGCCATACAAGGCTGTTACTACCATTTCAATCAAAGCATATAGAGACACCTCCAACAATCTACACTTAGGGCCAAATTACGAGTTTTGGCGGTGCAGGAATGAGCGGCACGCCACCACCATACTTCCGCACCGCCAAGACTCGCTGCCGCCTGCCTGCCAGATTACAAGTATTGTTGTGGTCTGGGAGGCGGGCGGCATGGCGGTCCCACGGCGTTGCTGTTTAAAGTCTCATTGTGAGCTTTAAACTGCACCCCTCCGGGACCGCCAGTGCACGTTCCTGCACGGGAAGGAATGCACCATGTTGTGCGTTTTTTCCTGTGCAGGAACTGGGGGTGAAAAACTACAGGGGGCAAAACACATGCACCACTGCATGCACCCCCATGCACAGGGGCAAGAGGGGGCCCTGTAGGGCCCCCTTTCTTTGCTCGCCGCCAGCAGTTACATTGAGGAAGAACCTCTATGACACCGCTGGTGGTGAGGAAAGTCGTAAAATGCTTGGTTATGCCTCAGGGCACAAGCAAGCATATTTCTACCCTCAGAATGCCGCGCCACCACCAGGGATATCCGATCCCTAGCGGTTGTGGTGGTGCAATGGCGATCCAACTGCCATGGTTGTAATCCGGTGGTCGGACCGCCGGTGCAGTGGTGGCCGGACCACCACCGCTGTGTCACCATGAGTTTGGCAGTCCAGGACCGTCAAACTCACAATTAGGCCCTAAGTGTAGAATATGCTGCAAACAGCCAATTTGCCTTTGAAATAAAGAAAATGATTGCACTAGCCTATGTCCCTGTCACAGAGGTATCTAACCACTACAATGTACTAATAGAAAGCTCTTTCTACCAACAAAATGTAGGCAAACTAAGCTCCCTAATGGATAATTTTGAAGACACTTGGGTTGGCAGACAGCATAGCTCCGGACACAGAAGCCAAACCAAGTTCCAAATACCATTGTGGAATGTCTCTGACTGCATCTTGGCACAGGGAGCTAAAACAAACAACACAGTGTAAGGATGGCACTATGCCTTCGAAGCCACACTAGGCAGAACCCAACCTGCTCTCTATAAATATATACAAGCATTACAAAAAGAGCAAAGCTACCAACAACTTCAAATGGAGAAATCTGTAACCCAAATTGCACCTAAACTTAACAAACAAACTAAAAGAATGTACAACATGCTACAATGTAAAGTCAGAATCTTCATAAACAACAAAGTAATAGATTACTTAGAAATAATAGCCAGAAGCATATTATAAAATAAATAGTAACCTACAAAAGTCTATAAAACTGTCACAAAATCTAAACCGAAATCACAAATCATTTTTTATAGAAATAATAAATATGTTTTATTGCAACAGTCTAAACATTAAATAAAATACCAATTTTAAATAAGACTGAGGTAATAAAATAATACATGAATTAGTCAAAGAACAAACTCAATCTGTCACAAAAAATGAATACAACACATAAATCAAAAATTTGTAAATAACAATCACATAATATTTATAATAACAATAAAATATGACATTTCCCACCCAAAACAAATAAAATAAATGTGACTTACTGTTCTGTAGCTGCAGATTTTGGTCTGTATCCACGTAGTTTAAAATGATAATCCACCAAGAAAAGGAAAAATATTTTCCAAAAAGCCTACAAACTCTGCAAAAATGAGGAGGTGATGGACACTAAAGAGGTGACAGTTATTAATCCCACTCCAATCTGCACCGATTTGGGGAAGGTGTTGGATGCTAAAGGGTTACATTCACTATTCCCACTTCAATCTACACCAATTTGGAAAAGGTGATGAACACTAGAGGGTTTACATTTACTGTTCCCACTCCAATCTAAACGAATTTAGGGAAAGTGTTGGACACTAAAGGAGTGACATTTACTATTCCAACACTAATCTAGACCAATTTGGGGATGGTGTTGTACACTAAAAGGGTGACATTTACTATTCCCACTCCAAAGTAAACTAGTTTGAAGAAATTGTTCGACACTAAAAAGGTGACATTTACTATCTCCAATCCAATCTAAACAAATGTGTGGTATGTGTTGGACACTAAAGTGGTGGCATTTACAATTCCTACACTAATATATACTAATTTGGGGAAGGTGTTGGACAATAAAAGGTTGACATTTACTATTCAAACTCAAATCTAAACCAATTTAGGGAAGCTGCTGGACACTAAAGGTGTGACATTTATTATTTGTGCTATAATCGATAACATTTTATGTTAGGCGCTTCACACTAAACATTTAGGCCCTCATTATGATGTCGGTCGGACCGCAACCGACAGCCTGTCAGTTGCGGTCCGACCGACATCTAGCTATGCAGTCTGACAGTGGGGGCAGCTAGCTGGGTAAACTGGAGGGTCGGGGATAAAAAAAAAAACATACCTGAATCCTGATGTCTGCCGCCTCGCCGCTGCTTCAGCTCCAGCCGCCGCCAACGTGTCGATTCTCTCACAGGCTCCCAGAGTGCCCTGTGCAAATCCAGACGCTACTCTCATTCAGGTATTACCCAGCATGAGAGAAGTGAAGGGATTGGATGGAGCGGGCTGGTTCCACGCTCCAGCAGGTACTGGGAGCCTGTACTCCAGAGTCCTGAAGATATCTGCAAGAAATAGCTTGGAGATATCCAAGAGTGCATGTCAGTTTGGCTGGCTGTGGACTGCCGGCCAAACCTACATGCGCACTAGTAGTACCCTGAGCCCACCACTCCTCCTGCTGTCAGAAGCCCTGCCCTCAAGACTCGGTGGCAGCTCCGGAGTAAAAAAAAAAATGATAATAAAGCAGTTTTATTAACTGCTTTATTATCATTTTATTTTAAGTGCATCTGCTGGTTTCAGCAGTGGGGCTACGCTCCTCCGCCATAGCAGAGGAGCCGCTCCTGCAGTCCGACTTCCGCATTATGATGCAACGGTCGAATGCAGTGAGCAGAAGGACCAACCGCTGCTTTTCCGATGGCTCAAGGAGTCCGTCGTGGCAGCAGTTGAAAAGTAATACTCCACAGTGGGGCAGTGCCTGCTCAGGCATCGCCGTAGGGATTACGATGTCCCTTTCATACAGCCTTTCTTTTGCAGTCTGACTGCCATAGAGAGGCTGTCGGAAACAGACTTTGGAAGCCCCTAGCAGGACCCCCGTCCCCCGGCAGCCTCTGCTATGACAGGTGCCCCCCCAAACATCCATGCACCTTCTGCCAGGCACCATGTGGTGTCTGGCATAATCCATGCACCTTGTGCCAGGCACAAGGTGCATGTGTCTTTGTTTGCATGCCCTTTATCATTGCAGCTTGTGCTGCAGCCCTTTTCCTACCGCCAGCACATGCCGCAATAATAAAGGTCATGTTTCCGGCCGCCGTACTGGCGATCGCATCCTAATGTGGCGGATGGGACCTCTGATTCCTTGTCGGACGGTCCCATTATTGCAACGATGTCAGTCGGGCCCTCATCCAACCGGCATCGTAATTAGGGCCTTAATATACACAATCTATACTCCATACTCACACATAATATTCTAACTATAAAATAAATTAAACATTGCTTCAAAAAAATACTAACCTAAACTACAAACCTATATATTCATAATTAAACTTATTATGCTTATCACTATTAGTAATTAATAAATTTATAAAAATATTTACTGCCATTCCTAAAATTTTAAAGTTAAGAAAAAATAATATAATCCAAAATTAACAGTCCTAAAAACTGTTTTAAAAATGTAAAGAATTTTTTAATAAAAATATTAATGTAATAAAATTTAGAAAATATATTCCCCACAACATAATTCATTCAAATATTAAACATAATAAAAACCTGCTTATTGATTTTTTTGTTAACACATTTTCTATAAATAACCCAATAACACATAATTATACAACAAAATATAAATTTATATATCACAATGGATACATATTTATATTATTTTCATATTATAATTAAACAACATTTCAAAAACACCTCATATAAATGTAAATTTAAAAATAAATTTATCCAAAAATGTTATTTATAAAAAAATGAAATTATTTCACATTAATAAATAAATGTATGATGTATTTTTATTTTTCGTTGATGTGATATAATTTTATTATTTATTTTAAAATGTTCAATTAAATAATATTTTTAGTTGTATATAATTAATATATATTTAACATTATTATAAACTATAATTTATTAAAATTATTAAAGTAACAAAGGGGCCCATTACGATGGCGGGCGGAAGCACAACCGCCGTGCTGGCGGATGCAAAAACCACCAGTAACCGCCGGCACGCAGCAGTCCACACGCCCGCCCAATTACGATGCGAAAAGTAGGCCAAACACCGCCGGCAAGCCAGCAACCCCGTCCGCCATCAAAGTGCGTCCGCACACGTAGCGGCGCAGCCCAATTGGCACACACCGTCCGACGAAACACGTCCCGCCCGGCGTATAAATTACGATGCCGCAAACAAACGGCTCCCACGGCTAAGAGACACCGCACGTGAAAGAGAGGCGGTAACACGGACGCAGAGCACGGACAACGAAGAAGCTGCTCCCCGAGCATGAATCCAGCACTGCAGGCCCTCCCCATGCTTCTGCTGATGCACCACCAAGGACGCAACGTACCGCGGAGACGCAGGTAGGCACACACACAACAAGTGCACGCAAACAGCGCACACAGTGCAAGAGGCGGAAAAAGCGGACAACCCCCACCAGCGCGTGTACACAACACATCCACCATCGCATCCACATATGACACACAGGCCAAATCGTAACATCGCAGAACACATGTGTACACACCACCTGGGACTAGGAACCAACCACCCCGTCACGGCCCCAAAGCGCCGATGACGCCGCCACACATGCGCACAACGCAGAGGCCAACCGCAGCGCCATGCATGCGTCGCACACAGACACAGGGACACAACCAAGCAGCACACACATCAGCCCCACCCCGAACGCACATGACACGTGACAGGCCGGCCACAGACATGTCCCCAACGCCCAATTCACGGACAACACCCAACGCCACACAACCGACGCACACATGTCAGTGAAGACACGCAACAGCAGGACACACCCCAGTGTAACAAACATGGCGTAGCACACAGCGGCGGCAACACCAACTAGGAGAAGCAGGGCCCTTCGGGAAGAGGAACGCCAGTACCACACTGAAAAACCCATACCACCCTGCACATATGAACAAGACATATGAAACGGAACACCAAAGAGCCCGGGGACCGACAACAGGTGGCCCAAGAATAACATTCACACACAAGGCCCAACGCAGAGCGGAAAGGCAGCCTGCCGCCCACACAAGGGAGAGCAGACAGCACTGAATGACCTTCCATTCCAACTCCGAAACCACAGCCCTACGACAGAAGCCGGTGAATACAGCCATTGTCCAAGAATAGACCAACACAGGCATGCCGAGGAGACCGACCACAGGGCAGATAGCGCATATCACAGAAGCACACAACGGACGGGGAAGAAAGAAGAAAACACTCCCCATGTCGGCCACATGCAAGTTAATTGGAAGGAGTCACACAGCACTGACCTTGAACTGTCTGAGAAGCATGTGGGAAGAGGGCCCGTGTCCTCCAAACAAGCCAACAGAACACAAGTCCTGTCTCCCTACGACTACACAGAGCTCACAGCAACCCCGGAGCGTGCACATTGCAGACTGCACACACAGCCGGAGCACGCCACCTCAACGAACCGCTGCGAAATGGCAACCGCAACACACCTACCCAACTACGCCGAACAGCTCAAGCTGTACAAAACCAACCTGTGCCATACATTGGGATGCGATCTCCTGTCCCTGCTGAACGTAAGTTACCGACTGACTTACCGCATCACATTGTTCAGCTGCGTCATGCCCGTCTTCTACTGTCGGAGGTGTCCCTACCAGCATCCCGTCGAGATATGCCTCTCCAACCCGGCATGTCTGAAGGCGGACCTGCTACCACTACTCCTCCCTCTGGACGCACACGACAGGGCCTGCTCTGCCTATGGGGGCATGGCGTATGTGGCCAACATCGCACCCGCACTGAAATGGGACCACTGTGCCTCCACACGACGGATCATCGATAACAGCTACATCGAATGTCACCCAGCATGCCCCATCATGGTCCTCCAAGGGACAACCTACGAACAACACCTTGACAGCCACCATCCGCTTCATTGGCTGGCAAACATGTACACCACCAATGACATGGAAGCCCTGCTGGACGGCATCGCATACCTGACAACCTGTAAATACGTCGGACCACAACGCAGGTTCCCGAGTGACCTATGATGTCCAACCCCGCACCCATGCTTAGCTTCCGCACGGACTGGCCAGTCACCACCACAACAGCCATACCAAACGACCGGCAACTGTAACCACACCATCAACGACATCGCCATGACATCGGATATGACCGGGACATGCACACTGTTCCCCATCACATCCAGGAACACCGCATGCATCGTGGGAGGCAGTGGCATGGGCTCTGTGTATCGCACCCACATGGACGGAACTGCACGAACAACCAGGACACAACATGGATCCAGCGCCCATGGACACACACACCGCTCAGTGGACATGAATAGGTCGCCTGGAGTCTGTGGGTGCTGCACCCCTCCCACCCCCGCCCCGGGAATCCCATACCAGGACCTTTGCATGGACGACAAGTGCATACAACAACAACACGACCCCAGTGACTGTGACATGTCCAGTAACCACCACAGTGCAACAACAAGTGGCACGCCGCTGCATGCACGCTAGCACATGCCCTGATGTCATCTCACATGCACGCGTGCCTGAGGAACAACCGCAGCAAACCTGTCACATGGAACTGAGATGGACTGTGCCCATGATGCCAAGCGGTCTGGTAGGCTACATGTATACCGTCTGTGTCAAAGTCCGCAGCTCCGCAGCTATACGTAAATGTACATTAGCACAGCCTTGGCCAAGCAGATGTCACTCTGAAGCCCACATCCCACATGCAACAGCCAATCACATGTAAACCCACACCCTATCCCATTTGCAATCATGCTCAGTATATCCTCAACATGTATTCCGCTGCCAGTAGTGTCCACTATACTGCATCACAGAGGACAGAAGACTCAATATAATGTTTGAAACCAAAACTGTCTCCGCTGACTCATTTCACAAGTACGAATGAGAGAGGATGAGAGTATGTGAAGTACACGGCAGTCGTGACATGACCATGTAGTCCACTGGTATTGGATGTCAACGCAAATGAGTAGCACTACTGTGGAAGACACACATGTGTCGTGTGAAGTCGTATGGACGCAGTGCTCAGGTGGGTGGGTGCGACGGGTAGATGCGCACATGACAAGTTGGAGCACGCCGTGTTGGGAGGGCTCATGAACAGTACACCACCTCTTCCCTGGGCATTGTGAGAGGACACCTGTCGGGGGGAGTGAACACGTGTGTGCACAGCAGCCGGGCACACGTACAAAGCGGTACCAGGTGCACCTCAGCCCACCCTCTGTGGACAAGCTGGATCCTGTTGTGCGCCCGCCATGCCCCTTGACAAGGCACACACAGCCCCAGTCGACCAGGTGTAACCCCAACATAGTCCAATCCGCACAGGCGATACAGGGCACGGGATGGCAGTGGAGCATGGTGTGTGAGAGGTCTCCTCGCGCTCCTCCTGGTCATATCACGCAGGCAATAGAACCTCAACGTGTAGCATGGCACAAGTCAAATGGAAGTGTAGGGGGACGCACCTCAGCACGAGCAGCACTGACGTCACGGGAGGTGGCTCGCACCATCCCATCCATTGCCCATTATACCAACCACGCCACATGCCATTGCGACTAAGTGCAAGCGCGTGCGCCACCACCCCTGAGCCCTCCCCAGAGAGGCCAAAGAGTGAATGTGTGGGCCATCAGCCACAGACGGACGCGGCCTGGCCGCAAGGGCAGCCACAGCCACTGGGTGTCGCAGGTGGCGGATCTGGAAGGCGAAGACTGTGATGCATAGTCCATGCAGGCCGGGTCTCCATTTGGGGCACCACGCAGGTGGACGGCGTCCCGCCACACATCATACCCTGAGACAGCCCACTCGTGCAACTGGACCCACACATACACTCCTTGCCCTCTCTGGTGCGAGCTTGGGGCTGCCTGTGCAAGCGCTAGCCTCGCAGGTGAGCATGCATATTGGGGGGCGAGGGGAGGACATGAGGGCTGGGGCGAAGATGACTGTATCACTGTCAGTTAGTACAAGGGATGACCCAGATGTGGAAAGGAAGAGACGTGTCCCGTGTGTACTGCAACTAGTCGCCAATCCAACTACCCCCATGTCCGGAATGTAAGCCCGCACCTAGGCCCGCCCATCCGCCACATCGAACATACCACCAGCACGACAACCTTCCCATTCGAAACACTGACTGGGGGTGGCGACCAGTGAACAATCATGTGTAGCCTACCCACGCGTACATGTGGGCCCTCCATGATCCATGTCACCTGCGGCAAAGACATGACATGCGCAATGAGGGAAGTGAGGAGAGCTGTCCGCCCCACGCACAGAAGGTGCATCAGCTCCACAGACCCAGCAGCGAGTCCAGCAGGGGTCACATGTGCAGGGGCAGCTGTGCCTGGTGTGAAGGCACATGCATATAGACAGCACATCGACCAATGTGTAGTCTGCCCACATCCACAGTCCATCATCATGCGGACATAGGAATTGAACACAGGGCAACACATCTTAGTTGGTGCACCCACCGTGACCAACAATGCGCAATCATCGACGTACCCGCCCTGTGCATGGCCCCCACCCAACGGAGGCACATCCAGTGCCACCATCCCACACACACAAGCCTTCCACGGAACATGCTGTGTCCAATGGTCAGTACAGAGTCAGCGCCCATCTGGTGGATCCTGAACAGGAGACACATGCACACACATGCCAGCTCCCACTATGTACGTCTGCCACCTGGCACGTGCAATGTAACCTCTCACCTGTGACGTGTGACTGCAAGCACACAGCCGTCTTGGCATGGGGCTGTCAATGTGGACACCTGTCAATGTTTCGGGAGCTGTGATCCGTACAGTGCTGTACATAGGGTGCAGTGCTGACACCTACTACTGTCTCATATCCCCTCGTGCCACAGGTCCCACTTGTTTTGGCCGCTCAGCCTGTGCCCACATCGTAGTCGTCGTGTGCCATACTCATCCAGCCTCGGAAGCAGTTCCATGCTCAGCAGACACTCATGTTGCCGTGGCGTTGCCGCTAGACGAATATGCAGTCAGTCCCCATCAGCACGCCCCGCAAGTCATTGGGGCCTAGATCCCCATGTGCATGCACATGGCAGTGGTATGTCTCACTAGCCATTGCCATTGTTGGGAGACCTGTGTAAGTGTATTGTGGCCGTGCCGTCCCAGCTTGACAGCTGGG